>CM057156.1:26315240-26664292 GCA_029962745.1 Echinometra lucunter | reverse complement strand
AAGAACGCGTCCTGAACGCAAAATGGATAATTTATTAATAATCATTTTTCTTGAACAGTGATTGATGATTTCACAGGTAGCACTTAGACCTTGTAAATTATATACTCTCCTTGTGGCATGATCTTCACTCAAATTCTATTCCAATATGTCAAAATAGACATTTTAATTTTTGCATATTTGTAAACATTTTGTGTTCCAGACGCGCTCTTTCGAACAATGTCATACAGATAAAATGCCTAAAGCTTCCCTTTTTTTGGGGCTCATCTTGTCATTCTTGGAACAGTTAACACTGATTCCATTTCCTCTAATGTGCATAACATCAAGGATCCATGATTAAATGTACATGCTGAATGTACAGTCGTATGACACATCCGCTCATGAGCATTGTATGCTAAAAAAAAAAAAAGCACTAATCTACATGTACCCTGTCAAGGTTAGGGCAATATCAGATTACTTTACCAGTGTATTGTATCACATGACAACAATTCAAATAGTTCATTGATAAAGGTCATCAAACTTTTACTGAAAGTGTAAACGGGTTCTTTGAGTTGAAATGATTTGATCTAGAGAGAAATATCTTTTAGTATTTCAATTCACATAAAGTTTCTTGCCTTTTCATCTGCTTATCAGGAATACAAAATATCTACTGAGTTTAATATTCATATTTTTGTAAATGATCTGAATAGTAAAGCAGAATTGTTATATCTAAGAGAGGGAGAGAGAGAGAGAGACAGAGAGAGAGGGGGGGGGGCACTCAGTATATAGTGTGTGATGGGTATAGGTCATTGAGAGGACCCCCATTTTTACACTCAAATTTCCATTCAAGTGTCTCCTTTTTTTCCCCGCCCAATTCCGAAAAAACATCAGTTTCGGTGAAAAGCTGAAACAAGTTTCATTCCCTGGGCTTTCCCCTTTGCTTCCTATCCACCTTACGGAATGCACTTTTCTCATCACTGTTGCTGAGTGCATGCATGTGAATTACAGTATTGAGTAACCCCGCTTATGAATAAACATGCATGTAGACTTGCTTATGACACACAGTGTGTTTTATTAGCTAATGGGAGCTAGTGGGACCCAGGGGCTGTACACAAGACCAGGAGTCAATTCCTGCTAAACATGCAGTACATTGTAAACAAAAACATAGTTCTGAGGATCCTTATACACATGTTTATCTAATACATGTAATAACCAGTTCCATAGCATCATATTTGTTATGAAATCCCGCTCAAGTGATCCCATTTTTATAAACAGTTAGTACATATATACACATAGTTCCAAGGACCATCCTTTCCATGATAAGCTAGTTCCCAGGCCCCCTTTTTTATCTACACGTAGCCAGACACATTCTTTTTATAGGAAAATTGCAGCAATGAAAAAAAAAATACAATGTATAATACAGTTGGGGTCAGAAGTTTACATACACCTGGTAGAAAAACAGTTTTTCTCAAATTTTCATCATCTTTTGTCACCCAAACAGTTTCATTTTGAATTGAATCAGACAAATTGTGTGTCTACTTCAACTACTCTTCAACTTCTGAATGAAAGATTTAAGTAGAGCCGCTACTGCAATATCTTGTGGATCAGGACAAGTAAACACTACTTTGCGATAAAATGTTATGTGAGAACGAGATGTTTGCAGAACTGTGTTTATTTTTCTTTCATTGTTTTTAAGTTTAAAGACTGACTTTGCTGAATGCCTGCAAAAAAAAAAGTGCAGTGTTTAATATTGAGATACCTACATACAGATACAAGTTTATTTGAAAGCCTACACTGTAAATTGATCATGCATGTCAATAAATTTCGTAAATTTGTAGAGCTCTAAACATTAATAAGGCTTGCATAACTTTCCAACTGGACAGGTTTTGTAATGTTGTAGCATGGGGGAGGGGGAGGACTGTAAAGAAAAGAGAGATCAAGATCTACTTTAATACGATTGAAGTGGACTTGAGTATAAATCATCATTTTAAGAAATTCAAAGTTTTCATACAATTAATGTACATGCAATGTCGTTAAACCTCAGTATATTATTCTCTCCTCCATGAAAAAAATAGCATGAAAGGGAGAACTTTCTAGTCCAATACTTTATCCAAGGTTAATCATTCTCAACATTCAAGACCACTGCCCGACCTCTAAGATTGATTTGCACTACCAAAAAGTTCATGACGACATGGAAGTTCTTGGCCACTACCGATGTCGAAGGTTTGTTGACAGTAATAACCTGGGTAGGGTATTGGATGTTACCAAACAGTTTCCAGTCATGGAAGGATGCCAACTTCCTCAATTACTTGAGATGATATCACTATTCCGGACAAAAGTAGGACATGTAGTTTTAGGCCTTGGCCTTGAATCATTCAACAATGCTACCGGATGCAGTCAGTGTTATTGATGGAAAGTCACAAACATACACTGAAGGACAATGTTTTGACAAATTTCTTCTATTTTTTTTTTTTTTGTAACTTGTTATTTCTCATTAGAGACATGAAAGAAAATTTTCAATGTCTGCGTGATGCATCATACATGTAGTAATCATTGCCAAAGCTACATGTGTACAAGTATAAAAAGGGGAACCCATAACATGCATGTAAATCCTTTATCTGATGTATTTTTATTTCAAAGCCTGGGGTAGTATTCTGAAAATGATGTTAACACTCTCAAAAACAAACTGACATTATAAGGAATAAACAGTGACAATGTAGAGTAGGTGCTTGTGCAGATGTCTCATTAAAATCTAATATACATACATGTACATGTATATGTCCCGGGGGGATATGTCTCATTGAGGCCTGTATTATCATCCGTGTAAATCACTTTCTGAAAAGCACCCTCAATGGGGATTAAGGTAGGGATGGTTTTGATACCCTAAAGAAGGAAACCCATGAACGATCTCAGATTTTTAGACCTTTAACGGGGATGTCCAGATCGAGAATGGGGGGATTTCCCTGGCCATTTCCATTTCACCTTTCTTGTTTCTATTTTCTTTACGTTTGTTGTGCATTTGCGGCCAATTTGCCATATTTTCATTCCATTGTCGGGGTCTATGAAATTTTATAATCAACGGTTAATAAAGAAATTAAAAATTGTTTGTCATGTTCATTTAAAGTGGGTATATTAATTGAGTTCAAAAATGTGTCCATAGATTCATTATCACTAACTTGATTTTTATATAACATTTCAAAAAAGGAATGAATTTCATTTTGAACTTCAAATTGGTGTGAAATAAGATCCCCACTCTCATTTTTAATTCCGTATACTTTTTTTCTCACCTATCCTTTTCTCAAGACTACAGAAATATTTAGAACTTTTTTCACCTTTTTCTACCCAACAGACTTTTGAACGAATTATCAAACCTTGGAATTGATTGTAAGATTGATTGTATCTCTTTATGTTACACCCCCCTGATTTGTTCAGTCAATTGATATCAAATACAGTAAATCAAAGATACATGTGACACTGAAATCAGAATAGCATCCCTAGACCCTACAGTGTACTTCTATTTTCTAAATCAATCACGTAAGGCTTGGTTCAGTGGAATTCATCTGCACAATATGAATCAAATACCACAGATCAACTCAGTCATGAATTTCTGAACTCGTGACGCAGAGCTCACGCTACATTGTAGTAAAGCTCAAAATATCAAAATACCTCCAAATTTGCACTTGAAAAGTCTCTGAAAGGGGAAAATTGTGCTTTGAAGGGGACATCATACACTGTACATTATTTTCCAGCAGGATATATACTGTACATCCAAATTTACATGAACTCTCCTTTTTTTACTTTCAAAGCTGATAAATTTACCTCTTCTGAAAGCATAGGAATATATTTATAATTAACCTGTGGACTACTGAATTCTTTTATTCCCATATACAATACATGTACATGTACTTTAAGTATGCAGGGGCCACCCAGTTCCCGTTGGCATCAGGTTTAATCAAGTCATAAAGCATTTGTACATAGTCCATGCAGCAGTTCAAAAAATGAAGAAAAAAAAGAAAAAAAGAGGATAATAAAATAAAATATAAACATAAATTCATCAGAACTTCAGTAGTCTTCACATTCTCAAGGTCCCCCTCCCAACTACCTTGTGGATGAGACAACTGTATGTACAATGTAATTAAAAGGAAAAAGAACACAAAATCTGAGCCAACCTGTGGTGCCAGAAGTGAAGATAAGAGATGCAATTGTGTTGTGGTTGATGGGAGCCAACTGATCAGGTGGGAGTGGATTTCCTGTCATCTGGCTCGTTTCCATAGTAACCATACCATCTGGGAGTACTGTACCATTGGACACACTACCAAGGACCCAGACCTTGATACCAAGTTGCTGGAGCTCAGGAAGGAGTTCCTTTGCAATGTCGATGAAAGCTGAAGTACAGTAGAAAACAGGGAAGTATGTGTACAAAAAGATAAACTTGAGTAAAATCCTCGGTTCTGATTGGCTGAGAAGCAATGGTCACTGACTGTTACTATGATAATTATCACTGCTGACAACGTTCATGAAACGATGCCCTGGGGCTAGGCCCCCGTTTCTTAAAACTTGTTACCAGTAACAACTGCCACATTTCTATGACAAATTTGCTCTCAACCAATCAAATGCAAGGAATTTAGTAGCTTATTACAGTTATTGCAACTTGTTATTGATAACAAGTCAAGTTTTATGAAATGGGGCCCAGTCATGCAACTTCAGTGGAAAAGCAAAGTTCTGTTTCTATTACACAATTGGGAAAGGTTTGCTGAAGAAGTTTACATAATTTTCATATACACTGTACTATGAGTTTTGTTGAATTAACAAAACAAAACAAAAAATGATAAAAAAAAAAACTAAATATGTATGAACTCTATCTTGATGAAAAATATATGCACTGCACGCAGAAATGGGTATATGGGACTGGACACAAAGGTTCGGACCGAAAGCTCAAGTAGTTACACGTACCTGCCAAATTTTAAGTAATATTTCTAATGCAATATTTTTGTACACTGATATGAAAACTGTAATACACGTAGCTTGCAAAATTATTTTCAACTTTTCCAGCAACTCTTCTCTGTGGAGGAGTAGACAGGTATGAAAACCCTCAATGGACTTCCATCGAAAGCTCAAAAAGAACTCTGGGGCGAGTTTCTCAAAAATGTCATAAGTCAAACATCTTGAGCAAATTGGCACCAGTTGTCCGCTAAGTGTTTCATGAAGCCATCTTTACCAAGATTAAAGACAACATGTGAGACAAGGACTATGCATTTCCAAACCTGTCACATCTTTTTTTTTTTAGTCGATATACAGCGCCATCACATGTCATTAATATTGGGTAGATGCTCCCCAGATTTAAAAATAATTCAGATCTACATTTCTCTAGGTTCCACATATCAGTCATTCATCTATGTTTATATATTAATCCTATTTTCATACATGTCTTAACTCAACTTATGTACATGTACATGTCTGGAAAACAAATTTTTCGAACCTGGTTTTTCCCCGTGATTGTAACAGAACGTAAGAGAACATAATTCTGCCACATCAGGCAATGCATAGTCAAAGACACAGTCTGTAGTTTTCAGACCCATATTTGTTCAAAGATTAATTTTATCACAGATGTTAGATGGAATACTCTAAGGTTAAGATTTTAGCTTTTAATTTGCCAAATTTTGCATGAATGTTTTGTTTAGGCCTCTAAACACTGAATAAACCTTTCATTGCATCCAGATTTTTACTACCTTGAATACAAAGGTATAGTGTAATAAACATGTTAATGAAGAGCCTGGGGGTACCAATCTTACATTCAAAACAATAATGAATTTAATTACTCACAACTGCATAACATATTAAAAGCCTTCTTTGGTATATTCTTCCTTATTTGAATCAATCTTGTTATCTATAAAACCTTGCTACTATTTCTAATCTTTGCATTCACTAATTCATTCAAATATTTGCAGTTTGTTTCAAATTCTTTTACATAAATATATGTGCAATTGTGACTGCAGCTACAATATATGTGTGTCCCCACATATCCTCAATGATAGTATCGACATCATAAGATTTCTAGTTGGCAAGGTCTTCGTGAAACGGTTAAAGGGGGTACCCAATGCTGAAACAATGTTAGCTCATTTGTAAGAGCATGATTTTGTTAGCAGAAAATCATCTGCCTAAAGTTTTTTTAAAATTCGTGTTGCCAAGGAAACCCCCAAATGTGGTAAGATTTCAGGATATTTTTGACCCCTCAGCTGTGACCCAGTTTCAACTGGGTACCCACTTTTATGTCAAAATGACGTCAAAGTGGGTACCTTGTCGCGCACTTCTAGCAAAATGCGCGCAAGGTATAATACATATTGTACAGTCTAGCGCGCAGCACAACTGCAATGCGCGAAGCTGGGTACCCACTTTTACGTCATACCTCATCCTCAAATTTTTTTGGGTCAGCTCTTGACTTTTTATGATAAAATTAGCCAAAATGCATTGATTTCGATTTCGATTGAAAATCATCATATTTTTAATGTAATGTTTCTTAGAATTCTATTCTTGATCATATATCAAAATATTTTTTACCATTGTGTAATCACTTTAAGATTAGAGACATCTCCGTAGTTGCCAGTCAGAGAAAGTTATACCGTCATTTCTCTGGTTTCCAGAAACAGGCCCTAGGTGTGCTTACTACTATGACTACACAGGAGCCGTGGACCTGTTTTTGTTCTTTGTTTTTTCTGTTATATATTGTACTTTTGGTTAGTTATTTTGATTTGAATACCTTCTAAGCACTAAAAGTTACAATTTATAATGGAAAAACCCAGGCCCAAGCCAAGGCTCCCGTGTACAAAAGTCTGTTTTTCCAACATTAGAATCTAGTCAATCTACCTATCTCATGATCTGAAAAATCGTTACCCGTTTCATTTTTCGTTGTTTTGCTTAATTTGTTTTTTTACCATATCATGCGGTTGATTAAAGAAGTCTAATGTACAGTAATAATGTCTGTGAGAGGTCTAGACAATTGATTCCATTTGATTATTCTCATCATTTACCTCTTGACATGACTAAGAACCTTGCATTGCTCACTCGTATGCAATGCATCAAGCTCTCTGCCTTCAAGTTATGATTGAGGAGACTGGTACCCACACCTAGCTTGGCAAATCCAAGCCAAACCCATATAAAAACTGGTTCATTCCGCATTAGAACAGCAACAGTTTCATCTTGGGTCAAATCTGAGTTGATTTTCACCCACCGGGCAATACGGTTAGACTCCGCCTCTGCGTCTTTGTACGTGAATTTTTCATCCTGGTATAACAAGAAAGGATGATCTGGATAATGGGATGCTCCTTCCAACAGAGAAGTGATGATTGTTCTGTTTTTTCTTGCAGCTATTTTAATGCCCACAAGAGCTTTAGCTAGACTTGATACGTCTTTGAAATCCTGGATGAAATTGGCAATCGAGTTCCTCTTCACTCCAGCCACAATCAGACTCACAACGAGTGCTGAAAATCCCAGAACTTCCCAGTCTCCCATCTTGACTTTGAGCAATAAATGATCAAATCCTCTTCATCTACTATCAATGAGCTGCGAGTAGTAGCGTAGACTCGAGAAGCAACAACTCACACAACCATGACAAATTTAGATACAGACAGATATCGAGATAACATGCACAGTAGTTGGGCGAAGTAGCAGTGTAACTGAAACGGCAAGTTCAGTTTACACAGACCACGCCGGTGGGCCTGTGGTCCGGAGGAGTCTACTGTAGGCTGTATACCTGTACGGCTGTATCCGCTTCTATCTCACACCACACACAAGATGGGCGCTTGGCTGCGTTCGACTCATTACCAGCAATAATATGGAAGGTTGTTCTCATCAAGACATATCCAAATGGAGTTTGACATTCTAAACTGAGAAATATGCACGAGATATCTGTTCAAGTTGTTCTTTGAAATGTCTTAAACAAGTGGATTAATCGTGACACGCAAATCGGTGCTATTACGAAATATGGGCGGAGCTAGCGAGTTACGCAAGTAAACAATAATTGCGCGCGCTCTCTATCTCGAGCTCGACGACATGTGAACTGGACTCCACGTTCTAATTTTCATAGGGAATTCGGGGTAAAATTATTAGTGTACTGTTCGGTAGGTTCATCATGAATGAGTTGAAGCTACCCAATTCACTTACTGGACAAAATATTTCTCGAAAGAAGCTCCAAAGTTGTAGAAATGACAGGAATTAATTTGTTCCATAAGAGATGCAGGAAGATTTTAGGGGAAAGAAGAATTGCGTGGTTCTCTAAAATCAAAGTAGGCCTATTAGTCAAAGCGCGATAAGTAAATGGAAAGTTGTTGCATGCGAGAAAAAGAGAGTGTTGATGCAGTTCGGAGAAAAGTCAGAGGTGGATCCAGAATTTTTCAAAGGTGGTGGGGGGGGGGGGCGAAGTCTGTGCAGGTATACGGTGGCCAATCACGCATAAGCATGAGATGAAAAAAAAATTATATATATATATATATATATATATATATATATATATATATATATATATATATATATATATATCCACCAAAACGGGGAAAAAAAAGAAGAAGAAGGAAAAAAAAAGCGGTAGTGGGTCATTGGTCATGCTGGTGGAGTGGTAGCTGAATATTGATAAATGGATCCTATGAGTTGTAGTGAATTTGGTATACAGGGCAATGTCCCCTCAAATCTCACCGTCTCTGATATTGTGCAGATCTGATTATCGAAAAAGGCCTTTATCTTTATTTCTTGCTTATCGTACAGTCACGGGCGTCAGTCGGGGGGGGGGGGGGGGTAGGGGGACAAGTCCTCTCAAACTTATGTTTTTAAGTATGGGGGACACAATAATGTATATATCCTCCCAAAAAAAGATATCCAGCTCAGGATCCCCCTTTTTTTTTTCGCTTGCTAGCAAATTTTTGGCGTATGTCCCCAAACGTTATGCTCCCCCCCCCCCCGCAAAAAAAGAGAAAATTAAGCTGAGGAACTATGTTGTTAAGAGTATCTCTCCCCAAAAAACGGATTGATGCCCCTGCATTTAATCCAAATCCTCCTGCCCCTTCCCCTCCTTTAATTCCTTTACGCTATTTTTACAAAGTACAGTTTGTAAAATAAGGCCTATGATGAGAAAAAGATTATTGTTTGCACTGATCACACGTTGGCTTTCTTTCTTTGGTCCTGACAATGCCTAAAGGGCAGAATAATCATACTTCACTATAACACAATCATAATACGTTGAAGAAAAATGAGAAAAAAGCTGGAGAGAGAGAGAGAGAAAAAAACACTTACATCCCCCTCCCCACCCCCCCCCCCCCGCCACCACCCCCCCCCCCCCCCCCCACACACACACACCAACCCGCCGCACTTTACATAGATATTATGTTTAAAACATTATCCCCTCATCCATTTTGTATGATAGAGATACAGTGGAGGGGGGATTATAACAAACAGTGGCGGCACCAAGGGGGGGGGGGCATGGGGGGCATTCCCCCACTCAGAAACTTTGCCCCCCAGTTGCCCCCCCCCCGAAATTTTGAGGACTGAAAAGAAAAATTATACAGTAATTTGTAAATAAGTAGATGTTGTCATAGGCATCATATGCAAGCTGTGAGCTGCTCTAAAGTACAATTTTCCGCTCTTCAAACCTTCGATTGAAAACAAAACAAGTGGTTATTATTGGCTGGCTCGCTTCGCTCACTCGTCATATTTTAAAATTTCTCTTCTAAAATGCGATTAAAAACAAGAAAAGTAGCCATTTTGGCTCGCTCGTTCGTCATATTTTAGAATATTTATGCGAAAATGCGATTAAAATAAAAAGCAACTATTTTTTGTTCGCTCACTTCGCTCGCTCGCAAAATTGATATTAGAATGTGTGTAAGAGGAAAAAAGAATAATCCAAAAATTAAATTATCCCCCGTCACTCCTCAAAGTGGATTTCCGCTGGCGACTAAAACTCGCGCTTCACGCTCGATTTTTCCATAAACGAAAAAAAAAAAAAAATCGACTGCCCCTGCCCCCAACATTTTTCTTTGCCCTCCATTTGCCCCCCCCCCCCCACTTTAACAATCCTAGTGCCGCCACTGATAACAAAGGCCTGATTATAAAAGCAATTAGAAAATGATTCTCATTATTGAAATTCCTAACAGGCATAGACATAGGTGGCGCAGTCATCCTTTTTAGTTTCAGGCAAACTTAAGAACGAGAGCCTGAAGGTGCAGTTAATTTTAATAGTGGAGTGGCATAGCGACAGAATATAACCGAAATTGTTCACTTGGTCACCATAAGGGCACATTTTCTATATAACTCTAATGAAAACTACATTTAGGTAATATGACCAGGGGCATCGCTAGACCTTTTTCAGTGGGTGGGGGGAAAAATATATATACTCTTTTTCATGGTAGCAGTGATAATTCTTCATCAAAATACACGATGGAACTAACTATGAGATATCTAACTTATGCATGTACATTTGGTCACCCCTCTTGCCTAATTTATTCGCTTCCAAAGACCATCCTGTATCTAAATATTATACGAGCGAGCGCAGCGAGCGAGAAAAAATATATATCCTTTTCCATGATACAAGTGATAATTCTTCATCAAAATACATGATAGACCTAAAGATATCTAAATAATATATTTGCTCACCTCACTAACTCTTGTCTAATGTGTTTGCTTTCCGAAAACATTCTATATCTAAATATTATACGAGCGAGCGCAGCGAGCGAGAAAAAACATACTCTCTTTCGTGGTGTTATTTCGTCATAAAAATACACAAGCAAATAAGCCGAATGTGAATCTATTGGGGCACCTTACTTCTCTTTTCTTTTTCCCTCCTTCCTCTTCCCTCTCCTTTTTTTTTCTCTCTCTCTCTCTTTTTTTTTTGCCGACATCGATCGCGAATTTGCCGACAAGAATTTAAAATGGAGGGGGGGGGGAGGGGTGGGGGAGTGTCACACCCCCCCCCCCCCCCTCTAGCGACGCCCTTGAATATGACATCAGTTAATCTTATTCAAAAGTTTCAGGGCTGAAATATTTCAGAAAACATAATTTAGGAGCTCAATTCGATATAAAAGTCGCTATTTAAAAAATAATAATCAAAAAACAGCCTCCACTTTTTTTTAATACGTCTGTTTTGTAAAAACAACACGAACTTCGGCACAAGGATAGATTGCAATTATTCAAAGATTTAGATATGGGGTCGTCTCAAATTCTGCCTCTGGACAAATAGGAATCATCGGTGCAGATGATGTCCTTTGGATAGCCGAACTGGCTCCCAAATGATTTTTTTTTTATTAAAACTGAAGGACCACTACAACAATAGCGTGAAGAATAGAACACTTTTCATGGTCTCACTTCAGACCAAAGAAGAAATACCGCAAGAGCATACCCAGGGCCAGGGTCACTTAATTTCTTTGATTTTTTTTTTGTGAGTTTTTTTTTTTTCTTACAGCTTTCAACTCATATAGACATAGTAGGAAAACAAGACTATATGC
Source organism: Echinometra lucunter (assembly GCA_029962745.1). Classification (NCBI taxonomy): domain Eukaryota; kingdom Metazoa; phylum Echinodermata; class Echinoidea; order Camarodonta; family Echinometridae; genus Echinometra; species Echinometra lucunter. The sequence continues at coordinate 26,652,830 of CM057156.1, read as the reverse complement.
CCTCAAGTAATAGTTTGAAGCAGTGGTGTACCATGGGTCAGCGCATGGGAGGGGGGGGGGGAGGCACGGAGCATGGCCTTATGCAGAATTTTTTTCGAGGGGGGGCAAGGCGAGGCAGTTTTATCTACATTGCTGCTTTATCGCCTATCAAATAAAGTGATGTGCTATATGCATATTGATATCAACGTGTGTATGTGCTGTTAAAAGAAAAAAAAAACACGACAGTAATCTTGAAGCAAAGTTTTTAGGGACGCGAAGCGTTTTAAAATTTTGGGGAAATGACGCATTTTGGTAAAGATACCACCCTGTTTTGAAAATTTGCGAGCGAGCGAAGCGAGTGAGCCGAAAATTACAACTTTATTTGCAATAAAAGAGTTTATATTTTATTACCAAAATACACTATCGGAACACTATAGGCCAATATATTTTTGGTCTAGTCACCTCGCTGCCAATATTTTAGCGCCTCCCTGGTCTATTGTTTTCTGTCCGAAACCTTCATCTCTCTAACCATTACGAGCAAGAGAAGTGAGCGAAGAAGCACACACTAACCCCTTTAGTAAATTACATTGTGAGCATATGAAACATCTAGATTATTTATTTGGTCACCTCACTCACCCAATTTGTTTGCTTAAAAAAGACCATTAAACAATAATTCAACAAGCGAACGCAGAGAGTGAGGAAAATACACTTATTTTCATTTGTAGAAGTGATATTTCGTCATCGAAATATAAACATAATCACTTCGATCCCCTGTGTGCTGAACATGAATCCATTTTAGGTACCTTGCTCATCGTCCGAAACCAATCTGTTTTTACAAGCGAGCAAAGTCAGCGACGCCTCCCCCCTCCCTCATGTATAGATTCATCAGCAAAATACAGTAGAAGTTTTGGTAACTTTATGAACCTCCTCGCTGCCCAACCATTATGATACTTTGCTAACTCGCTTCTGAAAATATAATCGCTGTAACCGAAATCATTGTGTTTTAGCTTTTACTAGCGGGAGTAGCGAGCTAGAGAACGAACAGATAGGAATTTTGTTTTATTTTATCTAGGCCATCTACTGAAAGGGCCCTTTTTAGGTAAACTTCTTGGAGTGGAATCCAGATATGGTTATTACTAACATTCTGTGAGTGAAACAATAGCAGCCTATAACATGAGACACAAGGTGCAAACTGATTCCTTTCATGAGAATAGCATCGGCATTGGTTAAGTTACTTAAATGCTAGCGAGCGAAGCGAGTGAGCGCTTTACGATATATACCATTTTCCTTTTCCCTTTCCCCTTTCTTTTCTCTTTCTTCCTTTCTTTCTCTTCTTATTTATTTTTTGCCAGTCGATGGGGGGGGGGGGGCACGTTCCCCCCGTGCCCCCCCCCCGTGTCCCCCCTGTAGTTACGCCACTGGTTTGAAGCAAACCTACCAGATGAAACGATGACAGCTTTGACCTGGCTGAGTTTGATACAGTGCATCAATGCTTCTTGCTTTAGATTGTAATTAATAAGACAAGAACTGATGCCAAGTCGAACTAATGCAAACCAAAGCCACACGAAGGATGGCTCATTCTGCATCAACACTGCTATAGTGGTCCCGCCATTTTCTTGCGCCGACCCACTGACGTTGACACCGTCATCGTTGTCGTCGTCATCGCTGTGAATGACGATGGGGGATTCTTCATTCTCCCTCTGGGCATTCTGTTGTAGTATCCACTCCGCGATCTGGTTTGACGCATGATAGATATCTGCGTAACTGTACGAATCCTCTTCGAAAACTATACCCTGTCTTTCTGGAAAATTCTTGACATTTTGAACGAATCTGTGATATACAGTAACACCGCTTTCTGAATCATCCTTTATTTTGGAAATCACTTTGACAAGGCAGTACAAGTGTTTAATATCGGCAAAAACCGACGGACGAGCCATAGTGATTTACAATCACCGACATGCAACTGTTATGATCAAAACATGTCATGTATGATGGTCCCTTCGCAAACTCAAATCACAGCATAACTGCACAAACAGTTTTGTGACTTATTGTTATGAATCATTTTATGGCCTGTACTCCCTTGAGCTTCTCAGCTCCATTGAATTAACCCATTCAACCAATAATCGTACCCTATTCACGATGAAATGCACACACATGAAAAGTATCAAAACTACACCTCGCCGTTATTCCAGGGGTGTTCCGGACGATGACACCCACGAACGAAGGACTAAAGAACATATTGGGCGAATCTGTATTCAAACGTATAAGGGGAGGGGTTGCATCGATAACTGAATTACGAGGTAAACAACAAGAAAAAACAACAACAAAAATTATTTTAAAAAGAAAGAAGTCGTAGGCTTCTTCAATGTTCTTTTCCTTGCAATGTTCCTCCAAATTTCTCTCTGCCGGAGGTTGTGGGCACGTCCATCCGTCCCTGCCCCTTGGTCATGTTGGTTTCATCCAAATTGCCGCTTGCTGTGCATAAAACCCATTTAACTTATAATTTCGAAATTAGAATTAAAATTTTTGGCAGGCCTGCCACCTACCATCAAGATGAAAATGATATGAAACACAGTGTAAAATACAAAAAATCTCATTATGCCCTCTCGTTTGAGTGTTCTGCCATAGGTTTTCCTTTAATATTGCCTGCCTGTTTTTCAATTGACTTTTTTTTTCCTGTTCCTGCTGTTGTCAATTAACAATACAACCTGTACCGGGCATGTTGGCTCAATGGATAGAGCGTCCTCCTCATGAACGGGAGGTCGTGGGTTCGATCCCCGGCCGAGTCATACCAAAGACTTACAAAAATGGGACCTTCTGCCTTCTAGACAGGCGCTCGGCATTTTAGAATGGAGAAGGGCAATAATAACATATTATGTTATGCAGGGCCCGCTGGTAGAGCAGTTGAAAAACTGAAGTGGCTACCCTGGGTAAATAAGACGTTATTATTATTATTATCATTATTATTACTTTCTCGACCTTTTTATCTCTTTGTTTGTCTCTGTCTGTCTGTCTCTCTTTCTTTCTCGCTCTCTGTCTCTCTGTCTCTCTCTCTCTCTGTCTGTCTTTGCTCACTTAAAGAATGACTATGAAGTAACCGTTATCACTTTCTTTATCATTCCACTACTAAGCAAAATCAAAAGAGCTTTCCTCAAACCCCAAAACGAATTAGAAAAAAAACAAGTAATCTAACAAGCAAAACAAGACAAAACAAAAAATAGCAAAAAAAAAAAAAAAAAAAAAAAACCATCAAAACTGAAACATACACAAAACAAGACAAGACAATCGAGACAAAATCTTTAATCTTCAAATGTTATATATAGGTAACCAGAAATATACGTTTACACGCAATATGGAAATGTATCTCCCGGGTCGTTGTGAAATCTCTGCCATACAATATACATTTAACCATAAAATAGAAGGGTTACTTAATTCCAAAGAATACTCCACAATCGGACAGCCTCCCTCCCCCCCCCCCCCCCCCCAGCTGTGAGATAGGGTAAAACAGGCTAACTGAGGGTTTAAATAGATCTAAGACTTGTCATACAAACAGAAGAGTGGGAAGAACCGTCTATACGAGAAAATCTTTAAAAATGTTTGTTAATATGAGGATTAACTGATGAATGTTTATGTACTTAGTGTTCGGAATTCATGAAAAAAAAAAAAAAAACCAAACAAATAAATCTGAGTAAACGTTGATCAAATTGAAGAACAGTGAATAGCTAAAAGATACTGAAAGTCACATTGAAGTTTAAAAAGTAATTGTTCAAAATTAAAACCGAAGTAGTATAAGAATTTACTGTCCATATTAGGAAATTTGCTTTCCAGTAGTTAAAGAAATCATGAAGGAAATTTGAAGAGATGTGGTAAGCTATAAGTATAGTTCATGGAGAAAGCTAAAGGCTAAAATGCAAAGGGACTGCTGAGACTGTAATTTTGTTGAAAGACTGAACGATAACACAGAAGAGAAATGATGTGATCTCTTGGCCACCCTGCTCTCATTTCATTAATGAATAGACGATTTGGAGGCTGGGTAATAACTAATTTTGAGGTAACAGATGTGCTCCTTCTCGTAGAGAAATATGAAAGGCGGGACAGAAGGTTTTTAGAATGCGTGTGTAGATATTACTGTGATGGACCTTCATACAAAATTTTGTGGAAATCCGTCCAGAATGCAGCTCTTGGAGCCGTCACAAAGATGTGCGACAGCGAATGAATAACTTAACTATATAGGAGTTAACAGTATACCATGATGGACAATAATGAGACCTAAAAGATCAACCATTTTGTGTGTAAATACGGAACAACATCGACACAGGCGACTAGATTTTTCAATAATACACTTCCATACAGAATTTGAATAAAATCCATCAAGGAAATGGAACACATAAGGCCACAAACACAAGACAATTACTTTTGATCCTACAAAATGCGGAACACTGATGCTGCCCTCAGTGTTCCAATAAGGGGTTCATGATGCACCTCCATTTACGAATTTTGAGGAAATCGATCGAGTTATGTGCATGGTAGAGCGCACACAAGAAGTATAACATGGTCAGGCTGCCTTTGACCCTATAAAAGAAAGAACATTTTAAAGGACAGCATCACCAAAAGTTAAAGGAGTCAAGATTTGACTACACCTCTGTCACGAAACCGTTCTGGGAAATTCAAACTGTCCTTCGCCTTTTTCAAGGTTCTCCAAATATATGGGGGGGGGGGGGGGGAGAGACCCTGCTCTTTTACTCTTTGTATTTTATGTATTTTTGGCTTTTCTGTTCCCTCGATGAAAAGGAAAATCTTGGTGCACGATTACCCTGCGTGATAATTTCAATTATCTCAAGGGGACTTTCACTAGTATAGAGAAACATTTCAGAACTCTGCATGACTCATTAATGGCCATTAAATTTAATTACGATACCAATTGTCTATTGTCAGATTGTATTTGACGGATAAAATCAGATATGAAACAGAAAGTAGAAATATTAAAGAGTCGGTTTTTCATTATATCACAAGGTACTATTTATCATGATTATAAACCAAATAAAGCAAATGCGATCAGTTTGCATTCCGAGTTTTATACAGTGCGTATAAAAAAGAGTATACTCAACTTATAGGCAATATGGCCGGGTAATTTTATTTCAGCCGTCAAATACAACAGAAAACCGGTATATTGTTTTCGTTTACTGATGCCCAATTTATGACTTTTTAGCCACAGATGATTAAGCTTCAGTTTTTTTTTTTTAAGTGTCGCAGAATCTATTTTGTACCACGTTTAGGGTGACGCGGGGATTTTGACGAACACCTTAATGCATTTCTTTAGTCTAAAATTGTTTTAACTGATAAATTCTCCCTCTTGCTTCACATGTTCCTGTTTCAATCCAAAAGATTACCTGCATTCACTGAAATAGCCCTGGCTATTTTGACCCTTCCCAGGCCCAATTAGGGGGGGGGGGGGACATTGCGCCCCATTTATTATCATTCTGGACCGATCATTATTTCGCACATAAGGAGAGTAGCACAAACTTTACAAGTCACCACCTTTGAATATTCTCAAGTTCTTCCACTGAGGACGCCATTTAATAAATTATGAAGAAATACATAGAAAATAAGCTAAAGTTGTACATTTTCCATTTTGTCTTTATAATGATCTCTCATTTTCATATTTGCCGGAGAGGTAGAGAAATTCAATTTCTTCAATTCAGTATGGTCGACACTTTAAAGGTCACCAAGTGAGGGCACGTACTATTCATGACTAAGAGAAATACATAGAAAAGTATGCTACATACATATATTTGGGATAGTAGAATATCACATTCAATTTTCAATTATAATAACTGGAAATTCAGATTATCTTGAATGAAAATTTGACCCATAACTGATATCAAAAGTAATACAAAAATAAAAGCTATGAAATTAAACCAAAAAATGAAGGGAAATTTCAAAAAGTACGTATTTTCAATGATTTTTATTACATCGTTTTTTTGCGCCATTTTGTAACATAGAAGATAAAATATAACATGACTTAATATTTTTCAAACTATTTCAGAATCATTATTATTTCATATCTAAAAAATGAAATAAATAAGAAACCCATATCTTCCACTAATTTCTTGTCAACCGAAATGGTAACAGATAAACACACAAAATTTGACTGACAAATTATGGTTGTCATGGCAACTGGAAATGTCAAGCCTACTTCGGTTATGTTTGCAATCACATCTTAGAAATCACATTTGGTCAAGTGACCTCTGTGTTCCAGTCTCAGAAGTCTTTGCTAATGTCCATTGCACAAGCATAGGTTGCATGAAGTTGTTTATCTTGAGTAACATTATGGACTTGAAGGTTTACTTTCCTCAACTTAAAAGATGGAGAAAATGCAAGAAATCATAAATTGTATTTACTCAACTTCATCGATATGCATCAATATTCTGGTTTTTTTTATTAGCATACAGTTACATAGAAAAAAAAAAGAAAAAAGAAAAAAGAAAAGAAATCACAAAACATGCTCATTTAAGATTTGCAAAAGGATGGATTAACTTTCTGTTCTCTCTTTTTTTTGTTGTTGTTAACATAAGGTATGTGCTTATGTGCTTTATGTATTTTCTCCTCGAAGGAGAGGGCCAACCTGTATTGACAATAAATTTAAAAAAATAAATTAAGTATCATTGGTAGTAAATTTCATGAGACTCAGTGGGTTTATACTGTTTTAACTTTGTCCATTTTGTTGAGTGAAGTAATAAAACTCTTACTGTTTGAAAGGGATGGTTATTATATCCTTTTCAACTAGAAGCTGCTCAGTAAATTTTGGTATACTGTTTTGTTTTGTTTCATTGTGATACTGTATATAAGAAAGTAGCCCAACTTATACGCAGTGCATATAAAAAACAAACAAAACAAAAAGGTATACCCGACTTCCAAGCTTCCAGTTTGCTATACCACTTTTTTAACTTGATACACACTGTATATAAAACACAAGCCAGCTGATACGCTCAAGTGGTGATACTGAATTTATTGTTAATGATATAATGACAGAGTAAATCTAAAGTAGAGAAAACCATTGATAGCTCTACATAATGTTAATTAAAGTTACATATTAATGTCATATATCTCTATCACGAAACTGTCAGTACATCACATGACATGATTCATGTTTCATCCTCTCTCATGCTTACTTTACTCTTCTGATGACGTTGGGCAAATCTTTTGTTCTTCCTCTTAGTTAGTCAGTCGATCTGCACATTCTATTCTGATTGGCTGAGCATTTATGATTATTGAGAGCAAATGATATGTATTGATTGTGAAGCATTATACTCATTAAATATATTCTTGAAGATAATTTCATTTGCAAACGATAAAAGCTGATCGAGGGCGGGGGGGGGGGGGGGGGGGGGGGTGGTGGGTGGTAATGTAAAGTCCCAGGGTAGGAAAACGAAATAAATCATGTCAATGCATAAATTGAAACTAGGTATGTACAAACAGTGATGGTTTTTATAAGCAATTTACGAAGATAAATGATCTAGAGGTCAATCAAAATGTATTTTATCAACATATGTCACGAAGAGTGAAACTTTTGAAAATATAATTAAGAACAGTCTGCATGCAGTCCCTGCAAACTTACAACATACATGCGATGATGTTTAAGGTTTATAACGCCCACATTAAAAAAAAAGCAAATCCAAGCTCCTTTGTCGCATACATTACCGCTTGCATGAGATAATTCGAATTTCTGAGGATAGTAATAAAGAAATAACCTTTCAATAACCTCTAAGAAATATAAACTAATTTGGTACATAAAATTTTGATGGCAATATGTAATGTTTATAATTGCATAATACTTGTTAACGTGTGAGACATTAAAATCACCAAAATTTGATATCTTGGATTTGCCCAAAACAAAAACTCACAAGAATAACAACAGCAAATATGAACAGGAATAACAACAATACCTTAGGGACATTAGGCCATAATGATATTTACAAAATGATAACTCAGTACTGCAATATCAACTCAGTAAATAGAGTGGTCAAGTATTTCAAGATGTCATTACGTTTGGGACTATAAATTGATTCCTTAATGTATGGAAAGTGAAACATGTCAGGACTATGAACAATAGAAAACCAAATCAAACTATTCACAAGGTATAAGTTTACAAAGGACTGTATCTTTCCTGGGTATTGCACTTAAGTTTCAAAACAAATTAGGCCTATTACTTTTAAAGGTTAAGTACGGTTTCGTCAGATTTGTTTAGATATTATATGCAAGCTACTACCAAATCTATGATTACTGCGAAGGTTCTATTTTTTTCAACCTCAAGTAGAATAATCAAACAAATAAGCATTCTGGAGCTCTGAAATGTCTCACCCTCACGAGGAATATCGAACAAATAACTATTATTTCAAAATCATTGATGCAATGTCAAATAATCTCGCACATATATTCTTTAGGAAGAAAAAAGATACAAATTATTTAACACTTTTCATCCAGCCCTTTTCTTTTATATTTTTTGCTAAACAACATAACATAAATATATATTTAAAGCCAATTAGTCTTGCATTGTCCTCAACAATCATGGCAACAAGGTATGCTTATCAGATATCAGTCAAAATATGTACCACCACAACCACTATTTAATATTCTAATGCTACAGAGAGTTTTTGTTTGAGATGGTGATTGAAAGGGTAATCTATAAAATTTGCTAAGTTCATGTTTGTGGTTTCGCTCTTCTTCATGTGCTTCTTGTCAACCCTTTGGAATATGAATTCGAAATGAAGGGTTTTCAGGCTGTCTACATCTCGATGATAAACGGTATAAAACTGTTTCCATAATGATATATAAATTCCTATTCATTTAACAAGGCGTTTAACACATGTAAAAAAAGATGCTACTTCGATGTTGAAATTGATTGTGCAGACTAGATAAATGAATATAGCAAGAAATAACAGAATTAGAAAATTCCAGGAATTTATTTCATTCATTAATAATGTGTGATACACAAAAGGTGCGGACTGGCCACAAAGAGTTTCCTACAGGCAGCTCCATATTAATATGATTAAAATTGCCCGCCTTCAACAAAAACAGGTCGGTCAAAAACGACAAAGACAAAAATGAAACAAGTATAATCATGTATCAAGAGGATATTGTCTAATGTCTGTTTTCCATCTTTCTTTTTTGTTCGATCTTCCGGATCATCTAAGTATTGTTACCTTTACCAGTCTTATCCAATGCGACATTGCAGGTCTGCTTTTCCTTCCTTCTCTTTGCAATCTGATCATATTGCTTTCATTCAGTGGTGGGGCTCTTAGGGTGCATTTCAAAGACGGCTGTTGAAAAGTGAGTGGATTGTCTGTTCGGGCAATTTTGACTGGCTAATGACAGCATCTTCAGATTCATTTTTTCTTTTCAGACTCAAGTGTGAAATAGAACGGTGACTCGACTGGCTGAGAATGCTTATTCTCCTCCGTTACTCCTTCGCCCTCTGGCAGTTCGTAAATATGATGACTAGAACAGATACTGTTGCCGATCGCAGGAGTATGGCCGTCATATTGCCCCATCGAGGAAAACAGTGTGCCGCTATTTTGGTCGATTGTATAATAGATTGATTTTCCCGTTGTACCAGCAATGTTATCTTCTGTATCCTCATCTGGTAGTGTATAAAAATTTGTATTCATATTGGAGTCTTGGGTAGGACTATTGCGACGATCTTGGCCCTCAGTTTCACTATCGGTAAAAAGTTTCTGCATGTGCTCCTGTTTATAGTCGAACCCGGTGTTGTCATGGCGATCATTGTGGGTTGCGAGGATATCAGCAGGACTATTAAGTCCAAAGGCATTTTCCCTAGAGTAGTCATCATAACCCTGTTGTTTGTCCCCAATAGAAGAATATTCGTGGATTGTTGGTTTGATGACTGCTCTTGGTAACTCCTTTAACATAGCTGATTTGTTGACAATTCCCTTCCTCGGTTCTTCTTCATCGTCTCGTAGAGGGGACTTTGGAATAAGGGGCAGAGGCTGGTCGGTTACAGAAGTCTTTCTTGTCCTTGAGATGAGAGGGGACCCAATGGAAGAGTGTTGAGGAGCTTCCTTGGATGATAGGGATACTGCCTGTTTTGTTGCACACTGTGGCAAATTTTCTCGTGACGGTACATTATAGATTTGGGAAGAATGAGGTGCAGAAGTTAGGAGGGGCGATAAAGGCGGTGACTGACAAAGACCTGACAACAAAGACATGGCTTCTGTAACGGCTACACGGTTTTGTGGAGGCTTGTCCAGTTCTAAATGCATCTCTACTGGAGATATCACAGAGTTTGATGTGGGTGATGGAGTCTGAGGAAGCGGTAGTGACACAACAGAGGGCTTTCTCGGGGTCGGTGACAGTTTTGTTGAATAACGCAATGGCATCGCATTTGATTCATCTGGTGGTGTCAACCCAATGGCCGTATGTACGCTAGGACTTTCATTAGAGGCCCGTTTACGGCGCCGCTGCATTTTTGAATTAAATTTGATGATCACGGTGATAAGAAGTGCACATATAAAAAGCGAAGAACATACAATAATAAGAATAATTGATGTTTCATCTAAAGGAAGCAACGTCGTCATTGGGTCACTGGTAAAAGTGGTAAATTCAGTTAATACAGCTGAATCAGTAGACACTTCTTCTGAAAGTATTTTCAAGGTAGCCTCTGAATGAAATATAGTTCCGTTCACATCTACCTCACACGTCACGATAACACTGTCATCTGCATACTGAACATTGCGTATCTTCAACGTCGATGATGCAGTATCTGATATTCGGGAGAACTGAATGTGACGGGAAAGCCTCCAGTTATATTTCACACCACTTTCTCGTCCATTATTCAAAGTACACGCATAGGTCACATCACTTCCCAATGCAACTTTGTTTACAAGTGGTGTTATGCCGATAGGATTGGTGTACGTAACGCTGTCGTATACACAGGGTGACGAGTTACTATCGATGATACAATAATATTGGGATATTGAGCTGATGTTATTGGTCTCCCTACGGGCTATTAACTTGTTGGCTGAAGTAATGTCAGTGATAATTCGAGTACCATTGAGCTGGATGGAAATGTCATTTATGTTTGCCCCTTCACTGAAGCAGTCTCGTTGATAGTTTCTGCAGACGAAATCAAACATCAGACTTTGTGTCGGAGGAACACGTTTTGCAATGCATGGTGATATTGCTAAATGTTCACGGGCTTTAATGCTTATGACGAAAGTTACTTCACTTGCCGTATGGTCTGATATTACTTGACATTTATAGGTGAAATTACCTGGTTCTTTTGATCTCACGTGCGCTAGCCCACAGTGGCATGAATCATCTCCTACTAAATGATGTCCGTATGAAAGGTATTCCCAAGACTCCATTTCACACGTGGCAACAGTAATATACGATGGGTTATCAGAGCAATCCTCTTGAAAAAGGTACATCCATGTTGTCGTTCCTTTGTTAAATATGTCAGATGTCGATGGATCAAAACATCTTAAATCAAGCGTTTCTCCCACATAACCGGTAACATTGACAGGGTTGGTGACATCTACGGTATCTACTGTTCCCAAAGGATGTATGGTGAAGATAGCTAACATACCTAATATCAGCATCGTGGCAATCTTCATAGTTTCACTTGATATGACACTTTCACCATCGAAATGTTTGATAATTAAATAGAGAGTTTGAAAATGTGTAGCATGTGCAGAGGAGTAGCCAACTCACAAGCCGTATCCTTGTAACTGGCAGAGCTGTATACCCTTTCTACGTTGCGAGATAATGATGGAGGCTTAACTTCCAATGTAAAATATTCATGCAAACAGTCTCTTATAACGGCCGGTCATCTTCTGACTGTAATTGACAAATCAGGATTAATCCGTGAGTGTTTGGAAGGTATATAGCGCAATATAAATGGTGTTAAACGATAGATAGTCATATTACTCCTGTTGTGTCTCTCGAAAGCCTGTCAGGATGAATGATTATTCTCTCTTCCTCCTCGCAACTGTAGTGAAACTTGAGGCAAAGGGCGATAAGTGTTGTAAAATATTTACTGATCCTACCAACCGATTAACCTGATTTTGAAATGGAGGAAAAACATGGCGTAAACAAAAGGAGAGAAAAGGGGAGATACGGGGGGGGGGAGAGAAGAAAGAGTGATTAAGTGATGGTGGAAGAGAGAGAGAGAGAGAGTAAGAAAGAGAGAGAGAGAGAGGGAGAGCGAGAGAGAAAGAGAGAGAGAGAGAGAGAGAGAGGGAGGGGGCGTATGGCGCGGTGGTAATGAGAAGAAGGTAGAAATATCCATTAGCTAGGGAAGAAAGGAACATAAATTTCTCGAATTTTTACTCTGGCCATGGTCTAAAAACTAACTTATTTAAAAATAATACAATATCTTTGCCTTGAAAATGTAATTTTGTCGTGTACTTCCGGATGGGTTTAATAGCTAGATCACTCTCTTAGATATAGCTGTTAGTATCATTATCTTTTAGTGTTTATTACTACCATATCATGTTTATGCTTAATCAATTTTCACTAGATTTAATGAGTTGGACCTAAAATCTTGTCGTTCTGCTCTTGACACAACCACGGCCATACGCAGCGGTGGGGGGGGGGGGGGCCGGGGGGCAGTTGCCCCCCCCCCCCTCCCCCGAAATTTTGAAACCTTGCATTTTTTACTGAAAATTTTCACAAAATCCACGAAAAGTGTGCACCAAATCTTTCATTTTCAGTTTCAAAAATGCAAACGCGCCCCCATAACCAGCTCGGTCGCTTCGCTTTTGAGCTTCTTCGAGAATTTTTACGCGTCTTGCCGCCCCCCGGAAAAATTTTCTCTTCCCTGAACACAACAATGTGGTTACAAGGCAGGAAAACACCCATTTTGTGAGAAAGTGATTGTCTTTCGTGTCTGTCATGCTGAGCTGTGGTAGGTCAGTTCATAGAGATGACCATGTAGCGTGTTGTGGAACTATGCTGCCAGCAGTGAAGCTCATTTTGTAAAATCGGTATATTTTCCTACTTCAGTAACACTGGAATTTCTGAAAATTTCCATTTTGTGCTTTCATGACAGTAACTTCTTCGGATGCGACGCTTATTCCAAAGGTTCGCGATCCGCGAATTTCATTTATCCGATAATGAAATAGGGTTTGTTTCTCCGAACATTTGCTGCATTAATCCGAAGGCTCGTTCTTCCGAAGTTTTATAATCATGATAATTCCGACGGCTCGTTATTCCGAAGGTTCGTTTTTTTCCGGATATAAGATATACCAAAGACTGATTATTCCTAAAAAGAAACAGGGTTCGTTAATGAACCTTATTTCATTTTCGGATTAACCAATCTTATTTCATTTTCAGCTTAACGAACCCTATTTCATTTTCGGAGAATCGAACCTTCGGAATAATGGACAGTAGGAATAAAGAACCTATGGAATAACAACAGCAGGAATCTTACGAATCTTCGTAATAACGACCCTTCGGAGTATTCGAACCTGCGAAATAACGACCTGTAACCATTTCTTCTCCCCAACACTCATAGTCTGGGAGCCTGCGACATGTTGACTTACCCCATCGAGCCCAGAAGGTTTGACCCCCGAAATATATTTAGTCCATGACTGTGAGTCAGGAAATGGGTGTCAGCTGGTATCAATAGGGCGGGGGCGACCCCCAGGCCCCCTCGAAAACGCCCCAAATGCGGGAAAATTTACCCGGCTTAGCCCATGGACCAAAATTTGCCACAAGATAGCAGTATGGGTGTTCATTACAAAAATAAAAAAGCTGACACCATAGTTGGTTGGAAAATACCAGCTGACACCCCCAAACATAAAAAGGTGCCTCCGCCCCTCCGGCGGGAAAATTTACCCCAGTGAGCCCATGGACCAAAATTTGCCACAAGAGAGCAGTATAGGTGTATATTACAAAAATATAAAAGCTGACACCAATACTGGTTGGAAAATACCAGCTGACACCCCCAAACATGAAAAAAGTGCCCCCCCCCCTTTTGCGGGAAAATTTACCCCACTGAGCCCGTGGACCAAAATTTGCCACAAGACTGCAGTATTGGTGTACATTACAAAATTACAAAAGCTGACACCATAGATGGTTGGGAATTACCAACTGACACCCCTCAAACCTTTTGGGTACAACCCCCCCCCCTACAAGAGGACTATACTTTATCTCATTCAGCCCATGGACCATCATTTTTAACGATCTTTAACCTGTAAATTACAAAATATAAAACTGGTTGGAACCACTCTCCCTGCCCCCCCCCCCAAAAAGGAACAAAATGGAACCCTCCCTTACTTTTAGGCCTGTTGTTTATCCCAACAACTCCCAACGAGCCCGCAATGGCCTGCAGATAATGTTACAAAAGGTAACGTTACGTGTGTGTGGGTGAGGGTGTGTGTGTGTGTTTATACAAAACTTCAAATTTACTACATTGTAAGCATTAAACTGTGTGTGTTTGAAATTGTGTTGGAAAAATATAAATAACTCATCCACTTCATGCAAATGCTTTAGAATAACACCAAGCAACATCAACTGACAGGCATCCCACGCTCAAACACACAAACTCATACAGAATAAACATTATTGACATCTTCAGTGGAAACTCAGCACACACAGTGTATTGAGGTTTTTGTAGCCATCAAATAATCTTTTGAGCATGCATCAGTTTTAAAATAATCATAAAACAATAGAATGTAATTTTGAAGAAATCTTGTTCTAGCAGCATGCTATAGTATTAGATCTCCTGAGTTTCCACTTCACGTGTACCATACACAAACATCAAACATGACATTGCACGCACAAAGAATACAACCATCCTTGATTCATATTCACATCAAAACATAGAATGCCTGTACATTCAATTGTGATTTATAACCATATCCAAATGTAATATGAGCTTTGTGATGTTACGCCTAAAGTAAGGTTGATTACTTTCACAATACATGACAAACGCAAATCATTATTAAGCAGTGGCGTAGACAGGTTCTTAAACCTGCGGGATGATTTGCCGTTCACACCCGAATCCACATACATGAATAGACAGGGGCGGCGGAGCGTCTTTCAAAGTGAGGGGGGGGGGGCACTAGCGAAAAAGGGCACTTTGGGGGAAAAGGGGGGCACTTACAAAAGCCGAACACGAGAAGGAATATATACCCCTACATTCTATTTAACACTTTTAAAGTGCATTTTCGACATACTTTTACATGATAATAACTACTATGCAATATTATTGTATACTGCTCTGTCTTACTCAATTGTGAGCGAGCGAAGCGAGCGAGCAAAAAATGCTAGGTATCTTTGCTGAAGGGCATGGTATTTGCAGTATATTTCGAGTGGCCTATAATGATAAAGGCTCCTGGAAATTCATTTTATACGTGTTCCATATAGTGACCAAGCTATAATGTTTAAATGCAAGTGAGGTCTCATAGCTACCGAACATTTTTATTAGAGAAAATATTCAAATTGAATGGGGTTTTGAGCACAATACCATCAGGAACTTAGGAGAACATATAAGACTTTATGGCTACAAGAAGTGCCTTGCGTGAAGTGCCTTGCGTGAGATATCATTAGTGCGAGCGAGCGTAGCGAGCGAGCTTTAGAAAGAAAAAGTAGAAAAATACCCCCAATTAAGGGGCACCGTTCCTTCTAATTACATTTGTGGGAAGCACAAGCACTTGCCCGAATGGAAAAGGGACACTATCAGAAAACAAAAAGGGCGCTAATTGCCCTTATCTTACATGAACAGATGCAGAAATTGGACATACTAGAAAGGAAAAGGGGCACTTATCAGAAGTAAATGAGGGCATGCATCAAATTTCAAATGGGCACTTATCAGGGGTGAAAAGGGGCACTTTGCAGAAGAGAAATTGCGCTGTGAAAAAACGAAAAGAGGTAGTGAAAGGGGGATAATAATCACGTTTTAAAAGGGACATTCATTTGAAGTGTAAAAGGCCCACTTCTCAGAAGGGAACAGAGCGCTATTAAAAGGGAAAGGTCATAAAAGAGCGCATTTCTGTAGATTTTAAGGGTAATCTATCTGAAACGAAAAGGGGCACTTATTAGAAAGTGAAAGGGCACTTGATCAACAAAGGAAACGGGCTCTTCTAAGATAAAAGAAAGGCACTGAACAGGTTTGAAAGGCGGCATTTTTGTTCGGTAAAAAGGGGCACTTTTGGGTGCTTTGAAAAAGGGGGGGGGGGGCACTGTGCCCCCTGCCTCCCGGGAGCGCCGCCTCTGTAAATAGAAGATATACGCACCGTGACAAACGTATATAGAATATGAACTGACACACATTATTGCATACTGGCATCACGCTATTTATCTTTTTTATATAATTTTGTTATTAAACCACTTCAGAAAAACTGTGACGGCGCCGAAATTACCCAAAAGTAATATAAATAACTACATAAATCAGAATAATGATCGATATGGTTATAATAGTACTCGTCATTTCAGTCACATTAACGATGATGATGATGATGATGATGATGAAAATAACTATTATTATCATTACCATTATTATCATTATTATTATCATCATTGTTGTTGTTGCTGTTGTTGTTATAATGATAACGTAAGCAAACATCCTTCCCTAAAACCTGGGGGGGGGGATGATTGTACATGTCATCCCCCCCCCCACCTTGTGAGGTGAGTGGGATGCATACCCCTCATTGTGCTTTCAAAGTTACAGTTTGGAAATATCAAATTTGACCTTCTTAAAGTTACCTACATGTAATTCCTTTTTTGAAGGATGCTCAGTCTAGGAAAATGATAACCAACGACATGACAGTATCTTGTACTTGTGGGGTAGGGTGGAGCTTGATCATCTTCCAATACTCCTTATCATCATCATCATCATCCGTGGTCTCATCGTCAAAGCTTTCATCATTGCTGGTTTCGTCATTCTCAAAGTCTTCTACTCCTATGAAGAAACAAGAAAGATAGTATACTTGTTAAACACAATATTTTACAAAAACCATTCACATGTGTAGAAAGGAAGAAAATCATTATTTTTTTTCTACTTGGACCCTGTTTAACAAAGCCTTGTTTAAATAAGCACAAACTTATGCACTACTTAGCTAAATGGGATTGTTAACATACATCCTTACAAAAATTTATCCAGTGCCAATTTTTCCTCTTTATTTTTTAGAATGGTATTGAAACAAAATTAAAATGTAAGAATGTTTCCATAATACTTCATCTTTACCCATTTAGGTTTCAAAACATTAAAAATTCCAATTAGCTTTTCATATTTATGTTATGCATAACCACCAATAAACTTATGCAAACTTAGGAAGCTGGAAGAAAAACTGAAATCAAAACATTTATGCATCGAGTGTTTAACAAAGGGCTAACTTATAGTCTACTACTACCATAGCATCTATCATCAAGTGAGATTAGGCCCTTGTGCAAACTAAAAAAATACTTTTGCCATTTATTTAAAAGGGGAAATGCCACCATGAGTAAATCTAAGCAAGAAAGTGTATTAATGGCAATTTTTATATGCACAGAAAGTACCCAACAAAAGCCAAACGTAAGTGTTCCAGTTTTCTGTACCATACGCTATGCGCAAATTTTCCCTCGATGCCGAACGTTGTTCCCATTACTGTATAAAAATCCTGGTGAGAAGCCTGGTCTAGGCCAGGGCAACAATTTGGCGTAGCTAGGATTTCAGTTTACTGGGGGGGGGGGGGGGGGGGGGCGGTAGTGAGCACACGAAGCGTGCGAATCACTGACTGATCGCGCGTTCACCTCACTACTACTAGCAGATCTAGCTAACGTTACTTCTTTTCAGTTCAACACATGTCCATGAATACATTGCAGCCAGTGCCAGTGCCAGTGGCACGAGCATTGTAGGGCACGAATTCACAACACCTACCTAACGTTAGGTGCACTGGCTACTGCACTCATCTGCTCATACTCACATAATCATATCAGTATCACATCAAATTCATAAACAATATCACTCAGAGTCATAGCATGACACTTCAATTAATAATCATAATGTATTACCTCTTCATTCTTGCCTTGTTCTGCCTGGATTCAGTCAAGCCTGGACTTGATATCAAAATCACACGGTAGAGTGCAGCAGCATAGATCCAGTGCCTATATATACAGTGCAGCAGTGTGCTAGGGAGGACCGCAAAATCATGTTTAAATTATGCCAAATGAAATAACAACATGGAGCAGCAAAAAATACTAAATTATGCTATTTTTATGCCCAAATGGGTGAGATGACTAAAAAAAAGTTCCTCAAAATTTCCGCAGTTAAAGATGACTAAAAAAATAAAAATCAAATTAAATCAAATCAAATAAATAAATGAAATTATAAAAACTATAAAATAATGCAAAACTGCGTGCAATGATTTGCAAGGTAGGATAAGCCTGAAAAAAGGGGTGGGGATATAAAAACCTGTATGTATCCTGTCTAGAATGTGATAACTTTAAACAAAAAACAAACAAAATATTGACCTGAGCCCCCCCCCCCCCCAAAAAAAAAAAAAAAAAATGCATCCAGCCTTGCATCGCCACTCTCACCCTGCCTGTCCCTAATCTAATGTTTATTAAACAAAATAGGCATGCTTGCTGAAAAGGGGAATAGTTCTATACCATCAAAATAAGATTTTTAGATCCTGGGAATAGTTGGTTGGCATAGTAACTGAGGTGGAAACTTTCATGTCGTAAGCATGTACACTGTGAAATTCAGGCGATGTCATTTTTTTTCCTGTAAGAAAAAGACAATTAACCAAATTATTGAATATTTCTGTCTCAAATTTTGTGACTGCTTAAAATGAAATAAAATTAGGTATATTTTTTTTCTCAACCCATTTGTTTCCTCACTTTGATTAATGACATCATAAATCAACACCTGTCATGCACAACTGAATTAAAACAAGAGAAAGAACAACACAAAATGACACATATTTCCATATATTTATGTCTGGTATACATTCATTGGCATCTGCAGCTTATTTGTGAGGCATGTTCACAGAGACCCTGAGTCAACATAAGTATCTTGACATAATCTATATTAACTTAAGGTCACAAAAATAAGAGTTAAGATAATGTATGCATGCACAAAATGAAATTCCCTCAGACTTCTGACCTTTAAACTCATGACCTAATATAAAATCTATATACAAGCATAACAATGCATCTACAACGTATAACAATTACATAGCTAGCAACATTCAGAAAATAGATAACAGTCTTACTTCATAAAAACAGGAGTACTTGCCAACTGCATAAACATTTTACACGGGAATGACTGACATATGAGCTAGAATCTGCAATTCACACATTAACAGGAGGGAATACCCATGGGCGTCGCTAGACTTTTTTTAATGGGGGGAGGGGGTGTAGAGGCCAGATTGCCGACAAACAATTCCTCCGATTGCCGACGACCAACGTCGAAAAATTCAACCGTATAAAGCCCACGAGGCATGTTCCTTCTAAATTATATATTTGTTCACCTCACTTGCCGAATGTGTTAGCTTTCCGAAAACATTTTGTAACTAAATTTCATATGAGCGAGCGCAGCGAGGGAGGGAAACGATACACTCTCTTTCGTAGAAGTGAGAGTTCTTCATTAAACTACATTATTGGGCTTAAAGATATCTAAAATGTATATTTCGTCACCTCTTTCACCTGATTCATTAGCTTTCAAAGAACATCCTAAATCTTAGTGATATACGAGCGAGCGCAGCGAGCAAAGGAAAAAATCTGTATACTATTTTCTTATGGAAGAAGTGATAATTCTTCATTCAAATACATGATGGTATTAACTATGAGATATCTAACTTGAACGGGTACACTTGGTCACCTCGCTTGCGGAATTATTTTGCTTTCCCGAATCCATCTTGTATCTGAATATTATACGAACCAGCGTAGCAAGCGAGGAAAATTATATACTCATTTTCATGACAGAAGTGAAAGTTCTTCTTCAAAATACATGATGGGCCTTTAAGATATCTATTGTGATATATTTGGTCACCTCTCTTACCTATTTTTTTTGCTTTCGAAGACTATCCTGTATCTAAATATTATACGAGCGAGGAAGATAATTTTTGATCAAAATACAGGATGGGCCGCAAGATATCTAAATTATACATTTGTTTATCTCACTTGCCAAATGTGTTTGCTTTCCGAAAACATCCTGCATCTAAATATAATAAGAGCGAGCACAGCGAGCGAGGAAAAATATGCGCCCTTTTGTGTTACCAGTGTTATTTCGTAGTCAAAATGCACAAACAAATAAGCCGACTATGACTGTATTAGGGCACCTTACTCCTCTTTTTCCCCCTCCTTCCTCTTCCCTTTCCTATCTCTCTCTCTCTCTCTCTTTGCCGACAGCGACCGCGAATTTGCCGACAAGCATTTTTAATGGCGGGAGGTTGTCACACCCCCCCCCCCTCCAGCGACGCCCCTGGGTCACGAAGTCGCAAAGGTGAAAGCACCATGCTGCGAGCCTGCGACCCATGACGTCGACTATGAAGTTTAAATTTTGGACAACTCACCCGAGAGACCACTCATTCACCCCGAGACCGCACCCTCGGTTCAGCAAGGGCGAGTTGTCTCACATTTTGTAGGGTCGGGGAAAAATGTTTCACCAAAAAGTCCAAAATCATGCTAAAATTATGCTAAATTGTATCAAATTATGCCAAGCATAATGCCAGATGCTGAAGCGGTCAAAATTACCAAAAAGCATAATTATGCCAACTCTGGCAACTATGCAGTACAGCTAGTGCAGTATTAACAGCGCGCGCTGTCGCGATATAGAGCAATTTCACAACGCAAGAGGGCAGCAGACTATTCGACACAGTTTGACATACTGCGGTGGGCGCTCCAGCTTTTATAGTACACAAGCCAATAGCGCGTTATGTACATTCGTTTGATTTTTTTTGTCTATTTTGACCAATATATGCAGATTTCTTTTAATATTTGCAATGAGAAATTGTCAGGGAAGTTCAGCTGTGCGGTGCTCGAATGCCACAAGAATTGGAGAAAGTTTAAAAATTGGAAGTTAACTGAGTGCGAAATTCAATCGCTTTTGACTCATGAAGCCTGTTTGTGTGAGAAGCCGTACTCCCTACACAGGTTTCCGTAAGCAATGCAAAGGAATCCGTCGCCAGTGGGTAAAAACATCAACAGAAAGGACTTTGAAGTCAAGAAACATTATCATTATGTACTTTGGCGTAAAATTTAATGAGTGAAAACATGACTTTGTAAACAGGGTAAGATTGAGGGCTCCCGTTTACTACGGCTTCTATGCTGCAATCGAACTTATACTGTCTATGAATATTAGTATGGTAAGCCTTGCCTGCTTACCCTTGTGTTTTTTGTTTTGGGGTGGTTTTTTTTTTTTTTTTTCGTTGTTTTCAAATACTTTTAAGTGGAGGGTTGAGGATGCATGCTCTCGAGAGGATTGAACTAGAATGAGATGTTTTTGAGATGTTTTGTGCACAGGTTCTTAGGACTTCTGCCCCGGAGAAGGGGGGAATCTGATGGTGGGGGGGGGGGGCAAGTTTGATGGGTGTCAGCAGGTATTTTCCAACCAGTTATGGTGTCAGCTTTTACACCTAATTCTGCTATCTTGTGGCAAATTTTGGTCCATGGGCTCAGCCGGGTAAATTTTCCCGCATTAGGGGGTCGAGGGGGGTCAGCTACCCCTTTCCAACGACCTGGGATGTCGGCTTTTATATTTTGGTAATGTGCCCCTTGGGCACTTCCACTTTGACCAAGTTTCATCCATGGGCTCAGTGGGTTGAGTTTTCCCGCATTTGGGGCGTTTTCGGGGGGGGGGGGCTGGGGGGCACCCCTATTGGTTCCAGCTGACACCCATTTCCTGACTCACAGTCATGGATTAAATATATTTCAGGGGTCAAACCTTCTGAGCTCGATGGGGTAAGTCAATATGTTGCAGGCTCCTGGTCTATCATTCCTGCGCGGTGCAGTCTTTAAAATCAGACACTTCCTTCCATATTCAGATATTCACCTGTGATTTTTATTGGCCATGCAATGCAAAACGAAGTAATAACAGAAGAAATCCTTTAAAAACCGTCATATCCGATACTGCATACATCATAATGAACCTATATGAGTGCAAAGAAGCTGAAGCTTCATTCCTGCTATTGCAATGTGACGGGCACGGTTCGCCTTGCCGGCTGACACGGCTATCTTGTCAGGATGCCCCGTGCCTGGCCGAGCTCTCCGTCCGTCTGGTCAAAGTATATGACCGCTGCTGATGGCTGGAGCTGCCGGTGCTCGACCATCACCAACCGTCACCGCTCCCTTGCTCTTTTCCACCAGGCCTACCAGCAATCACCCATCCGTCGAAGCAATCGGTCACCCTACTCTCCTTGTCACAGCAGCAGACAAGTGGTCATCCGTCCAACAATCATTCACCCAATTAGAGTTCACTCTCTCTCCATCTCATAACTTGCTTAGTTAATTAACTACTTAATTAAAGGCAATTATAGCAGAATGTTAGCGTTTGAACAGTACCTTTCATCAAGACTCAACAATCTCACACAGTGAACAGAGTGTAGCCCAGAATCGATTCTCGGTGAGAACCTTCAGGGAATTTGAGGGGCGAAATATCCTGCGGTGGCTAGACCGTTGCGATCAATCCTGATATTTCAAACTAAATCCCTGTACTAAGAAATTTAAGAAATCATTGATGTACTCGTTAGTAGATAGCACTTTTGTCCAAGATGACCCAATTTACCAAATATAACCACTGGTCCTTGTCCAAACAACTTTTTCTAACAAATAATTAACCTAACAGAATCATCATAGCCCCCCCCTATAAATTAAACATGCAAATTATGCAAATTTTCCTTCATTGCCAACTACCTGTCAGATACGTTGCCCGCGTACGTTCCGATCCCTATAGGCTTACACGTTATACCTAGTGCCTGTGTTACTCTATGCCATTACAACAGATATGCTGCTCGTTGCACGACCCCCTTTCCTGCCGAGCTTGGTCCCCAAGCTAACTAACAAATCATCAACTACCAAACTGAAGATAACCAAAAACTCAAAACACAAACCAATTTCAACATGCAGTTTCGAAACTCAAAGAAATGTTTAACTTTGTCATAGTTTCTTATGACAGTTACCTTACGTTACGTACAGCTTACTAAAACATATAAAACATCAAGAAATTCATGCACTTAGTTACAACATGTCAAAACTAGAGTCCACAATCAAGTGCTCAAAAGCTCAGTTCACTTGGCCCTAGTAAGTTCTTCCTTCACTGTCTCAATCATCTCCCCTTGGGCTGTGATATAGCGTTCTGTGGTTCGGACGAGGGTCATACCAGGTGGAACGCTGAAAGTCTGAGTAATTTTGTCCATTGCCTGATCATTGCCCGACCTTACTTGGTCAAGCTTTTCTTTCAATTTCCCCTGTCCGATGTCTTCCACCTCTCTGGTCCGAGTCGATGCATCGCAACGTTTCATCCCACGTGGCGATGGTGGTGGGTAGAGACTGGGTGCTCTCTCTCTTTCTCTCTCTCTGGGTGTGGGGGGGGGGGGGGATAGGAGGTACATTGAGCATGTTGAGAAGTGTTCTTGATTTAGGGGGTCTCCAAGGCAGGAAACTGAGCCTGCAAAAAGTCCGCGAAAAATGGGCCAGAAATTTTGGCAGTCCGGAGGGGGGGGGGGGGGGGGGGGGTGTGAAAGCGGGAACTTATATGCGTACCCTAAAATAATGACACTGAGTGAGGGGATCTTAATTCTCCATTGTCCAGTATGTTTATAATGGAAAAGAACGATCCTCTGACGAAGCCTTTTTGGCAAGATGTTAGGTCACTTTAGAGAAGAAATGAAAGGCCTGAACAGTGATCTGCAAACGAATCTGTTCCGAAAAGAAGAACCTATCCCATATAATTCTGAATAATTCATAATGAAGATCTATGCTTTTGATTTTGATATGTTTCACCCATTGGGAGCTTTCAAAACTGAAAGAGAATGTTATCATGGGTATGGTAAGCCATACAGGATGAGTTTAATGAGAGCAAATTCTGCAGCTTAATTGCGCCATCTCGTGAGTTTAATTTCATTCGAGACCCGTAGCATATGCTACACATTTTCAACTCACTATATATCAATTAATTATCAAACATTTCGATGGTGAAAGTTTCATATCAAGTGAAACTATGACGACGGCCAAGATGCTGATATTGGGTATGTTAGCTATCTTCAACATACACGGTTTGCGTGAATATTTTACTTTGGAAGTTACGCCTCCATCATTATCTCTCAACGTAGAAAGGGTATACAGCTCTGCCAGTTACAAGGATACGGCTTGTGCGTTGTCTACTCCTCTGCACATGCTACACATTTTCAAACTCTCCATTCAATTATCAAACATTTCGATGGTGAAGGTGTCATATCAAGTGAAACTATGAAGATTGCCACGATGCTGATAGTAGGTATGTTAGCTATCTTCACCATACATCCTTTGGGAACAGTAGATACCGTAGATGTCACCAACCCTGTCAATGTTACCGGTTATGTGGGAGAAACGCTTGATTTAAGATGTTTTGATCCATCGACATCTGACACATTTAACAAAGGAACGACAGCATGGATGTACCTTTTTCAAGAGGATTGCTCTGATAACCCATCGTATATTTCTGTTGCCACGTGTGAAATGGGGTCTTGGGAATACCTTTCATACGGATATCATTTAGTAGGAGATGATGATTCATGCCACGGTGGGCTAGCCCACGTGAGATCAAAAGTACCAGGTAATTTCACCTATAAATGTCAAGTAATATCAGACCATACGGCAAGTGAAGTAACTTTCGTCATAAACATTAATGCCCGTGAACATTTAGCAATATCACCATGCATTGCAAAACGTGTTCCTCCGACACAAAGTCTGATGTTTGATTTCGTCTGCAGAAACTATCATCGAGACTGCTTCAGTGAAGGGGCAAACATAAATGACATTTCAATCCAGCACAATGGTACTCGAGTTATCACTGACATTACTTCAGCCAACAAATTAATAGCCCGTAGGGAGACCAATAACATCAGCTCAATATCCCAATATTATTGTGTCACCGATAGTAACTCGTCACCCTGTGTAGCCGACAGCGTTACGTACACCAATGCTATCGGCATAACACCACTTGTAAACAAAGTTGCATTGGGAAGTGATGTGACCTATGCGTGTACTTTGAATAATGGACGAGAAAGTGGTGTGAAATATAACTGGAGGCTCTCCCACCACATTCAATTCTCCCGAATATCAGATACAGCATCATCGACGTTGAAGATACGCAATGTTCAGTATACAGATGACAGTGTTATCGTGACGTGTGAGGTAGATGTGAACGGAACTATATTTTATTCAGAGGCTACCTTGAAAATACTTTCAGAAAACAGCGCTCCAAGTGAATTTACCACTTTTACAATGGGCTTGATGGGCAATGAAACATTAACGCCAATCCCTAACACATGCAGGGAAAGCGGAGAAAGCTGTAAGCTCCTCATGATGTATTTTCTAATTCCTGTTTTCGGTGTTCTCCTGATTGCTGCAGTAGTAGTTCTGGTTCTTTATTATTGGACCACATCGGATGCTAAATCCTGTGTTCTGCAATCTAAAGTATAATTACAAGTCTTAAGTTGGAAATGCATAAAGTCGCTGGACCATGTTAATTATCTATCAACTTGGCTGAGTTCAAACCCCATCATGCAACCGGACTGGTATTCTTCTTTTTTTCAGCTAATCATTAATGAATCGAATACATTCATCTCTTGGTTCAAAGGGAGTGCATGTCGATCCATTTTCAAAGGGGATGGGAGATGGTAACTGGGCGAGGTGCGAGGTGGAGCAAAGCCATTGATCGGGTTTTAACTTCATACGATATACACAGGTTCATTCATCCAACCATTCATTCATTTGATTACAAAGAAAAGTAAAAAACAAACAAAACAAAACAAAGCAAGTCAGGTAGAAAAGAAAAGGAAAGAAACTCCAAACAGCAAAGCAGCACCAACAGTTGTAACTTAGTCATTTTACTGTAATATAAGTTATGCATGACCTGATAACTTTTAGCTTAAAGCAATTACTGATGATAGATACTGTACTTGAATGTTTTCTTTTCTGCACTCTGATTTATATAAATTCGTGGAATCAAACACTTAAAATTTCACTCTAAAATGCTTGTAAATAAGCCATAATCTCCATATATAGCTTCTATCAGGGAGATTGATTACAGTGTATTTGAACGAAATTGAACGAAATTGAACGAAATCTAACGAACTTTAGAAAAATATGTCTACTGTGAAAATTTACAGTCTTCATGTATTTACTTAACTATTTGTAACTGTCAATTACATTGTTATTTGTGAAATTCTGGAGCGAGATTGTATATTGTAAAATGTAAATTAACACTTCTTGTTGGACATGAATATAATAAATTGAAATGAAAATGAAATTTGGTAAAAATTAAGATAAGAAATCAGCACTTGAAATTCATGAAGTATAGAGTAAATAATTCCAAATAAATTTTAAAAATGTTTGAGTTGCTATGTATGAAAATCTGTGCATCCATCGTACTTGTATGTTTTCCAAAATGATATATCGAAAATCATATGTGGGTGCCCGTTTTATTTTTCGCATACTTCCCATATTGGTTCATATTGTACATAGAAACACAACATTTATAGTGATTAAAAATGGGGAAACAGTAAAAACTTTCCCTTAAACAAATTCTAGATTCCCACCAAATTAAGCGTAACATTAGAAAAAAAAGACTTCAAGATTCACACTGCTTCCTGCATCCATCTCTCATTAACGGCCTACTCCATCAAACTCTTCATATCACAAACCGGTCGTTAACAGGGAAATTAGCATAAGAACATGTAAGAATACTTTGAATAATCATGTAGTGATGATATATGCATACAATAAAGCAACAAACCCATGCAAGCGACATAATTCATATTCATTTGACAGTTACTTTCACTTTCTTTTTTGCTGATGAGGCTTTAAAACTGTTAATTTACTGATAAATGCTACTGGGTATCAATAATCATGATAATCATGACAAATCTTCGTCATACTAATACGAAAACGGAAAAAAAGTTTTAACCAGGGGAATTAAAAAAAAAGGAAAAGTACAATAAAAATGGTCAACAGATCATGAGAAATTCGATCAAAAGTCTTCATCATTTCACTACGAAAAAAAACACACAAAACATAGAAACAAAAGCAACAACAACAATTGATTGATTGATTGAATTGACTGATTTTCATTTCCATATCAACAAAACACAAAATTTAGAAATGAAATATCAGCGATGACAATGAGAGAGAGAGAGAGAGAGAGAGAGAAACAGAATAAACACGAAGTGGAACTTTCAGTGACTGATTTTGATTTTTGAAAACGGGGATTGTCTTAAAATTTTCTCTTTTTCTTATTTGATCCTGTTGATGTTAACACTCTACCTCGTTATATAAAAATCTATCAAGATGCCACCTGCTCTGTTCTAAATTCTAAAACGTGTTAACCTAGAAACAAACAGACAAGTGAAAACTGTGAGTCAAGTTACGAATTAAGTTGAGACAAAAATATTATTCTTCCTAAATATTAACTTCAGTTCATGGGGCGCTTCCTTGTACGAACTATTCTGATGATGAACAAATTGTTTTATTGTAGGATTTTTGGTTAGCAACATAATGATGAGTATTATGATCAAATCTGAATGATTCGGAGGTTTTTGATACTGTTTTTTATTATGCTTACAAGACGAAAACAATATCCGTGGCAATTGTAAAGCAGTCGATAAAATGCCCAAGGGGCAGTCGTAACACGTTGTTATATTTGCCCCCGATGAGGGGCGGTCATATTTGGGGGGATTCTTTTTTCTATCTTAGCATTAGTATTCGTCGTTGAAACGTTCGCCACATACAGGCCTAATATCCTATTTTGTAACATGTAAAAATGACAGCCATAGCTCAAGCACATATTAGTCCAGAAAAAAAAAAATAGGCAATTTTCGATTTTACTTTTCTGCTCAAAAAACGATTTTTTTTGCTGTAAAAATTTTCACGATTTGTTAAACCTGCCGACCCTCAGACAGTATATGGAGCAATGAAATTCGCATGCTCTGTGCAAAGCATGCTCATGTAGCGTGTTTCTACTCGGGATGAGAGCCTTTGTTACATTTTCCCCGTGTTACAACTGTCCCCGGTCTCCCTACATGGAATGCCTGAGTACCTCGCCAGTATGTGTGTGTGTGTGGGGGGGGGGGGGGGGGGAACCGATCGACCCTATTTTTTCCTCTGTTACGGCAAACAAACATATCTTCTTTTTTTTTTTTTAGGCCTAACTATATCTTCTATAGCGTCCATTCAAAACCGAAAAAAGAGAACGCAGCTGTGGGTTCTCATTGGTCTAGTTAATGCTGGCAAAGTCTGCACCGAAATTGCGCCATCTCCAGGGCAATGACTGCAAGGAAAGCTATGAAGAAAGCTATGCATAATCAAGAAAATCAATCTGCACAATAGTCTTGAAGGGTGTAAATTATTACACTACTTTTGAATCATTAATTATTAGAAGAAGTTTTGAGAATTATCACAGTTCGAACAATGAGGGATCCGTGCCCGCGTCATTGTATCATGCAACTAACTGCTAGAGTTCTAACCATTTTGAAGG
The DNA here is from genome assembly GCA_029962745.1 of Echinometra lucunter. Taxonomy (NCBI): domain Eukaryota; kingdom Metazoa; phylum Echinodermata; class Echinoidea; order Camarodonta; family Echinometridae; genus Echinometra; species Echinometra lucunter. Next base: position 26,624,173 of record CM057156.1, on the reverse strand, counting down.
TGGAAGCAACAAATTTAGTGAAATAATAACATGATCACAATAAGCTGATCATTAATATTTTGGGAGAAGCTCGGCTGGACGCAGTCAGATATAGGAACACATTATCACTAGACCATCAATATTCAAATAACGAACAAAGTCACAAAAGGTAAACAGTGAGGTCAACAAGAGGTTACCATAACAATTGTGCTGAAAGCGCGCTTTCGCCCAAGACGTCATTGCTTCACACGTTTTTCTGCCCGAAGGCAACAAATTTTATTGTTCTTGTCGAAAAAATTACGAAAGATCGAATTTTTACATAACAAGCTTCACAGAAATGGGAAAGAGAAAGGCGGAGGGCACCAGGCATCATTCACTGACAAAAAGGGCGAATCCAATGGCCTTTCCGACAAAAAAGGGACGGGAAATTCAACCAGACCCTACTGCAAGAGTGGGATTGCGATGTGCAGCCACAGCAAGAGGACGCCGGCGGGATGACCTGGCCCAGCGCAGCGGCACAGACCGGGGTACTACACAGGCCAGCAACTGGCTCGCCCACGAATGACAGGTAATTCTACCCCGATTCGGCAGGGGGAAGCAGGTGACATGTAAAAAAAAAGAGCAAATTGTACATGTTATTCATACTGACGTCAATACTTTCGGGGGAATTTGCCTCGGAACGTATCGTTTTCTTACCGGCTTAACAGAAGCCAGAATGAGTGTTCATGCATAGTGGGCCCACTAGTGAAAGAGCAACACAACAAGTACAGTGTACATAGTCGCTTCGCGACAACGCTGTACAAGCGGGCATAGGAAATAGCGGGCATAGGAAATCAAGGTGAACATTGTGATGTAGCTGAATTTTCTCAGCTACGAAAGTGACATTATTTTGAAATTGAATGTTTGAGGGGTGTTTTGTTATTTCACATAATTATTTGATTACTTAGAAATTACGGAAAAAGGGATGATTTACTGCCTCATCTGCACTCTGAAATTTCGTTCTTCCCGCCGAGGGCCAGCGGGAAGAATGACCGCTCATACATGTACTGTAGGCCTATGCGAATGCGGGTTATTCTCTGGCATAGCGAATTGGTTCGCCAAATTTTTATGCCTGTCCTTGCCCGACGCCGTGCTACACTGCGTTTGGTCTGGCTATGCAACGGGTAACGTGCGTGAATATCAATGGCTCAAATTTGCTGAGTTGTCACCTGCTTCCTGCGGCTTGAGTAGGATAGTAATTTTCACTATCCGAATCCATACAGGGCTATAGATGGGAGGCTGAGCCGTCCAAATTTGGGCGATATGCTGCCCTCTAGGATGACAGATTGAAATCGTTAGAACAAGAGACTTGCTTAAATTATTTACGTGTTACACACAGGATACTCATATATCCTAGTTCCTTCCCAGTCCCCCATCTGGATGGAAAAGTATTTAGCAATATAAAAAATTATGCGTTTTGAGAAATATTTGCTGATTGCTGGTGGCGCAGCTCGTGCTGCCCTGTCCCTAAAATATCCATTAGTAGAACACGGCTATCTTATGGCCGTCAATTGGCATGCTACAGCATGCCTTTTGGGCGAGGCCAGTATAACCGAGCACTATGATGTGAGTGATCCGGATCAAAACCTCAGAAATTCTATTGAACTTAAAACGTTCTCATAACAGATACCAGACGGAAATAGACTCTGGTATATATTGGCAGAAAGAAATAAGCCTGGCTCCACATTAGGGATCTCTTTCCCATCCTTGGTTCCTATATACCTGCTAACTGTTAGGCAGGAGTATTCCTACTATAGAGAAAGAAAATTTCACCATGCTAAACCATGTTTCTCAGTTCTACACAGGTCTATCCTTAGTATTGTAGGAAATTTAGGAGTGTCCTTGTTTTTGGAAAAAAATTCCTGGCAACGACATTTATTCCTATTCCTCGGTTGTCGGGGTGGTAGGTAAGTACTTGCCCAGTTGGGTTCCCGCTCCAAGAAATTTTAGGGGGGAGAACTGGAAGCATTCCCACTATTTGCACCAACATGGAGGAGAATTATTTACATGCACATATTATACAGGTAGCAGGTCACAAGGGCAGGTCAACCCGCCCAGTCACATTCTCTTAGCACATAGTGGGAGACTGGCTGCATGTCCTCATCCAGAAAGATAAGAGATTAAGCTTGGAAAGGGTGAATATTGATCTCAGCACAGTCATTAATGGAGAGTAGTTTTTCATGCCATGCGGCAGGCCTCTTGCCAAGCTGCTAAAATGTGTGCTGCACCTTGAGGTGCTATCAGGAAGGATGGGGCACCCCCTGAGACTACCGGCATGATATCAGGATCCTGAACCACTGACAGATATGGGCACCTTGTTAACAAAATATAGGTCGGGTAGCCTTAGTAAGGACTAATAATTACAGCAAGAAGACTACCAAAATCAGGGGAAGGGGTACCCCCGAGAGATGAGATTAGATAATAGCAAAGGGAACGACAAGAGAAATATTACAATGTAGGTCCCTGGCACAAATATTTTTGGCAGAAACGGAGAACTTTTGCAGGAAGGGTGAAAAATATATAAAATCTACTTTCTACCGGCTGCCCACACCTCCAGATGTTTTTGAGTTAGGTGTCAAATCTATAACATCCTACGCTTATGACCTCCTGCGTGTGGGTTCGAATAGAAATTAGGGCTGCCCTCCCACAAAATCGTCCAAACCTGGTGGGGAGCTGTGCAGTGAGTGTAGAGTGCGCTAGCAGAGGAATAATCAAAGGAGCTCACCACACAGCTCACATTTTTGGGCAGGGGGCTCCCGTGTCAGGGTGAGCTGCAGTGAAGGGAACTCCTGCTAGAGAGATAAATACTATGGCAACAGTGAGAATTCTGCTTCCTGATTGGCCTTGATAAGAAAGTTGCCATTTTGATGACGATTGCTATTGCGAAGTTTGGTGGAGTTGGGCCCAGGGCTCATGAGATCAAGGTGGCCAGCACCAAACCGCGTCCGCCGCACAGCTTTCCGCAGATGGCAAATTTACCTCCTCTGTTTTCTCACATGTTGCAGCCCGATTATATTATGGGTGAGTGGACTTTGCGGGATGTTTGATTATTAGGGACTTACAGAAAGGTAGTGGACCAACAAAGGAAAAAATAAATAAGTAAATAATAAAAATGAGAAAATGAAATAGGAGAAATAAATTCTTGAACCGACAATAACAATAGTACTACTACTACTACCACTACTACAACTGATAATAATAATACTAATTATGATAATAACAACGATAAATATAATAATGATTAATAATGATATTAATGATAATAACGATGGGAGATAGCTGGAGACCCAAATTATGCGACATATTGAGAAGAGTCCACCCCACACTATAACTAGAGTGCCTTTCCAATTGCGATAAATTGATGGTCAGGCTACTTGCATATCGTTCTTCTTATTCCTTTCCTTTTTTTAGGCTCTCAGAGCTAGAGCATTCATAACTCTAAGTAAAAAAAAAAAAAAAAAAAAAAGAAAGAAAAAAAAAAGAAGATGTAAACAGGAAGCAAATATGACTTGGGAAACGTATTGACAAATATTTCAGCATGTCAGGGCCAAAGGCGTATACTGTGGTGCAGAGTCAATACTCAGAGATAAATTAATATGAAAAGTCAACATGCCAAGAAAACAAAATGATTGAAAAAAAAAAGAAAAAAGAAAAAAGTTATGCCCAGCTAAGGCTATCACAACCTTCCGATAGAGGATAGTCTGGGTCTGTGATATAGACAGCTTTTCCTAACCAGGTGTTAATTCGGCGCAAGGTTGCGGAAAACATTGCCTTATGCAGGCACAACCCCAGCCAACATGGTATCCATTCATTCTGTGTAAGGGCGGTAAGGAGTGCCAAGAGAGGATGGGCATGGATAAATGAAGAAGAAATAGCATAGACACGTAGGCAGATAAATAGGCACACGGACCATGAGACAGAAACGAAACAAAAAATAACGGTACTGAAAAAAAAAAAGAGGAAAAGGAGAGATTAAAAAGTAAACGAACTAGTGAATAAATGGCAGAATATGAACTACATCTGAGTGTCGAGCAACAATTAGTAAGTAAAGGAACAATGCGAGTAGAGCACATCTAACCCCAGTGCCACAGGTGGGGCTAGGCCACATTATACATATGGGCATAACTAACAAGTGACGAGAGGGCGTATTAGCCGCAGGCACGGTCCGGGACTCGCCAGCCAGCCCAATACGGGCACGGAACATCCAATCCTCTGTTGGCATTAATTCATTGCATAAATAACACTGGGTAACTAGGTCTGAATGTGATATTTATTGGTTTGTAGCAAGAGATACTGCCAGAAGTTTGCTTGTCATTTCAGGGCAGCCCCGATATCGATTGCAAGGGACAGCATGGTACGCTTAGCCAAGGAGAGAACTGCAGCAGCAAACCGTCTCCAGCTGGGCACACCATACAGCATCCAGGGACATGGCCAGGGAGGTGCAAGGCTGGAGGACAGGGAGAGGCAGGTAGACAGAATGTTTGTGGCCCCCACGTTAGTGGCCCTACTCTATGTGGACTCTATCATAGTCGCCGAGCCAAAGCTTGAGGATGCATTAAGAGGACCAGAATAGCCCTTAGCCCACTAAGACTAGGGATTAACAAGCTCAATTCCCTGGTCAAGGACACTTCCACTCATATTCTCTTGTGGAATGAAATCAACTGGCTCTACTTCCCAAGAGATATCAGCAGGCCTGTGACTGTCCCTTACACCGAGACGACAAACAATGTAGGTGGATAATGAGTTATAGACAGGGCTGATTACAAATCACCTCATCAGGGATGGCATTACCTGTCGGACAAACTTTCTTTGAAATACACATGGATAGACAATACATGATCAGGTTACAGTCAGGGACAAAAACATCAGTGCGCTAGCATCATTTAAGGAAATCATGTCTCCTGCAACCACTGCATTTTTAAGCATTAGTCTTGGTTCCTAATCGCATTCTTTTCTTTACGCCCCTTTTCAATGTTTATGCATTGTATATATTGGTTTGCCTTGTTATGGATGTGATTGAAACGAATGGAATTGAATGTAGCCCCCGGGCAGGACATTGCCGCCGTGGTCTGGTGGTGGAGAAACATCTCGGTCGCACTGTACATCGCCAAGTGGGCCATAAGGGAATTTTCCCCAGCATATTCCCCCAGACAAAGGGAGCAATGCCATTGCATCTTGCTGGTTTTTCGCCCTTATCACCTCCTGTACCTCGGCGGCAAGTGTCCGCCCATTGCGGACAATTGTCCGCCAATTGCCCCTGTAAAAAACATGGGCAATTGATCATTCTTGTCAATAGCAAGGATCAGAGAGAAATGACTATTATCACCCGCACTGAGAAGAAGAAAGGAAAAGGAAAAGAATGAAGGAAGCTTTGGTTCACATGAACTAGTGTAACTCAGTGCTCAGGAACCCTTGTAATAGCAAAAAAAAAAAAAAAAAAAAAAAAAAAAAATATTGGGTGGAAGGTGTTTTGGGGGCATTAGCATCACAAGAAAGATGCGAATTGCCACTCTAGGTACCATCCTGTTGGCAGGTAAACTGCTTGCTGGGTCGAGTTACCACCGCCCAGCAATCATTCGATAAATATTTATACCAGTCCTTATGCCACTCAAAAGGCATAAAAGTGTTTACTCTGTACTTGTTCGGTAATAAGTAATGGTAACCGAATATTTTTGCATACTTGAAATTAGTCCAGTTACTATGTTGTGAAAACGGTATTAAAACACTAACTTACATGACTGACCGTGTTTTCATGAGTTTGACACAAGACAAAGTGTCGAGTTTGAATACTGCCTTATGTTAAAAGAAGTGTTAAAAACTGCGAGACATATCATTGTTTATTGTCTGAGTGTGCCTTAATATTGTATCCAAATGGCACGGAGTTGGTATCCCTGCATTCTAGCAAATAAGGCAGATTGTTCTGGTATTCTGTATATCTGTTGGTTATACATGTATTATGAATCGTATTCAAATGGCATCACGTTTGTATCGCTGCCTTCGAGCAGAATTAAACAACAAGCAATGGCAATCACGAGTCCACAGAGCTTTCTTTCCAAAATGAACGTATTCACGATGTTGATGCTACGTCTGTTTGTCTTCACTTTACATCTTTTGGTCACCGCGGACACTTTGGCTGTCAGAAACATTGTAAATGTTACGGGTGAAGTGGAAGAAACGATCGAACTAAGGTGTTTTGACGTATCGACAGTTGTCGAATTTGCAGAAGAAAGGAGAGATCTGGTACGGATGTATCCGTTTCAAGAAGAACTTTCCAGTAAGTCAGCGTATGTTAAGGTTGCCAGATGTGAAGAGGATTTTTGGGAATACCTTTCATACGGACATCATCTCATCACTTAATAGGCAATGACTCGTGTAGCGATGGGTTTGCGTACGTAAGATCAAGTCGAGAGAGCCTGGAAATTTCACTTACAGATGTCAAGACATTTCTGAAGAAAATAAGGACTCGATGAAAGAAGTAACATTTATGATTACCATTCATGCTTTATCCAAAGCATCAATATCACCATGTCTTGCAAAATATGTACCTTCGTCACTAAACCTTACACAACCACACAAATGAAGACTTCAGAACTCATCTTAACCTCTGCATCCATGTCTTATTAACACCCTATCCTTTATAATTCTAACACGAACTGGCTGTAAACATGGAATTAATATACAGAAGTATGCTTGGAAGTAATGTGGATAGGAATGAGTCTCAGGCCCAGTGGACATCATGACAAAACAACATCTACTTTTTCTGTTTTTTAAGGTTCTGCAAAAATGCTGATAGCTAGTGAATTCTACTGGGTATGGAAAAGCTTTAGCACTAGCAGGAAAATTGATAATTTCAAAGAAAACAAACCAAAACAACAACAATAATGATAATAAATATCGATAAAATGAATAGATAAATAATAACATTAAAAGTAGGCCTACATGAGAATTCAAAGCTTTGAAGCTTTTGTCGCTAGATTTAGATTTTTTTTTTTTAAAAGGGACAGTTTTCTACTTTGAATATCACCGGAAATTTGTTTAAGTCCTACTAGAATCTGAGGTAGTAAAATATTATAATTTTCCATTATTTTGTGCTGCCATTTCAGTACTTCTCAACCCAAACACTTATCACTATATGATACAATCTTTCAAATCAATTTATTCCACAATTAATCAACTGTAATCTTTACTGGATGTTCAGTGCAAAAAAAAAGTATTAAAGCAGCAGTGAACTGACCCTTATTATGATGTATTTACAACAGCATGCACCAACTTACGGCTACTCAAATCCAGAGACTCTTAGAAACATTATATCCTTTGTGGCTTCTCGTGAATTTCCTTGGTATGAATACAAATACAGTAACGGATGTTGCCAAAAAATAAAGGTCTCATTGATCAGAATTGAGCAAGCAAAAAGGGGACAAAATCAGTAGTTTAGGACTGAGAGGCGCTATTTCAAAATCCCATACAAGGGTCCCAGTTAGCTCTTGCTTTAAATAAAGTAATAAATCATTTCAAAACTATCATACTCGATTTGAAAAGTTATTGATGAACTACACGAAAGCTAAAGAAACTGAAACTTCATTCTAATGATAAACTGAAGTGAAACCAAAGTACCTTCTTCTTCTTGTTCTCCCTCCGCTTTTGTCGGAGATCAGCGGCAGAATATATGCTGCATGTGGAAACCATTCCTCATTATGAAAATATATAGGTGGATACTTATTTCAGTGAAGGAGAGGACAGGAAGGAGATACGGTTTACATGAATTTTGTATAGGTATAGTAGAGTAGCTATGATCAGCTGACTGCATACTGATGATGGGTAGTGAAGAGAGTTTGGCTGTTCTTGAGAGGGTTGTAGAGGCACAAGATCTCTTCTGGCAAATGTCTTCTTTTCAGTTTTTCAAGGAGGTCCTGTCTGTAGGCTGTGAGGTAGGCACATGATGCCACAAAGTGGCCTGTATCCTCATTTTCCTTGCAGCAGAGCTGGCAAGTGGCTATTGTAGCCCTTTTAATGGTGAGAAGTCTTGTTTGGACTGGGTAAGTTTGGCACAGGAGTTGTGATCTGATTATTACTGCTTGTCGCAAACATTTAGAACTGCTGCTACATGGATACAGATGAGGTGGGCTTGGGATGGTGATGTTCCTCCAAAGTGCCAGTGTAGCTTTTGCATGAACTGCCTCTACTGTACTTTTGGCCACCATGTCTCTTACTGCTGCCTTTGCCATCTTCTTCCAGTGCCTATATGGGATTGGTTCCATTGTGAGAGAGTGTAGGTCTGGTAGTTTGTACCTGCACAGGATGACCTGCCAGGCTTTGATGGAGTTGGTTTGCCTAGATAAAGCATGCAGAAATGTCCTATACTCAAAGCGATCATGGGGAAGATCGAGCAGCTGCCCTATTAGAAGGAGCTTCTCTAAGTCCACTTGCATGCTCAGTGGTATGAGACCAATAAGGAGGTATACTGACTCAGCAGCAGCTGAGTTAGGGAGGCCCAAGATTTGCTTGAACAGCTGATGCTGTGCCTGGTTGAGTCTATTGCACATCGCTTTGGTGAGGTTCATGATGGCTGCTCCATAGATCATTCGAGGGATACAGTAGACCTTCCATAGGCTGGCACTGTGGTTTGGCAGTAGTCCTCCGGTGTATGCTCCTGCTCCAGTGAGGGCATTAAACAATATTAAATTGTTGAAGTAGCAAATTGAAAATTATCAGTCAGTATCAACCTACATTCTAAGTGCATAATGTGATTTACCGTGAATACAAAGTTCACCGAACGCTCGGTGTTAGAGCTCCCCTATATGTCTGTTTTTATGATGCGAACTTTTGATTTTAGGATCCCAGACAATGACATCTTGAGTAATGAATATTCAACGGAAGGAGGGTTTCGTTTACAAATCATTCAGAATCCTGACATCAATGACGGAATAAAGAAAGTTTTGAAAGCCTTATCTTTTTCATATTTCAGTTCAAAGTGCACAAAATGTGTATCTCTATCCTGCAATGTAGAGTATGCATCTAATTTACAAGTTAGATATTAAGATGTTCTACCCGAAATTGTTGGGTGCTGCCGCCATCTAGAAGCTCCCTCCCCCATCGCTTCCGTGGCCCCTGACTTTAGGGTATGAACTGAAAAAAAAAAAATGGATGTCCACTTCCTCACTACAAACATTTTCCAGACTGTTTTTCTACTTTTCCATTCCTGATTTTCACTACGTATTTGTCCTACTACAGCATGTACAACTTCACATCAGTTCCACTGAAGAAAGTATATTACGATAATGAAAATAAGATTAGAGTCAGTATCAGAAAGATAGGAGCCTATGAAATTAATGTTCTCCCGTGCGACAAATATGGCGTATATTCACTCAAACATTATGATAACAATAATAATAACAAATCATTTATTAAGCGCAGAAACTATGTGTATAATATATTCCTCTGCGCTGCAAGAGCTCCCACAAGCCTTTGCTGCATAATACTATCTATATGATTTTAAAAAACTGGACAAAAATGAAAGAAAAATGAGTTTATGTTTAAAACAGAAAACTTTTTTACTCTTGATTTGAAGGTTTCTAATGTCTGAGATTTCCTGATATCTAGTGGTAATCTAACATTCGAAGATCATGCTGATCAATGTAGCGATCGTTAGAATGGCTGGCGAAATTGCCGAATTAATAATCACATGATCCTATAGTCATAGTCATTGGTCTATGTGTTCTTATTTAAGGCAGAGTCGACGTTTATTTAACGAACTGGTCGACTACAGATGCTACAAGTACTGTCAACAGTTTCTGGGTACTCCCCCCTTCGATAGCGTACCATATTTATGTGATAATAACGTTATTATTATTATTATACTTGGGGGGGGGGGGCTTGAGTATCCAATCCCCCCCCCCCCGGTAGAACTGCGCCTGATGATAATAATACTCAACCATGTCAACAGAGAAAATGCTACGTCTTTAATTTAGTTCGCTTACCTTTAGTTTAATTTACTTATATTTCACTAGGAACCCGCAAGTAAAACTATCTATAAGGATGTTCTTCTAGATGTTTAATGATAACTACGATTCTCTGTGGTTCATTTATTGCAACAAACTATGAATAATGATTTCTCTTCTAGAAATTTCTATGATTATGAATACATAAAGAAAACTATAAACAACTTCCTTCCAGAAAATTCTTCATTATATAACAATATCAAATATTTGCATTCATCTAAAAAGGAAAGAAATACAGTGTAGACCCTATCTAAAGATAGTGATCTCTATCAACAAGGTAATGGAAAAAATAGAAGATTCCCAACCAATTTTCCTCAACGTTTTGAACACGCCTATGCCTGAAGCCCTCCCAAGACTGAAGACTCTCCTTCCATCTCTCTCTCTCTCTCTCTCTCTCTCTTTCCCTCTTACTTCACCATTCTTTCTTGCTCGCTTCTCACTCCAGCACTCTTTAACCCCCCCCCCCCCCTCTCTCTCTCCCTCTCCAGCACTCTTGCTCTCTTTAATAATCATGATAATGTACTGAAGCGTGCGGCAACCGCCAAGCCAAACCCTGGCCCAAGCCAAGGCAGGCAAGGCCATCAAGTGCTGTTACTGTTGGAACCTAATATAATTTTTAGCAAGACTAGTTTGAATGCTGGATCCCATGGCAAACAGTCTGCCTCCATGGGTCTGGATATCTGCTGCCTTCAGGACAGAAAAGTGACAAGTTCTCCTTTTTAAAATACACACAAACGGTCGACACCATCTAATAGTTATAAATGAAAAATCACAAAATACAGAAAGGCTTATAACTCACAAAGGCATACAATATTTAGCTATGTTGCAATACTCTGGGCACGGGAGGGCACTTTCAATTTTACCACCAAATGTGATATTGAATGATATAAAAAAATAAATATACAGATAACTAAAAATAATCTTACATGTTTATTGAGTGAAAGTAAATGAATATAACAGAGGTTCCCTCTCCCTCCCTTTCCTTAGAGCACCTCTCACCCTCTCCCCCTCCCCAATGCCCCCCGAAAAGGTAGGCACTTCTATTGTATGCTCGGCTAAGTTCTGATGATTTTCAAATTTCTTAAAACCGAAACCAGCAAAAGGATCAGGCTCGCCTTATAACTTGCTTCTGGTTCAGAATCCCATTTTCCAAAATGACTTGTTATAAATGTTCCTCGCTGTTCAGCTCGTTTTCTTTCTTCTTGTTTGTCTTCTTCTATTCTTTCCTTAATCTCATTAGGAGTACGAGGTTTTCTTTTGGTTCTGCTATTAATGATTATCATATACTTTATCAAAATCATTGATATGATTTGATAACTGCTCTTCACCGTTAATCAAAATCGTTAATCAAAATCCGATACCACGTAGTCGATACCTAGTCGGATGGTTTGATGCGCTTGACTGGAGACGCAAGAATCGGGAGTTCGATTCAAGGCACGGCACCTATACCCTTGAGCAAGGCATTTTATTTCCATTCCTCTTTATCGTACATTGAATAAATCATCGTGCTATAGGCACATTCATACCATGTTTGTGCTTCTCAAAAAGTGAAAAAGAAGAAAAAAAATCTTACATTGTTACATTCCTTTGATTTATTTTCGTCAACGATAAATTTGGTTGATTATTTTGAAGATATTGTATTGTGACCAAACGTGATTACAGCAATAAAAAGTATCGGTGAACGCAAATACAGTATGTTGATCGGAGATATCTGTGAAATCGTTTTGACATGTTTGATTGGTGGGATCGATGAGATCGCTTTTGGTGCTTTAACGGGCTATATACAATCGCCGATATTAGCGATATCAGAGCTATGTGTGGCCACAGTGAGATCAGTAATACAAGTCTCGTGTATACACACACCCTATGTTAAAAAGTGGAGGTGTGGGTATCTTAGTTTTTAAGATGTAGACCCACTAACGATTAAAAAAAGACTGAATTAAATTATAATAAATTCATAGAAACAAAGAAACATATATACCATTACACACACTTCAGCAGCACACTAACTGACTAACGCCCTCATGCTATTACACTGCCTGATCGAGCAAGGGCGGAAGAAAAGAGATCCTCGGTTTTTCAGGGAAAATTTAACAATAATTCGCTGACAAGCGTACAAGCAAGCAAGCAAGCTAGAAAGAGAGAGAGAGAGAGAGAGAGAGGGGGGGGGGGTCGTGAGAGAAGCGAGAGAGAGAGAAAGATGGGGATGGGGGAGACGCGTCCCCCCGTTGCGAAGATTTCCGCCCATACAATCTAGTAATCAAGGAAGTCAAACCGATCGAACAAAAGTGTTACAGGATGAAACTTCTTACAGTAGGGTCTACTTTCGAATTACTGATATTTATACAATTAAGTAATTTAGCACGGTTTGTTGATTAGAATACCGAGTGATCTGTGTAGCAGATGGCTCAAATGACTGCTCGAATTCGTTTACTACTCTATCGTCATGCTGTTCATGCTGATATTAGGTCTGTTTGTGGTCTTCGCCATGCATCCTTTGGTAACAATAGATACCGTGGGTGTCAGCAGCATTGTAAGTGTTGCCGGTTATGTGGGAGAAATGATCGAACTGAGATGCTTTGATCCATCTACAGTTGATGCATCGATCAAAGCAACTAGAGATGTAACATGGATGTATCTGTTTCAAGACAATTACTCTCAGAACCCAACATATGTTAAAGTTGCCAGGTGTGAAGGTTATACATCCTGGGAATACCTTGCATATGGTCATCAGTTAGTAGGCAATGATTCTTGTGGCAGTGGTCTTGCGTACATCAACTCAAGAGAAGCGGGTAAATTAACTTACAAATGTCAAGTAATGTCAGAGCAAACAATGATGAGTGAGGCAACTTTTGTTATTTCCATTAATGCTCCTGAACATTCATCGATATCTGCATGCCTTGCAAAGTATGTGTCTTCGTCACGAAACATGGTCTTTGATTTCATCTGCGGAAGTTATCATAAAATAGAATCCACCAACGAAGAGACGAATGATAATAAACTATTCATCGAGCGCAATGGTATACGAATCATTCCTAACATTACTTTGGCCAACAAGATAATAGCCCGCATAGAGATCAATAGTACAAACTCAATATCGCAATATTCCTGTATTATACATAACCGTTCGTCACCTTGTATAGTTGACAAAGTCGCGATCAAAAATCCTGTCGGCATTACACCGATAGTAAACCTAGTTACAGAGGGAAGCGATGCTAAATTTGATTGCAGCGTTAAGAAAGAGAATGAGAACAGTGTAGAATATTTCTGGAAGTTTTCACGCCACATTCAGTTCTCCCGAATATCCGATACCACATCATCGACGTTGCAGATATCAAATGTTCATTTTGAAGGTGACGGTGTTATCGTGACGTGCGTGTTAGATGTGAATGGAACAATATTTGATTCACAAGCTCTCCTGAAAATACATTCAGAAAAAGTTACTACAACCGTGAAAACTGAATTCACCACTTTTACAACTGACTTAATGAACAATGCAACATTAGCATCAATCTCCAACAATTTCAGGGAAAGCATAGACAGCTGTAAGCTCCTCATGATGTATTTTCTCATCCCAGTTTTTGGTATGCTTCTGATTGCAGCATTGATGGTTCTGGTAGTTTATTGCTGGACTTCATCAGATGTAAGCCTGTATGTTCTTCAAGTCTAAAGTGTATTATACTGAGAGTGATAAAGTCACCGGATTGTGAATCACCTCGGCTGAGCTCGAATCCCGTCTACCGGACTAAAATTCCTTCTCAACAAATATTAACACTGATCAATAATCATAATAGTATTTATACAGGATTTCCCGGTCAATGTCTAACTTTCTCCAATCAATTTAGCGTTTCGAGCAATCAATTTGGTCGGAAACGCGATCGCGTTAAAGAATCAGAATTCAAATTCGTCTTTTTGCCATTCAAAATCAACAACTCAGCGATCAAATTGCAATTGCGCCAGTCAATATTTGACGCATTTAGCAATGGTATTCGTCACTGGTAACTCAAATTCGTCCGTTCGTATCACTTCAGTCTTTTCGATAATTCGGATTTGTTAATGAACATCCATATTTAACCTTAGTGCATTAAAATTAAAAATGTGAGGTTAAGACTGACAAAGTATAAGACTATAAAAACAGCAGGGATTTAGGGTCGATGGCTCAGGTAGGTATCAGCCATGGTGCAGTTATTATATAGTCATTTTGTAAATATTCAAAAATATTCTCCTTTTCGTATCAAATCTGGTTATAATGTTGATTTCAGGTTCTCAGAATTATTTTTTAATTGAAATGGTGTTTGATTTCTTAGGGGGCTTTTGCCCGGTTCTCCTCTGATGCACCACAAATCTTTCCTAATTTCCCAAATTATTCATTTATGTATTTGAAATGTAATAGATGAGTTAACCAACGCTTTCAGATTTCATGCATACTCATAACACAACGGTTGTTCCTGACAACCCTAAAAGTGGCATAGCAACAACTCTCCATTAGTTCATTATCATTATTGCAGAAAATGTATTCAGAGGCACCGACACCTGGACACAGCCAGACATTCCTTCTTCAATGCCAAGCAAGGAGAACATCGACGGATATACAGTCTGCATTTCAGATTTAATAATAACTGATCATGCTGATCATGGAAATCTTATGAGAAATCATTGTAAAGTTGAAAAATATGGAATGATGAACATGAACATAGACACAAATTTTTAATTTGTTTTGATTTTAGATAAGAGAAAAAAATGATGTATGTGAATTTACGATATTTCTGTTTGAAAAAGAAAAAAAAACTTATAACTTATGTCTTGTGTTATATTGGAAACAAAACCTGAACTTGAACTTGAACTTGAAGAAAAGAAAACAGTATACAAAATACGTGAACAAAGAAAAAATAAAAAATAAACAAAAATCAGATGAAAATAGTCAAAACAAAACTGAAGTAGATTTTATGAAAAACATATTTATATCAGTAATAAAGAAGAAAACTGAAACGAAGTAAAACTATAATCATGATTTGGAAATAACAAAAAATAAAAAAGCAAGCATTTGAAAGTAAATTGTATGTAAGTGCATATGCGTATATGTATATGGATGTGAGATTATACTGTCAAACAGAGAGATTCCAAACTGAATGAATAAAGCAGAAAAGTGACTACCTTAAAACGAATTTAAATTCTTGAAACACTTTCAGCACCGGCGACTCCTTAATTTGATTGCAGATATTTCTACTGCGCATTAACGAAAATCGTTTTTCTTTTACCACTTTTGATCGCTCAAAAACGAATTTGCATGCTCTAAAATGAAATTTCTTGTCATTAGTATGAATTTGAATGACCGATATACACGATGCCAGAGATATCGTTTTAATATGAATGCCCATTTTACGAATTCGATTGGCAAGAGTAAGAAATAGACCGGGAAATCCTATAGTAATGATAATAATGACAATAATGATAGCAACAACCACAACAGTTATAATACTAAAGATCATGACATGCTTTCATGCACATTGCTTGTAAGAGTGTCGCTTCATTTCTTTATAGTGGGTTGGGAGATGGTGAGTGGGCGGGCCGGATGCGCGGGGAGGGGGAGGGGGGGGGGGGGGGGGGGAGGTTGTCGGTCAAATCGAATTCATTGCTCGAGGTTTTAAGGCCTCTTACAATACACAGGTAGTAGTAAAGCAAAGAAAAACAAAAAACAAAAACAAAGAAAAACGAAGTTTTAAGTATTAATGCCAACTCTGCGTAAATTCTGAATGTTGCCTTTTTAATACTTAAGCACTAAGACATGTAAAAATTAATCACTGTACTTAAATGTTTTCTTCTGCATTTTGATGTTTGTAGATTCATGCATATGATAAATTAAACAGTAGATGTTCGCTCTGAAATGCTTGTAACAAATCCTTCAGGGGAAAAACTTATTCCATGATCAAGATGATGTTTCATTTCAAGGTATTTGTGTATAGACTGATATTTGAAACCGGCAAGAGAAATTAAGAATGATGTGAAATAAATCTTTCCAAATCATTTGTTAAATTTTGATGCGTGAAATCCTGGGCATCCTTGTTTGTTTGCCAAAGTGATTAACCGATGAAAGCATTTTCTTTCTTTGTCGAATAGAATATGATATCTCAGTGTTGGTGTTATTTGTAACATACTGTCGATTAGCTCATATCGTACATAGAAACACAAACTTGTAGTGATTTAAAAAAAAAAAACTGTCACAACCTTCTTTTAAACAAATTTTACATTCCCACAAAATTAAGTACAGCATAGATAATTTCAAAAACTTCAAATATTCATCAAAACTCCAGCATCCATCTCTCTTTAACTCCATACTGCATGAAAACCTTCATACACGAACAGGTTATTAACAGGGAAATAGCATACGGTGCATATAAGACATGTGAGAATATTTTTAATGATCACGTAGAGATGATATATGCATAAAATATTGAGCCTAAGCGCCCTATTAATCTATATTTATTCGAAAGTTACTTTCATTCTTTTTGTTATGTGGCCTTCAAGACTGCTAATTGTTACTAATAATATTACTGACATGACTGAGCATTAATAATAACGACAACCGTTTCGTTACCAACAAGAAAACGGAAAGGGAAACACCCCAGGAAACAAAAACCGAGAAGAAATAATGAGGAGACAGTACAATAAAAATGGTCGACAGATTGTGAGAAATTAGATCAAATGCTGATTACATCATTTCATTACCAGATTGCGACAAAACAAACAGCAGCAGCACCATTAACAACAATGAAAACAACTACAAGAACAACGACAAAATAAATGAATAATTAAATGATGCAGAACTTTCTTAGTTTACCGTGTGATATTATTAATATTTCTGATAAACTGAATTTATCAGAAAAAACCTAAATTTATCAGATGATGAACTAAGTTTATCAGAAAAACACAGTTTATTGATGATAAACTTATTTTTTCTGATAAATTGAGCTTATCTTTAATATGATCTTATGATAAACTGAGTCTATCAGAAAAACTAATTCTTTTATTGACACACTGAGTTTTTCTTGGAAGACTTAGTTTAGCAGTTGATAAGAAGAGTTATCATAAAGAACTCTGTTTACTGGAGAAAAATTCAGTTTATCAGAGATAAATACAAAGTTTATCGACTTCCTGGGCATAGGCATGCCGTAGATTCTGTGACGTGTCCGTGTGAGAATGTATCTTCCATGTTTTGAGCATGCGCAGATCCTTGAAACAAGTAGGTCGCTTTGTTGGATAACGACCGAGAACGAGAGGTTGATCCCATGGGCCCCCACTCACCAGCGTAGCTTTTATTGGGTTCCATATCCAATTTGATCCATGTTTTTTTTTTTTCAATATTATTGCTATGTCTGGGTTTTTAAATAAAATGCTTTCTTTCAATTCATTCATTCATTCATTTACAATTTGCCGACATCTACGGTATTCTCCAGTTCTTAAATTACACATGGAGGAGATCGCAGGCAGGAAGGTTCGTTTATTCCGAAGGTTCGTTTAGTCCGAAGGTCCGTTATTCCGAAGGTTCGTACCCCTGTCACACTTATTCGGAATCAGCAGGAATCAAGCAGAACCAGCCGGAATGAAGATTTTTTAAAATTCGCGCCACATTCGGGAGGGAATTTCATATTGACCTAACTGCCGTTCGAATACTTAAAACGTCCTTCGAACCAGCCTCGAATAACGTTCAAGAATTCAAACAGAATGCACCTCAAATACTTTAAATGTACTTTGAATGCACTTAGAATGTCCAGAGAATATCAATTATAAATATTACTTTGAACGTTAGGCAAGCACAATATACAAAAGAAATTGCGCCATGATGTAATCTAGTGAAATCCGAGTTAGTCAGACGCTCTCTGTAGTGGTATTGTTTACTCTGCATGGTCCATAAACACAATAAGAAGTAAACAAGTTTTATAAAATGATATTATAGGACTGGATTCAGTGGCTGAATAAAACCCCTCTTCCAAAGGTGAAGGTGTATTGCGATATATGTATGGTACAGGATTTCGATTCTACTCTTCACAGCTAAAATGTGACGATTCACCATGTTCACATGGTACGGAATCCAAAAACTTTTTCATTAATTCTTTTAGTATATTTATTTCATGCAATTTTTCATACAACTGAAACTCTTTCTTAGTTGCTTAATTATTTACCTTTCATTTTCCTTTTTACGGAGACTTCCTAATCTTTTATCATTCCAGTAGTAATTAAAAGAAAACACGTGGTTCAGTGTTAAGCTCGTGATTGATCGATTCCATCGATTTATCTTTTCATCTACCTTTCTATCTACAAGTATCCCTCTTTATCTATATATCTATCCATCTATCCATCTACATCATACACACAAATTATCTGTCTATCCATGATCTGTCTATCTACACTATCCCTATGTCTATCCATCCATCCATCCATCCATCTATTCATCCACCTATTCATGCGTATCCCTCTAGCTATATCCATCCATCCATCCATAGTATCTATAGATCTATGTCATGTATGTATTCCTCTGTCTATCTATATCCTATTCATCCACATAATAGGTATCTTTCTGTTTATCCATCCATTTGTCTCATATTCATCAATCTATTCACTCCTGTGATTTACACACATCCCTCTATCTATCTGTCTATCTGTCTGCATGTATTCCTCTTCTGGGTAATTCTTCGGAAATAATTTCGAAGACTCTTCGAAATTCATTCATTATGAACAATAGGCCTACGACAAATGAACTGAAAGAATGCATGGACTTCATCAGTGAATATCATGTTTTTGATAACTCCATTATACCTGAAGAATTACGTTATAGGATATTGATACCTATAAAAAACTTTCTGTGCATTATACTGAGATATATATGGAGGGGGAAAAAACAATGACATAATGTGCAAGAACAGCGAATGGCTCATAGAGATATCAGTTCTCACTGATTTCAGCAGCCTATCAGAAATCAGTGTTTTAATGACGTCACATGTATTTGAAACAGGTTTGAAATTGTTTTCATTGGATTCTACGTATCTGATTACCCTTAAACCCATCATTTAACCATAATGTTTGAGTAAAACTGAGTAAATATGAATTTTGGCGCACTTTGGAGCTATCCTGGCCCACTGTGCGAAGGTTTGTTAGTCCGAAAATGAAATAAGGTTCGCTAGTTCGTTAGTTATTTTCGAACTAACGAACCTTATTTCATTTTCGGATTAACGAACCTTCAGAATAACGAAACTTATTTCATTTTCGGACTATCAAACATTCGGAATAACGAACCTTCGGAATAATGCCACAAATGGTTGGATTAGCGAACCCTTTTTCATTTTCAGACTAACGAACATTTGGGTATACGGAATTCGCGTGTTTCGGAATAACGAACCTTTGGAAAAACGAACACCACCCAATATCAGCATCGTGGCAATCTTCATAGTTGCACTTGATATGAAACTTTCACCTTCGAAACGGTAGATTATTAACACTCAGCTGAAGAATGTGTGCCGTATACAGAGGAGTAGCAAACAAACAAAGCGTAGCCCTGCATCTGAGGCAGAGCTCTACCATGCCTACGTCGAGCTCACCTGATGGAGGCTTATTTCAACGCAAAAAGTCTCCTATAATGGCCCGTCACCTTCTGATTGTAATCTACAAATCAGCATCAATCAGAAGGTGTTTTGAAAGGCTAATAGGTAATTACGTAAATGATGTGAAACGACACATCATAAAATTGTTCCTGTCAGGGTGAATTATTATTATTCTCTCTTCCTCTTCACAACTGTAGCAAAACTTGAGAAAAGAGTAATTGGTGTTGTGAAATATCATTTAATGATCCTACCAACCGATTAATGTGATTAATGTAATGAGGTGAAAAGGCATGACATAAGGAACAGGAGACAAAATGAGATAAGGAAGAGAAGAGAAGAGAAAGAGTGAGTTAGGGGAGAAAGAGTGAGAGAGAGACAGACAGAAAGAGAGAGAGAGAGGGAGAGAGAGGGGCAAAGCATTAGAGAGAGAGAGAGAGTATGGAGTGGGGGCATTGACAATAGGGTAGAGACATCCATTAGCTAGGGAAGAAGTGAACATCAATTTTTTGAATTTTTACTCTGGCATTGGTTTAAAACTTATTTTTAAAAATACAATATGTTGCATTGGAAATGCAGTTTGTTCGTATACTTCCTGATGGGTTACCAAGATCACTTTCTGAAATCCAGCTGTCAGTATCATTTTCTTTAGTGTTCATTAGTACCATATGATGTTTATCTTAATCAGTTTAATCACTAGATTTAGCACACTCTTAACACAACAATGTGGTTACAATGCAGGAAAGCACCTATTTCAGTGGTGAGGAAGTGAATGTCTTTCGTGCCTGTCATACTGCACTGTGATTGCTCAATTCATGGGGATTGTTAATTATGTTGCAAGCTCTGGAATTATACTGGAAGAGCTGAAGCTCATTTCGTCAAATCGGGAATTTTCCTTAAAGAAGAAAAAATAAATCGTCTACTTCAGTAACACTGGGATTTCTGAAAATTTCCACTTTAAGTTTTCGTGACAGTACTTCTTCACCGTCCAACACTCATTACCGCAAAGCACAATCTTTCAAATCAGTCAGTTCCTTCCATATTCACCTATGGTCTTTATTGGACGTACATTACAAAATAAAGTATGTGTTAACATGGTTAATAGAACAAATTCTTTGAGAACATTCATATCCGATGTTGAATACAACTAATAATGGACCCATATGACAGCAAAGAAACAGAAGGTTCATTCTAACGTACTTTGGCAAAATAAGTTGAAGTGAAACCCAGACAATTTTAACATTATTGCTGAAATAGCGAGTTTCAGACACAACCGTATTATACCCACATTCAATATGAAATTGACTGAAACCGGGATGCTCTCCTTCCTGTTTATGAGGGGTGTTTATACTTTTGATACTCCCCTTAGAAGCAACAACATCTTCATGATTTATCAAGTACATGTAAAAAGTCTTACGGCTAGCCAGGCTTATATTAATTCATGCGAGCAAATTCTGCAGCAGAATTGCGCCATCTCGAGAGTTTGCATTCACGTCCTGTGTCACTCGTATAGGGCACGCATGAGTAAATCATCCACACGTGCAAGCGTAAGTAAAATGGTAGATGATGCAGTATATTCATATGAAATATGAATGTGTGTAACATAGGTTTTAATTATTTAAAACAGAAATATATATATATGTATATATATATATATATATATATATATATATATATATATATATATATATATATATATAGTCATAACCATTTATATTTCACCCGTATGCTGTAGCTTGCACGCTCCAGTATAGTTTGAAGGAAATATTCGAGCTGCCGCATTTCACGGTTCTTAGCTGTGAGAAGTGTGGCCGTGGGTGTGGGTTTGTATAGCAATATAAGCGAGGACAGTGAACAAAGTAAAATTCCCGAGAGCAATGGTTCTTGGATGTCAAACGAATAGACTTGAGCCTTATTCTGTCAGCCTTCCGAGAAAAGAGAACAATAGAAGAACAATAGATGTCCTTGGGAAAAGATTAATGTGAAGCTGTGTACGTGTGTGTGAGTGCGTTGTGTATTGGTGTAGGTGTGTGTGATGTGAATGTGAAATTGCTTATTGTTGTTGTTTTTCGTCTTACTTTTTCAACAGATATAACTGTTCACGTCTGGGACTTGACCTGTCACTGCCCATCCCAAAGACATGGCTCAAGTTCGAACCTGGGTCCGATCGGAGTCACTTAGTAGGAAAAGACGAAGAAATGACCATGCTGACGTACCGCTCATGTTACCACTAGACCAATATAATTCTCTTGATTGTCGGTTAGCCTCGTTTCAGCTTTAACAAGATTTATTTTAAACCGAAAGAGTATTTCTGTCACATACCTTAATTTGAATTTCCATGGATTTAGCTGACATTTTTAATTAAATGATTTTCGTCGAGAGGTTTTTTTTTCCAATAATGCAATAATACAGATTTAATTAAAATTATGCTAAATCTCGGTGACTTTAAAATATGTTCCGTTTCATTTTAGAAGGATTTTCTTGCTCTATGTAAGAACCTTTTCCTTTCAAATTTGAATAGATTCTATTCATATATGAATGGATTACACTTGAAAGTATATAAGGCACTTGATAAAATTGATGATGATTTATAACTACCATGTATGTCTTGCATTATTGAGAATTGTTGGGGGCTGTATAAGCAGGACAAGGAAGTATTAGAACAGCACCGTACGTTTTGTCTGTAAGGCACATTTCGCACGCTCACAAAATGCCCAAGTAACTACATTTACCATTCGAGTAGTCACTGGAATCAATTATCTCGCGGGATGATACCTTTTATACTTCTTTCGAAGCTGCATGATCTGTGAGATTTATAAATGCACAGTGATCATCAAAAGTCTGTTTCAAGAGTAAACATAATATGCCAGTTGGAACACTGACTGATCCCATCCACGTCCTTGTAACAGATACCTCCAAGTAATTTCTCCAATTTAAACCAGTTCGAGGGTGAAAGTACCATATAATTATGTACATTACCACGATGCTGATATTAGGCCTGGTTGTGATCTTTACCATGTGTCCTTTGGGAACAGTAGATACGGTAGATGCCATCAACCTTGTACATGTTACCGCTAATGTAGGAGAAACAATCAAATTGCTATGTTTTGATCAGTCGACAGCTGACAATTTTAACCAAGGAATGAGAGCCGTAGCATGGATGTATATTTTTCAAAAGATTGCTCTGATAACCTATCGTATATTACTGCTGCCGCGTGTGAAAGGGGGTCTTGGGAATACGTTTCATACGGACATCATTTGGTAGGAGATGATGATTCGTGCGACAATGGGCTGGTGCACATAAGATCAAAAGAACCAGGTAATTTCATCTACAAATGTCAAGTAATATCAGACTATACGACAAGTGAAGTAACTTTCGTCATAAACATTAATGCCCCTGACAATTTACCAATATCACCATGCATTGCAAAACATGTTCCTCCAACGCAAAGTCTGGTGTTTGATTTCGTCTGCAGAAACTATCAACAAGACTGCTTCAATGAAGGGGAAAACATAAATGACTTTTTCATCCAGCACAATGGTACTCGAATTATCCCTGACATTACTTCAGCCAACAAAATAATAGCCCGGAGGGAGATCCATAAAATCAGCTCAATATTCCAATATTATTGTATCACCGATAGTAACTCGTCACCCTGTGTAGCTGACAGCGTTACGTTCAACAATCCTATCGGCATAACACCAATCGTAAACAAAGTTACAGTGGGAAGCAATGCGACATTTCTGTGTACTTTGAATAAAGGGTATGAGAGGGGTATGGACATTGGTTGGAGACTTTCACGTCAGATTCAGTTCTCCCGAATGTCATGAATGTCAGATCTTTATTTGACGTACAATGCAAAATTACAATAGCAATAATCATGATAATAGGAAAAAAATCCCCTCGAAATCCTTCATATCCGATGTTGAGTACAAAATGGAGCAAAGAAACTGAAGCTTCATTCCAATATACATTGGCAAATTAAACTGAAGTGAAACCCAGATAATTTTAACATTGTGATTAAAAAGAGAGTTACAGAATCAATCATGCTATACCTAACATTCAATAGGAAGTTTACTGAAACCTGGATGCTCTCCTTCCTGTCTATGAGGGACGTTTATACTTTTGATAATCCCTTAGACATGTTAGAAGCAACAACATCTACATGATTTAATAGTATATTGTAATACGTCTTAGAAGGAGGGACAGAAAACGGGGGGTGGGGGGGGGGGGGACCTGATGAAAGCCTCATACTTCCTTAAGTCAGTTCCTGTTAAAGGCACATTAGGTGCATCTTAATCCTCAAGTTTCCAGCATTCATTTAATGAAAAAGAACGATCCTCCAATGAAAGCATTCCTATGTGGGATGTTATAGATCATTTCATCATGCTCATAGGAAAAATAAAACAAGCCTGTTCCGAAAAAAGCCCCAATATCTCTCATAAACTCAACCCCATAGAATTCCGAATGATTCGTGTAAATAACCTGTGCATACTGATTTCCATACGTTTCACCCACTCCCGGCTTTCAAAACCGAAAAGCGAATGTTATCATGGGTATGGTAAGCCATACAGGGTGTGTTAATGCGAGCAAATTCTGGAGCAGAACTGCGTCATCTCGAGAGTTTAATTTCATTCATATCCCGTAAAGGGCAAATAATGAATAAATCATCCACAAGTGATGCATTGTAGTGGACTGGTGTAAGTAAAATCCTAAATGATCCAAAATATTAATATGAAATATGAATATGAGTATCAGTAGAAGTTGGTTATTGAAAATAAAAACAGTTTTTGGTAGACATGGCCATTGACATTTCATCCCTATCTGCCTATACTGTAGCTTGGATGCTTCGGTATACCATGGTATTATTTTAGTTCGAAGGAATTATCACTGATAATACTTTTCACTGTTCTTAGCCATGAGAAGTGTGGCAGCGTGTGTGCGTAGGTGTGTGAAAGCTTGACTGGAGACGCTAAAGTCGGGGGTTCGATCCCCGCGGTACGGCACTTATGCCCTTGAGCAAATAAACATCAAATAAATGAAAATGCTATAGGCATTAACGTGTGCACGTGTTTAAAAAAAAAAAAGTGGTGTTGTATATGCGAAGGTGTGGGTGTGGGTAAAATTGGATTTTTTCCTTTTTAAAAAAATACAAATATGACTGTTCACGTCTAGGACCGAAAGGAGAATGGAACCCAGGTATCAGTGTGGTTCTAGTGAATGAAGATGAACGAGAAAGAGTAAACAGTGCAAGTTTGAAGAAATTCGGACAATCTGTTTAAGAGATATGAACCTTGAAAGTTTAAGTAAATCCCTATTATGGGGATCCTTAGGTTGCAAACTTTACCAGCATCTGTGATGACATCATGAACAACTCTCCATTCATTTTATGCATAATTTTTCAAACTACATGTTATTGATTTATATGAAATTTTGAGTCGGATATTAACATAATTCTTCCAAAAGTGCGTGCAGAATTGGTGTAGCCATGTCATACTCAAGCAGTAAATGAACAGAATTCATTATTCTTGAAAATAAAGAGAATGTTAAATTCTGTGTACAATATAAATGGAAAGTTGTCCATGATGACATCAAAGATGCTGGTGGAGTTGCCAACTTAAATGATCCCAATAATGATTTACTTAAACTTTCAAAATTCACAACTCTTGAACAGATTGTCCGATTTGGCTCAAACTTCCGCTGTCTACTCTTTCTTGTTCTTCTCCAATCGCCTGAAAGCACACTGATGTCTGGGTTGCATTCTATTTCAAACGTTACCATCTCAAAGACATGACTCAGATTCGAACCTAGGTCGGATCACATTCAGCTTGTAGGAAAGGACAAAGACTTGATGTTCCGGTGATGTTACCGCTAGACTAACATAATATTCTTGATTGTCGGTTAGCCTCATTTCAGCCTTAACAAGTTTTATTTTAACCGAAAGAGTCTATCACGTACCTAATTTTGCTTTTGCATGGACTTTGATGACATTCCGAATTAAAGGAATTTCGTGGAGTGATTTTTTTTTTTGCAATAATATGTTAAAATATATTTGCAGTTAATTGAATTGAATATTGAATGTTTATTGTTCATATAGGAAATTCTTTTTACATCGGATAATTCAAAATAAAAATACAAATACAATTTCAGGGGAAAAAATAGGGCGAAATACAAAATTATTCACAGATAAATTGCGACTATAGGTCTTTCCAAGAAAAAGTATGTGTGACAAGCAGGAAAAATGATGAATTAGCAACTATTAACGCAGAAAAATACGCTATACTGATGCTGTTTCTCGAAACCGTCATTAGTCCAGGTTCGTGGACATCCCATTGAAACGCATATTAATTCTACAGCACGTGTCTCCATTGGCTGTCCAAGAATTTAGACTTATGACGCTTTCGAGAAACAGGCCCTTGATCACCACGGAGCGGCGCCCTTAAAAAAAAAAAAAAAAAAAAAAAAAAAAAAGATAAATCCCGGTGATTCCGTTTCATTCTAAACAGATTCTCGTACATGCGCTATGTAAGACCCTTTTCCTTTCAAATTTGAATGAATCATATTCGTATTGGAATGGATTAAACTTGAAAGTATATGAGGCACTCGATAAATGATAACTAATGCCTAGTTTACATCTGACGTACGATCAGCGTACGGAGCCCGTATTCTGCCCGTAACGCCCTATCCGTGCTGTCTCCGTGAGGAGGCAGAAGGCGAGGTAAGATTTTTGTATGGATTCACGAGCCTCGTAGCCCATACGATTTTGTTTCTCGAGGAGTTATACAAATTTGAAAAATCGTAAGCCCGTAGCCCATAAACATATCGTTGGTGGCAATGCACCGTTTGCACGATTCCCGCACTGGCATCGTGCGGAGGCCTCAGGCAGATTCTGCAGCCCCCGGCCTCTGCACGGGCCCCGTACAATTTATGTGGGGAGGCTGCGGAGATTGCACGATTATTGCACAATCTCCGAGCGGCCTCTGTACGGACATGTGTCCGCCGATGGCCAATACGGAAAATGGCGCGATGATCGCAGATGATGTAAACACAAGCACTGTAGCCCGTAGCCACCTACGATGCCCCCGAAAAATCGTAGACCTAAGTTATCGTATTGCGTTTGCGTCCGGGGTAAATGAAAACTAGGCATTATAGGTGCCATGTACGTCTTTATATATCCCTATTCATTATTAAGTATTGTTGGTTGCTGTATAAGCGTGATAAGGAAGTATCGTGACAGTGCAATACTCAGGGCTGATACTCAGTATTCAATAATAATGACAATAATAAATGTAATAGCGTCATATCCAGTCTATAGAGTGCCCAAGGCGCATATCAGATAATTGTAATCAATCATCTTGTACAATACTTTTTACACTGTTTTATGACTCTTTCGGAGCTGCGTGATCTGTGAGAGTTAAAATGCACAATATCAAAAGATTCAAGAGTTAACATTATAAGCCAATTGGAACACTGAGTAATCCGTTTCCACGACTTTGTATCAGCTAATTCAAATTAAGTGCTCCATTTTAAACCATAGCTAAGGTGAAAGGGCGGTATATATGTCATATAGAACATTGTCACGATGCTGATATCAGGTTTGCTTGTGATGTTCACCATGTGTCATCTGGGAATAGTAGATACCGTAGATGTCACCAACCTTATCAGTGCTACCGGTTATGTAGGAGAAACGCTGACGAGTTTAACGATAAAATGGGAGAAGTAGCGTGGATGCATCTTTCTCAAAAGAACTGCTTTAATAACGCATCGTATGTTACTGCTACTACGTGTGAAAAAGGGTCTTGGGAATACCGTTCATAATATAGACATCATATTTTAGCAGGAGACGTTGATTTGATTCGTGCGACGATGGCCTAGCGCACATGAGATCGAAGGAACCAGGAAATTTCACCTATAAATGTCAAATATTATCAGACCATTCGACAAGTGAAGTAACTTTCGTCACAGACATTAACGCCCGTGAACATTTACAAATATCACCATGCATTGCAAACATGTTCCCGCTACAAAAAGTCTGATGTTTGATTTCGTCTGCAGGAACTATCAACGGCACTCTTTAAATGAAGGGGAAAACATAAATGACTTCTTCATCAAGCACAGTGGTACTCGAATTATCCCTGACATTAATTCAGCCAACAAAATAATAGCCCGGAGGGAGATTCATAAAATCAGCTCAATATCCCGATATTATTGTAACACCGATTGTAACTCGTCACCCTGTGTAGCTGACAGCGTTACGTTCAACAATCCGATCGGCATAACACCAATCGTAAACAAAGTCACATTGGGAAACAATGCGACATTTCTGTGTACTTTGAATAAAGGGTATGATAGTGGCATGGAAATTGGCCGGAGATTTTCACGCCAGATTCAGTTCTCCTGAATATCAGATCTTTATTTGACGTACAATGCAAAATAATAGAACAGCAATAATCATGATCATAGAAAAAAATTCCTCGAAAACCTTCACATCCGATGTTGAATACATAATGGCGCAAAGAAACTGAAGCTTCATTCCAACGCACTTTGGCAAATTAAATTGAACTGAAACCCAGACAATTTTAACATTGTTACTAAAAGGTGAGTTACAGACACAGTCATATTATACCTACATTCAATAGGAAGTTTACTGAAATCCGGATGGTCTCCTTCCTGTCTATGAGGGGTGTTTATACTTTGATACTCATTTAGAAGCAACAACATCTTCATGATTTAACAAGTACATGACTGTAATGAGTCTTAAGCAAAAGGAGGGACAGAAAATGGGGGGAAACCTGATGAAAGCCTTATTCTCCCTTAATTCAGTTCCTGCAAAGGCACAACAGGTACATCTTAATCCTAAATTTCCAAGCATTCATTTATAATGAAAAAGAACGATCCTCCAATGAAAGCATTCTTTGGGGGATGTTATAGGTCATTTTAGAGGAAAAGTAAAAGGACATGAGCAGTGATAAAACAAGTCTGTTCCGAAAAGAAGAGCCTCAATATCTCTCAAAAACTCTATCCCATAGGATTGTGAATGATTCATGTAATGACCTGTGAATATTGATGTTCATATGTTATTCCGGGCTTTCAAAACCGAAAGAGAATGTGATGATGGGTATGGTTAGCCTACAGGGTGAGTTAATGTGAGAGAATTCTGCAGCTAAATTGCGCCATCTTGAGAGTTTAATCGCATTCACGTCCAGTATACGGCATAATAATGAATAAATCATCCACGAGTGATGCATAGTGGACTGGCTTAAGTAAAATGCTAGCTGATCCAACATTTTTATATGAAATATCACTAATTCAAAATCAAAATGTTTGTAGGCATAACCATTTCTATTTCACCCCTATGCTGTAGCCTGGACGCTCCGGTATAGTTTGAAGGAATTAATTGAGCTGCAATGCATTTCACGGTTTTTAGCTCTAAGAAGTGTGGCCGTGGGAGTGAGTTTGTATAGCTATATGAGAGAGGACAGTGAATAAAGACAAATTCCTGAGAACACTGGTCACCAGATGTCAAACAAGAATAGATTTGAGCCTTATTCTGTCAGTCTTTAGAGGACAGGAGAACAATAGAGGAACAATATTTGTCCTCGGGAGTAGTGTGCGTGTGTATGGGTGTGCATTGGTGTGGGCGTGCGTTTATGTGAATGCGCGATTGTTTTGTTTTGCTTTTGTTTTTGTTTTTACAGATATGACTGTTCACGTCTAGGACCGACCTTAAACGTCACCATCCCAAAGACATGACTCAGGTTCGAAGCTGGATGCGATCAGAGTCAGTTTGTAGGAAAAGACTGACGTACCGGTGATATTACCGCTAGACCAACATAATTCTCTTGATTGTCGGTTAGCCTCGTTTCAGCCTTAACAAATTTTATTTTAAACCGAAAGAGGCTATCACGTACCTAATTTCCTTTTCCATGGATTTTGCTAACTTTCTGAATTAAATGATTTTCGTCATTAAAAAGAGATTTTTCCAGTGATATAATTATATAGATCGTATAGATTTACAATCCCTGTGATTTTGATTATGTTCCGTTTCATCTAAACAGATTCTCACATATGTGCTATGTAAGACCCTTTCTTTTCAATTTGGAATAAATTCAGTTCATATTTGAATGGATTACACTTATGAAGCAATGAGGCACTCGATAAATGATAAATTGTAGCTACCATGTATATCTTTGTATATCCCTGTTCATTATCGAGTATAATTGCTGGGGCTATAAGCATGCTAAGGAAGTATCGTAACAGCGGCAATACTCCGTCTTCTATACCGGTGTCCCAGAAAAAGCGGAATGGTGGATTTTCAGTACTTTACAATCAAAAAGTATCTTTTTACAGCAGTGGGTAAAGCATCGTCTACCGAAGAAAATGATACCAAGATCATTGAATTTGGTGAAGTAATGTCTATTCTATGCCCGTTTCTTAAATACAGTCATTTTCAAATTTTTAGCGACTGATGAGAGTAGGTTTGTGTCGGGATGGCCTTTCATAATACGATGTTTGAGGTAAATCCATTGATGCATGTCAGCAACAAAATATGCCATACACATGCCATATGAAAGGCCATTCCCGACACAATGCTGCTCTCCACTGTCGCAAAAAACATGCGAAATTCGAAAATTACTGTATTTTAAGAAACGGGCATAGAATCAAAATTACCTCACCAAATTCAATGATCTTTGTATCATTCTCTTTGGTAGAGGATGCTTTACCTACAAAAGTAAAAGAATTATCTACTTTCTGAAGGTAAAGTACTGTTCCGCTTTTTCTGAGACACCCGGTATAGGCCACACTTAGCACAATCCCAAATGCTCAACCGTAATAATACATTTGCCGTTCGACTAGTCATTAATAATAATGATGATAATAATTATAAGAAGAATAAATGTAACTTATAGCGCCCAATCCTCTCTTTGTAGTGCTCAACGCGCATATAGAACTAATTGGTATCATCAGATCATTGCAATCAGTTATCTTGTGGGATACCTTTTATACTTCTTTCGTAGCTGTGTGATCTGCGAGAGTTTAACTGCACAGCATCAAAAGGAGGTTTTCCAGAATTAAGATAATAAGCCAAATGGAGTACTGATCCGTTTCCTTGTCTGTCTATCAGCTACTGTCAAGTAAGTGCTCCATTTTAAACCATTTCGAAGGTGAAAGTGCCGTACACATTGTCAGGATGCTGATATCAGGTCTGCTTGTGATCTTCACCATGTGTCCGTTGGGCACAGTAGATACCGTAGATGTCACCAACCTTGTAAATGTAGCCGGTTATGTGGGAGAAACGCTCGAATTGAGATGTTTCGATCCGTCGACAGCTGACAAGTTAAATCGAGAAATGAGAGATGTAAAATGAATGTATCTTTTTCAAGAGGATTGCTCTGATAACCCATCGTATGTTACTGCTGCCGTGTGTGAAAACGGGTTTTGGGAATTTCATACGGACATCATTTAGTAGATGATAATTAATTCCTGCGACGATGGGCTAGCGCACATTAGATCAAAAGAACCAGGTAATTTCACCTACAAATGTCAAGTAATATCAGACCATACGACAAGTGAAGTAACTTTCGTCATAAACATATCACCATGCATTGCGAAACGTGTTCCTCCAACGCAAAATCTGGTGTTTGATCTCGTCTGCAGAAACTATCAACGAGACTGCTCCAGTGAAGGGGAAAACATAAATAACTTTTTCACCCAGCACAATGGTACTCTAATTATCCCCGACATTACTTCAGCCAACAAAATAATAGCCCGGAGGGAGATCCATAACATCAGCTCAATATCCCAATATTACTGTATCACCGATAGTAACTCGTCACCCTGTGCAGCTGACAGCGTTACGTTCACCAATCCTATCTGCATAACACCACTCGTAAACAAAATTGCAGCGGGAAGCGATGTGACAATTTTGTGTACTTTGAATAATGGACGGGAAAGTGGTGTGAAATATAAGTGGAGGTTTTCCCACCACATTCAATTCTCCCGAATATCAGATACTGTATCATCGACGTTGAAGATACGCAATGTTCAGTACGCAGATGATGGTGTTATCGCAACGTGTGAGCTAGATGTCAACGGATCTATATATTATTCAGAGGCTCTACTGAAAATACGTTCAGAAAACGGTGCTTCAACTGAATTTACCATTTTTACAATGGACTTGATAGACAATGTAACATTAGCGCCAATCCCCAACACATGCAGTGAAAGCGGAGAAAGCTGTAAGCTCCTCATGATGTATTTTCTGATTCCTGTTTTCGGTGTTCTCCTGATTGCTTCATTAGTAGTTCTGGTTGTTTATTGTTGGACCGCATCGGATGTTAGGTCCTGTGTTCTGCATTCTGAAGTATAATGACTAATCTTATGTTGGGAATGGATAAAGTCACTGGATAAGGATAATAGATAATAATATATAATAATAGTAGTTATTATTGTTATCTATTATAGAAGATTATACGGATCATCTTGGCTGAGTTCAATTCCCACCGAACGGACTGATATTTTTTTTTCCCCTTTCTTTTTAACTAATCATCAGTGAATCTAATACTTTCATCTCCTGGCTAGTCGATCCATTTTCAAAGGGAACGGGAGATATTGGCTGGCGAGGGGAGAGGCGACCGGAGCAAAGCCATTGATCGAGTTTTAAGGCCTCATACGATATGCACAGATAGAAAAAGAAAAGGAGAGAAACCCCAAACAGCAAAACAACAACAACAGCACCAAGATTTGTATTAAACTCAATAATTTTACTGTTATATATGCATAACCTTTTAATTTAAAGAAATTAACAAATATTGCATTTGAATGTTTTCTTCTGCACTTTGATTTATATGAATTCACGCATATCACAAAATCAATCATACACTTTTGCTGTAAATTAGGCATAATCTTCATAGCTTCTATCAACTGATCAAGGATATTCATTTCAGAGTATTTGAACGAAACTGGAAGAAAATGAATAAACTTTTGTCCATAATGAAAATTTACACTTGAAATATAAGCGACCTTAAGGTCGACGAATAAGTTTTCGATGTTATCTTCAAGTTAAGCATAGTAAGATACACTTTTGTACGCGCCTAACCATGCAAAAATCAAAGTTATAGTACACGATCGTGCACTATAACAAAATTTTGGCACGTCATGTGATGCAAATTTAATCAATTACAGCGCGTATTATACATACCCTATTTACTATAAACATTGTCCTTCGTGGAAACGGATATTATATAATGAAATAACATGAAATTGGGTAAATTTAAGGTAAGAAATCAGCATTTGAAATCAATAAAACATAATAATAATAATAATAATAATAATAATGATAATGAACAGTTTTTGTATAGCGCATAACACATTACGTCTGTATGTCCCTATGCGCTCTAAGAGAGAGAAAAAGAAAAGGAAAGACATGACTGAATGATAGGTAACTGAGTTTACTTTGTTAGGCTACTTAGATATGTTTTGAATAAGTGTGTTTTAAGTGCAGACTTAAACTTCTCTATCGTGTCGATGTTTCTAAGAGAGTTTGGGAGGTTATTCCATAAAACTGGTGCAGCATGAGCAAATGAACGTTCGCCATACGTTTTTGTTTGAATTGGAGGTATGATAAACAGATTCTGTGTGCATGATCGGAGCTGTCTTGTTGGTTTGTATACAGTGAGTAGATCATTCAAATACGAAAGAGCTAGTCCATGAAAACATAAAAAGCTAGTAACGAAATCTTAAACTGGATTCGAAACTGGACTGGTAACCAATGTAAATTGCGTAAGACAGGAGATATTGAATCATGTTTTCTAGTGCGAGTGACTAGTCGAGCTGCTGAGTTTTGGATGATCTGTAGTCTTTGCATGAGGCGCTGTGGTAGGTGAATAAGGAGGCTGTTACAAAAATCAAAATGGCACATGACAAAGGCATGAACCAAACGCTCAGTTGTTCTTCTGTCAATGAATTCCCGAATTTTACCAATTTTGTGTAAGGCATATGAAGCAGAGCGGCATTTTTGTGCGACAAATTGTTCAAAAGTGAGCTTATTGTCGAAGCAGACGCCAAGATTTCTGCAAGTTTTGGCAGCAGCAATTTGCGTTCCATGTAGGTTCAAATGCAGCAATGGTGTTGATTGTTTAAACCGAGATGAAACATGAAGGAACTCTGTCTTACTGCAATTCAACTTAAGACAATTCAATTGAGACCATTCCTTGATTGCCTTGACACAATTGGTTATCTGGGAGATTGAAGAGTCAAGGTTTGTCTGTTTGAATGTTAGGTACAATTGAGTATCATCAGCATAAAACATCTTATGTACGGTATATTTGTTAATAATAGCTTCAAGAGGAGAAGTATACAGTGTAAACAGAATCGGACCGATTACGGATCCTTGCGGTACTCCCTTGGTCAGTATTTGTGTTGAAGAACGCTCATTTCCAATGACTACATTATGGGTACGTCTTTGCAAGTACGAAGTTAGCCAATTGAGTGCTTTACCGCAGATTCCAAATCTAAGTGATAAACGTTTCAGGAGAGTGTTATGATCAATTGTATCGAATGCAGAGGAAAAATCTAGTAAAACCAAAATAACCTCTTCTCCTTTGTCAAGTGACATAATAATATCATTAGTTACCTTCAAAAGGGCGGTCTCAACCGTATGAAATGATCGATATCCAGACTGGGACTTGGCATGAAGATTAGATTCTTCAACATAATTTTGTAACTGGAGGTGCTGCCATTTTTTCTAGAATTTTCGAAAAGAATTTGAGGTTTGCAATTGGGCGATAATTCTTAAAATCGTTGTGGTCCAAAGATGAACCTTTAAACTTTGGTAGAATATGAGCACACTTGAACTTGTCTGGAAAATAGCCATCAATAAAGGAATCATCAATAATACTTGTCATGGTGTGAACTAATTCATTAAGAAACTTCTTCATGAATGGAGTGGGAATAGGATCAAGGTTACATGTTGTTGAAGAAGATTCTTTAATCACTCTCAGGGCCTCACTTCCCGACACAGGCAAGAATTGATCAAATGAGAAGGTTGTTGCTTGCTCACCAGGAATATGTACACTATGACATACTGTTGATTGTAATTCTGAAGTAATATTGTCAACCTTTTCTGCAAAACAGCTAAGAAACCGTTCGGGAAGTGGGACCCCAGAGTCGTTGATAGTTGGAAGTGTGTTAAAGGAATTTGGCTTTAGAAGCTTTCCTAAACAGCTCACGTGAACTACAGTCTTGTAGTTGATCCCTATGATAGATTATCTGTGCCGACTTGAGTTGATTATTGTAGTGATGACAGGATTTTCTGAAAATCTGACGGTCAATTTCCAGTCCTTTAGGGGAGAAAGCCTTGCGTTCAAGAGCACGGAGTTCTCGTTTGCTTTGGCGGAGTTCATCGGAGAACCAGGGTGAATTTGGACGGCATTTGACTGTTCGTGTAACTTCTGGAGCATGTTTTTCGAGAAGAGTTGATAAGACAGAGTCAAATAATTCCATATGAATGTGAAAAATTTCTGTGTTTTGACGTATTAAACTCTTCGCATCCATCGTACTTGTACGTTTGCCAAAATGATATGTCGAAAAATCATATTTGGGTGCCCTTGTTATTTTTAACAAACTTTCCGTATTTGCTCATATTATACACAGAAACAAAACTTTTATAGTGATTAAAAGGGGGAACACAGTACATGCAGTAACATCCTTTCCTTAAACAAGTTCTAGATTCCCACCAAATTAAGCATAAAATTCATCCTGCTTCCAGCATCCATCTCTCATTAACTGCCTACTCCATCAAACTCTTCATAAATGTTATACAGACCGACTGTTAACCGGGAAATTAGCATACAGTGCACATAAGTATACTTTGAATGATCATGTAGAGATGATTTATGCATAACAATAAAGCTACAAACCCAAGCGACATAATTCGTAATCACTGGAAAGTTACTTTCACTTTCCTTGTTATTAAAATTGAAGGCTTTCAAAACTGTTAACTTACTGATAATACTGCCGGGTAACAATGATCATGATAATCATGACAAAGGTTTCGTTATATTGCAAATTTCTAAAACGTGTAAACCGAGAAACAAACAGACCAGTAAAAAATGTGAGACAATTAAGTTATAAATAGGCGAGACCTATAAAGAAATATATATATATATATATATATATATATATATATATATATATATATATATATATATATATATATATATATATATATATATATATATATATATTTATATATATATATATATATATATATATATATATATATATATATATATATATATATATATATATATATTTATATATATATCGCCCTCTTTGTCATATTCACCATGTTGACTACAGCTAGAAATCAAATCCTTACAACATCAGCCTATAGACGAATAAAGCCTTGGTTTACATTTCCCCCGGCCGCCGTGCGATTAATCGGTTTCGATTTTTGGTGCGATTTTTCGGGCATCATAGGTGGATACGGGCTACGGCGTTTGTGTTTACATTATTAACTGTCATCGTGCCATATTTTCTGTATTGGCCATCGGGGGCAGGCCGTGGAATGCCCGTACAGAGTCTGCCCGGAGTTTATACGGTAAT
Source organism: Echinometra lucunter (assembly GCA_029962745.1). NCBI lineage: Eukaryota > Metazoa > Echinodermata > Echinoidea > Camarodonta > Echinometridae > Echinometra > Echinometra lucunter. Next base: position 26,587,955 of record CM057156.1, on the reverse strand, counting down.
CGTGCAATCTCCGCAGCCTCCCTTACAAAAATCGTACGGTGTCCGTGCAGCCGCGAGAATTAGTAGAGACCAAAGATTGGGAATAGGATAAGAAAACAAAAATAGAAAAGAAAAAGGGCGAGCATGAGTGCCTTAAGGAGAGGGCACGAGAGTGAAAGAATAGAGAGAGAGAGATATGAGTGCAAGCGAGAAAAAAGAAGAGAGAAAAGTTCATCTCATCGCTATGAGCTTTTTTAGCTTTGTAAAATCCATTGTCAAATATCATGCATTCGTACCATACGTACCTTTAAACATCCAGTGCTAACTTTCTCCAGATGCTTAGCGACTCTAATCTTCGGTCACTATGAAAACCCATGCCTTTCATGTACAAAGTGTTACTAGGCAAGCGCTATGACAGGAGCTCCTTGAGAACTAGTAAATGATACATAGCCCTACTTTGCGACAAATATAACATACCGAACTGTGAGAGTGAGAGAAGTTTACTTTCGCAATGTTTAAAGATAGACTTTTTGTGTATTAATTTTGTGGATTTCTGAAGCCAGACAGTAAATTATAAATGAATAGTCCTTCGTTTACATGAATGTATGAAATGAAAATGAAAATTTGGTAAAATTCAACATAAGAATCAGCAATATAGAGTTAATAATTCCCAAGAAATTTGAAAGATGTTTGAGTAATTATGTATGAAACTCTGTTCATCCATTGTACTTGTATGTTTGCCAATGATTATGTCGAAAATAATATTTGGGTGCCCTTTTGATTTCTAACATACTCTCAATATCGGCTCATGTAGTACGTAGAAACATAACATGTATAGTGATGAAAAAGGTAGGAAAACAGTAACAACCTTCCTTTCATTAAACAACCAACACAAAACGGCATCAGCTGCTAATACTACCACCTCTACTGGGCATACTACTTCTTCTACTACTACTACTACTACTACCACTGCTACTATACTACTGCTGCTGCTGCTGCTGCTGCTGTTACTACTACTACTACTACTACTACTACTACTACTACTACTACTACTACTACTGCTACTACTATTACTACTACTACTACTACTACTACTACTATTGCTACTACTACTACTACTACTACTACTACTACTACTACTACTACTACTACTACTATTGCTTATATGAGATCAACAGAGCCTGGAAATTGTAGCTACAAATATCGAGAACTAGAAAATGCCACAAATGTGATCAGGGAAGTAACGTTTGTGATCAGTAATGATGCTCCCAATGTTTCATTATGCCTGGTAAAACCTGTGACGTCGTCACAAACTTTCGATTTGATATGCAGAAATTTTGATAAAAAATATTGCCAAGATGGATTTGCAAGCAATAATGAGCTATCGATCAAAGGTGTACGGATCATATCTCAAATTACTCTGGCAAACATGATAGTAGTTCGTGTAGACAGCATCAGCTCTATATCACAATATAGCTGCCATGACCGGCACCATGTATCACCCTGTGTGCCGGGCAGCGAGTCTCTGAGGAGTGTTATGGGCACAGTACCAACCCAGATCATGGTTTTACTAGGTGCTGATGCTAAATTTGAGTGTGGGCAATTAGGACGTGGAGAAGGTCTTGAGTATGACTGGAGGCTTTCGCGTCACATTCCACTTTCTCGTGTTTCGGGCACAGCATCTTCAACTCTGAAGATATCCACTGTCCAGTTCAAAGATGATGGCCTCATTGCGACTTGTGCCCGTTTAAGGATCTACTCGGAGAACACCAACTCATCTTCCTCATCGGATTTTTAACCAATGCCAGCACATAACCCTTTTATGTTACTCAGCACTTTCAATCTTCCACTCTCTTCCCCCCCCCCCAAAGAATCACAATAGACTATCTATACATTGATAAACTTCCAGTGACGCATTTTCCCATCCCTGTTTTTGGCATCTTTTGGCAGGGATCATGTTTCTTCCAGTTTACGGCTGGACTTCGCCAAGATTTAACCTCGTTATTCAGACCATAGGTTTGTTAATTTATAGATGGAAAAGTCACGGGACACTGAACCTTAGCGGCTTAGTTTACTGGGAAGGATAGCAATATGATTTCGTAATCTGCATCGGAGAGAGAAAAAAGTTTTTTTTTTCTTTTTTTTTTAGTTTGATTTTATGCTGCTTCAATGCACATCGACAAGTGAAGCTAAGTTAGGATAGAGTACATTCATTCTGTGTGGGCTTTAAATCATTTCAAGTGAAATACTCTGCACACAAGTATATCATGGTTTTGAGATAAATGAAACTGTTTGCTTTTACCACGTTTACTTTTACTCGCATTCTTTAATACAAGAACAAAGCAATATTTCGAGAAAAAATAGACAAACGATTTTGTTTTATTTTGTTCCAAAAGGAACCACTCCCTCCTCCAGAAATAAACAATAAAACAAATTATTAGCTTATATTTTTTTCAACTCACTAATTTGTATCTGCATTCTAAATGAAAATAAATATGGACATGTAGCGTCAGAGCAAGTAGCCAGTGCCGAAATAGTCATCCCATTTGACATACGAGATTCGACCCAGGGCTGACAAGCATTTTGTGAATAAGATGGTCGGTCTAAGTAAATTTAAGCTGTCAAATTCCATATGCAAAATGAGATGACTATTTTGGGATAGGCTCCGAGACTACAATAAGGGAGCAAGGTTTAAGAAAAACAAGTAGTGTTTTTATCATGCTTGTAGTGGATTAACAATCAATAAATATCAATCAGTCAATCAATCAACAACATTTCAAGCATGGCAAACATCAAAATTCTTTAAGAACTATAACTTTTTAACAAACAAGTGGGTAGTTCTGCAGTTGGTTTGTTTTATGTATGCACACTTATCTTCAAGAAATCACTGTAGGTATAGACTCATCGTACCTTAGACCCGCTTGCAATTTATAATAAGTTTATTCATAAAAAAAAGATTGTGATGGCAAGCAAGAATATAAGATACTATGTCAATATATAAAACTTTTGCCACGATTGTGATAATAATCATATTGAATCAAATCGAAACAATCAAACTTAAATCATTCAATACAAGGGTTTTGGGTGAAGCAATTATAATTCATCAAACTAGCATTTCACTCGTCAAATCTGATTTATGTCTTTATTTATGTCTTTATTTATGTCTTTTCTTCTTTCTTTCTTTCTTTCTTTCTTTCTTTCTTGTTCTTCTTCTTTCTTTCTTCCTTCCTTCTTCTTTCTTTCTTTCTTTCTTTCTTTCTTTCTTTCTTGTTTCTTTCTTTCTTGATTTCCTTTCTTTTCTTCGATCTTTGCTTTTTCATTCGTTCATGTTTTTTCGTCTTCTACTTCGTTTTTTGTCTTGCGTACCCAGAATACCTTGAACATCCCAGCATTATATTCGCAACAACAATGGCGAAACTAAATGATAGATAGTTCTGAAAACTGTACTTATAGAAACCACGAGGACTTCTAAAATGCAAGTAGTTTTGAGAGACCGTTGTATTTTACTCTTTGTATTTTGTGTATTTTTTGGCCTTTCTGTCCCCCTCGATTTCGCCTATGAAAAGGAAAATCTTATTGCACGATTCCCTGCGTGATAATTTAATCATCTCATGGGGACTGTACTGTAACTAGAGACACTTCAGAACTCTCCATGACTCTTTAATGGCCATTAGAGTTAATTACGATACCGACTGTCCATTGTATTTGACTGATAAAATAACATCTGAAACAGAAAGTACAACTACTCATTTTCATTATATCACAAGGTGCTATTTAACATGATTATGTGAAAAAGAAAGCAAATGCGGCAGTTTACAATCCGAGTTGTACAGTGCGTATTAAAAGGAGTATAATCAACTTTGAATGCTTCTAATTGAAAGATTATACGCAATGTGGCCGGGAAATTCTATTTCAGCCGTCAAATACAACAGAAAACCGGTATATCGTTCAGCTTTTTTCGTTTACTGATGCCTAATTTATGACTTTTTTGCCACAGATGATTAAGCTCCAGTGTTTTTTCAAATGTCGTCAAAATCTATTTTGTACCAAGTTAGGGTGACGCGAGGGATTTGACGAACACCTTAATGGGTTTCTTTAGTCTAAAATTGTTTTAACTGATAAATTCTCCCTCTTGCTTCACTTGTTCCTGTTTCAATCCAAAAGATTACCTGTATTCGAAATAGCCCGGGCTATTTTGACCCTTCCCAGGCCCAATTAGGGGGGGGGGGACATTGCGCCCCATTTATTATCATTTTGGACCGATCATTATTTCGCACATAAGGAGAGCAGCACCTTGAAATATTCTCAAGTTCTTACACTGAGGACGCCATTTGATAAATTATGAAGAAATTACATAGAAAATAAGCTAAAGTTGTACATTTTTCTTTTATGTCTTTATAATGACCTCTCATTTTCATATTTGCCGGAGAGGTAGAGAAATTCAATTTCTTCAATTCAGTATGGTCGACATCTTAAAGATCACCAAGTGAGGGCACGTACTATTCATGGCTTAGAGAAATACATAGAAAAGTATGCTACATGCTTATATTTGGGATAGTAGAATATCACATTCAATTTTCAATTATAATAACTGGAAATCCAGATTATCTTGAATGAAAATTTGACCTATAACTTATATCAAAAGTAATAAAACATGTAAAAGTTACGAAATTCAACAAAAAATGAAGGGAAATTTCAAAAAGTGCATATTTTCAATGATTTTATTACATCTATTTTTTGCGCCATTTTGTAACATATAAGATAAAATAAGACATGACCTAACATTTTTCAAACTAATTAAGAATCATTATCATTTCATATCTAAAAAAATTGAAATAAATAAAACACCCATATCTTCCACTAATTTCTTGTCAACCGAAATGGTAACAGATAAACACACAAAATTTGACTTATATGGTTGTCAAATTATGGTTGTCATGGCAACTGGAAATGTCAGGCCTACTTCGGTTATGTTTGCAATCACATTTTAGGAGAAATCACCACATTTGGTCAAGTGACCTCTGTGTTCCAGTCTCAGGTTAACTTAACTAAGAAGTCTTTGCTAATCTGTCCGCTGCACAAGCATAGGTTGCATGAAGGTGTTTATCTTGAATAACATTATGGACTTGAAGGTTTACTTTCCTCAACTTAAAAGATGGAGAAAATGCAAAAAAATCATAAATTGTATTGACTCAACTTCATCGATATGCATCAATATTCTGGGTTTTTTTATTAGCATAAAGTTACATAGAAAAAAAAAACAAGAAAAGAAATCACAAAACATGCTCATTTAAGATTTGCAAAAGGATTAATTAACTTTCTGTTCTCTCTCTTTTTTTTCTTTTTTTTTTGTTAACATAAGGTATGTGCTTGTGTGCTTTATGTATTTTCTCCTCAAAGGAGAGGGCCAACCTGTATTGACAATAAATTGATTAAGTATCAGTAGTAGTAAATTTCATGAGACTCAGTGGTTTTATACCGTTTTAACTTTGTCCATTTTATTGAGTGAAGTAATAAAACTCTTACTATTTGAAAGGGATGGTTATTATATCTTTTTCAACTAGAAGCTGCTCAGTAAATTTTGGTATACTGTTTTGTTTTGTTTCATTGTGATACACACTGTACATAAGAAAGTAGCCCAACTTATACGCAGTGCATATAAAAAAAAAAAAAAAAAAAAAAAAAAAAAGGTATACCCGACTTCCAAGCTTCCAGTTTGGTATACCACTTTTTTTTTTAACTTGATACACACTGTATATAAAACACTAGCCAGCTGACACGCTTAAGTGGTGATTCTTAATTTATTGTTAATGATATAATGACAGAGTAAGTCTAAAGTAGACAAAACCACTTATAACAGTATGTAGAGCTATAAGTGGTTTTGTCTGAAGTAGACAAAACCACTTATAGCTCTACATACTGTTAATTAAAGTTACATATTAATGTAATATATCTTTATCAAGTTTCTGTCAGTTCATCACATGACATGATTCACGTTTCATCCTCTCTCAGGCTCACTTTATCCTTTCGATGACATTGGGCAAATCTTTTGTTCTTCCCCTTAGTCAGTCGATCTGCATGTTCTTTTTTTCTGATTGGCTGAGCCTTTATGATTATTGAGAGCAAATGATATGTATTGATTGAGATGCAATATACTCATTAAATATATTCTTGAAGATAATTTCATTTGCAAACGATAAAAGCTGATCGAGGGTGGGGGAGGGGGTGGTAATGTAAAGTCCCAGGGATGTACAAACAGTAGTGGTTTCCATAAGCAATTTACGAAGATAAATGATCAATCGGCCTATGAATATACATTTTATCAACACAAGACACGGAGAGTGAAACTTTCGAAATTATCATTAAGAATAGTCTGCATGCAATCCTTGCAAATTTACATCATACATGGGATGATGCTTAAGCTGTATAACGCCCACAGCAAAAAAAAAAAAAAAGAAAGAAAAAGAAAAAAGGCATATCCAAGCTCTTTTGTGGCATGCGTTACCGCCTGCATAAGATAATTCGAATTTCTGAGGATAGTAATAAAGAAATAACCATTCAAGAGCTGTGATCTCTAAGAAAAAACGAACAAATTTGGTACATAGAAATTCAATGGCAATATGTAATGTTTATAATTCCATATTACTTGATAACGTATGAGACGTCAGAATAACCTAAATTTGATATCTTGGATTTGGATTTGCCCAGAACAATTACAACTCACAACCATAACAACAGCAAATATGAATAGGAATAACAACAATACTTTAGGCACATTAGGCCATAATACTATTTACAAAATCATAACTCAGTACCAACTCAGTATCAGCTCAGTAAATAGCTTGGTCAAGCATTTCAGGATGTCATTACGTTTGGGGCTATATAAACTTTTGTTTCCTCGAGTGTATGTATACGGGATATCATCTTTTACCCGTTTGTATATTAAGCATATCGAAGTTAGTACACATGAAAGAGGAAATATTAGTTTTCTTATTTTTTATTATCCTAGTTCAATTACGATTTAATTTCCATTAATGAAAAGTATTATCCTAATTTTATGTTTATTCCAGGGAACCCATAAAAAACAAGCTGTGCTTCCCTTTTTCATTTCTGACTTTTGTATTTGCTTTAAATTGTAAATTTTGTTGATATAGAAATGAAACTAAACAACAACAACAATGGATTCCTTAATGTATAGAAAGTGAAACACGTCATGACTATGAAAAATAAAAACCAAATCAAACTATTCACAAGGTATAAGTTAACAAAGGACTGTATCTTTCCTGGGTATTACACTTCAGTTTCAAAACAAATTAGGCCTAGTACTGTTAAAGGTTAAGTACGGTCTCGTCAGATTTGGTTAGATATTATATGCAAGTTACTACCAAATCTATGATAATTTCGAAGTTTCTATTTTTTCAACCTCAACCAGAATAATCAAACACACCAGCATTCTGAAGCTCTGAAATGTTTCATTCTCACGCTGAATATCGAAGAAGTAATAATTCTTTCAAGTTTTTTAAGATACACTCACAAGAAATCATTGATTCAATAATCTCGCACATATATTCTTTAGGAACAAAAAGAGAGACAAATTATTTTACACTTTTCATCCAGCCTTTTTTCTTTTATATTTCTTTGCTAAATAACATAGCGGGCTTTGAAAAACATGTTTAAAGCCAATTAGCCTTGCATTGTTCTCAACGATCATGACAACAAGGTCTGCTTAACAGATATCAATCAAAATATGTACTACCACAACCACTTTTTGATATTCTAATGCTACAGAGAATTTTTGTTTGAAATGGTGATCTGGTGACTGAAAGGGTAATCTATCAAATTTGCTAAGAGATGATATTTGTTCATGTTTGTTTGTGGTTTCGCTCTTCTTCATGTGCTTCATGTGCTTCTTGTCAACCCTTTGGAATATGTATTCGAAATGAAGAGTTTTCAAGCTGTCTATATCTCGATGATAAACGATATAAAATGCTTCCATAATGATATATAAATTCCTATTCATTTACACAAGGCGTTTAACGTGTTAACACATGTAAAAAAGATGCTACTCCGACATGTTGAAATTGATTGCGCAGACTAGGTGATATAGCAAGAAATAACATAGTTAGAAAATGCCAGTAATTTATTTCATTCATCCATAATCATGATAATGTGTGATGCACAGAAGGGGCGGACTGGCCACAGAGAGTTTCCCACAGGCAGCTCCATATTGATATGATTAAAATTGCCGGTCTCAAACAAAAAAAAAAAAAAAAAAGGGTCGGTCAAAAACGACAAAAACAAAAATGAAACAAGTATAATTATGTATCAAGGAGATATTGTCTAATGTCTGTTTTCCATCTTCCTTGTTTATGTTCGATCTTCCGGATTATCTAAGTATTGTTACCTTTACCAGTCTTATCCAATGCGACATTGCAGGTCTGCTTTTCCTTCCTTCTCTTTGCAATCTGTTCATATTGCTTTGGTTCAGTGGTGGGGCTCTTAGGGCAGTGTAGGGTGCTTTTAAAAAAGCGGCTGTTGAAAAGTGATTGGGTTGTCTGTTCGGGCAATTTTGACTGGCCAATGACAGCATCTTCAGATTTATTTTTTCTTTTCAGACTCAAGTGTGAAATAGAACGGTGACTCGACTGGCTGGGAATGCTTATGCTCCTCTGTTGCTCCTTCGCCCTCAGGCAGTTCGTAAATATGACGATTAGAACAGATACTATTGCCGATCGCAGGCGTATGGCCGTCATATTGCCCTATCGAGGAAAACAATGTGTCACTATTTTGATCGATTGTATAATAGATTGATTTTCCCGTTGTACCAGCAATGTTATCTTCTATATCCTCATCTGGTAGCGCATAAAAATTTACATTCATATTGGAGTCTTGGGTAGGACTATCGCAACGATCTTGGCCCTCAGTTTCACTATCGGTAAAGAGTTTCTGCATGTGCTCCTGTTTATAGTCGAACCCAGTGTTGTCATGGCGATCATTGTGGGTTGCGAGGACATCAGCATTTGCCCTAGAGTAGTCATCATAACCCTGTTGTTTGTCCCCAATAGAAGAATATTCGTGGATTGTTGGTTTGATGACTGCTCTTGGTAACTCCTTTAACATAGCTGATTTGTTGAGAATTCCCTTCCTCGGTTCTTCTTCATCGTCTCGTAGAGGGGACTTTGGAATAAGGGGTAGAGGTTGGTTGGTTACAGAAGTTTTTCTTGTCCTTGAGATGAGAGGGGACCCAATGGAAGAGTGTTGAGGAGCTTCCTTGGATGATAGGGATACTGGCTGTTTTGTTGCACACTGTGGTGCAGTTTCTCGTTCTGGTACATTAGAGATTTGGGGAGAATAAGGTATAGAAGTTAGAAGGGGCGATAAAGGCGGCGACTGACAGAGATCTGACAACAAACACATGGCTTCTGTACGGGCTACACCGTGTTGTGGAGACTTGTCCAGTTCTAAATGCATCTCTACTGGAGATATCACAGAGTTTGATGTGGGTGATGGAGTCTGAGGAAGCGGTAGTGACACAACAGAGGGCTTTCTCGGGGTCGGTGACAGTTTTGTTGAATAACGCAATGGCATCGCATTTGATTCATCTGGTGGTGTCAACCCAATGGCCGTATGTGCGCTAGGACTTTTATTAGTGGCCCGTTTAAAGCGTCGCTGCATTGTTGATTTAAATTTGATGATCACAGTGATAAATAGTGCACATATAAAAAACAAAGAACATGCAATAATAATAATAATCAATGTTTCATCTACTGTGGGTGTATGCTCAGTAGGTAAAGAGAGCATCGTCGTCATCGGGTCACTGGTAAAAGTGGTAAATTCAGTTAATACATCTGAATCAGCAGACACTTCTTCTGAAAGTATTTTCAAGAGAGCCTCTGAATAAAGTATAGTTCCGTTCACATCTACCTCACACGTCACGATAACACTGTCATCTGCATAATGAACATTGCGTATCTTCAACGTCGATGATGCAGTATCTGATATTCGGGAGAACTGAATGTGGCGGGAAAGCCTCCAGTTATATTCTACACCACTTTCCCGTCCATTATTCAAAGTACACACAATAGTCACATCACTTCCCACAGTAACTTTGTTCACAAGTGGTGTTATGCCGATAGGATTGGCGAGCGTAACGTTGTCAGCTACACAGGATGAGGAGTTATTATCGGTGATACAATAATATTGGGATATTGAGCTGATGCTATGGATCTCCCTACGGGCTATGATCTTGTTGCCTGAACTAATGTCATGAATAATTCGAGTACCATTGTGTTGGATGAAAAAGTCATTTCTCTCTTTATTGAAGCAGTCTCGATGATAGTTCCTACAAATGAAATCAAACATTAGACTTTCTTTCGGAGGAACAAGTTTTGCAACGCAAGGTGATATTGGTAAATTTTCATGGGCATTAATGTTTATGTCGAAGGTTACTTCACTAGTCGTATGGTCTGATGTTACTTGACATTTATAGGCGAAATTACCTGGTTCTTTTGATCTTATGTGCGCTAGCCCATCGTCGCACGAAACATCATCTCCTACTAAATGATGTCCGTATGAAAGGTACTCCCAATCCCCATTTTCACAGGTGGCAACATAAACATACGACATGACATCAGAGCAATTCTCTTGAAAAAGGTACATCCATTCTGTCCTTCCCTTGTTCCATAGATCAGCTGTCAACTGATCAAAACATTTTAATTCGAGCTTTTCTCCTACATTACCGGTAACATTGACAAGTTTGGTGACATCTACGGTATCTACTGTTCCCAAAGGACACACGGTGAAGATCACAAGCAGACCTAATATCAGCATCATGGCGATCGTCATAGTTTCACTTGATATAACACTTTCACCATCGAAATTTTGGATAATTAAATGCGAGTTTGAAAATAAGTAACATTATGGCTCAACAAACGCACAAACCGTGCCCTTGTTAACAGCTGTATACCCTGCCTACGTTGAGAGATAATGATGGAGGCTTATTAGTAAAATATTCACGCAAACATTCTCTTATAATGGCCGATCATCTTCTGACCGTAATTTACAAATCAGCATCAAGAGTGTTTTGAAAGATATATAGCGCAAGATAAAGAATGTCGAATGACGAATTGCTTCTGCCGTATCTCGCAATCCTGTTAGGATGAATGATTAGTTTCTTTTCCTCTTCGCAACTGTAGCGTAACTTGAGGCAAAGGGTAATTGGTGTTGTAAAATATTATTTATTAACCCTACCAACCGATTAATGTGATTTCGAAAGGGAGAAAAGGCATGGCATAAGAAACAGAATAGAAAATGAGATAATTGGGGTGGGGAGAAAGAGTGAGTGAGTGATGGAGGAAGAGAGAGAGAGAAAGAGTGAGAGAGAGAATGAAAGAGAGGGAGAGAGAGAGAGAGAGAGAGAAGCTTATGGGGTGGGGGTAATGACAATAGGGCAGAGATATCCATTAGCTAGGGAAGAAAGGAACATAATTTTTGTGAATTTTTACCCTGGCCATGGTCTAAAAAATAACTTATTTGAAAATAATACAATATTTTCAATTTGCCTTGAAATGTAAGTTTTGTCGTGTGCTTCCTGATGCGTTAGCAAGATAACCCTCTTAAATATAGCTGTCAGTACCATTATCTTTTAGTGGTTATTAGTACCATAGATATCATGTTTTTAATTGAATTTAATTTTTGGAACTAAAATGATGTGGTTACAAGGCAAGAAAACACCTTTTTTTCGGGAGAAAGTGAATTGTCCTTCGTACCTGCCATGCTGAGCTGTGATTGGTCAATTCAAAGACATAACCACGCAGCGTGTTCTGTAGCCTATTATCTAGGCGTAGGATGCAGCTATTGTCTTTGGTGTTACGTTAAACGTCTGATGTGGCGAGACTACAAACGTGGATCCACTGTTCGTAGTCTCGCCCCATCAGACGTATTCTCTCCTCATCAGACGTATCGCTTAGCAAAGACAATATTCTCGCTGCATAAGACGTTGACGTAACAGCAAATACAATAGCTGCATCCTCCACCTAGATTATAGGCTACGTGCTCTGGGACTGCAAGTAATGAAGCTCATTTTGTCAAATCGGGATATATTCCAATAACACTGGAATTTCTGAAAATTCCACTTGGTGCTTTCATCACAGTAACTTCTTCGGGTGCGACGCTTTATTCCGAAGTTTCGTGATTCCGTGGATGGCTTTTCCAGAACGTTCGTGATTTCGCGAATGCAGGGCTGTAGCTAGCGGAGGTGTGTGTCTCTGTGTGTGTGTGTGTGTGTGGGGGGGGGGGTGACAAATGCTTCCAAGTCAAAGATCTATATACAACTATCAGATTATACAAATCTTGCCTGACTTGGGGAAATGTGTAGAATGCAGTCCATTTCTTAAAATTTGAAGATGTGAATTAATTTTGTGAGGAAGGAGTGAGCTACACAACCAGTGGCGGCACCAGGATTGTTAAAGTGTGGGGGGGGGGGGGGCAAATGGAGGGCAAAAGAAAATGTTGGGGGGGGGGCAGGGGCAGTCAATTTTTTTTTGCGTGTATGGAAAAATCGAGCGTGAAGCGTGAGTTTTAGTTGCCAGCGTAAGTCTACTTTGAGGAGTGGGGGGGGGGGATAATTGAATTTTTGGATTTTTTTTTCCTCTTACACACATTTTAATATCAATTTTGCGAGCGAGCGAAGCGGGCAAAAAAAAAATAACCGCTTTTTTGTTTTTTAATCGCATTTTCGAATAAATATTCTGAAATAAGACGAGCGAGCGAAGCGAGCGAGCCAAAATTGGCTATTTTTCTTTTTTTAATCGCATTTTAGAAAAGAAATTTGAAAATATAACGAGCGAGCGAAGCAATCGAGCCAAAAATAACCACTTTTTTTGTTTTCAATCGAAGTATTGAAGAGCAGAAAATGGTATTTTAGAGCACTTCACAGCTTGAATATGATGCTTATGACAACATCTACATATATACCAATTACTGTTACTTCAGTCCTCAAAATTTCTGGGGGGGGGGCAACTGGGGGGGGGGCAAAGCTAAATGCCCCCCATGCCCCCCCCCCCCCCCCCCGTTTTGCCGCCACTGTACACAACATAAGATAATCAGCATTTCCATTCATGCATGTGTTTCATCATCTAACATTTGGGTATTTTTAATTGTACTTCAAAGCCATTACATTCCAGCATTACATATTCAAATCTCGTGCACAAAATATTATTATTTTCAGTTGTCTTCTGAAAAATTCTTCTACAATCTAGTCTAGGCCTCATTGCCTTATGGGAAAAAAATTAACTAATTACCTAATAAGGCCTTCATCTCGACTTGCTTTAATTCTGCTTCATGCAAGAAAAAAAAATGATCAGGCCTTTAGTCAAAATAGTCACCAAACTATGACATTTTCAAGTGAACCATTAAGGAAGAAAAATAAAAACTTTTTAGGCTCTGTTTTGAAAGGCAGATATCATGTCACACATATAAAGATACAAAGATATAACAATTAATACTGCAGAAATTGTTAAATTGAAAGTACAACGCGCTACACTGGATGCTTCAAAATGTATTCGAATGCACGAATGTGTTTGTTTCGTGATCACGTGACTATGCGATGTTAAATTGAATGGAGGATTTATGACAACTTAGAAAAACGTGAATTTGAATGCTCCAAGATGATTTTGAAAGCTCAAATCATGAATTTGAATTACCGTACGGCACGGCTCGGCAAAATCGTGTAAATTGAATGCTCGTAATATTAATTAGACTGACAAAGTTGCGAAATCGGCTGGGGAAAAAATATGTATAAACACCCCTCATAAACAGAAAGGAAAGGATCCAGGTTTTGGTAAACTTTTTATTCACCGTTCATTATAAGACAAAATAAAATGTATGTATAATATTATTGCGTTGATTTAAAAAAAAAAAAAAAAAAAAACTCGCTTTTTCAATAACAATGTTAAAATTGTCTTGGTTTCACTTCAATTTATATTGCCAAAGTTTGAATGAACATGATGAAGCTTCAGTTTCCTTGCGCTCATATAGGTCCACCATTAGTTGTATTCAATATCGGATATGAAGGCTTTCAAATGATTTCTTCTGTTACTATAGGTTTTCCCGGTCAATTTCATACTTTTTCCATTCCAATTCATGAACGTGCATTCAATTTTACGCAACGAACGCCCCGCGGGCTTTCAAATCCGATCGATCAATTTCATTTATGGGCCCTCTTGTTCTCTTTCCGTAAATCAAAATCACGCATGAGCGTTCAATTTCCAAATGCAAGCATTGTATTTCCTACTTGCGCATTCAAATTCAACTCGTAGTCACGATGACGCTGTTTGGGGCGTTCAATTTTATTTTCAGGCGATCAATTTCCTACTTCGTGCACTCAAATTAGTGGAGAAGATAAAAAGGGGCTTATGAGGGGGAGAGCGAGACGAGCGTTGGTTGTTTCTGATAAACGAGCACACTCCGAAAAAGGATTAGTCAAAATAACTATTATGTTGGTGCATATTGTCCGATCAAAATTCTGATGAAGATTGACGAATATGATGATGGTCATAATTACCCAATTATTTGTTGAAAATTAATGTACCAAATTTGGGTTGATTTTAACTAATTTTTATGTTCAGACACAAATTCACCAACACATTGGTTATCTTGACCAATCCCTTTTTAGAATGTACACAATATACCCGCACATCCCTCACCCCTAACACACACACACAAGAAAAAAAATCCCATTTTCGTAGGCCTCTATTATGCTTATTCTTTTTCTTTAAGGGTTCTATATTGTTCTGAATTTGTATCCACTTACAATGATATCCATAATTATAGGTTTTCCCAGTCAATTTCATGATTTTGTCATTCAAGTTCATATTACGAGCATTCAATTTCCCGCATTTCACGCTCGCAGCTCTGAAGCAGCTTTCAAATTCAAATTGGGTCATTCAGATTCACTATCCGAGCAATCAATTGTTCATTTGGGTCATTCAAATTCAAAGTAAGAGCATGCTTTTTGATAAATGGGCAATCAAATTCATTTCAAGCCGGCGACTGAATCTCCTTGGTCATTCATATTCGTTTAAAGGCAACCAAGTTCCAAATAAGTGCATTCAATTTAAAAAAAATCATTGCATTTAGTTAGCTGGGGGTCAATGTGGGTGTTTTTCACTTAGTTTGAAATAAATTGGGCTTCTTTGGCAAGACATTTGCCATAATGTTATGCTTAAGTCCACTATTTTAGGTTTATGCCATAAATGCTTCCATTGGAACTGGTAACATGGAAATTATAAACATTTCATATTGCTGTTTATTTAGGCTTCCACATGAGAGATTTTGAGATTATGTTGTTTGTCAGTTGATTTTTTAATCGACGCATTGTGTGGTTAGTGTTGTGATTTTCTCTTTTTATGGGTGGCGTCATCAAGGAGTATAAGTTAGAAATTATGTCGTTATGCTGTTAAAGTATTGAAGTATACATGAGCATATAAGGATATGATGTCATTGTAAATATACAAAGATAGAAAGAAAACTTCAATGAGAGTCATAGTTATAATAGTGTTGAGTTTCATATTTTCGACCTTTGATTAGATCATCTTCAGAAATTGTAGGTAAAACTGAACATTTTGATGCCTTCTTATGTCAGTGTATACAAAAACAGTTCTTGTTCTGTTTTACTTCAGTTCCTGCAGATGATCTAAATATAAGTCGAAAATTTGAAACTCAACACTATAACTCTCATCGGAGTTTTCTTCCTATCTTTGTATATTCATATTATCCATAATAATTATCGATATCATTGTAAGTGGATACAAATTCAGAACAATATAGAACCCTTAAAAAAAAAGAATAAGCATAATAGAGGCCTACGAAAATGGGATTTTTTTTCTTGTGTGTGTGTGTTAGGGGTGAGGGATGTGCGGGTATATTGTTTACATTCTAAAAAGGGATTGGTCAAGATAACCAACGTGTTGGTGAATTTGTGTCTGAACAAAAAAAATTAGTTAAAATCAACCCAAATTTGGGTACATTAATTTTCAACAAATAATATGACCATCAATCATCATATTGGTCAATCTTCACCAAAATTTTGGTTATTTTGACTAATCCTTTTTCGGAGTGTGCTCGTTTATCAGCAACAACCAACACTCGTCACGCTCCCCCCCCCCCCCCCACTCATAACCCCCTTTTTATCTTTTCCACTAAATTGAGTGCACGAAGTAGGAAATTGATTGCCTGAAAATGAAATTGAACGCCCTAAACAGCGTCATCGTGACTACGAGTTGAATTTGAATGCGCAAGTAGGAAATACAATGCTCGCATTTGGAAATTGAACGCCCATGCGTGATTTTGATTTACGGAAAGAGAATAAGAGCGCCCATAAATGAAATTGATCGATCGGATTCGGAATTTGAAAGCCCGAATGTCTTCGCGGAGCGTGCGTTGCGTGAAATTGAATGCACGTTCTTGAATTGGAATGGAAAAAGTATGAAATTGACCGGGAAAACCTATATTATTGATAATGACTATACAAAGATAGGAAGAAAACTCCGATGAGAGTTATAGTGTTGAGTTTCAAATTTTCGACTTGTATTTAGATCATCTTCAGGAACTGAGGTAAAAAAAGAACAAGAACTGTTCTTGTATACACTGATATAAGAATGCATCAAAATGTTCAGTTTTACCTACAATTTCTGAAGATGATCTTATCAAAGGTCGAAAATGTGAAACTCAACACTATCATAACTATGACTCTCATTGAAGTTTTCTTCCAAGTCCTTATATGCTCATGTATACTTCAATACTTTAACAGCATAACGACATAATTTCTAACTTACACTCCTTGATGACGCCACCCATAAAAAGACAAAATCACAACACTAACCACACAATGCGTCAATTAAACAACCAAGTGACAAACAACATGATCTCAAAATCTCTCATGTGGAAGCCTAAATAAACAGCAATATGAAATGTTTATAATTTCCATGTTACCAGTTTCAATGGAAGCATTTATGGCATAAACCTAAAATAGTGGACTTAAGCATGATAACATTATGGCAAATGTCTTGCCAAAGAAGCCCAATTTATTCCAAACTAGTGAAAAACACCCACAATGACTCCAAGCTAACGAAATGCAATGAATATTTTAAATTGAATGCACTTATTTGGAACTTGGTTGCCTTTTCACGAATATGAATGACCAAGGAGATTCGGTCGCCGGCTTGAAATGACTTTGATTGCCCATTAATCAAAAGGCATGCTCCTACTTTAAATTTGAATGAACAAAATGAACAATTTTATTATACGAGCGAGCGAAACGAGCGAGGACAAAATATATAGTCCTTTTCATGGTTGAGTTGATTTTTCATTCTTCATTAAAATTCCCGACGGGCCTGAAAATATCTTTATTGTTCCAAAACGATCCCGGTTTTTTTTTTTCAATATTATACGAGCGAGCGAGGAAAAATATACAATCTTTTTCATGCTATTTCGTCAAAATACACTTAGGCCAGTAAGATATCTAAATCATATATTCGGTAACCTCGCTTGCCGAATTCTTTTGCTTTTCCAAAACGATCCCGTATGTGAATAATATGCGAGCGGGCGCAGCGAGCGAGAAAATCTATACACACTTTTCCATAGAATGGGTGTTATTTTGTCATCAAAATACATTCAAACATATAAGATATCTAAATTATGTATTCGATTGTCTATTTGCCAAAAAGCGAAACCATCCATCATCTATACGAGCGAGTGCAGCGAGCGAGGCAAAATCATATACTCTCCTTAATGGTGGAATTCTTATTTCGTCATCAGAATAAACTCCTATAAGATATCTAAATAATATTTGATCACCTATATTTGCCAAATATTTGGGCACCTCGCTTGCTGTTTCTACCAGGGCGAAGCGAGCGACCGACAAAATAATGTTATATTTTCTATAAACACTGTAGATTCCAGTTCGGACTCGATGGAGGGCTGGGTAACCCGATTACTGGACGACTCCATCATCAGGGTACACTATCGTCGGTATACAAAGAGCGCGCCAATTGTGTAATATCAAAACTTGCCAAGGATGATGAAGGATCAAGCAAGAATACCTATGGTGGCCCTATGGTATGGTGGCCCTGCAGTACGCTCGGCAACAGGTCATGTGCGACGTGAATTTCGCATCCCTGGTCCTAAACTTCGCATCCGAGGTCATGAAATTCATGACCGGCGGTGCCAAATTCAGGACTGGGATGCAAAGTTCGCGCCACGGGCCCTGAATTTCGCACCGCAGGTCGTGAATTTCACGACTTTGAATGCAAAGTTCAGGATCTGGGATGCGAAATTCACGTCTTACATGACCTGTTGTAGAGCGTACTGCAGGGCTACCATAAATACCCGACAAACATGACATAGTACAGCCCTCCTGACCCGATATGGCCCATCATTCCCCCCGACTCAACGTCAGCACCGAAGACGTTTGAAATATATAACACCGTGCCCGCGCAAGCACAACCTCGGAACCTCTCTTTCTCTGTCCGGGAATTTTTCCTCTCTTTACCTTGTCATCATCGTTTTTCTTATCCATTTTCTTCCTTTTTCCTCTTTTCCTTTTCCCTTCTCGTTTCTCTTTTCTTTTTCTTTTTCTTCCTTCTCTTTTTCTTTTCATTTTCCCTTTTTCTTCTCTCCTTTTCCTTTTCTCTTTTTCTTCTCCTTTGTTCTTTCTTTTTTCTTTCCCCCTTCTCATTTTTTTTATTTTCCCAACGGCAGCGCAGATTTACCAACAATACGCTGAGCAGGGGGGGGGGGGGGGGGAGTGGTGTCACCCACAACACATACACACACACACGCACACACACCTCCGCTAGCTACAGCCCTGTATTCGCGAAAACACAAACGTTCTGGATAAGACATTCACGGAATCACGAAACTTCGGAGTAAAGCGTCGCACCCGAAGAAGTTACTGTGATGAAAGCACCAAGTGGAATTTTCAGAAATTCCAGTGTTACTGGAGTCGGAAGATATCCCGATTTGACGAAATGAGCTTCATTACTTGCAGTCCCAGAGCACGTAGCCTATAATCTAGGCGGAGGATGCAGCTATTGTATTTGCTGTTACGTCAACGTCTTATGCAGCGAGAATATTGTCTTTGCTGAGCGATAATTATTACGTCTGATGAGGAGAGACTACGAACAGTGGATCCACTGTTTGTAGTCTCGCCGCATCAGACGTTTAACGTAACAGCAAAGACAATAGCTGCATCCTCCGCCGAGATAATAGGCTACAGAACACGCTGCATGGTTATCTCTTTGAATTGACCAATCACGGCTCAGCATGACAGGCACGAAGGACATGCACTTTCTCCCGAAAAAGGTGTTTTCCTGCCTAATAACCACGTTGTTGTGTTAAGAGCAGAACGACAAGATTTTAGTTCAAAAAATTAAATTCAATTAAAAACATGATATCTATAATACTACTAACCACGAAAAGATAATGACACTAACAGCTATATTTAAGAGGGTTATCATGCTAACGCATCAGGAAGCACACGACAAACTTACATTTCAGGTCAAATTGAAAATATTGTATTATTTTCAAATAAGTTAGTTTTTAGACCATGGCCAGGGTAGAAATTCAGAAAATTTATGTTCCTTTCTTCCCTAGCTAATGGATATCACTACCCTATTGTCATTACCCCCACCCCACACGCTTCTCTCTCTCTCTCTCTCTCTCTCTCTCTCCCTCTCTTTCTTTCTCTCTCTTTCTCTCTCTTTCTTCCTCCATCACTCACTCCCTCTTTCTACCCCCAGTATCTCATTTTCTCTTCTGTTCTTTATGCCATGCCTTTTTCTCCCCTTCGAAATCACATTAATCGGTGATTTTATAAAACCAATTACCCTTTGCCTCAAGTTACGCTACAGTTGCGAAGAGGAAAAGAAACTAATCATTCATCCTGACAGGATTGCGAGAGATACAGCAGAAGCAATTCGGTGATCTGTCATTCAACATTATTTATATTGCGCTATATATCTTTCAAAACACTCTTGATGCTTATTTGTAAATTACGGTCAGAAGATGACCGGCCATTATAAGAGACCGTTGCGTGAATATTTTACTAATAAGCCTCCATCATTATCTCTCAACGTAGACAGGGTATAAGGCTCTGCCACAGTTTACAAGGATACGGTTTGTGCGTTTGCTGAGCCATAATGCTACTTATTTTCAAACTCGCATTTAATTATCCAAAATTTCGATGGTGAAAGTGTTATATCAAGTGAAAATATGACGATCGCCATGATGCTGATATCAGGTCTGCTTGTGATCTTCACCGTGTGTCCTTTGGGAACAGTAGATACCGTAGATGTCACCAAACTTGTCAATGTTACCGGTTATGTAGGAGAAACGGTCGAATTAAAATGTTTTGATCAGTTGACAGCTGATAAATGGAACAAAGGAAGGACAGAATGGATGTACCTTTTTGCAGAGGATTGCTCTGATGTACTGTCGTATGTTTATGTTGCCACTTGTGAAAATGGGGATTGGGATTACCTTTCATACGGACATCATTTAGTAGGAGATGATGTTTCGTGCGACGATGGGCTAGCGCACATGAGATCAAACGAACCAGGTAATTTTACCTATATATGTAAAGTAATATCAGACCATACGACTAGTGAAGTAACCTTCGACATAAACATTAATGCCCATGAAAATTTACCTATATCACCTTGCGTTGCAAAACTTGTTCCTCCGAAAGAAAGTCTAATGTTTGATTTCATTTGTAGGAACTATCATCGAGATTGCTTCAATAAAGAGAGAAATGACGTTTTCATCCAGCACAATGGTACTCGAATTATTCATGACATTAGTTCAGGCAACAAGATCATAGCCCGTAGGGAGATCCATAACATCACCTCAATATCCCAATATTACTGTATAACCGATAATAACTCCTCACCTTGTATAGTTGACAACGTTACGCTCGCCAATCCTATCGGCATAACACCACTTGTAAACAAAGTTACTGTGGGAAGCGATGTAACCTATGCGTGTACTTTGAATAATGGACGGGAAATTGGTGTGAAATATGACTGGAGGCTTTCCCGCCACATTCAGTTCTCCCGAATATCAGATACTGCATCATCGACATTGAAGATACGCAATGTTCAGTATGCAGATTACAGTGTTATGGTGACGTGTGGGTTAGATGTCAACGGATCTATATTTCATTCAGAGGCTCTCTTGAAAATACTTTCAGAAGAAGTGTCTACTGATTCAGCTGTATTAACTGAATATACTACTTTTCCAACGGACTTGACAGGCAATGTAACATTAGCGTCAATCCCCAACACATGCAGGGAAAGCGGAGAAAGCTGTAAGCTCCTCATGATGTATTTTCTAATTCCTGTTTTCGGTGTTATCTTGATTGCTGCAGTAGTAGTTTTGGTTGTTTATTATTGGACCACATCGGATGCTAAACCCTGTGTTCTGCAATGTAAAGTATGATTACATGTCTTAAGTTGGAAATGCATAAAGTCGCTGGACCATGTGAATTATCTATCAACTTGGCTGAGTTCAAACCCCATCATGCAACCGGACTGATATTCCTTTTTTCCTTCATTTAATCATTAATAAATCGAATACATTCATCTCTTGGTTCGTAGGGAGTGCACGTCGATCCATTTTCAAAGGGGACGGGAGATGGTAGCTGGGCGAGGTGGCTGGAGCAAAGCCATTGATCGGGTTTTAACTTCATACGATATACACAGGTTCATTCATCCAGCCATTCATTCATTCATTCATTCATTCATTCATTCATTCATTCATTCATTCATTCATTCATTCATTCATGCATTCATGCATTCATGCATTCATTTCAATCATTTGATTACAAAGAAAAGTAAAAAACAAACAAAACAAAACAAAGCAAGTCAGGTAGAAAAGAAAAGGAAAGAAACTCCAAACAGCAAAGCAACACCAAACAGCAAAGTAACACCAACAGTTGTAACTTAGTCATTTTACTGTAATATAAATTATGCATAACCTGAAAACTTTTAGCTTAAAGCAATTACTGATGATAGATACTGGACTTGAATGTTTTCTTTTCTGCACTCTGATTTATATAAATCCGTGGGATCAAACACTTACAATTTCGCTCCAAAATGCTTGTAAATAAGCCATAATCTCCATATAGAGCTTCTATCAAGGAGATTGATTATAGTGTATTTGAACGAAATTGAACGAAATCTAACAAACTTTAGAAAAATATAACTACTGTGAATATTTACAGTATTCATGTATTTACTGAACTATTTGTAACTGTCAATTACATTGTTATTTGTGAAATTCTGAAGCGAGATTGTATATTGTAAAATGTAAATTAACAAGCCTTGTTGGACATGAATATAATAAGTTGAAATGAAAATAAAATTTGGTAAAAATTAAGATAAGAAATCAGCACTTGAAATTCATAAAATATAGAGTAAATAATTCCAAATAAATTTGAAAAATGTTTGAGATGCCATGTATGAAACTCTGTACATCCATTGTACTTGTATGTTTGCCAAAAGGATATGTCGAAAATCATATCTGGGTGCCTGTTTCATTTTTAGCATATTTACCATATTGGCTCATACTGTACATACGAACACAGCATTTAATAAAGTGTTTAAAAAAGGCAAACAGTCACAAATTTCCCTTAAACAAATTCTAGATTCCCATCAAATTCAGCATAACATTAGAAAAAAAATAAGACTTCAAGATTCACCCTGCTTCCTGTATCCATCTCTCATTAACGGCCTACTCCATCAAAGTCTTCATATCACAAACCAGCTGCTAACAGGGAAATTAGCATAAGAGCATGTAAGGTTACTTTGAATGATCATGTAGAGATGATAATGCATAACAATAAAGCCACAAACCCATGCAAGCGACACAATTCATATTCATTTGACAGTTACTTTCACTTTTTTGTGTGTTGTAAGGCTTTAAAAACTGTAATCATGATCATTATGACAAACGTTTTGTTATACTGACACGAAAACGGAAGAGGCTTAACCAGGGGAATTCAAAATTTTTTGAAAACAGGAATTGTCTTAAAATTTCCTCTTTTCCTATTTGATGTTAACACTCCACCTCTTTATATAAAAATATATCAAGATGTCACCTGCTATGTTATAAATTCTAAACCATGTTAACCTAGAAACAAACAGACAAGTGAAAACTGTGAGTCAAGTTACGAATTAAGTCAAGACAAAAATATTATTCTTCCTAAATATTAACTTCAGTTCATGGGGCACAATCTTGCATTCTACAGTTTGAAAAACAAGAACAATAGTCTAAAGAAGATTATTGTTGGCTGGCCGTAAAGTGATTTTGCTTATAGGTTCCCCTAGCATGCTTAGTGCACATTTCGACGGGAAAGACGATTTAACCGAAGAAAAGTCATGGGCAGTGATCTGCAAACAAGTTTCTTCCAAATAAAAAATGATAATGATAAAAAAAAAATTAAAAAAAAAGAAATCCGGAGATCCTCATTTTTGGTAATCCTTAATGATTTATATGATGCTTTAGGCAATTATTTTCTTCTGATAAGGCAAACAAAAAAAAAAAAAAAAAAAAAAAAGAAGAGTTTGTTTGCCGTAACCCGACCGACCCTAGTAAAACCTGCCAACTTTTATCTTTTATTCAAATTTGACCCACCCCCCCCCCCCAAACCCCAAACACCAAACCCCAAAAGTGCAGACCGACCCTAATTTTCATTGTTTTGCCTACATTTTTTTTTTTCTACTGGCGAATGGCGAGGTAGAACGTCGTCCTTATTATTATTAAACATATCGTGAGCAGAGGACTAGAGTGTCTGGCCAACCCTCGATCTCCATTTCAGGTGTATCGTTCGAGTGCACGGTACGGCTCTATGATTATGCGAGGAGTCCCCGCCGCACGCACAACCTCAAACACATAATGTGGGACCACAGTAGGGTAGACCGGGGACAATTGAAACACTTTATTTTCCAAATTGGACATATCTACTTTATTATAGTTAAATACTAGCTTAAAGATATATGAAATGAAAGATGCATATCTTGGCTTGAAATATGACTTGGTTTTGGTAAGGTGAAACAATTTATTTTGAAGCTATTATCATTTCAAAACCGGAAGTCAAGTGTTATAATTGCCCCACATGAAGGGGCAATTGTAACACACCCATGGGGCTATTGTAACACATGAAATTGTACCAAAACAAATCTTTTCTTTAAGGTGACGCGTTGAACAGATGAAAGATTTCAATAATTAAACAGCATTTTAAAGAACCCCAGTAAACTAATTACAATAAAACCAATGACAAATGCTCGGCTCGTAAACATTACTTCCCAGTTGTTATGGGGATCCTGTGGAATGGCGCTTTTACCAAAGACATTGGATTACAAGACAAATTACTCTCACCTACTTCTGTAATACGTTTTGGAAAGGTTAAATGCTGTGTTAAAACGGACTCGGAAAAATGCGTCCACCATTGGTATAACGTGTGAAAAGATGTTTCATTTTTTCTTGATATTTCATATCTAAAACTTTGTTTTTACGCCTGATTTTTGCACGAGCGGAAGGATGGATAGTTATAAAAAACATTTCTTGTTTATTTTCAGTAAATTGCACTATAAATCCCCAAGATCATGCTTGCTTTTTGACGGAGTCATCTGCCATAGGGCTAACACGTGAAAACAAGGATTTTAAGAATGATTATTGTTCCCCTATTGTTATCTTAAATTTATGGCAAATGTAACTTACGTGTAATTTGAGACTCTGAAAAAGCTTACTGAAGGCTCAAAAAGTGAGAGAGATCCCCCATAAATCCCAGGGAATATGCCTGCTTTTAGTCTTCCAGCTGCCATAGCTTAACACGCAAAAACAGGGATTTTGAAATGATTTTGATTCCCATAGCTTTTATTCAAATTTAGGAAAGAAGTGATTTACATGAAATTTCAAGCTCTGGAAATATGTAACTGAGGCTCGATGAGTCCAGTAAACCCCTCATAAATCCCCGGGAATATGCATGCTTTTGACCAAAAAAAGAAAAAAAAAAAGCCTCGCCCGCCATAGGATTACAAGCAAAACAAGCAAGTTTCGGATGATTATTATTAATATAGTTTTTATTTGTAGATATAAAAAATGGGAAATGTATGCAATTTGGGACTTTGAATAAGCTTACTGAAGGCTCAAAAAATTTAAAAAACCTCCCATAAATCCAAAAGAATATGCATGCTTTTGACCTTCAAGCTGCCATAGGTTAATACACAAAAACAGGGAATTTGAAATTAAATTAATTCCCCTAGCATTTATTCATATAAATGGAAGAGGTGATTCACATGAAATTTCAAACTCTGAAAATATATAATCGAGCCTCGACGAGTCCAATAGACCCCCCATAAATCCCTGGGAATATGCCTGCTTTTGACCATTTTGTAGTACTACACGTGAAACCGTTTGTTATTATCGATAACGTCGTGTGACCGTGTACTTTCTCTGTATCATGTGTCACATGAGACACCGACGCGTCGTCTGCTAGAGCCAGGGAGATAAAAATTGAACGGGTAAAATTTAGAATTGATTAGAAACACTGTTCTATTGTGCCTCAGTTGTATTAAGAAGTCATTTTTATTTCAGATCAGTTGTGAGGGTAGAGAGTATCAAAAAAATAAAAGGAAAATGAAACTCTTTGAGAGGGAGAGGGGAGGGAGAAAAAGACAGAGAGCTGATGGGGGGAGGGGGGGGGGTAAATGGAATAAGCCTACTTTTTAAAACAGCATTGAGGATTCAGTAGTAAATATATCCTCAGATGGTATGGAAGGTTAAATAGTATTTGATTAAAACTGATGTAGAGGCTGGGCGTTTTTTCCTTCTGTCATAAGTGTAGGCCCTGTTGCAACTAATACTAGGCCTACCGTTTTTGTTTTGTTTTGTTTTTGTTTTTGTTTTTGTTTTATTTTGTTTTTGTTTTTTCGATCGCCTGACTCCTCAGATTGCTAAAGCAGAATACAGTCTTACAAAACCTCACTTTCAGTTATTTTCATTGGAGGCGTATCCGAGAATCCCCGTGCCCCTAGGCCTACATGCCAGCAGCAATACTGATGTCTGATTTCACACATCGAGTGAAAGGAAATGTGCACCCCCGCCACAGATGGAACATGACAAACCTTTTTCCTTGCTTGTCCAAAAACTCAGCGTATGGTACCTGATGATCTTTATAGAAATTTATTTTCATTTTTTATTATTTTTTTTGTCAGACGGCTAGTCTACCCAGTTAAGAGAAATTTGAATAGTCTTTACATTGCTTGCACGCAATCTCATCTTTTTCCAAAGCCCTTTCACCTGTCTATGGACTTTAAACATGATAAGGCTATATTTTATAGGTTTGTAATTTGCATAAATAGTGATACATTGTTATATGAAATATTCTGATTAAGAGAAAAACTTGAAGATCTCCTGTTTATCAATTTTATTTCAGAATTTCACGACATTACTGTCAGATATCCAAACGTTTGTTCATTTAGAGCTTAATCAGGAAACACGTTTACCCCCCCCCCCCCCCCCCACCCCCATGATATAGAATTTCACAGCAATCTCTCCTGTATAACTTATTAGCTCTGGCCCTTCTGATTCTCACCATTTACCTAGGGGGCAAAACCCCATTT
Organism: Echinometra lucunter; assembly: GCA_029962745.1. Taxonomy (NCBI): domain Eukaryota; kingdom Metazoa; phylum Echinodermata; class Echinoidea; order Camarodonta; family Echinometridae; genus Echinometra; species Echinometra lucunter. Next base: position 26,561,295 of record CM057156.1, on the reverse strand, counting down.
TCAGGGCTTTTGATACACGGAATGCTGTAAAAGGTTGTTGGGTGTCAATGTGTTCAGGAGATCATCCTGCACAACTTCCAGGTGGACTACCTTGAAATTACGCTGCTGAAAAGAAATGGCGACCATTTTTCCAAAATGGCTGCCCTGTAAACTAGTATTGAACTATTTTGAATGTAAATACTTAATAAAACATCTATTTTTCACGTATGATATATCATATTAAAGAGTATTAAATTCCCTATACAGTGATGTCACTTTCGATGGGTTTAAAGATGATTTGCATAACATTTTGGCTCAAATATGTGAAATTTTACCATTTTTACCCGAAATCTTACTTGCACCAAAATACATATTTCGGCCTATTTCAATAGTCAAGATGACTAATAATTTCAATCTTTCTCAAAAACTGTCTATATCTATGGTCAATATCATATGCAAGTTTCAACTTCATCACTTATCTAACAAAAAAGTTGTAGGACTCTGAAGTGAACACTGTGATATTGACTAATTGCACAGAAATTGGTTGCTAAGGGCTGCCTGCTCCCTAGCAACGTTGGCATCTTGCTATGTCTAGTGATCGCTATTTCCATGCAACTTAATGATAAGATATTTGCTGTCTATATTGATGTAGTTTGATCGTATTTCATTCATTTATGAATCTTAATTAGTTCCCAATGCTATAAAAACAATGCGCATGTAGCAACTGATGTACAGATAGAAACTAGTGCAGGCTATTGGTGTATTTGATGTATATAGAATGAGTCCTTTCTGATTGTGATAGTCATGATTTGCACTCCTACTCTTAAAAATTACAATTCAAGGTTTGGTCGCCGCCTTCTGTTACATCTCCACTCCTCTCCATCCCGCCTCACCCCCCCCCCCCCAATTCGGCATTTAAAGAGACTGGTACAATGCCTTTTAGTAATGGAAAATGATCCATGAATTAAAAAGGCCTGACAATTTTTTATTCACAGTCAAATGATTATCTGAAAAGAAATCTGTCAGTGTCTTGCAAGTAGTAAGGCAGGTATCCATAGAGTAGTAAAAGATAATTGGTAGAGGAGAACGAGAGGAAACCTTGCAAACATTGATTGATTGATTAGGTCACTGTGGTTTCCAATAATTGCATATTCATGCTAAGAAAACTTTTAACAATCTTTCCACTTCTTTTATTCCCTCTTGTATAAAAAATTGTATTTGAAAGCAACTACAAAAAAACAACAAACCAAACAATACTAATAAACCCAATGTGACTTTCAACCAACCGGGACAGAGTATCAAGGACTTGCGTTTACCATGTTCATCAAGTTTACAGTATAGCTTGATTTGGATGGAATTCTTTTGTGTAAGTGGACCCTTGACAGTCTATTTTTAAAGGATCTTTTGAATGCACGCAAAGAAGACATTAAAAATGAAAAACGGGAGAGTATTAGAGGGGGCCATTAATTAATAAACTTGCAGACTTTCACACAAGTCACAAGAAAAACTCCGAAGATGAAGATCTATCTGCCTGCTACAAAAAACATTGTCTCGGTTTAACACAGGCAGAGTTTGAGGTTACGCCCTAACAAATGAGAAACTTGATTATCTGATTACTTCTTTAAACTGCCAGGATGAGGATGTGTAACTTGTATAACTTGATCAATATGATCGGTCATCCCCAATAGCTTCCTAGTTTTACCATCCTTAGTGCCTTAATTTGCATGGCCAGAATTCAAATTTTTGCAGTTGTATTAAAACTATTTTATAAGACTAATTGGATGGGGTAAATTCTAATAATATGGGAACAAAAAACAATTGTTGAGCTAGGGAAAGATTTCTCCCTTGAATGCTCTCATAATCTTCAAAGCCTATAAGGCATAAGCAGTACTGTGATATTTTTAATATGATTTTAATCAATTTCTCGCTTTCAAATAAAACTAAAATGGGCAGGATCATGGCTGTTGAGGAAGGAGGGGGAGGACTAGGAGTTCTGATCCCAAAATAGGAGCTTCGCTAGATATGTGTGCGGAGGTGTCACAGCCAAGGATGAAAAAAGGGCAAATTTGACATTTTCATATCTATCTGCATGGGATGTTATCAATTCTATGCAGTGTTGCTTTCATGTTCTTTCTGTTCGTATATTTGTTTTATCTCTTCCTGCAGGTATGGCAAAAATCCAGTGACCTTTTATTTTATTTATTTATTTCAATTTTATTTATTCATTTATTTATTTTTGCTTAGAAAAGAATAATTTCAGCTGCATAGTAAGACATTTCACAACTCAAAAGAAAATAACGACGTTAATATCTCTTCTGAGTCAAAGTCAACTGATCTTTAGTACCTATATTTTTATTGTTTGATAGCCATTGCAAATATATTTGGACCATATAGCATACTAGTACACATAGTTACCTGTATAGCTTCTGGGCAAAAAGAGTAGGGTATTGGGGGAAAAATCCTTATTTTCTTCCCATCAATTTTCATAAAACAATAGTTTGGCAACGGAAGAGGCTACACGCTCAGAAAGTTGGTTAAGGTCATTGCCGGTTGCTTATGAACCTGTCAATTTTTGGTAAAAAGAAATGTACGGTATGAAACGTAAGTGATTTTTTCTTAACCAACGTTTGGTTGGTTCATGATAAGAACCTACTAAATGTTCATCTAGAAAAATTTGTATTATTATAGAATAGATCTTCAACCAACCTAAAAAAAAAAACCTTAGAGGGTAGGGTTTTTTTTTCGTTAAATCTTGTTTAGCACTTGCATGCATGTCTAATTGTATTTCGCCGATGATCCTAATTGTTTTCCTTGACAGTACTATAGATTTAAGGCTAAATGATATGACAAGGGGGAGTGAAAGATGGGGAGCAAGAAGGGTAAGGAATGGGCAGATATGCCAACTATTAATGAGTTGTAGAGACTCTTTCATTTGTTTGTCAATAATTCTCCATTACAGCAAAGGTAATGGACGAAAGTCTCTCGCTTTTTAGCTTTTATGTGTGTGTTTGGGGGGGGGGGGGGGAAGAGGGGGAGGGGGTATGGACACATTAAGATATTAGGATGTGGTGTGGAGCAACATCTGAACAATTTCTTCATGTGATAAAGTCATAGTGTCCTTGTTCTTAATGCATTATTGGGCCGATAATCTAGATTTTTATAATAGTTCGTGAACACACGACATACATGCAGATTGCTAGGCACAGACAACAGCAACAGCTTATTGGGATGGGGTGAGCGAAGGGGCCTAAACATGGCGCAAGAGGGGGTGAACGAACCGCACAATCTATAATCTTTATGAGTTGGAATGTAACTCAAAATCATGAATACCACTTTAAGAAAGGACTCGTTCCCTGTATCATTGGACCAATGCTGTGATAGTTTCCATCCATGCATTATCAGTTTCTAGGCGCAATCGCTTTTTACAGTGCTCATTGGGAATCAATGAAGATTCATAAATGAATGAAATATGATCAAACTGCATCATTAGACATCACATGACTTATCAGCTGTATGGAAATAGTAATTACGGGTGGAAATGTCATTCTACATAGCAAGATGCCAACGTTGCTAGGGAGCAGGCAGCCCTTAGCAACCAATTTCTGTGCAATTAGTCAATATCACAGTGTTAACTTCAGAGTCCTACAACTGTTTTGTTAGATAAGTGATGAAGTTGAAACTTGCATATGATATTGACCATAGATATGGACAATTTTTGAGAAAGTCTGAAATTATTAGTCATCAGGACTATTGAAATACGCCGAAATATGTATTTTGATGCAATTAAGATTTTGGGTAAAAATGGTAAAATTTCACATATTTGAGCCAAAAATGTTATGTAAATCATCTTCAAACCCATCGAAAGTGACATCACTGTATAGGGAATTTAATACTCTTTAATATGATGTATCATACGTGAAAAATATATGTTTTATTAAGTATTTACATTCAAAATAGTTCAATACTAGTTTACAGGGCAGCCATTTTGGAAAAATGGTCGCCATTTCTTTTCAGCAGCGTAATTTCAAGGTAGTCCACCTGGAAGTTGTGCAGTATGATCTCCTGAACACATTGACACCCAACAACCTTTTACAGCATTCCGTGTCCCTAAAACCTGTCTTGCCCCCTAGGTAATTACTCCCTTGCCTGTTGCAGTTAGAGTTGATCATATCTGTTGGTGGACATAAGCTTTATGTTATGACGGGACAACATCAATATTGATTATTTCATGCCCTTCACCTCTTAGGCTCTTTACCAAAAGCTATGTACAGAAAAATAAGAAAAAATAAAGAAGATAAGAAATAGAAACGTCTAGATAAAGGCTATAATCTTTTTCTCTGGGCCGTCTTGATAAAGGCTATAGGCTTTCCCCGATTGACATGTACTACAATAAGTACGCGTGCTTTATTTCGGTACTGAGGATTCTTCGTAATAAATATTCTTTGCTTTAACTGTGGCAATAGAGGTAATAACTAATAATATAATAATGTACTAATGTGCTAACGTTTAATCCACATTAATCATGTTAAGTTGGCAAATCAAATTCTATTTGAGTTCTGTAAATCTAGTTTAAATATAAAAAACTAATCCTGTACTTTTAACTTTTTTTTAGTGTACTTTTAACTTTGAAACCTGATATCTCCTCAAGTGTCAACCCTGTTATACCAAAACTATATACATTCTGAAAGGAAATTACAAGAACAATCTAAATGCGCAAGACAAAATAATTATGTGAACATTAATATGGAAATGTAACAATTCTTATTATCTCATTGTTTCCAACATAACTTTTCCTGTGGCACTGTATGGCAGTTCTAACATAATATTCTTACAGGAGACATTTAGACCTTTTCAACAATTATAATTGTCTTAGTTTTATTAGTAAGCATGGTAGGTGAGGCCTACTATCCTATTTTGTAACATATAAAAATGACAGCCATAGCTCAAGCACATATTTGTCCAGAAAAAACTCCCCCAAAAACATTAGTTGCCCCGTGTTACAACTGTCCCCGGTCTCCCCTACATGGAATGCCTGAGTACATCGCCAGTATGTGTGTGTGTGTGTGGGGGGGGGGGGGCCGACCGGTTTTGTTTCCACTGTTACGGGAAACAAACATATCTTCTTCTTTTAAGGCCTTACTATATCTTCTATACCGTCCATTCAAAACCGAAAAAAGAGAACGCAGCTGTGGGTTCTCATTGGTCGAGTTAATGCTGGCAAAGTCTGCACCAAAATTGCGCCATCTCCAGGGCAATGACTGCAAGGAAAGCTATGAAGAAAGCTGTGCATAATCAACAAAATCAATCTGCACAATAGTCTTGAAGGGTGTAAATTATTACACTACTTTTGAATCATTAATTATTAGAAGAAGTTTTGAGAGTTATCACAGTTCGCGCAATGAGGGATCCGTGCCCGCGTCATTGTATCATGCAACTAACTGCTAGAGTTCTAACCATTTTGAAGGTGGAAGCAACAAATTTAATGAAATAATGAACGTATTCACGATGTTGATGCTACGTCTATTTGTTGTCTTCACTTAACATCTTTTGGTCACCGCGGACACTTTGGCTGTCAGAAACATTGTAAATGTTACGGGTGAAGTGGAAGAAACGATCGAACTAAGGTGTTTTGACCTATCGACAGTTGTCGAATTTGCAGAAGAAAGGAGAGATCTGGTACGGATGTATCCGTTTCAAGAAGAACTTTCCAATAAGTCAACGTATGTTAAGGTTGCCAGATGTGAAGAGGATTTTTGGGAATACCTTTCATACGGACATCATCTCATCATTTAATAGGCAATGACTCGTGTGGCGATGGGTTTGCGTACGTAAGATCAAGAGAGCCTGGAAATTTCACTTACAGATGTCAAGACATTTCTGAAGAAAGTAAGGACTCGATGAAAGAAGTAACATTTATGATTACCATTCATGCTTTATCCAAAGCATCAATATCACGATGCCTTGCAAAATATGTGCCTTCGTAACTAAACCTTACACAACCACACAAGTGAAGACTTCAGAACTCATCTTAACCCCTGCATCCATGTCTTATTAACACCCTATCCTTTATAATTCTAACACGAACTGGCTGTAAACATGGAATTAATATAGTGAAATATGCTTGGAAGTAATGTGGATAGGAATGAGTCTCAGGCTCAGTGGACATCATGACAAAATAACATCAACTTTTTTCTGTTTTTTTAAGGTTCTGCAAAAATGCTGATAGCTAGTGAATTCTGCTGGGTATGGAAAAGCTTTAGCACTAGCAGGAAAATTGATAATTTCAAAGAAAACAAACCAAAACAACAATGATAATGATAATAGATATCGATAAAATGAATAGATAGATAATAACATTAAAAGTAGGCCTACATGAGAATTCAAAGCTTTGAAGCTTTTGTCGCCAGATTTAGATTTTTTTTAAAGGGACAGTTTTCTACTTTGAATATCACTGGAAATTTGTTTAAGTCCTACTAGAATCTGAGGTAGTAAAATATCATAATTTTCCATTATTTTGTGCTGCCATGGCAGTACTTCTCAACCCAAACACTTATCACTATATGATACAATCTTTCAAATCAATTTATTCCACAATAAATTAACTGTAATCTTTGCTGGATGTTCAGTGCAAAAAAAGTATTAAAGCAGCAGTGAACTGACCCTTATTATGATGTATTTACAACAGCATGCACCAACTTACGGCTACTCAAATCCAGAGACTCTTAGAAACATTATATCCTTTGTGGCTTCTCGTGAATTTCCTTGGTATGAATACAGATACAGTAACGGATGTTGCTAAAAAGATAAAGGTCTCATTGATCAGAATAGAGCAAGCAAAAAGGGGACAAAATCAGTAGTTTAGGACTGAGAAGGCGCTATTTCAAAATCCCATACAAGGGTCCCAGTTAGCACTTGCTTTAAATAAAGTAATAAATCATTTCAAAACTATCATTGAAAAGTTATTGATGAACCACACGAAAGCTAAAGAAACTGAAACTTCATTCTAATGATAAACTGAAGTGAAACCAAAGTACCATTAAACAATATTAAATTGTTGAAGTAGCAAATTGAAAATTATCAGTCAGTATCAACCTACATTCTAAGTGCATAATGTGATTTACGGTGCGTACAAAGTTCACCGAACGCTCGGTGTTAGAGCTCCCCTATATGTCTGTTTTTATGATGCGAACTTTCGATTTTAGGATCCCAGACAATGACATCTTGAGTAATGAATATTCAACGGAAGGAGGGTTTCGTTTACAAATCATTCAGAATCCTGACATCAATGACGGAATAAAGAAAGTTTTGAAAGCCTTATCTTTTTCATATTTCAGTTCAAAGTGAACAAAATGTGTATCTCTATCCTGCAATGTAGAGTATGCATCTAATTTACAAGTTAGATATTAAGATGTTCTACTCGAAATTGTTGGGTGCTGCCGCCACCTAGAAGCCCCCTCCACCCACCGCTTCCGTGGCCCCTGACTTTAGGGTGTGAACTGAAAAAAAAAAAAATGGATGTCCACTTCCTCACTACAAACATTTTCCAGACTGTTTTTTCACTATTCCATTCCTGATTTTCACTACGTATTTGTCCTGCTACAACATGTACAACTTCACATCAGTTCCACTGAAGAAAGTATATTATGCTAATGAAAATGAGATTAGAGTCAGTATCAGAAAGATAGGAGCCTATGAAATTAATGTTCTCCCGTGCGAAAAAATATGGCGTACATTCACTCAAACATTATGATGATAATAATGATAATAATAATAATAATAATAATAATAATAATAATAATAATAACAATAATAATAATAATAATAATAACAATAATAATAATGATAATAATAAATCATTTATTAAGCGCAGGAACTACGTTTATAATATATTCTACTGCGCTGCAAGAGCTCCCAAATGCCTTTGCTGCATAATACTATCTATATGATTTGAAAAACATGGACAAAAATGAAAGAAAAATGAGTTTATGTTTAAAACAGATAACTTTTTACTCTTGATCTGAAGGTTTCTAATGTCTGAGATTTCCTGATATCTAGTGGTAATCTAAAGGCCCCCCTCACACCTGACCGAATGTAGGCGGACGAAGGGTGACGAATGGGAAAAATGCACGAAATGCACGCGAATTCAACGAATTCAAATAAAATTTCCGTCAAATCATGCGATCAGTAACTATTGTCAAATTTTATCAACGAACGGTAAGCGAAGGATAAATATGACATGCGAAGGATATCGATTTTTCGGTTCACCTCTTTGAGTAAATTGCACCCGAAGGCGAGCGAAGGGTTGATATAACCCAATAAGACGAACGAACAGTGAGCAATGGTTTGATATTGCGTGCGATTAGAAACGAAGACGAGGGAATAGATCGGGCGTTTGTCATCGTGTTGCTTCGTTAAGGGTTCTTTCGAGATCGGTCCACATTGGCAAAAGCGCGATGAGGGACTATGCGCGACAATAACACACGAACGATAAACGAACGATTACCGCAGACTAAATAAGAGATGCGAATTCAAACAGATGACCAACGATTTTTCAATTCGTCGGGAAATTTTAAACATGTTCAAAATTTCCGCGCGAATTTGAATAATCGCAGCTGTTAGTTCAGAAGGTGTACGAACCCAAACACGAAGGGTAAATATGATTTACTATCAGTTACCATTGAAAACGATTTAAAAAAAAATGCCTTTCGCCAGCCATCGCAAGGCATATTTCAGGCAATTCGGTTAGGTGTGAGGGGGCTTTAACATTCGAAGATCATGCTGAACAATATAGCGATCGTTAGAATGGCTGGCGAAATTGCCGAATTAATAATCACATGATCCTATAGTCATAGTCATTGGCCTTTGTGTTCTTATTTAAAGGCCCCCTCACACCTAACCGAATTGCCTGAAATATGCCTTGCGATGGCTGGCGAAAGGCATTTTTTAAAAAATCGTTTTCAATGGTAACTGATAGTAAATCATATTTACCCTTCGTGTTTGGGTTCGTACACCTTCTGAACTAACAGCTGCGATTATTCAAATTCGCGCGGAAATTTTGAACATGTTTAAAATTTCCCGACGAATTGAAAAATCGTTGGTCATCTGTTTGAATTCGCATCTCTTATTTAGTCTGCGGTAATCGTTCGTTTATCGTTCGTGTGTTATTGTCGCGCATAGTCCCTCATCGGGCTTTGGCCAAAGTGGACCGATCTCGAAAGAACCCTTCACGAAGCAACACGATGACAAACGCCCGATCTATTCCCTCGTCTTCGTTTCTAATCGCACGCCATATCAAACCATTGCTCACTGTTCGTTCGTCTTATTGGGTTATATCAACCCTTCGCTCGCCTTCGGCTGCAATTTACTCAGAGAGGTGAACCGAAAAATCGATATCCTTCGCATGTCATATTTATCCTTCGCTTACCGTTCGTTGATAAAATTTGACAATAGTTACTGATCGCATGATTTGACGGAAATTTTATTTGAATTCGTTGAATTCGCGTGCATTTCGTGCATTTTTCCCATTCGTCACCCTTCGTCCGCCAACATTCGGTCAGGTGTGAGGGGGCCTTTAGGCAGAGTCGACGTTTATTTAACGAACTGATCGACTACAGATGCTACAAGTACCGTCAACAGTTTCTGGGTACTCTCCCCTTCGACAGCCCACCATATTTATGCGATCGTAACGTTATTATTATTATACTTTTTTTTTTTTTTGGGGGGGGGGGGGGGTTGAGTATCCAATGCCCCCCGGTAGAACTGCGCCTGATGATAATACTCAATCATGTCAACAGAGAAAATACTACGTCTTTTTAATTAGCTCGCTTACCTTTAGTTTGATTTACTTATACTTCACTAGGAACCCGCAAGTAAAACTATCTATAAGGATGTTCTTCTAGATGTTTAATGATAACTATCATTTTTTGTGGTTCATTTATTGCAACAAACTATGAATGATGATTTCTCTTCTAGAAATTTCTATGATTATGAATACATAAAGAACACTATAAATAACTTCCTTCCAGAAAATTCTTCATTATATAACAATATCAAATATTTGCATTCATCTGAAAAGAAAAGAAATACAGTGTAAACCCTATCTAAAGGTAGTGATCTCTATCGACAAGGTAATGGAAAAACAAGTACTAAATGGTCCAGAACACTGAAGCAAAAGTAAAACAAAATAGAATATTGCGCTATCTTCCCAACCAATTTTCCTCAACGTTTTGAACACGCCTATGCCTGAAGCCCTCCCAAGACTGAAGACTGTCCTTCCATATCTCCCTCTCTCTCTCTCTCTCTCTCTCTCTCTCTCTCTCTCTCTCTCCCTCCCTCCCTCTTACTTCAGCATTCTTTCTTGCTCGCTACTCACTCCAGCACTCTTTAACCCCCCCCCTTTCTCCCTCTCCAGCACTCTTGCTCTCTTTAATAATCATGATAATGTACTTACATAGTTACAAACGTACGCACTTGTCCATCCAGATGAGATGAGATGTTATGAAATGTTTAATACAAAATACAATACAAAATGACAAGAAATATGACTGTGCGTCCTCGTCACTCAGCCAGAAACTCTCGTCTATGAACTAGGCCTATTACAGAAGGGTTAAAACTAGCTCACTTGCTACGCTCACCCGTCAATATGGAATAAGCCCACTCATTTGATCAAGCAGGGGCGGTGTCACCGGATGAGATTTCTTGTCATTTTGTATTGAAAAAAAAATACATCTGTTGGTGTCATCTCATCCGGATGGACATCTCATGTGGTGACACCAGGCCCTCAAGCGTGCGGCAACCGCCAAGCCAAACCCTGGCCCAAGCCAAGGCAGGCAAGGCCATCAAGTGCTGTTACTGTTAGAACCTAATATGATTTTTAGCAAGACTAGTTTGAATCGTGGATCCCATGGCAAACAGTCTGCCTCCATGGGTCTGGATATCTGCTGCCTTCAGGACAGAAAAGGGACAAGTTCTCCTTTTTAAAATACACACAGACGTCGACACCACCTGATAATTATAAATGAAAATCACAAAATACAGATAGGCTTATAACTCACAAAGGCATACAATATTTAGCTATTTTGCAATACTCTGGGCACGGGAGGGCACTTTCAATTTTACCACCAAATGTGATATTGCATGATATAAAAAAAATACAGATAACTAAAAATAATCTTACATGTTCATTGAGTGAAAGTAAATGAATATAACAGAGGTGTTAATTCCCTCTCCCTTCCTTTCCTTAGAGTACCTCTCACCCTCACCCTCCCCAATGCCCCCCCCCCCCCCGAAAAAAGGTAGGCACTTCTATTATATGCTCGGCTAAGTTCTGATTACTTTCAAATTTCTTAAAACCGAAGCCAGCAAAAGGATCAGGCTGGCCTTAAAACTTGCTTCTGCCTCAGGATCCTGAGGCCCAAGCAAATGAACTTATCGCATTTTCCAAAATGACTTGTTATTAATGTTCCTTGCTGTTCAGCTCGTTTTCTTTCTTCTTGTTTGTCTTCTTCTATTCTTTCCTTAATCTCTTTAGGAGTGCGAGGTTTTCTTTTGGTTCTGCTATTAATGATTATCAAATACTTTATCAAAATCATTGATATGATTTGATAACTGCTCTTCACCGTTAATCAAAATCGTTAATCAAAATCCGATACCACGTAGTCGATACCCAGTCGGATGGTTTGATGCGCTTGACTGGAGACGCAAGAATCGGGAGTTCGATCCAAGGCACGGCACCTATGCCCTTGTTGAGCAAGGCATTTTATTTCCATTGCTCTTTTATCGTACATTGAATAATTCATCGTGCTATAGGCACATTCATACCATGTTTGTGTTTCTCAAAAAGTGAAAAAGAAGGGAAAAAAAACAAACTTACCTTTTCGCTTTGACTTTATTTTCGTCAACGATAAATTTAGTTGATTATTTTGAAGATATTGTATTGTGACCAAACGTGATTACAGCAATAAAAAGTATCGGTGAACGCAAATACAGTATGTTGATCGGAGATATCTGTGAAATCGTTTTGACATGTTTGATTGGTGTGATCGATGAGATCGCTTTTGGTGCTTTAACGGGTTATATACAATCGCCGATATTAGCGATATCAGAGCTATGTGTGGCCACAGTGAGATCAGTAATGCAAGTCTTGTGTATACACACACCCTGTGTTAAAAAGTGGAGGTGTGGGTATCTTAGTTTTTAAGATGTAGACCCACTAACGATTAAAAAAAGACTGAACTAAATTAAAATAAAGTCATAGAAACAAAGAAACATATATACCATTACACACACTTCAGCTTAACACTAACTGACTAACGCCCTCATGCTATTACACTGCCTGATCGAGCTAAGGCGGAAGAAAAGAGGTCCTCGGTTTTTCCGGGAAAATTTAACAATAATTCGCTGACAAGCGTACAAGCAAGCAAGCAAGCGAGCAAGAGAGAGAGAGACAGACAGAGAGAGAGAGAGAGAGAGAGAGAGAGAGAGAGAGGGGGGGGGGGGGGGGCGGAGGGGGGGGCGTGAGAGAAGGGAGAGAGAGAAAGATGGGAGTGGGGGAGACGCGTCCCCCCGTTGCGAAGATTTCCGCCCATGCAATCTAGTAATCAAGGAAGTCATACCGATCGAACAAAAGTGTTACAGGATGAAACTTCTTACAGTAGGGCCTACTTTCGAATTACTAATATTTATACAATTAGGTAATTTACCACGGTTTGTTGATTAGAATACCGAGTGATCTGTGTAGCAGATGGTTCAATTTCTGCTCGAATTCGTTTATTACTCTATCGTCATGCTGTTCATGCTGATATTAGGTCTGTTTGTGGTCTTCGCCATGCATCCTTTGGTAACAATATATACCGTGGGTGTCAGCAGCATTGTAAGTGTTGCCGGTTATGTGGGAGAAATGATCGAACTGAGATGCTTTGATCCATCTACAGTTGATGCATCGATCAAAGCAACTAGAGATGTAACATGGATGTATCTGTTTCAAGACAATTACTCTCAGAACCCAACATATGTTAAAGTTGCCAGGTGTGAAGGTTATACATCCTGGGAATACCTTGAATATGGTCATCAGTTAGTAGGCAATGATTCTTGTGGCAATGGTCTTGCGTACATCAACTCAAGAGAAGCGGGTAAATTAACTTACAAATGTCAAGTAATGTCAGAGCAAACAATGATGAGTGAGGCAACTTTTGTTATTACCATTAATGCTCCTGAACATTCATCGATATCTGCATGCCTTGCAAAATATGTGTCTTCGTCACGAAACATGGTCTTTGATTTCATCTGCGGAAGTTATCATAGAATAGAATCCACCAACGAAGAGACGAATGATAATAAACTATTTATCGAGCGCAATGGTATACGAATCATTCCTAACATTACTTTGGCCAACAAGATAATAGCCCGCATAGAGATCAATAGTACAAACTCAATATCGCAATATTCCTGTATTATACATAACCGTTCGTCACCTTGTATAGTTGACAAAGTCGCGATCAAAAATCCTGTCGGCATTACACCGATAGTAAACCTAGTTACAGAGGGAAGCGATGCTAAATTTGATTGCAGCGTTAAGAAAGAGAATGAGAACAGTGTAGAATATTTCTGGAAGTTTTCACGCCACATTCAGTTCTCCCGAATATCCGATACCACATCATCGACGTTGCAGATATCAAATGTTCATTTTGAAGGTGACGGTGTTATCGTGACGTGCGTGTTAGATGTGAATGGAACAATATTTGATTCACAAGCTCTCCTGAAAATACATTCAGAAAAAGTTACTACAACCATGAAAACTGAATTCACCACTTTTACAACTGACTTAATGAACAATGCAACATTAGCAACAATCTCCAACAATTTCAGGGAAAGCATAGACAGCTGTAAGCTCCTCATGATGTATTTTCTCATCCCAGTTTTTGGTATGCTTCTGATTGCAGCATTGATGGTTCTGGTAGTTTATTGCTGGACTTCATCAGATGTAAGCCTGTATGTTCTTCAAGTCTAAAGTGTATTATACTGAGAGTGATAAAGTCACCGGATTGTGAATCACCTCGGCTGAGCTCGAATCCCATCTACCGGACTAAAATTCCTTTTCAACAAATATTAACACTGATTAATAATCATAATAATATTTATATAGGATTTCCCGGTCAATTTCTAACTTTCTCCAATCAATTTAACGTTTCGAGAAATCAATTTGGTCGGAAACGCGATCGCGTTAAAGAATCAGAATTCAAATTCGTCTTTTTGCCATTCAAAAGCAACAACTCAGCGATCAAATTGCAATTGCGCCAGTCAATATTTGACGCATTTAGCAATGGTATTCGTCACTGGTAACTCAAATTCGTCCGTTCGTATCACTTCAGTCTTTTCGATAATTCGGATTTGTTAATGAACATCCATATTGAACCTTAGTGCATTAAAATTAAAAATGTGAGGTTAAGACTGACAAAGTATAAGACTATAAAAACAGCAGGGATTTAGGGGCGATGGCTCAGGTAGATATTTAGCCATGGTGCAGTTATTATATAGTCATTTTGTAAATATTCAAAAATATTCTCCTTTTCATATCAATAAATCTTTCTTATTTCCCAAATTATTCATTTATGTATTTGATATGTAATAGATGAGTTAACGAACGCTTTCAGATTTCATGCATACTCATAACATAACGGTTGTTCCTGACAACCCTAAAAGTGGCATAGCAACAACTCTCCATTAGTTCATTATCATTATTGCAGAAAATGTATTCAGTGGCACCGACACCTGGACACAGCCAGACATTCATTCTTCAATGCCAAGCAAGGAGAACATCGACGGATATACAGTCTGCATTTCAGATTTAATAATAACTGATCATGCTGATCTTGGAAATCTTATGAGAAACTATTGTAAAGTTCAAAAATATGGAATGATGAACATGAACATAGACACAAATTTTTAATTTGTTTTGATTTTAAATAAGAGAAAAAAAATGATGTATGTGAATTTACGATATTTCTGTTTGAAAAAAAAAAACTTATAACTTATGTCTTGTGTTATATTGGAAATAAAACCTGAACTTGAACTTGAACTTGAAGAAAAGAAAACAGTATACAAAATACGTGAAAAAAAAATAAAAAAAGAAACAAAAATCAGATGAAAATAGTCAAAACAAAACTGAAGTGGATTTTATGAAAAACATATTTATATCAGTAATAAAGAAGAAAACTGAAACGAAATAAAAATATAATCATGATTTGGAAATAACAAAAAATAAAAAAGCAAGCATTTGAAAGTAAATTGTATGTAAGTGCATATGCGTATATGTATATGGATGTGAGATTATACTGTCAAACAGAGAGATTCCAAACTGAATGAATAAAGTAGAAAAGTGACTACCTTAAAACGAATTTAAATTCTTGAAACACTTTCAGCACCAGCGACTCCTTAATTTGATTGCAGATATTTCTACCGTGCATTAACGAAAATCGTTTTTCTTTTACCACTTTTGATCGCTCAAAAACGAATTTGCATGCTCTAAAATGAAATTGCTTGTCATTAGTATGAATTTGAATGACCGATATGCACGATGCGAGAGATATCGTATAATATGAATGCCCATTTTACGAATTCGATTGGCAAGAGTAAGAAATAGACCGGGAAATCCTATAGTAATGATAATAATGACAATAATGATAGCAACAACCACAACAGTTATAACACTAAAGATCATGACATGCTTTCATGCACATTGCTTGTAAGAGTGTTGCTTCATTTCTTTATAGTGGGTTGGGAGATGGTGAGTGGGCGGGCCGGATGCGCGGATGGCGGGGGGGGGGGGGGGGGGGGGGGGGTTGTCGGTCAAATCGAATTCATTGCTCGAGGTTATAAGGCCTCATACAATACACAGGTAGTAGTAAAGCAAAGAAAAACAAAACACAAAAAACAAAGAAAAACAAAGTTTTAAGTATTTAAGTCAACTCTGCGTAAATTCTGAATGTTGCCTTTTTAATACTTAAGCACTAAGGCATGTAAAAAATAATCACTGTACTTAAATGTTTTCTTCTGCATATTGATGTTTGTAGATTCATGCATATGATAAATTAAACAATTGATGTTCGCTCTAAAATGCTTGTAACAAATCTTTCAGGGGAAAAACTTATTCCATGATCAAGATGATGTTTCATTTCAAGGTATTTGTGTATAGACTGATATTGGAAACCGGAAAGAGAAATTAAGAATGATGTGAAATAAATCTTTCCAAATCATTTGTTAAATTTTGATGCGTGAAATCTTGGGCATCCTTGTTTGTTTGCCAAAGTGATTAACCGATGAAAGCATTTTCTTTCTTTGTCGAATAGAATATGATATCTCAGTGTTGGTGTTATTTGTAACATACTGTCGATTAGCTCATATCGTACATAGAAACACAAACTTGTAGTGATTAAAAAGAAAAAAAAAGGTCACAACCTTCTTTTAAACAAATTTTACATTCCCACAAAATTAAGTATAGCATAAATAATTTAAAAAACTTCAAAAATTCATAAAAACTCCAGCATCCATCTCTCTTTAACTCCATACTGCATGAAAACCTTCATACACGAACAGGCTATTAACAGGGAAATAGCATACGGTGCATATAAGACATGTGAGAATATTTTTAATGATCACGTAGAGATGATATTTGCATAAAATATTGAGCCTAAGCGCCCTATTAATCTATATTTATTCGAAAGTTACTTTCATTCTTTTTGTTATGTGGCCTTCAAGACTGCTAATTGTTACTAATAATATTACTGACATGACTGAGCATTAATAATAACGACAACCGTTTCGTTACCAACAAGAAAACGGAAAGGGAAACACCCCAGGAAACAAAAACCGAGAAAAAATAATGAGAAGACAGTACAATAAAAATGGTCGACAGATTGTGAGAAATTAGATCAAATGCTGCTTGCGTCATTTCATTACCAGATTACGACAAAACAAACAGCAGCAGCACCATTAACAACAATGAAAACAACTACAAGAACAACGACAAAATAAATGAATAATTAAATGATGCAGAGCTTTCTTAGTTTACCGTCTGATATTATTAGTATTTCTGATAAACTGAATTTATCAGAAAAAACCTAAATTTATCAGATGATGAACTAAGTTTATCAGAAAAACACAGTTTATTGATGATAAAGTTATTTTTTCTGATAAATTGAGCTTATCTTTAATATGATGTTATGATAAATTGAGTCTATCAGAAAAACTAATTCTTTTATTGACACACTGAGTTTTTCTTGGAAGACTTAGTTTAGCAGTTGATAAGAAGACTTATCA
This sequence comes from Echinometra lucunter, assembly GCA_029962745.1. Lineage (NCBI taxonomy): Eukaryota > Metazoa > Echinodermata > Echinoidea > Camarodonta > Echinometridae > Echinometra > Echinometra lucunter. The sequence goes on along the minus strand of CM057156.1, from coordinate 26,544,000 downwards.
TAAAGAACTCTGTTTACTGTTTACTGTTTACTGTTTACTACTCAGTTCATCAGAGATAAATACAAAGTTTATCGACTTCCTGGGCATAGGCATGCCGTTGACTCTGTGACGTGTCCGTGTGAGAATGTATCTTCCATGTTTTGAGCATGCGCAGATCCTTGAAACAAGTAGGTCGCTTTGTTGGACAACGGCCGAGAACGAGAGGTTGATCCCATGGGCCCCCACTCACGAGCGTAGCTTTTATTGGGTTCCATATCCAATTTGATTCATGTGTTTTTTTCAATATTATTGCTATGTCTGGGTTTTTAAATAAAATGCTTTCAATTCATTCATTCATTCATTCATTCATTTACAATTTGCCGACATCTACGGTATTCCCCAGTTCTTAAATTACACATGAAGGAGATCGCTTGCAGGAAAACATAATATCAGGATTACAGTTCATTATTCCGAAGGTTCATTATTCCGAAGGTTCGTTTAGTCCGAAGGTCCGTTATTCCGAAGGTTCGTACCCCCGTCACACTTATTCGGAATCAGCGAGGAATCAAGCAGAACCAGCCGGAATGAAGATTTTTTAAAATTCGCGCCACATTCGGGAGGGAATTTCATATTAACCTTACTGCCGTTCGAATACTTAAAACGTCTTTCAAACCAGCCTCGAATAACGTTCAAGAATTTAAACAGAATGCACCTAAAATACTTTAAATGTACTTCGAATGCACTTCGAATGTCTAGAGAGTATCAAGAATGCTGCCGGAATGGTTCCCGACAGGGTGTAAAATGGTCACAGAAATCTCGAGAAGGACGAGAGGATCTGCAACTATACAGGATTTCCAGGATTTTCGTTTTTCTGCGATTCGACTCTCCCTTGAATGGGATCAGAATGCTTCGAATGCTGTTGGAATGTTGTAAGAATATTTGGAATGCAGTCACAGTGCAGTAAGAATGCACTTCAAATGCCATTCGATATTTCTCCACTTCGAATGCACCTTGAAAGTTTTGAACATGAGCAAAACATTCGGGCCGGCCACAAGAATGGACCCGAATATTTGAAATGCACTCAGAATGCAGTCAGAATTTTTAGAATGCACTTCGAATATCCAGGAATGTACAAAAAAATGTTCATTCCGACGCCATTCCGGCTCATTCCGTCTCTAGTGTGACTCGGGCTTTACTCCGAAAATGAAAAAATGTTCGCTATTCCGAATGTTCGTTAATCCCGTAAGGTTCGTTATACTAAAGCACAGTGTGGGCCAGCACGAAACCGAAGTGCGCCAAAAAACTCATTTTGGGCAATTCATTTTTTCAATTTCTGTCTGAAAGACAATACTTTAAAGAATACTTCAGTAAAATATTTACCTCCGGTATGTACATTAAGGGTGTAAATTTCTTCCTTCAAACCGCAAATTCGACATATTGTGCGTTTCAGTGCAAATAGTGACCAATTTGATAAATAAGTTATTTCAACATGTAGTTTTTACCTTATAGATCTAGAATTTCTCGCATATTCCTGATAGTTCATATAACTGTGTGAATGGGTTAAAATGGATAGAAACACAATCTTCGTGAATATAATAGGGTAATTATCGTACAAAATAGACTGATTTTCCATGTTTTTTTTTTTTTATAAATCCATAAAAACGTTTAGATTTCCACGGATTTCCAAATCAATTTTATCATTTTATTTGCGTGTTTCGGAATAACGAACCTCGGAAAATATCAGCATCGTGGCAGTCTTCATAGTTGCACTTGATATGAAACTTTCACCTTGGAAACGGTAGATTATAAACACTCAGCTGAAGAATGTGTGCCGTGTACAGAGGAGTAGCAAACACACAAAGCGTAGCCCTGCATCTGAGGCAGAGCTCTACCACGCCTACGTCGAGCTCACCTGATGGAGGCTTATTTCAACGCAAAAAGTCTCCTATAATGGCCCGTCACCTCCTGATTGTAATCTACAAATCAGCATCAATCCGGGGGTGTTTTGAAAGGCTAATAGGTAATTACGTAAATAATGTGAACCGACACATCATAAAATTGTTCCTGTCAGGGTGAATAATTATTATTCTCTCTTCCTCTTCACAACTGTAGCAAAACTTGAGAAAAGAGTAATTGGTGTTGTGAAATATCATTTAATGATCCTACCAACCGATTAATGTGATTAATGTAATGAGGTGAAAGGGCATGACAAAATGAGATACAAGAAGAGAAGAGAAAGAGTGAGTTGGGGAAGAAAGAGTGAGAGAGAGAGAGAGAGACAGACAGACAGAAAGAGAGAGAGAGAGAGAGAGAGAGAGAGAGAGAGTATGGAGTGGGGGCATTGGCAATAGGGTAGAGACATCCATTAGCTAGGGAAGAAGTGAATATCAATTTTTTAATTTTTACTCTGGCATTGCTTTAAAACTTATTTTTAAAAATACAATATGTTTCATTGGAAATGCAGTTTGTTCTTATACTTCCTGATGGGTTACCAAGATCACTTTCTGAAATCCAGCTGTATTATTTTCTTTACTAATGTTTATTAGTACCATATGATGTTTATCTTAATCAGTTTAATCACTAGATTTAGCATACTCTTAACACAACAATGTGGTTACAATGCAGGAAAACACCTATTTCAGTGGTGAGGAGGTGAATGTCTTTCGTGCTTGTCATACTGCACTGTGACTGCTCAATTCATGGGGATTGTTTGTTATGTTGCATGTTCTAGAATTATACTGGAAGAGCTGAAGCTCATTTCGTCAAATCGGGAATTTTCCTTAAAGACGAAAAAATAAATCGTCTACTTCAGTAACACTGGGATTTCTGAAAATTTCCACTTTAACCTTTCGTGACAGTATTTCTTCACCGTCCAACACTCATTACCGCACAGCACAATCTTTCAAATCAGTCAGTTCCTTCCATATTCAGCTATGATCTTTATTGGACGTACATTACAAAATAAAGTATGTGTTAACATGGTTAATGGAACAAAGTCTTTGAGAACATTCATATCCGATGTTGAATACAACTAATAATGGACCCATATGACAGCAAAGAAACAGAAGGTTCATTTTAACGTACTTTGGCAAAATAAGTTGTAGTGAAACCCAGACAATTTTAACATTGTTGCTGAAATAGCGAGTTTCAGACACAACCGTATTATGCCCACATTCAATATGAAGTTGAATGAAACCTGGATGCTCTCCTTCCTGTTTATGAGGGGTGTTTATACTTTTGATACTCCCTTTAGAAGCAACAACATCTTCATGATTTATCAAGTACATGTAAAAAGTCTTACGGCTAGCCAGGCTTATATTAATTCATGCGAGCAAATTCTGCAGCAGAATTGCGCCATTTCGAGAGTTTGCATTCACGTCCTGTGTCACTCGTATGAGTAAATCATCCACACGTGCAAGCGTAAGTAAAATGGTAGATGATGCAGTATATTCATATGAAATATGAATGTGTGTAACATAGGTTTTAATTATTTAAAACAGAAATATATATACATATATATATATATATATATATATATATATATATATATATATATATATAGTCATAACCAGTTATATTTCACCCGTATGCTGTAGCTTGAAACGCTCCAGTATAGTTTGAAGGAAATATTCGAGCTGCCGCATTTCACGGTTCTTAGCTGTGGGAAGTGTGGCCGTGGGTGTGGGTTTGTATAGCCATATAAGCGAGGACAGTCAACAAGGTAAAATTCCTGAGAACAATGGTCCTCGGATGTCAAACGAATAGACTTGAGCCTTATTCTGTCAGCCTTCCGAGAAAAGAGAACAATAGATGTCCTTTGGAAAAGATTGATGTGAAAGCTATGTGTGTGAGTGCGCTTGTGTATTGGTGTGGGTGTGTGTGATGTAAATGTGCAATTGCTTATTGTTGTTGTTTTTCGTCTTACTTTTTCAACAGATATAACTGTTCACGTCTGGGACACGACCTGTCACTGTCCGTCCCAAAGACATGACTCAGGTTCGAACCTGGGTCCGATCGGAGTCACTTTGTAGGAAAAGACGAGGAAATGACCATGCTGATTGTCGGTTAGCCTCGTTTCAGCTTTAACAAGATTTATCTTAAACCGAAAGAGTCTTTCTGTCACATACCATATTTTGAATATCCATGGATTTAGCTGACATTTTGAATTAGATGATTTTCGTCGAGAGGTTTTTCCCCAATAATGCAATAATATAGATTTAAAATTATGGTAAATCTCGGTGACTTTAAAATATGTTCCGTTTCATTTTAAACGGATTTACATGCTCTATGTAAGAACCTTTTCCTTTCAAATTTGAATAGATTCTATTCATTTATGAATGGATTACACTTGAAAGTATGTAAGGCACTTGATAAAATAAATGATAATTTATAGCTACGATGTACGTATTGCATTATTGAGTATTGTTGGGGGCTGTATAAGCATGACAAAGATGTATTAGAACAGCACCGTACGTCTTGTCTGTAAGGCACATTTCTCACGCTCACAAAATGCCCAAGTAACTACATTTACCATTCGAGTAGTCACTGCAATCAATTATCTTGCGGGATGATACCTTTTATACTACTTTTGAAGCTGCATGATCTGTGAGATTTATAAATGCACAGTGATCATCAAAAGTCTGTTTCAAGAGTAAACATAATATGCCAGTTGGAACCTGACTGATCCCATCCACGTCCTTGTAACAGATACCTCCAAGTAATTTCTCCAATTTAAACCAGTTCGAGGGTGAAAGTACCATATAATTATGTACATTACCACGATGCTGATATTAGGCCTGGTTTTGATCTTTACCATGCGTCCTTTGGGAACAGTAGATACGGTAGATGTCACGAACCTTGTACATGTTACCGCTTATGTAGGAGAAACAATCAAATCAATATGTTTTGATCAGTCGACAGCTGACAATTTTAACCAAGGAATGAGAGCTGTAACTAGGATGTATATTTTTCAAAAGATTGCTCTGATAACCTATCGTATATTACTGCTGCCGCGTGTGAAAGGGGGTCTTGGGAATACCTTTCATACGGACATCATTTAGTAGGAGATGATGATTCGTGCGACGATGGGCTGGCGCACATAAGATCAAAGGAACCAGGTAATTTCATCTACAAATGTCAAGTAATATTAGACTATACGACTAGCGAAGTAACTTTCGTCATAAATATTAATGCCCCTGAAAATTTACCAATATCACCATGCATTGCAAAACATGTTCCTCCGACACAAAGTCTGATATTTGATTTCGTCTACAGGAACTACCAACGAGACTTCTTCAATGAAGGGGAAAACATAAATGACTTTTTCATCCAGCACAATGGTACTCGAATTATCCATGACATTACTTCAGCCATCAAAATAATAGCCTGGAGGGAGATCCATAAAATCAGCTCAATATCCCAATATTATTGTATCACCGATAGTAACTCGTCACCCTGTGTAGCTGACAACGTTACGCTCACCAATCCTATCGGCATAACACCACTTATAAACAAAGTTACTCTGGGAAGCGATGTGACCTTTGTGTGTACTTCGAAAAATGGACATGAGAGTGGTGTGGCATATAGTTGGAGGCTTTCCCACTATATTCATTCCTCCCGAATATCAGGCACTACATCATCAACATTAAAGATACGCAATGTTCAGTATGAAGATGACAGTGTTAACGTGAAGTGTGAGTTAGATGTGAACGGAACTACATTTTATTCAGAGGCTTTCTTGAAAATACTTTCAGAAAACGGTGCTTCAACTGAATTACCACGTTTACAATGGACTTGACAGACAACGTAACATTAGCGCCAATCCCCAACACATGCAGTGAAAGCGGGGAAAGCTGTAAGCTCTTCATGATGTATTTTCTGATTCCTGTTTTCGGTGTTCTCCTGATTGCTTCATTAGTAGTTCTGGTTGTTTATTGTTGGACCGCATCGGATGTTAGGTCCTGTGTTCTGCATTCTGAAGTATAATTACTAATCTTATGTTGGGAATGGATAAAGCCACTGGATCAGGATAATAGATAATAATATATAATAATAATAGTTATTATTGTTATCTATAATGATAATAATAGAGCACATTTATAACGCGCCTAATACTATGTTTGTAGGCGTAGAAGATTATACGGATCATCTTGGCTGAGTTCAAATCCCACCGAACAGACCGATATTCTTTTTTTTTTTCAACTAATCATCAATACGATATACACCAGTAGAAAAATAAAAAGGAAAGAAACCCCAAACAGCAAAACAACAACAACACCAACAGTTGTATTAAACTCAATAATTTTACTGTTATATATGCATAAACTTTTAACTTAAATGAATTAACAAATATTGCATTTGAATGTGTGGGGGTTTTTTTTGCACTTAGATTTGTTTGAATTCACGCATATCACAAAGTTAATCATACACTTACATTTTTTGCTGTAAATTGCTTGTAAATTAAGCATAATCTTCATAGCTTCTATCAACTGATCAAGGATATTCATTTCAGAGTATTTGAACGAAATTGAAAGAAAATAAATAAACTTCGGACAAATGTGTCCATATTGAAAACTTGCAATTGAAATATAAGCGACCTTAACGTCGACGAATAAGTTTTCGATGTTATCATCAAGTTGAGCAAGTGCAGTGTGAACCCAAAAATGGGTACGCGCAAGGTACTTTTGATGCACAGTCCGATACACTAGTCTTTTGTACGCGCCTAACCATGCAAGAATCAAAGTTATAGTGCGCGATCGTGCACTATTATTATTTTTTATTTTGCACCTCATTATGCGCTTTCAAAACCGTACAATTCGGTATCACGCCATCTCTCGGCCTGGCAGCGGTTGGGGGATATCGCGCTTGGGGGAGATTGCTCTTATAATAAAATCGTTCAGAATCTGAACTATGTTGACTGCAGCTAGAAATCAACGCCTTATAACATTAGCCAATAGACAAGTAAAGTCTAGTTTAAATTTCCCCGGCCGCCGTGCGATTAATCGGTTTCGATTTCCCGTGCGATTTTCGGGCATCTTAAGTGGATACGGGCTACGGCGTTTGTGTTTACATTATTTACTGTCATCGTGCCATATTTCCTGTGTTGGCCATCGGGGGCAGGCCGTGGGATGCCCGTACAGGGTCTGCGCCATCTGCGCGGAGATTATACGGTAATCTCCGCAGCCTCCCCACAAAAATCTTACGGAGCCCGTGCAGAGGATGCGCGGTGTACGTACAGCCGCGAGGGTTCCGTGTGATGCCCGTGCCCGGATTATGCAATCCTGCCTACGATTTATACGGGCCACGATCTTACGATTTTTCAAATTTGTTTTACTCCTCCCGATATAAAATCGTAGAGGCTGCGCGCGGAGCCCGTGAATCGGTACGGAAATCTAACGGTCGCCGCCTGCCACCGCACGGAAGATGTAAGGATAGGGGGTTACGGACAGGATACAGGCTCCGTACGCTGATCGTAATCCTAATGTAAACCAGGCATTACGCATATTTTTCTTCGTCATTTCCCCGATTTATAGTATACAAGATATGATCTTGAATTATAGACCCTCAGAAACGGCTGCACATGCTAAAAGCAAAGCTTGTAATAGTGCGTGTCCAAAAAACGAACTGATTCATAAAATTTGGTCATCTACGTCTAAAAAACTGAATTAGTAGAGACAAAAGATTGGGAATAGGATAAGAAAACAAAAAATGGAAAAGAAAAAGGGTGAGTTGAGTGCCTTAAAGAGAAGGCACGATAGAGAAAGAAGAGAGAGAGAGAGAGAGAGAGAGATGAGTGCAAGAGAGAGAGAAAGCAGAGAGAAAATTTCATCTCATCGCTAAGTGGTTTTTTTTAGCTTTGTAAAGTCCATTGTCAAATATCATGCATTCGTACCATGTGCACCTTTAAACATCCAGTGCTAACTTTCTCCGGATGCTTAGCGACTCCAATCTTCGAGCACTATCAATACCCACGCCTTCCATGTACAAAGTGTTACTAGGCAAGCGCTATGGCAGGAGCTCCTTGAGAACTAATAAATGATACATAGCCCTACTTTGCGACAAAGATAACGTATTGAACTGCTGAAGTGAAAGAATTTTACTTTCGCAATGTTTAAAGATAGACTTTAGTCAACATACGCAAAACTGTAGGAGGCACATTCTGATTTACAGACATTGCTTACTGGCCTTTCCGAGTTCGATAATCACATCTTCAGGAGGTGAACATTTCTCATTTCATAATCTTCACAACTCTACAGCATGGGGAGACTAGATACTATCTTTGTCCTCATCGTGATCCCTGAGCTGGCAATAGGTAATAAAACAAATATTATTTTCAGAACTGGTTATGTTGGAAATTCAGTTGAATTGCAGTGTTCTGATTTATCTTCAATCGACGCGTTTGACAAAGCTCATAGGGAAATAACATGGATTTATCTGTTCCAGGACAACATGTGCTCTCATGACCCGACATACGTCTTGGCCGCTAGATGCGAACACGAGTCATGGGATTATCTCTCGTATGGACATAACTTAGAAGGCACCGACGAATCTTGTGGTAAAGGTATTGCTTACATGAGATCAACAGAACCTGGAAATTTTACCTACCAATGTCGAGAAATAGAAGATGCCACAAATATTATCAGAGAAGTAACGTTTGTAATCAGTATTGGTGCTAGCGAACTGTCAGCGCCATTTTGTCTGGCAAAACGTATGACTTCGTCACTAACTATTGATTTGATATGCAGAAATTTTGATCAACGAGATTGCCTAAATGGCTATGCAAGCAATAGTGAACTCTCAATCAAGCACAAAGGTGTACCGATTATACCTCGAATTACTCTGGCCAACATGATAGTAGCTCGTGTAGAGATTAACAGCATCAGCTCTATATCACTATACCGCTGCCATAACAAGCACCATTCATCATCCTGTACATGCTGTGTACCGGGCAGCGATGCTCTCAGGAATCTTATGGGAACAGTACCGACCCAGATCAAGGTTTTACCAGGAGCCGATGCTCAATTTGAGTGCGGGCAATTAGGGCCTGAGGAGGGTCTTGAGCATGACTGGAGGCTTTCGCGTCACATTTCACTTGCTCGTGTTTCGGGCACAGCATCTTCCACTCTGAAGATATCCACTGTCCAGTTCGAAGACGATGGCCTCATTGCGACTTGTGCCGTAGATACAGACGGAACTCCATCCTACTCCCAAACATTCTTAAGCATCGTCTCAGAGAACATCACTTCATCTTCATCACCTGAATTGACCAATGCCACCACACAACCCTATCAAACTACCCAGCACTTTCAACATGTTCAATCTTCCACTCTCTTCCCCCAAAAGAGAATGACTAAATACTATCTATGCATGGATAAGCTTCTAATGACGCATTTACTTATCTCTATTTGTGGCATTCTTTCAATGGCAGGGATCATACTTCTTGCAGTTTTTTGCTGGACTTCACCAAGACTTAACCTTGTTATTCAGATATAAGGTTTCTTAATTGGCAAATGGATCATAGTCTCCTGACATTGAAGCTGTAGGCCTACTGATGTTATTCAACCCGCGATAACTTAGTTTACTGAATGATAATGATAGCAATGTGATTTCGTGATTTACAGCAAAGAAAACAAACAATTACCTTTGATTTGAGAAATTCAGTTTTATTTTATGCTTCTTCCATGCACATCGACACTCAATCTTTCGAGAACTGACTAGACAACGATTTTGTTCCAAAAGAAACGAACTCCCTCCTCCAGACATAATCAATAAAACAACTCGTTAGCTTTTTTAAAAAAAATTACTAATCTGTATAAACACTGTAAATGAAAGCAAATCTGGACATGTAGCGTAATAGCCAGGGGTCAATACCGAAATAGTCACCGCATTTTTTAGACTTGACCCCGAGCTGACAAGCATTTTGTGAATGAGATGGATAGTCCAAGTAACTTTAAGCTGACAAATTTCATAAGTAAAATGGAGTGACTATTTCGGGACAGGCTCCAAGACTGTGATAAGGGAACAAGGTTTCTGAAAAACAAGTAATATTTCCAGCATGCTTATAGTGGATTTAACAACATTTCAAGCATGGCCAAAAAATAAATAGATAAATAAATCACGTTTTTCTTCTTACCATAACTTGTGAACAAACAAATGCATAGTTTTATTTATGTACATTTATCTTCAAGCAATCACTGTAGGTAAACTAATTGTAGCTTAGACCCACTTGCAATTATGATGGCAAGCAAGAAATATATTATATAGAATTGGTATGATTGTGATAATAATCATATAGAATTAAATTGAAACAAACAAACATAAATTATTCAATACAAAAGTTTTGGGTAAAGCAATTATCATGATTTTAATTCATCAAACTAGCATCTCACTCATCACATCTGATTTATGTCTTCATTTATCTCTTTTCTTCTTTCATTGATTCTTTCTTACTTAATTATTTTCTTTCTTTCTTTCTTTTCTTTTCTTTTCTTCGTTCATTGATTCTTTCATTCATTCATTTTTTTCGTCTTCTACTTCCTTTTCCTCTTTTGTACCCCGAATACCTTAAACATCCTAGCTCATTCTTCTTTTGTATTGGAAGATCCGCTGGTATATTGGACAAAAACAAAGTTTAAAGAAATAAGAGAGAGAGAGAGAGAGAGAGAGAGCGTGAGAGAGAGAGAGGGAGAGAGCGTGAGAGAGAGAGAGAGAGAGAGAGCGTGAGAGAGAGAGAGAGAGAGAGAGAGAGAGAGAGGACGACATACATAGAGAAAGAGAGACGGAGGGAAGAGTATAATTGACAGGGGGAGTAGAAAAAAAAAAGAAAGGGAGAGATTAGGAGAGCTGAAGTGGATGGGAAGTCCAAGAACAAAGCGAAAGGTGACATAGCAAGGAAAAAGGCTACATTTCATACAAACATTAGAGACAGGGAGAGAGAGAGAGAGAGAGAAAGAGAGAATTAGGAATGTAAAATCATAAAAAAAAAAATCATGGATGCGATGAAAGAGATAGAGATGGAATTTAAGAGACAGGGGTTAGGGTATTACAGAGACGAGAATTATATCTATATTAATTCCTAATTTCCAATTTTACTTTTATGCGATATTTTTCTTTCATATTTCAGGAATTATTATTGACAATGACCTACAAGACAATAATCACCCAGGACACCCACATATATATTCTTTAAAATGTAAAAAAGCAAATTTAAAGATTCTACTCCAATTAGACTTCCATTCTTTAAAAAAAATCTGGATGTTTTATTTGTTAAAAGAAAGTTTGTTTTGGATCTTGATTGAAGAACATGATTTCATAATTTCATGATTTTTAAGCATTCTCCTTTCTCTCTCTCTCTCTCTCTCTCGCTCTCTTCTGTTACATTATGTCCCTATCATGCCTATGTGTTATTTGTTTTCTAAATCAAATTCCTCCATCATACAGATTTAACGGCCCACAGAAAATGCCTCTGATCCCTCTCTCTCTCTCTCTCTCTCTCTTTCTCTTCAAAGCACACAGGTACTTGAACATCATGATACTGGATCCTTCCTGATACACTACATTCTTTTCTTTCTTTTTTTAAATTTATTTTATTTTAATATTTGTTTTTGTTTGTTTCTTAAATCAAATGCCTTCATAATACAGATTTCATGTGCCACTGGAAATGCCTCTGATTTCTCCCCCTTTCTTTTCTTCGATTTTGATTCTCTGCCTCTATTTCCCGTCTCAATTCGACTCTTTCTGTCATTGTTTATCTTGCCTTTTCTTTAACCTAGATCAACCCTGTCTCTTTTATCCTCTCTTATCCCTCTTGGAACGGTTCACCTGCGTGTGAGTGGGCATGAAAGTATCCCTAAAATTACTGATATAAGGAACAGGCATACGTGCATGCAGCGAGCCCTCCGGCACGGGTGCCGGGTACGCTCGCGCAGAGGCGATGGTCGGACAGCGCTCTGCGGGCCGCTTTTCACCAAAAATGCAGCTCATTCTAGCGGATCAATGCGGCCGGAACGGCGAAACAAAAAACATGCGAAGCTTTGGAACGGATTCCTTTTTTTCTTTTTTTCTCGATAAGAAGAAAATGCTATGCTTTGGAACGGTTATCTTTGTTTTTTTTTCTCAATAGGATAAAAATGCCATGCTTTGATATATTGTATAATTCTTTCGAAGCTGCATGATCTGTGAGGGTTAATAGGCTATACACAGTATCGAAAGAAAGTTTCAAGAGTTAACATATAAGCCAGTTAGAACACTGAATGATCCTCTCCACGTCAGTGTATCAGCTACTTTCAAGTAAGTGCTCCATTTTAAACCATTTCGAAGGTGAAAGTGCCGTATAAGAACATTGCCAGGATGCTGATATTAGGTCTGGTTGTGATCTTCACCATGTGTCATTTGGGAACAGTAGATACCGTAGATGTCACCAACCTTGTAAATGTTACCGGTTATGTAGGAGAAACGCTCGAATTAAAATGTTTTTATCAGTTGACAGCTGATATATGGAACAAAGGAAGGACAGAATGGATGTACCTTTTTCCAGAGGATTGTTCTGATGTCCTGTCGTATGCTTATGTTGCCACTTGTGAAAATGGGGATTGGGATTACCTTTCATACGGACATCATTTAGTAGGAGATGATGATTTGTGCGACGATGGGCTAGCGCACATAAGATTAAATGAACCAGGTAATTTCACCTATAAATGTCAAGTAATATCAGACCATAAGACAAGTGAAGTCACTTTCGTCATAAACATCAATGCCCGTGAACATTTAGCAATATCACCATGCATTGCAAAACATGTTCCTCCGACACAAAGTCTGATATTTGATTTCGTCTGCAGGAACTATCAGCGAGACTGCTTCAATGAAGGGGAAAGCATAAATGACTTTTTCATCCAGCACAATGGTAATCGAATTATCCCTGACATTACTTCAGCCAACAAAATAATATCCCGTAGGGAGATCCATAATATCAACTCAATATCCCAATATTATTGTATCACCAATATTAACTCGTCACCCTGTGTAGCTGACAACGTTACGCTCATCAGTCCTATCGGCATAACACCACTTGTAAACAAAGTTACTGTGGGAAGCGATGTGACCTATGCGTGTACTTTGAATAATGGACGAGAAAGTGGTGTGAAATACAATTGGAGGCTTTCCCGCCACATTCAGTTCTCCCGAATATCAGATACTGCATCTTCCACGTTGAATATAAGCAATGTTCAGTACGCAGATGACAGTGTTATCGTGACGTGTGAGTTGGATATGAACGGAACTATATTTTATTCTGAGGCTATGTTGAAAATACGTTCGGAAAACATTGCTCTAATTGAATTTACCACTATTACAATGGACTTGATAGACAATGTAACTTTAGCGTCAATCCCGAACAAATGCAGTGAAATCGGAAAAAGCTGTAAGCTCCTCATGACGTATTTTCTGATTCCTGTTTTTGTAGTTCTCCTGATTGCTGCAGTAGTAGTTCTGGTTGTTTATTGTAGGACAGCATCGGATGTTAGGCCCTGTCTTATTCAGTCTAAAGTGTAATTACAAATCTTATGTTGGGAATGAATAAAGTCACTGAATCAGGATAATAGATAATGAAATATAATAATAATAAGTGGTATTGTTATCTATTATAGAAGATTATACGAATCATCTTGGCTGCGTTCAAATCCCACCGAATCATCAATGAATCTTATACTTTCATTTCCTGGCTAGTCTATCCATTTTCAAAGGGAACGGGAGATGTTGGCTGGGCGAGGGGAGAGGCGATCAGAGCAAAGTCATTGATCGGGTTTTAAGGCCTCATACGATATACACAGGTCGAAAAAGAAAAGGAAAGAAACCCCAAACAGCAAAACAAAAACAACACCAATAGTTGTATTAAACTCAATAATTATACTGTTATATATGCATAAACTTTTGACTTAAAGTAATTAACCAATATTGCATTTGAATGTTTTCTTCTGATTTGATTTATATGAATTTACGCATATCACAAAATAAAATCATACACTTAAATTTCTTGCTGTAAATTGCTTGTAAATAAAGCATAATCTTCATAGCTTCTATCAACTAATCAAGGATATTCATTTCAGAGTATTTGAACGAAATTGAAAGAAAATTAATAAACTTCAGACAAATGTGTACATATTGAAAATTTACAGTTGAAATATAACGTCGACGAATAAGTTTTCGATGTTATCTTCAACATGTTCAAGTTGAGCAAGTGCAGTGTGAACCTAACAATGGGTACGCGCAAGGTACTTTTGGTACACAGTCCGATACACTTCTGTACGCTCTACAAAAATCAAAGTTATAGTGCACGACCGTGTACTATAACAAAATTTTTTGCACGTCATGTGAAATAAAATGAAATTGGGTAAATTTTAGATAGGAAATCAGCATTTGAAACTGATAAAAAATATATCATAAATAATTCCATACGAATGTGAAAAATGTTTGAGTTGTGATGTATGAAACTCTGCGCATCCATCGTACTTGTACGTTTGCCAAAATGATATGTCGAAAAATCATATCTGGGTGCCCTTGTTATCTTTAACAAACTGTCCATATTATTGTACATAGAAACAAAACGTTTATAGTGATTAAAATGGGGGAAAACAGTAACATCCTTTCCTTAAACAAATTCTAGATTCCCACCAAATTAAGACTAAAATTCATCCTGCTTCCTTCATGCATCTCTCATTGACTGCCTACTCCATCAAACTCTTCATAAATGTTACACAGACAGACTGTTAACAGGGAAATTAGCATACAGTGCACGTAAGAATACTTTCAATGATCATGAAGATGATAAATGCATAACAATAAAGCTACAAGCCGAAGCGACATAATTCATAATCACTGGAAAGTTACTTTCACTTTTCTTGTTATAAAACTTGAAGGCTTTTAAAACTGCATGTTCACTTGTTGATAATACTGCTGGTTATCAATGATGTTGATAATTTTTATTTTGTTGCAACTCACTAATTTGTATCTGCATTGTAAATGAAAATAAATCTGGACATGTAGCGTCAGAGCAAGTAGCCAGTGCCGAAATAGCCATCCCATTTGACATACGAGATTCGACCCAGGGCTGACAAGCATTTTGTGAATGAGATGGTCGGTCTAAGTAAATTTAAGCTGTCAAATTCCATATGCAAAATGGGATGACTATTCTGGGATAGGCTCCAAGACTACAATAAGGGAACAAGGTTTAAGAAAAACAAGTAGTATTTTTTATCATGCTTGTAGTGGATTAACAATCAATAAATATCAATCAGTCAATCAATCAACAACATTTCAAGCATGACAAACATTAAAATTCTTTAAGAACTATAACTTTTTAACAAACAAGTGGATAGTTCTACAGTTGGTTTGTTTTATGTATGCACACTTATCTTCAAGAAATCACTGTAGGTATAGACTCAATGTAGCTTAGACCCGCTTGCAATTTATAATAACTTTGTTCATAAAAATTAGATTGTAATGGCAAGCAAGAATATAAGATACTATGTCAATATATAAAACTTTTGCCACGATTGTGATGATAATCATATTGAAATAAAATCGAAGCAATCAAACTAAAATTATTCAATACAAGGGTTTTGGGTGAAGCAATTATAATTCATCAAACTAGCATTTTACTCGTCAAATCTGATTTATGTCTTAATTCATCTCTTTTCTTCTTTCTTTCTTTCTTTCTTTCTTTCTGTCTTTCTTTCTTCTTTCCTTCTTCTTTGTTTCTTTCTTGTATCTTTCTTTCTTGATTTCCTTTCTTTTCTTCGTTCTTTGTTTTTTCCATTCGTTCATGTTTTTTCGTCTTCTACTTCCTTTTTGTCTTGTGTGTCCAGAATACCTTGAACAGCCCAGCATTATATTCGCAACACCAATGGCGAAACTAAATAATAGTTATGAAAACTGTAGGCATAGAAACCACGAGGACTTCGAAAATACAAGTATTTTTGAGAGCTTCTTTTGTAATGGAGGATCCACTGGTATATTTGACAAACACGAAGTTTTAAAAAGTTAGAATGAGAGAGAGAGAGAGCGTGAGAGAGGGGGATGACATACGGACAGAAAGAGAGAGACAGAGGCAAGAGTAGAATTGAGAGGGGGAGTAAGAAAGGGAGAGATACGGAGAGCGGAAGGGGAGGGGTAGTCCAAGAACAAAGCAAAGGTGACATAGCAAGGAAAGAGGCTATTTAAAACAAACGTTAGAAACAGGGAGAGAGAGAGAGAGACAGACAGATAGAATGATTATGTAGAATCAGAAAATCATAGATGCGATGAAAAAGATAGAGATGGAATGATAGAAAAAGAGTGAGGTATCATACAGACGAGAATTACATTCAGACTAATTCCTAATTTCCAATTTTACTTTCATTCGATACTTGTCCTTCATATTTCAGTTATTATAATTAACAATGACCTACAAAACAATAATCATCCACATGTGTATTCTTTAAAAATGTAAAAAAGAAAAAAAAATTAAAGATTCTCTCCAGTTATAGACTTCCATTCTTAAATATTTTTTTAAAAGAAAGTTTCTTTTTGATCTTGACTGAAGAACAAGCATTTTCATAATTCTAAGCATTCTCTTCTCTCTCTATCTCCCTATTCTTTTACTTTATATCACTATTTCTAAAAAAAAATCAAATGCCTTCATCATACAGTTTAACGGCCCACTAAAAATGCCTCTTCTTTCTTTCTTTCTTTCTTTCTTTTTCTCTCTCTCTCTCCAAAGCACAAATACACTTGAACATGATACTGGACTCTTCCTAATACATGCACATTCTTTTTTTTTTTAGAATTTAATTTGTCACTATTTTTTTTTTGGTTTTGTTTCTTAGATCAAATGCTTTCATCACCGTCCCCCCCCCTTTCTCTCTCTCTCTCTCTCTCTCCCAAACACAAACCCACTTGAACATGATAATTGGCCCTTCCTGACAATGATAATGAAAATCTGAATAAAATAAAACAAAAAGCTTTTAAAAGGTGTTATTCATTGAGGTTTACAGACCTTGTTTGGATGTGCGCTTACCCATTTAGCATGTTTCCGAAAGCCAGAAGATTGCCGATGTAGAGCGAACTTCTGTTTGTTTATTTCGGCAACTATTACTGTTTTCACACTGCCGAAACGGAATATCCATGCCGTTATATTTCATGACGCTTCACTTTCAAAACGCTTCCAAAACGCTTCTGGTTTCTGTTCACATTGAACAAATGAAGTCCGTTTTGAGCGAAAGCGTAATATTACGGTGTGAGAGAGTGCGGAAATACGTCATTACCCACCATGCATTTTGCTATCTCTAGCTGTATAATTTTTTTGTTTTATTTGATATATGTAACAAAACAAATCAGTTATTCAGAATAAAATGTATAATTATTACTTAATTTATTGCAATTTGTTTAAATTTACTGAATAATTATTATTTTTTATTTGTATGTATAGTTTAGTTTTTAAACTCATGTATGAATGCTAACGCGTTTGTTTCTTCATACATGATTCGCGTCCATGCAGCTAGTAGCGTCGAACGTACGCTGGACTGCCATGCCGATCCATGCAGCTCGCTAGCGCTGCGATCGAAGATATCCGCGCTTTCACTCGTTTCCCGCATTTTCCAGGTTTTCGGTGGGAACCTGGTTGACCTTTGACATTTCATTCCGCTTTTTTTCCTTTTTTCTGTACATACCAAAAAATAAAGCGTAATATTTAGAATATTCCGTTTTCAAAACACCTCAAAACCTAGTGATAGACCTCACACGTAGATTGCGGAATATTTGAATCCGTTTTCAAATATGACGCTTTGCCGAGTGTTCATACCAAAGCGTTTTTTTCAAAACACGCTTTTATTCCGTTATATTTGTTTGGTGTGAAAGTGGTAATATGTTTCTGAGATCCCGTCTCTCACGTCTCCCACTGCATCGTGAGATTTTTCTTTGGTTACTAAGTCCTGATTTTCATCCGATATTTCGGCATTTTTACGATTTTTAGGCCATGGTTCAGCAATCTTCTTGATCAAAATGGCGGCTATGAATCATCCTTTCTGCATGTAATAGCGCCCCCTAAATATCATGTCCCATGAACCTTGACGTTCATAATTGGGATCGAAAATCAGCGGAGGAATTTTGGTTTCGACCGGACAATGAACTCAGTCCTCAGACCACACTTCCTCTGATCCTCAAACAAAAACTCTGAGCGTTCCTTGGCGGAGAACTCCCCTATGAATTCCCCTATTAAACTCTCCAAACTCTCCATGACTAGTCCGCCCCCAATGATGACAGTTTCATTTCGTTTTTTAATACCGTGGGAAAACATGCGATAATTCATGGACAATAAGCCAATAAATCAACAAGGCAGAAGTTTAGCTATCATTACCATGACTACGGGAGATTCCATTTATAGTCTTTATTTTTGTAACTTAAATGACACCCCTGCTGTGATTTCCCGTATCAAATAGCATGCATAGTCAAGAGTCACGCTAGTGGCTTGAAACTCAAGTGATCTCTTCCGGGTACGCTCTACTTTATTACAGGAATAGGTTTTTGCTAAAACAATTGACGTGGTCTATGTCTGTGTGGGGTTTTTTGTGTGTGTTCTTTTTTTTTTTCTACAAGTGACCATGAGTTATCCATCACTCTGCGGCAAGAACCTTTAAAAAGGGCAAACCAAGAGTATGGTTGAAGTTTTCGTTTTCACATTCTGAAGGAAACACCTGACCTGGAGGTTCAGTTCTGCTTGTTGATTTGTATACTTTCAGGAGAGCAATCTCTGTCATGAATGGGGAGCAGAAAGGGAGAGGGGATGGGGGTGGGGTAACGGAATAGCCCAGGGTCTTCGACCTAGATCCAACACTTCACTTTGAAACAAAAAGCTCACCGTCTGAAACTGCTAGGTTCCTTTAAAAAAAAAAGCAACATTCAAATTTTGAAGGTTACTGCATCGTCTTTGTCATCGTTCGTCTAATTTGCGTTTTTTTTCCTTGTCAAGATTTAACTTCACATAAATTTGCCAGTTTGCATGCGTTATCAATATATTGTAACCCCCCCCCCCCGAGTATACACCAAAGGTGAGAACAACATGAGTTATCTAAATGAAATGTTTGTCGTAATGATTCGTTTTGATTAGAACAGTGTACAGGTGTAGGGAATTTTGCAATTTTTCATAAGCTCATCGGAGGATGTGAGTATAAACATAAACAAGCTATGAAAAAAAAAGCTTTTCATTGCGGTATACAGATATCAAGACTAGTCGATACAGGGGGCTACTTGCTATGAAGTAAACTAAGACAACAACATGATTAAAATGATTACAGGCTGCCAATCAATTTGGTTAAAGAGGGAGAGAGAGAGAGAGAGAGAGAGAATAAAACAGACGACCACAAAGTGAATATGAGCACGATAATACACAACGATACCCTCAGGCTTCTGATTAGTGTTGGTTGTTAAGCTGTCATGTGATCATGTGATTAAAGAAAATACATATCCTTTTCGTTTTTATTGGCAGAAATCACAACTACAAGAATTGTCAGAAAATTTGAGTTCTGGATTTCGGGTGTTGAATTATGGAATTGATTATTCCTTCTTTATTTTTATTCCTTCTTTTTAATTTTAGTAGAGATTTTATGTTTACATGTTATGATTGTTACATGATATCTTGAATGTTAACATTCATTAAAACAGTAACCGAACACAGGCGTTGACTTGGCGTTGTGGCCTGCGCCTGCAAAACAGTGGAAGTTATGAACTAATTCAGCGGACCCGGGTTCGATCCTCGTCTGAGTCACGTCTCTCGGATGGTGATGTAAAAGGGCGGTCCCAGACGTAAATAATCATATCTGATTGATACATAACTGTAAAGTACCAATTCAATAATAACAACAACAACAACAACAATAACAACAAGCCATGCGCTTTCATGTGGACTTTGACTCTGTTCATAATTTTTATAGTCGATGTAAATGTCATTAAAATGAAAATTGTTTGATTTTGATCATTCAGCATATTATATCTGATTACTCAGTTCCACCAGAGAAAAGGTTTATCTTTTATTTATTTCCTTATCATCTATTTACTTGTCTTTTCATTTATTTATTTACTTCATTTACTTATTCATTAATGCATTTATTTATACTTGTTTATTCGTTCATCTGTCTACCCATTCATTCTTTCATTTATTTACTTAATTAATCTTTTTTCTTTGCATTTACCTTCAAAACGTTGGGTGTAGACAAAAATGAAATTTCCTTTAATCAAAACTTTGATATAGCGGCAAAGTAAAACTGCTCATTCACCAAAATATAATGCACCATTATAGCTGATGAATGAGTAGTTTCACTTTGCCATTAAGTTTTCAGCACATCATTAATAATACTTGAAAGAAAAATAAATGGTTGAAATTGAAAGTGAAAGAGAATAGATATAGAGTACTTTATATCTTCTCTATGGAGGAAAAAACAAAACTGTCATTTCTCCATAACAATCAATCAAGAAGACTGATACAAAGTCATTTTTTATTCGCCCGATGCGTCTCGTCCAGTATACAGGGTGGAATACATTATTCGGAATATTGGTAGAATTTTTCCAATTAGAAACATAGCAGTTATGAATGGATGTCGTGCAGCTATACCTTGGATAACAATAACATAGTAACAGCAAAACGGCAACGAAAATTATGGAAGTCGCAAAGCAAACAACAACAACCAACCAACATAGTATACAGACAAGCATACAAACTCCCAAACAAAGAACAATTAGACTCATATAATATTTATAGGTAATCGAAGATAAAGAGTGATCTTGATTATGATACATATATTCAAATAACATTAAATTTCTACACAACAAGTATTTACTGCAATGCTTTTACCGACTGCACGTATCATGCACTTATCATATACCAAAATTACCTTTTTACGCAACAAACTAGTTTGATCATTTCAAATTTCAGTCTGTACTTTGTGAAAAGCACATCAATAGTGTGATGGAAATCATAATTTTTCATTCTATTTCCAGGAGAAAGATGAAAAGTACCAAACTATCAACATCATTGCATATAATCACTTCTTTTACAACATTTAATGAAGCATCACATTGGCATTAAATAGCTTCCAAAGTTGAATATGGACAAAATATGGATATCCTTTAAAATAAATAATGTCATTGTCATGCCATGTCCATTGGATTGTTCTTACAATAAATGTCTTTCTTCTGTCTTGGACTGATCAAAATAGAGTTTAAAATAAAAATAAATGATTAATGGTAGGAGATCTTCGAAAATCTTCGAAAATCCATACAACTTGGCAGGAGTTTAGGATATGCCCTTCTAATACTGTTTATTTAAATCTTACGGTCATACAAAAATAAAAATCTGGCTACCATCTTTGCATAAGCAAGATCAGCTCACCGGCAGAAGCGAAGCTAGTTAGCTAGCTCAGCCGCGCGCAGATCGCTGCCATCACACGTACCGCATAATAGCGGAAGCTGTACTGTATGTAACGTGAATCCTTTCGTTACATGCAGTACAGCTTCTGCTAGAATGCGGTACGTGTGGTGTATGTAATGTGAATCCTTTCGTTGTGCGGTATTCGAAAAAAAATCCGCTAAAATTTTCGATCCGAAATAAGTACAGCGTTATCAAAAATATTGATTATTCAGTTAATTAGCCATGTGCAATCCATTTTTCTTTCACAGAAGTTTTTAATAATCATTCTCTTATAACTGAACACATATTCACACATCTTAATATTTTAGAGCTGCAAATGGGATCTCCTAACTTTAAAGACTTGTTATAAATATATAGGATTAAAATATGGGGGGGGGGGGGGGAGAGAAAGAAATATAGGAAATGCGAAAAAGGGAGATCACTGAGAAGAGAGTATCCTTGACTGGAAGGAGTGTTCACATGAAAGAGTATCGCAGGGGAAACAGACATGATACAAGAGAGAAAGAAGGCAAAGGGAGGGGGAGGTCTTCCTTAACTTCTTCTACAAAGAATCACCGATACTTTAAGTACAGCCGGTATTTTAAGTACAGCCGTTCTTATGATTTGTCTGATGACTTTTTTGTGTGAATTAAAGATGATTTGTGACGTCATAAATCAACTTTTATTAGTTTTAAATCCCAGAGTGACATTTTTTCACGTACACTTATAATTATAATTTCTCCACAAGATCCTTCTCATGCTGGACGATATACAAAGATTTCTTCTGCTTAATCACAGCGCCTTCTTGTTAGGCTGTAATTGTTCATTATGTGGCCTTTGAAATCGGACATGTCGGAAGAAACTTCAGAAGGAACCAACGTCTATTGAGTTTCATTGTTTTTAACTTATTTCTTTGAAGTTCCTTCATTGTCAAAAACATCGTCTAAAATAAGCAAACTTTGAAAGTACATTTAACTTCAGTAAAATTGACTCAGTTGACTAATGGAGCGTGGTACCGATTTTGAAGTGTTTGTCGCCGGCATAAAAACAAACTACACTTGACATTACAATCTAATCATCTCGGGTTCAGAAAATCCTGTTGTCGCATGAATCGAGTGACATAGATTAAGTATATAATTAGCCTAAAATACATGGATAATGTAAAAAATTGCAGAATTATTACGCACTGTGTATTCAATAACTCGCAGCCATTACGAATTGATAATAGATAAGTGATTACATAAGTGATTACATTCAGTTCTAAATCATCAGTTCATTTTAGTTTTAATCTTGTTAAATAATGAATAGCGAGAACAACATAATGTGCTTACATATCTACAGGTGCACAATAATTGGTCCTTAATGGGGCAATCTCTACAGCTAATGTGAAGGATGTAACTAAGGTTTATTTTTCATATGAATCTCAATAAGTCCCATGCGTGTCTTTTGCTCGAAGTAAATGGACAAAATATTTTTCTCCCAAGACAAAGCCAAGTACTAAGTAGGCCTGTATATAGATCGTTCAAATAGGGTAAAGGCCTGTTGGAACTGAAATAATTGCTGACACTTGAAATGTGATTTCTATTTAACCAAAGGGTTAACAAAGTCATTATAGGCATCCCAGCTCCTTAATGGTTGAAAGCTGGAAATGAAGAGCACGATTGGCATAAGCGAATAAGCTATTTTATCTTAATATCTACCGAACGTCAAAATATGACTAGGAGCATTGGTAGCGAATGTAATTTTAGTCAGCCACCTGCTTATATTCTCCTTTTTTCTGACGGACATCACCATCATTATCTACATCCATCACCATGTTATCATTCGAACCCATGTTGGAGTAGTTCACTTCCATCATACGCGGTGGCTGTTTGAAGCTGCGTTTGCGCGTTCGCTTCCAGACTATGGCAAAGCCAATGACAAAGAAAACGATGATCAGCACAATTGGCACGATGATGAAGATTAAAATGCCGACCATGTTATCAGGCTTAGAAGTGGGTGTGCTGTCGGGTTTGACAGAATTGCTTTGAATGATGGTAGTATGGGTGGTTGGTTGGATAATTTGAGTGCTTTCGGCTCCTAGTGTCTTAAGTGAGGCGAATGCGGACACCTTTCTACCATCGGCTGTCTCAACAGTGCACTCTATGAAGTAATAGGCATCTGTACGAGGATTGATCAAGCGAATGAATTTCTTGTTGTCCGGAAGAGTCACATCTACGGCTCCAATGCGTCTGGGATTAATGACGGGAATATATGAACCACCTCCCTCGGAGACTGCCCAACTACGCTCCATAGTAGCATTAGGTTTGACGTAACAGTAGAATTTTTGTGATTTGCCAGCTCGGATACTAGCGTTTAGTGGATTGATAAGCACTGTCACATCCTCTTGCACCGGTAAATCGAAACTGCACGATCTGTTCAGCTTTCCCGAGAGAACAACTGTGCACACAGCACTCTTGGTGACTTCCTCTAGTTCTTGAAGACTACCCAAAATATTGCGCTTGACAATGCCATGTGGAAGCTTAATATCAGGCTGGACATGATCATCGTTGAACGTAAGCTCCACCCTAACCTCTTCTGTATCTTTAAAGAAACGCGGTGTCCATGTACAAGTTAAATCCTGAAAGAAGCTGCCATTAAGAGTGGTCACCGCACTGCTGCAAGAGGGAAAATCGTACACGTATACGATAGCAGACTTAAACAAGTAAAATCTCCCGTTGGGAGTCGGATTAGAATCACAGTTCCCTGCTTCCTGATAGCCGCACTGGAATTGTCCGAACGATGCCGTTGTTGGTATCTGTGGTTTTAGGATGGTCAACATATAAGAATCTCCATCTTTACTGGCATTGTAGTCGTCTCCCATTCCCGGTAGGAGAGAACACGTTTCTTGCATGGGGCAGATGAAACACCTTCCTACGAATGTCCCTGTGCCATTCTCATCAAGGACGTGCCAGACGATTGTATATCCGACGGCATTCCTAACATGGCATGTGAGATTAACAACGTTATTTTTGAAGACATACATGTCTTCAGGTCCTGATAGGTGGCAAGGTTGAGGTTGGACCGGATTAAAGGCCAGTGCAATTAATACAAAGAGTTTCAAAGCCGTAGATAGAAAGGACATAACTGCCATGCTTGCGATTTGAATCTAAATGTTGTGATTTATATCTGGCAACTAACTGAACGTCTACCAGACACCAACACAAAATCAAGAAGCAAATGTATAAAGATATCACTATTATTCTGCTCCCTCTGTTTACTCAGCTTATCAACTGAGGCGGTGATTTAAAATGAGTACAACAGGTTTTGTGGTGTAAGCGTTGTTGTCCTTCGCAGAAGAATACATAAAAAATCGAAACCGATCTCAGTCTAATTAGTCCTTATGTCGAAACACATGGCTTTCGAATGAATCTCCATATTAAAGTTGAGATGATAAATCTACCATCAGTAAATGTGCTAAGTAATTTGGAGATGCGTATGATCTTGTGATGCAGGATTGATTACACTTTTTATTGATGTGGTTGTCTTAAAAGTTGCTTCATATTTCTCTAATAAAGACACTCCGTTTCCAAGGACAAGAAATTCGTGGGCCAGCTGAACTGATGGGAGTTATATGATAAGAACCGTGATTATTTGCATGTTGATACAAGTTGAAAAGGAACGAAGTCGTTAAAGGAGAAAAGCGTATGCGGAGCTTTACATGATCGATGGCAAACTTAGAAAACTTGGCCCCTTGAAAACCAGTCTTTCCCCAATTGATGCCATTAAAAATCCAGTTATCTATATGTGATCTCTCTTCTTCTTCGGGAGCTGGAAAAATAGCATAAACAATGAAATCAGGAAACAAGACTGAAGTCGCTATAAATAGTAATAATAATAATAATGATGATGATGATAATGATAATAATAAGTTACACTTATATAACGCATTTACAATGTTATTATTATCATGATTATTACCCCAACTAACGCAACTTGATTTTCAACTAATCAGAAATGAGTATTTGGAACTTAAGTTTCATTTTTGAGTTGCGTTTAATCGCAACTTTTTGTGCAAAAGGGCCCTGATCACTGCATTTCTAGCCCGCACACAAGTGAGCACCATCTCCATTCCTTAGGGAGCATTCCTATCATTTTGCACCGTTTACATGCGTACGTGCAGGGCAATGGCAAAGGCCGTCACATTTGCTTTCGATAATCCCCACAGGTACCCATTTGCTCCTGGGTTGAGAGTGACAAATGTAGATTCATATATTGCCAAACGAGATTATCGCCTTGGCTGGACTCGAATTCGAACCACGAGATCCACAGTCCGGTGACATATCCACTAGACCACGACAACTCTACAATGATATGATACGAAACGTAGGGATAAGGATCAATAACATTAATGCATTGCGGAATAACATCAAAATCAGTCCATTTTTTTGATGTTGTTTTTAGTTTATCATTTCCTTTTCAGTGACAATGTCATTTAATAGAAACCATTCACAAGAAACCACTGCCATAAGTGCGATAATTATTCATTTCGCAATGCTGTCGCATGGAAACCACTAAAAAACTCCTCAGATGGCCCTTCACGATCGACCCAATCTTTCGATCTTGGGAACCTTCAGTGTCGATGGCCCTTATGAAATTGACAGACAGCTGACATCTATTTCTCTTGTAGTCATGTGAACCTTTCTAGTTGGTTCTCTTCTAATATTTGTGGTTTCTGTTCTTCCTTTATGAACAGTATATCTGTGTCATAACAATGGGTATATTAATATCCCTGAGAAACAAAAGTGGTAAGAATTGATCCACTAATTTGTTTCGTCTTCTTATATGCCTGTAATTATTATGAAAAAGGGTATCATATAAATCATCATATGATTATTAGGTGACTAAGAGTACTAAGCACTGGTTCTGTATTGTGAAATAGTCTGCTGTGAAAACATACCTGACACTGTTACATAAACACGTGGGAGGAAGAAGGACAGTATTTGTTTGCTCAGATGATAACAGTTGTTAATTTTTTTTTTTAAGGAATATGGAACGTGTTAATACATAAGGAACCTGCATTCATAAATGAACGAGTAGGTTGCCCAAAACGGGTTTTACTCAGAAAGGCAATTTTGACATTATAGATAAAACTTTAAGTAGTAAATCACGTAGACTTATATTGGTAGCTGTGCTCTCCCTCCTCCCCTGAAATCATTTTGAGTTTTTTTTTTTTTTAAGGAATTGCAATATCTCTTTTACATTGTTCATTCAACACCTTTCTTGCATTGTTCATTCAATACCTTTCTTACACCATTCAAAATTGGTTACACGATGAGGCCTGCCGCCTGTGGATATCCAGCATCAAACATCACGTAATATTTTTGGAGCATTCCCACAAATTATCAAAAGTCGAATGAATGACTGGAGCCTTTTTCTTTTCGGAAGGTCAATATTCACATTTTTCAGACTTGTGTGAATAAAATTGTGAATTTTTCCATCACTTTGAGACTGATTTACAAATTTATTAAAATGTTACATGATTGTGAAAACCTATGAACCTTAGGTACAGTGCGTCCAAAAAAACAACAACCGGAACCCTGTACAAGGTTGACTGTGTGCTCAGTGAAAATTTTGTACTGAAATGGTACCTGCACTCATAAAGGAAGCACATGTTTTGCATTTTTTTTTCAGAATTGCATAAATGTAAAAAAAATCGAGTGAGTTGCACCTTCCATTGCCACTGAAGTGAAAAGTATTGCATGTAAAGGACACAAAAGGCAGGGAGAAATCAAGTTTATGGCCTTTTGTCACATAGGAGGGCACTTCTGTCATCTTTCTAGCGATATTTATTGATTTTTATGAAATTGGAGGGGGGGGGGGCGGGGCTAAGCCGCTTCCATAACCAAGACTGACTCTTGATTTATGAGGATTGCTTGAATGGATCACAAAATGAAAAACTTTGCCTATCATATCTTTTAAAGCACACGATTCCTCTGGCATGTTTGCGTATAATACTGAAATTTTTAAGGTTTTAACAAAGATTTGGCACAAATGAATTTAGACATGCCATTTTTAAAACTGTGTTGGCTTCTGAACCTTGCACGATCAAGAAATCATTTCAAAAATTTTTATGCTTCATATTTAGATGATGAATAACCCTTGTCATAGTTTACACGGTTTGTCACTATAAAACCTCTCTATTTTAGCGTTTTTATTTTTTGTCAGGGACGTAAAATACAATCATAATGATATACAAGCAAATTCATTGACATTCCTTGTCATACTTAAAATTCCAAGGTGTCATGGATAAGCCTATGTGTAATAAACGTGGTAATAAAATGTGCAGTAGGTTCATTTGTGAAACGTAAATACCTAACGTGGTGAATTGTGCTTAATGTGGAAAATGATGTCGATTTTCATTTCGATTATCTGCTTCATGTTTTAAGAAAGTTCATTTTCGTCTCCAGAATGGTTTCCAGCATTGAGCAACACCTTATCGCTAGAGTGTTCTGTGCGCTCGTATCGTGCCTCTGTCATATTCCTACGAGCTGCCTGCTTGAAACTGCGTTTGTGTTTGCGTTTCCATATAATAGCTATACCAAAGATAACGAGGACAATGATGATAATTATAACAGGTATAATGATGAAGACTGCAATGTTCCCCGATTCAGGATCAGAACCAGGACCTGCTGATGGTTCGGGGAACGTTCTCGGATTTATAGGCTTGATTGTTGGTTTTCCTGTTGGAGGTGGGACTCTTGGGGAAGTCGATGAAAGATGGTATTCTTGGTCAAGCGTCTCTGTGGAAGGCGTGACGAAAGCATTCATGCCAACAGTTGTCACAGCAGTGGAGGTCGACGGAGGGGAGGATTCTTCGCCAGTGGTTGTCGTCGAGAAAGGGGAAGACACTTCACTTAGATCTGATGTCACAACAATTGATGTCGACAACTGAGAATTTTCTCTCTCAAGGGCATGTACCGCTGCGAAAGCAGATACGTAACTACCATCGGCTGTCTCAACAGTGCACTCTATGAAGTAATAGGCATCTTCTGTACGAGGGTTCATCAAGCGAATGAATTTCTTGTTGTCTGGAATAGTCACATCTACGGCTCCAATGCGTCTGGGATTAATGACGGGAATGTATGAACCACCTCCCTCGGAGATTGCCCAAGTACGCTCCATAGTAGCATTTGGTTTGACGTAACAGTAGAATTTTTGTGATTTGCCAGCTCGGATACTAGCGTTTAGTGGATCGATAAGCACTGTCACATCCTCTAGCACCGGTGAATCGAAACTGCACGATCTGTTCAGCTTTCCCGAGAGAACAACTGTGCACACAGCACTCTTGGTGACTTCCCCTAGTTCTTGAAGACTACCCAAAATATTGCGCTTGACAATGCCATGTGGAAGCTTAACATCAGGCTGGACATGATCATCGTTGAACGTCAGCTCCACCCTAACCTCTTCTGTATCTTTAAAGAAACGCGGTGTCCATGTACAAGTTAAATCCTGAAAGAAGCTGCCATTAAGAGTGGTCACCGCACTGCTGCAAGAGGGAAAATCGTACACGTATATGATAGCAGACTTAAACAAGTAAAATCTCCCGTTGGGAGTCGGATCAGAATCACAGTTCCCTGCTTCCTGATAGCCGCACTGGAATTGTCCGAACGATGCCGTTGTTGGTATCTTTGATTTTAGGATGGTCAACATATAATAATCTCCATCTCTGCGGGCAGCGTATTCGTCTTCCATTCCCGGTAGGAGAGAACACGTCTCTTGCGTGGGGCAGATGAAACACCTTCCTACGAATGTCCCTGTGCCATTCTCATCAAGGACGTGCCAGACGATTGTATATCCGGTGGCATTCCTCACATGGCATGTGAGATTAACAACGTTATTTTTGAAGACATATACGTCTTCAGGTCCCGAAACGTGGAGTGGTATAGAATGGACCATTACTATGAAATTCAGGAACAACATTGCAAGTATCATCGCCATGGCCATCATCAATAATTGTAAAGTTGTAAAGTAAATGCTATCATCCCCAAATCATGCGAATGATCAGACACAACTCTACATCAAGACAGACATTCAGTATGCAAATGACATCTGTTTAATGGTCTTTCCACAGGAGGCAGAGAGTCTTAAGACGAAAATAACTTTGGTGACATGGAAACTATAGCCCCAGCCTACTACAGAAAAGACAGACATAAGATAAGTTGTCGAAACCTGTCTCGTGATTGTATGTACTTGTGATCATTCGAATAAAAATCGCGAAGGTATATCGAAGGTATATGAAATATAAAGAGAATCAGATGTGATGACAATGAAAAGAAAATGTATACAGCGTTTTTCTCTTCCGGGTTTCGATATGTAGTTGAGTTTCGTGTTCATTGGCAAAGGTGTACGCGAAATATTCACATGGTGAAGACATTAAAACCACATGTTATATTGGACCCCTACGAAAAACAGCTTTTGCTAATAGGATGTTCCGTCCCACAAGTGGTTAACAAATAAATAAATAATTTTTAAAAAATAATGAATGAACAAACAAAATAATGTCAAAGGATGCAAAGGATGAGCTTGAGGGGCTCGAGAACCCCTCGTGAATAACGAATGAATAATAGGCGCCGTGTGCTGGATCCTTGGCGCCTCTTACACCTTTGGGTAACCGTCCTGTATCCTAATATCGTTTTGCAGAATCTACGATACCTATACATACAACATTCTACATGGAAAATGTCAGACGGGAGGCACTTTGTACCAATTTGGTCTGAAACATTCCTCTCCACGTCGATTTACAATCCGTAAAGAATAATTGTCTAAACATGCTAGAAATAGAGCCAAGAGGATTCAATATTGACAATAATAAAGGAAGCAGACCGTTTGTTCCCTATTTGGGTTTTTCTTTCTTTAAATTGTGTTATTCTTTCAAGATACCTCACGAATCTTTATGACCATGTCAAGAGAAAAAAATAAGAAAGTAAGCGGCGGTATTGTGTTAATTTGGCATACATGTTGTTATGACTATGATTATAATTTTATTTGGCGCAGACAACCAGGGAGCCAGAGTACAAAACATCAGTGAAATTAAGGAGAGTCACATGGATGTCAAGAAAAGAAACGACATTTCTTTTCTAAATTTCTGATGTACCAGCAGTATGCATGATATGAGAGGGAAGAGGGTGCTGAAAAGAGAGAGAGAGAGAGAGAGGGGGGGGGGGATGAAAGGATCGGAATGATAGAATGGGACTGAGAAAAAGGGCACAACTTGAGCCAAGAGATGGGGGCAGTATTTAGTGTTTGCATTTGGCCTTTATTGCCCTTATTCAGAGAGAAACCATTTCATTTCATACATGCATGTAACATTACCCTATTGCTACAAAGCGAGAGAGAGAGAGAAAGGTGAGAGAGACACACATACACAAACCCTCACGACCCTTCATCCTACACACACGTGCGCGTGCGCGCACCACACTCCATGCACTCACACAAGCCTGGGATAATGGTATTGTTTCGCTTTCGTTATATTCAGCGAATAAATGACTTTATTCTGTTATCATCTAGATAGAAATCTGGATCATCATGATTATGAGTTCCATTCAGTTGGAATTAATATTACGTTAAGAAGCCATAATGCGACAGTACGAACATTAGTCAAAACGATGTACGTATTGCTCAAGAAGTGATGTCACTGTTGATCGACGGATCATCGGCGGCATGTCATCTTTGTGGTGCTTATTTCTTTAATCCTGTTTACTGCTTCCGTTTCAACAGCGATGAAATACATGCACCCGGTTGAGTTGCCAAGCTTTCTAGGAATTTGATCAAATACAATATACGTTCAATGTTTAAGAGTTTCCAAGGGATTGTCTTGTCATATATGATGAATAAAAAATTTAATGCATATGATTTAAATCGAAGGGGTATCTTGACGTGTTTTCAGGAAGGCAAAGTATTCCAGCCTTTGGTGATCCATATATTTCAGAAGAAAATTGGCTAGGTCCGTAATTTGCTTCGAAAGAGGAGGGTCGATAACAAGTTTCATTGAAAAGTTATGTTGTTGATTGCACAATTATATACATATACATGTAGTTTCATATTAGAAATAAAGACAAGTATTCTCAGATGCTAGGAAAACTGAGTTTGTTTACCGTGATAAACAATTAAGGAATCGTTTTGTTGTTTTTTGTGTTGTTTCTTTTTAAAGAAGAAATCTAATACCAAGCAGTACTGCAGCACGATGTCATGTGGATTATCATTCTCGGGAAATGAATTATTGATTTAGTGCAGCCTAGGACGTGAAGATTTAACAACTAAACATCATCATTGGCTCTGAAGTACCTTCACTTCCCAAGCATCATGGAAACAGGCAAAAGTTTTTACAAAGTTTTTAAAGTTTCGATTCCGGAAAAATACAATTTCGTTGCTATCAAAGCGTGCCATCATTCAATTCACATTTGCGGAATAGATTAATCCTTGATTAATTAACTTCAAAATTGAGGGTAAAGTTAATTACAGGGAAACGATTTGTCGATTTACCTTTTTAGTTCATTATGATGATGCAATAAAAACTTTCGTTTTCTCATGTAGTTTTTCTCATCGTGTTGGGCATATTACACTTTTTTTCCTCTGAGACGATACATTTGGTACACTGTCAGGATCCTAAAGGCAATATGTATATATTTATTTGCAAGAGTAAACTTTCCATTATATGAAAATAAAGTTATAAAACGGTAATATACCTAGCATTACTGTATTACTGAGCCAAATGTTGTATAGTGCCTCATCGTATCTGTTTCTCTTCAATTTTCAATATCGCATGGTTGTTATCAATATGAATATCAATATCCTTTTGATCATGACTGTTGTTATTCCTAGTGTCAATGAATATATGGAAATTACCTAATTCCTGCTCGAAAGAATCATTTCTAGTGTGCTTAATATTCATGGAGTGTAACAATTTCCTTTGAGGCATCTAATTAGTTCTTAACACTTAAAAAACTTGAAATTTGGAAAAAAAATTGTTTTGACTAATTATTTGTTCTTCACACTCTCTATGGAAATTATGCTAGACTCTAATTACTTTATCCTCGTTTCTATTCTCTTTTTCGCTAACCCTTTCTTTCTACCTTCTTTTTCTCCACTTTCTCTCTCTCTTTCGCTGTATGTGGCTTAAATACAGAAATGATGTGCCAGTCTTCTGTCTTGATTTAATCTTTCGATTTCACTGTAGCCAACATAATTCAAATTTCAAATTCAAACATACAATTCCCGTCAATGGCATTCAGGTACTGTTCCAGTGGCTTTAACAGCAGCAGCAGGGACAACAACAACAGCAACGACAACAACAAAAACCAACCAACCAACCAATAGATCAACTAACCGACAGACAACAGCATCTACAAAACGCAATGTTTTAATAACCTTTTCTTAGGCGAAGAAGTTTCATGGAAATTTATCCATTGGTGGAAAGGACGTGACGTTTTCATAATATGGGGCTTAAAGGAAATAAATAAGTTTAGCAATTGTATTAAAAAACATGCCCCGCACATATTATACCCACGCCACATCCGCTCTTAAAATCGTTCGAGATGACAAATACGACACAATGGATCACACTATTAGTAATACATTATTTTTTTGTTTTTCCGTGTTTCTGTTTATTCACACTAATATTTACATTTCGTATCATACGTTCTAAAGCTATTGTACATGAAGATGGTTATTTGTATTCACTTTTTGCCTCTGACACAATGCTGAAATACGTAATACGTACTTTTTAGCATGGTTGTATTAAGTAATATTTGGCATTTTTATGATGTCGCATTCTATATACATGTAAGAACTTCTACGGGGCACAAAAAAAAATTAGATTAGAAAAGTGAGAGTTCTGATGGGTGCCATGTCACTGTGTTAGTTATTGTCAAAGAAGATTGGTTTTCAACTTGGAATTCAAATTTCGATAGATGTTGTGTTTCGGAACTCCAGCATGCCCAGTAGTTAGTTAATTAAGCATTCATTTCTACTATATCTAAAATGTACATGAATATGTATATAAAACATTTCAGTTTTTAGATATGTTTTAAATGAATTCCAAAACAGCGATTGAGCTATCTCATGGAGGTCTTTTATTATCATTATTATTATTATTATTATTATTATTATTATTATTATTATTATTATTATTATCATCATCATCATCATCATAAGAAATGCTATTATAATAAATGAATAGTAACTTTAAATATCAGTCTCTATTTTGCAGTTCACCCCAAGATTTGATTGCAAATATATGAAGAAGTATTTCCTTTCACTTTGGAAAAAAAAAGGCCTACTCAGCTATCAGATGACGGAAAGAGTATCATATGAAAAAGCTCAATTTCAACGAAGCACTAAAAACATGAAAAACAATTGATCTTCTGATTCCATTGGATCATTGTTAAGCGAAGAGCTAGTAAAAGGAAATACCAACATTATTATTACTACCAATGTTACTATCGATATTATATTGATATCAATATTATATTGTAATCAATATCGATATGCTTGTGCCGGGGGTCAAAGTATGCCGGACGTTGTAAGACTGAAATCTAAAGAAAATCATTTTAATGTTCCAATGAAGAAAAATTGCCTATAACATGTACCAAATCATGGGACCCTCTCACAGAAAATTCCGTAATTTGCATTGCAATGTATTCAACTCTTAAAGATGGCATAACATACAGCTTCGTTCATGGGGATGACCCCCAATTACGTCTTGGTTTCTTTTCAAAATCATTGTACCTATATATAATGAAACGAAATAGAATAACACTTCACATAACATGTCACGGAAAAAGTAAATGTAACATTGCTTCAAGGCCCGGTATAAGGTACCTTTTGTGAAGCAAAGGCCATCGTCACGTCACGAAATGAACAGGAAGTAAGATCCATCTACCTCCTGGCATTAGCTTTGAAATACACTGATTTATCATAAAATTCGACTAATGCAATCTGTCATACTAAATTTCATATATTTGCAAACTTAGATTAGAACTTTCAACTGTTTACTATTTCATCACCTTTTTAAAGAAATTGCTGACAAGTATACATAATCATAAGGCAATATATCATATTTTTTATGAAAAGCATGCCGAGAAGTTACGCTTTGGTGAATAGCTTCCTATATGATAATGATACCACGTTCTCCTTCTTGCTTCTTCATCATAACAATTTACACGGAGTAAAACGTCTTGCCCCCTGGGGAGGACTGGGACTGCAATTTTGGGTGGAAAATTTACTGTGACTGGCCCTCCGCAGAGGCTGCGGAAGAGGGGGTCCGGATGCAGCCTCCTACAATTTCGGCTAAAATTGAAATTATAAATAAGAACAATAAAATTTAGATATTAAAAAAAAAACCATAGAAATGGTGAAAATTAATATTTCGATTTCTCATAGGCCCGCAAAACAATGTAAACCCAAGGGCTTTAAGGGGCTCTAATCCCTTGATCCTTCAAGTTTCGTGTCAGCCCCCCCCCCACCCCCATAAAAAAACACGTTTCCTTCTCTGTCCCGTCTTCAAAGCACAAATCGACAGACCCTTAAACCAAACTATAGGGTGGCACGTGGAGACCCCTCCCCCCCCCCCCTATGGCCGATCTGCACCTGTTTATATGTGCGGATAATGTTATAGGTACCCCTTCAGCAGACACCAGATACACGCACAGCAGGACGTGTATAGAATATGACTTATCCTTGCGTCCTTGGATATATATAATTTCTGTATCAATGGTCTAAAATACACACACTGAAGCGTAATAAAGTGGGGAGAAGACAAATATGATTACTGTAATCATCATAATGAGACGTACTTAAACCTTAGAATACTGCCAAACGAAATTGATATAACACAATCAAAATATACATTTTATAGTGTCTATAAAATGAAGTATACCAACTCTGAAATTTTCTAATTTAAAAAGTGTTATCTATGCGACACTAATATTCATTTCATGGTAAAGTATAACTAATGTTCCATCCGCATGGTGATCCCATATCCATAACTTTGCAGCCACGGATGATTAAGCAGCATGCTTTTCAAAAAGTATTTTAAAAATCCCCTGTTCAAAGTTTGGGCCGGAGCAATGAATGTGATTCAAAAGCTCTTATCCATTTGTTATTTCAGTCTGGATTTGTAAGTTATATATTTTGATTTTGTGTACTACAGTAGAAAAAAATGTCAATTTCATCTTAAATCCAAGAGATTTTTATTCCAAGCGAAATTTGTGATATTCCATCTGCTATGCTAACATAATATCGACTTCATCAGCATCTCTTGTTTAAGGAAAGCTCGTTTACTGAGTCATTTTCAATATAGACTTTTATTAGTGATACAGTCTTTTCATTGAAGTTATTGTATCTGTTAAATTGGTGGTTATCACTCCATGTATTTGCGGAATTTTTAAGGCAAGAAACCCTTTATGGAATGTAACAGGGAGATTCGGCAATGTTCGGGGACAGATATTTCTGGCAGTGTAGGGGAAAAGTGTATGATCAGGATACGCTTGCTAAAAATTAGCTCAATATTTCTCACAAAACAAAGATATCACGGCAATTTTGCAGTTTTATCTTGGTTGTACAACTAAAAGTAAAAAAACCCTCTAATTTTGTAAGTCGCGCATTTTCCAGACTGTCAAGCTCGAACCTCATGACAATCATGTGAATTTACACATTCTGACACAAACTTTGTTTCGAAATTTTGGTTTTGCTTACTTCTACATGCTGTATTTTTTTTTTTTTTTTTTTACAAATGTTTAGGGAACTATTAGCACGTAAACAAGTTAACCCTTGGAATTGCACTTCAACTTTTCGTAATGATCAGTAGAACTATTTTCTCTCGAATAAGGTATACGCTTAGCACGAAAATTATCGTAGTCCGAATCAGCACTGACATCGCATGTTGATTCGTTGTTATTTGTAAGTTTTGACATCGTTTCGAAGTTATTGTTCTCACTCTTCGCGCTCAAATCTTCATCTTGTGATGACTGTTCGAGGGTAAAGTATGGATGCTCGCTGCGTCCTAGAGTGGTTTCCTCTGACATTGACGACTTCATCGTCTTATTGTCAACTTCGCACGGTTGTTGGTTTCCTGTGTCGATCTTATCCAGTGGATAGTAAAACACCTCTTCCCGTCCTTTATTCTTTGCGACACTCATGCGAGAATTGACTGTAGACTCCTCGTCAATGTCTCCAATTTTGTGGAATCGAGACCAAGTGATACCATCTTTATATTGAGTAGGCTCCTGCAGTGACATGTTCCTCCAAAGATGTCGTGTGTTGGAGGTGTCGAAGTACGTTGGGTCATCGCAATCGCTTGGTCTGTATTCTGACTGTGTGCGTCGTTTGGAGATGATGGGGGTGGCATACCCATCCGACGTCGTGGGGACTTCCAGGGTACCCCTCGTCATCGGAGCTACTTTATTTGGTTGGAAATATCGAAACGACTCCTTTCGCTCTCGAGGAGCCATTTCATCTACATCGTCAAATTTCTGACGCTTCAGCTTCAGTTCAGATGAATCAATGGTGGCGTAGTCAGCGCTTGTGTGGGATGGAATTGCCACAACTTTAGCAACCTGGGGCTGCTGCTCCACGTCCTCTTGCGCGGTTGACTTTGTTCGATGACGCTTGACACAGAAATACGCCACGGTCAGAACAGCTATCGCAAGAGCCAGGCTAGATGCTATCGAGCAATAATAAACTAAGTATTTGATCCATGAAGGAAACGAATCGAATTTTATTTCGCTGTTTGAGCTCATTGGTATTGGTGAAGCGTAACGCTTTGCTGACGGTGCAGTGGTGAATTTCTTCTTCGTAGTTCCCCTCTGATCTTTTTGATCAGCATCTAGGGTAGCATATGGGTAAGGGCTGGAGATTCGTTCCTTACCATTTTGTCTGGGAGACAAAGAAGTAGCAACAGCTAGAAGATCATTTGTTATTTCTGGGGCTGGAGTGTTGCGTCTGATAACAAAGAGTTTTGCCGATCCCGATAGAATCAGCTTGCCAGTATTATCCATAGTGGTGCATAATACTGAGAAACCGTTATACGATATTGGGACATTCCTCATAACCATCCTTTCGCCTGCCACGGAAAACAGTTCAGCCAGCTTCTCATGGCCGATTACAGTATCGTTATTGATTGCAAGCCAGTAAGTAGAATCGGGATCTGTACTTTTGCACGTGAACTCTGCCGTTGTGTTTTCTGCTGTTCGGACAACATGCGGCGAGAGGTCCCGCGAAAAAGTGCAAGAGCGCTGAAAATGTAACCCGGGCATCGTCATCAAGCATTCGCTTTCTCCTTCCAAACTAAGAATTCTATTGGCAACGCTTACACTGAATACTTTTGCTAAATTAAGTTCACCGGAGCTGGTTGTATTAGAGACTCCATTCATGTTTGGGACAACAATTTGCCCCAAAGCACTTGAGTAATCTCTTGGCCAAGTGCAGGTTAGCTGTGTCAAGGTCCTGCTCATATCCAGTTGTGTTCCATTAACAACGGATTTCGGTATCTCCACACTGCATGAGGGATTTTCAATCTCATTTTCTTGCACAACAGACACGACCGCTGCTTGCAGACTGCTATATATCAATTCGCTTGACCGATTTTCCAATCCGCACTCATAACTCCCAGAGTCTTCCAGACTAACCTCGTTTACGAGCAGTTCGAAGCGTGTCCTATTAAATTCGTTCAGGGATATTCTTGAATCGGCGAAGTTAACGCATTCGTAAGACATCTGACAACGTCCAACATCTTTATTGGATTTCCTCCAGAGAATGTTGTAATTTGCATCCAGGGGTTCTGCAAATAAACAGTTTAATGTTAAATTCTGTCCAACTACGACTGTGGTGTTAACAGGGCCAGAATTGAAACTGATTTCTGTTCGGGCGGGTTGAATCAAGGAAAACATGAAAATTGAAAAAATCACTAAGATTATGATCGTTCTGCTCCAATACGCCATTATAGTTATTTTTATTATTCCTTGTCTTGCAAAACTTTAGAAATATCCTTAAGTGCTGAAATAGCAGGTACGATCAGTCGCATATCTTAGCAATAAATGGTAGGTTTATTCCTAATTTCAAAATATCTCCTTTGTTACTTAGTGTATCAAATGAAAATTAACTTGTCCATAGCGCTCATGTAAAACGAAACGCTTGTCGAAATCAACAAGCAAATCAAACATTTCAATCCAAAAGGTTCAGGTCG
The DNA here is from genome assembly GCA_029962745.1 of Echinometra lucunter. Lineage (NCBI taxonomy): Eukaryota > Metazoa > Echinodermata > Echinoidea > Camarodonta > Echinometridae > Echinometra > Echinometra lucunter. The sequence continues at coordinate 26,505,364 of CM057156.1, read as the reverse complement.
AATAACATGAAATGCGACACAAGAACTCCAATATTCTCTGTAGTCCCTTGATTTTGTCCTCTTGTAAGCCTCCAACAAAGGTCTTTGTTTGAATAATGGTTTAAGCTGTTATGTTCTTTAAGCTCGTTTCTCTTCACCACTAGGTCCCCAACGTATGAACCTGGCCATCAAGCGACAGAACACATGTCTGAATGGTTTTAAAGAAGAAAGAACAGCGATTGGTGAACGAATAGTCACATGATGCCCCTCCTCTTACCGATCAATCATGACGAAGAGCAGACCCGCGACTGATGATGGTGCCTCTTGCACTTGGCATTGTTATAAGAATGAAAGCCATACAGGTGTCAAGCGGGTCGAATCGTTCGTGTTCATCTGCCTTTTGTTTTTCCCGTCGGATGCCAAAGGCAAAAACAAAAGCGGAGCAAGGTGAAAAGTGGAGGGGGGAGGTAGCCGAGGCAAGAAAACGAAAGAGGTAATGAATCGACACTTCCAAGGACCCGACTTCCTAAAAATCCCCCGCGCGCAATAATGAAACTCAATTCCGCCAAAAACATGTTCGGTCCCGGGAGTAGGAGTGAGAGGAAAAATTCTGAACACGAGTCATAGCGCGTTCTCACCACGCTCTCTTTCCGCTTGTTAATTCGCTGTCGTCATACCGTGTAATTGAAATGGTTTGATAACCGTGTCAAAAGGTAGTCTTGTACTTTGCTGTCTCATATTTCGAATACATGCCACAATTTTATAATGTTCGTTCAAGTTCAAGTTCAAGTTTATTCCACTCATTAAAAAGTTGATATACAACATCATGAATATATACATTTTACAACAATAGAGAGACATAAAAGAAACACACTACAATGCAACTTAAATACAACAACATACGTAATAGAAGTGAACACTAATTAATTTCTGAGTGGAGGAGTCTCATCATAAGAGACATAAATCTGTTAAACATTTCAAACTTATAAACTGATTTATATATATACTACATTTTTTTAAAATCGTCTAAGCCTCCAAAAAAAATTTACTAATTGAATGGCGACCGTTATTGTTTTGTTGTTTTTCTTAATTTTCTCCTTTTCTCTGTTTTCTCAGATATGAAATTGACTTCGTTTGTTTGTTTTATTTTTGTTAATCCCGTGACTTTAAAAAAAGTGCTTTCTGGGGGCCCGCAGTGCAAAATATGGAAGCACGAAACAGATATTCCGCACAAAAGTCGATGTTTCTGAAAAAAGCTGCCTTTTGCATTATTATTTATTTACCAGGGCACTATTAAAGTTATTTCAAACAAATTGACAAAAATCTTATAACGGTTAAAAGCAGAATGTCTCTTTATCGATGTTCATAACCTAATCCAAACCGCTCACTAAAAATGCACCTTTTTAATGACAATGCTATGAACTGTAAAAACAAACTAACAAACTAGTGCATTTCCGAGGATGATTATTCGACTGTCATGTGATTACATGAATCATCACAACTAACTTTGTTCTTTATCCATAATTATCAAAAAAAATAGGGGATTGGTGAACATCAAAGTATGAAATTGATAAGATTATCACAGCTTGAAAAGAAAACAAGGAAATCATGAGATCCGGATGAAGAAAGATAAGTTTCATCGTGGTCGAAAGATGATCATTTCACAGGTTCGTTATTACTTCCCAGCAGGGTGCAAAAAATAATGGTCACGTCCCCAACTAGTGCAAAAAAATAATAAAAAAATAAATAGCAATAGTCTTCCACACAAGTTCAACCAAGCAGCAGAAAGGCACAGGAAGTACCCCGGTATAGATGCAATAATATCAAAAGCTACAGCATACACGTTAATCAAGGAAATGACAGGATATATATTTGTATCCACAACTTGTTTTTAAACTCTTATGATATCCGGGATATTTACTCTTATGCTATCAATGATGATATATATATATATAATTCGTTAAATTTGTTCTGCGTGTGAACTAAATTAGAACTAAACACAAAGCAAATCAAAACAAATACAAGGGGGAAGACCACACTTGTTTCTAAACAGAAAATGGAATTTACATAACTCGGAATTTGAACTTTTCAACGCCCTGGTAATTTTAGATACACTCGTGAGAAAAAGTCACCATTTCTCACATCATTGTGGGTAATTTGAAACGTTGTCATAATGAAAGGAAGTAATATTGATGCTATCGATCCACGGTGTGTTCTTGCGCCAGGAGTAACTTGTGGCTGTGAGAACTAGGAAATGGTAAGAGCGCTCCTTTCTATTGAAACTTATGAACAACTATTTGTTTGAGCAATATATGAAATGATTAATCCTTTGTTTATATGAAGGCCGGTTTACCTATCTTTGTGGTTTTACCTCTTCGTGGAGTAGGTTCCTCGGGATCTGAAAATAATTAGTGTATTAGTTACTCAATGTCCTCGACCGTTTTGTACACGGCTGTTTGTTTTCTCGGAAGTCGGCATATATCCTACAAGCAAGTGATCAACATAAATAAAGGTGTGTTAAATCTTGATTCTCTTGAAATGTAAAATATAAAAGCTGTAGTGTCAGACGGTATCTCGTGATGCAATATCAGAACCATCAGATGAGCTTTATAGACCTATAGGGGGTGTACCATAAAGAGATACAGTCAATATTACGTTCAATTTTAACTTTGGTACATGGTATGTCATAGACTTATACTGATATTAATCGTAAAATTTTATGTTACTTGGCCCTGGTTTGTGATAAGAGGGTCTGGATAGGTATGTCAGATCATCTGTTGACAGGAATAGCAGAAATGGAAATAAATTCGTCCTCGGGTTTCACAGTTACTTAACTAGACTATCAGACTATGGTGGCTATGTTGAAGATTTGTTAAAAACTCAAAATAGAATACTTCCTTACCAATCCTTACGTCATTAAAAAAAAAATCATTACTATAGATCCTAGGACGAAATGCTAGGAAAACAAAACTTCTGACCATCTAGCAAGTGAAGTGTTATTTAATAAGTGGATTCTTGAATAGCACTCATGTCTGCCAAACTTGACCCTCCTGGCGCTGCATATCAGCTTTAGCTTGGCTGCTATCACGGCGCTCTAGCATTTCGAGGAATTTCTTCCTACAGGGTACCCATTGACACACCTGGGTAGACAGTGGCAATATTGTACATTAATGCCTTGTCAAAAGACATTAGTGCTACGGCGAGACTCGAACCTCGAACCGTTTGATCTAGACCACGACTAGATACCCAACATTGTTTCAGCCACCATTACATAATTGCATGCCTTATTTCATACCCAACATTATTTCAGCCACCTGTTAAGGTTATTGTAATCCGCGACTAAACAAAAACAAAAACAACTCTAATTTGCTTAATAGGAACCAACGGTTCCTATTAAGCAAACATAAATTCACTCTCATGATTTCTCAAATGATTTTTTAAAGAAATCGAAGGGACATTCAGCAGCAAAATCCACTGACAATGTCAGTGAACCTATGACATTCATTGTTAATAATAATACTTCATTCTAGCGTACACATATAAGGCTTGTTCATAATATCCTTCTTCCCTTTCATTTCGATTCAATAAAATATTTGTCAATATTACATTATGGACGTATCTCCTCCCGCGAAAAAAAAAATCGGGTTGACAGACCACAAGGGATATCTGAAGTAACGAAACAAATGGGACAATGCAAATTGTATGATACCATTGGTTAATGGGAAAATCCTTACATACTTAGTAACTTCAACTTTTAAATAGGCATGCCCTTATTTTCTTTCCATTAGATTCATTTTGAAATGTCGCATTTGAAATGTCGCAGTACATTTGTTCTTATATCTAATTTTCCTAAGAGCAAACATTCTCTGAACATTCATGCTTATGCTTCTTGAGTTTTCGGGCCTAAAAAATGTACCCGTCATGCCTCCATATTTTGTTAATCATCGGTTGGGGACAATGTTTATTTATACGATGACTAAAACAATGATGATGGCGTTGCTTTGGTTTGTTTCCAGATTCTATCATTTCCTTTCAACTGGGAAATCCTTGATTTGGTATATACTTGTACATGTAGTCAACCATAATGATAAGCTATCAAGATCTGGGGGGTGTTTCACAAAGAGTTAAGTTTGTCGTGCTTAAACGCCAATGCGCATCCGTTATTTAAAGTGATTACACAATGGTGATTTTTTTTTTTTAATATGATCGAGAATAGAATTCTAAGAAGAACAACATTAAAAATTTGATGATTTTCAGTCGAAATCAATGCATTTTGGCTAATTTTCTCATAAAAAGTCAAGAGTTGACCAAAAAGATTGAGTATGAGGTATGACGTAAAAGTGGGTACCCAGCTTCGCGCATTGCAGTTGTGCTGCGCGCTAGACTGTACATTATGTATTATACCTTGCGTGCATTTTGCTAGAATTGCGCGACAAGGTACCCACTTTGACGTCATTTTGACGTCAAAGTGGGTACCCAGTTGAAAATGATACTGCTTTCACACCAAGGTACGGTCGCTGCGACCGTACCCAGCGACCGATGAAATCATGGTGTGAAAGCATTTCATCGTACTCAGCGACCGATCGTTTTGGTCAAAACGATTGGGTACGGTCGCAGCGACCGTACCCAGCGACCGTACCTAGGTGTGAAAGCAGTATAAGTCACAGCTGAGGGGTCAAAAATATTCTGAAATCTTACCACATTTGGGGGTTTCCTTGGCAACATGACTTAAAAAAAAAACATCAAGCAGGTGTTTTTCTGCTAATAAAATCATGCTCTTTTAAATGAGCTAACATTGTTTCAGCATTGGGTACCCCCTTTAACGCGTAATCTCAGTGATGGACTTCCAATAGTGCGCGTCCCATGAGCATGATCTGACCAATGAGGTGATGAGTAATTATAGAGCACGCAAGTAGGAATTCTAGTGCGACTTTAGTCAAACTTAAATCTTTGTGAAACACCTCCCGGGTCTCCAAGGGTTCGTGAGTATTTAAAGTACTTCCGTCCGCAGTGTTAACGTTCATAGATAACGGTGCGCTGAAATCGGGGGGGGGGGGGGGGGGGGGGGGGGTTCCGATATGATTTTAGTAGACAGTTTAATGATCATGATGATTATAGGAAATTATACATTTGCCAGTTGACGGTCTATGAGTCAGTGAATGTCCATGAAGCCGTCAAGCGTAGAGTAAGTCTTAGGAGCAGCAACATTCACACCCGTGCCTTTGGTGTGTAGGTTACTCGTAATGCTTAAACTTCTTATAGCCGAATATGTCTTATACATCCTTGATGAAAATTGGAAAAGGTATAAAGAACGAGGCATTCATTAGAAAAAAGGAGACAGAGAGAGAGACGAGACAGAGTAAAGAAGATGAAAAGGAAGACGAGACATTCAAATATAAGAAAAACAGAAGCAGAAGAAGAATAAGAATAAGAAGAAGAAGAAGAAGAAGAAGAAGAAGAAGAAGAAGAAGAAGAAGAAGAAGAAGAAGAAGAAGAAGAAGAAGTAGAAGAAGAAGAAGGAGAAGGAGGAGGAGGAGGAGTAGGAGAAGAAGAAAAGAAGTAGAAGTAGAAGAAAATAATTATAAAAAAAAAAACGAGAAGAAAATGAGAAGAAAGGGCGCCTCTCCCTAATCGGTGACCGTCCAATTTGTATTCCATTCATCCATTCATGTTGTACCCCCTGAATGTCTGGATCCTATATTATACCGCTTTGCGTAGGTCGACGTACTCGCTTCGTCTCTTGTTACAATTAAAATTCCGACCATATGAACTCATTTCCACGATTTCAGACAATGACACATCAGACCTGTCACTGGTTTTCATTGCAAAGACGAACGATAACAAGGTTACTAGATTGGTGATTGAATTAAACCGCGACTGGTTGACCTGTTACGGAATGACCATGATGACAAGTATCATTGAACAAGCTTTGATATCATAATTTATCCGGATGACTTATTCACTGACAGCATCAAATTAACCATTGACTGAATCATTTAGGCTGTGGTATAATTGTCTCTTGGAGCTCACGGGGGAAATACTAATACATATATCATCTTAATGATGTCATAATTCATCAAAAAGTGACATGCCAATTTAATGGAGTCAGGCTGATGCTTGACCGAATTCAACGCACTTTTCTTTTGATTGAATTATTGCATCAAGGAAACACCGAAATGGTATTTTTCAAATGATACATGATCGGCATGACCGGCGTATGAAAGGCGTATACCCATTTCTGATATGTTGAATAACATTAATTTGATACCTGAAAAATACTCAAATTTCTAAGGTTCAGAAAAGAAGCAAAGCTACCCATGGGCCCCGTCTTACCATGCTTACAAAGAGTTGCGATTGATTCAAATCGATCGCAACTATGAGATTGATCTCAACCCCTATATCTTAAGTACACAGTTGAGATCATTCTCAAAGTTGGATCGATTTGAATCAATCGCAACTCTTTGTAAGACGGGGTCCTGGTCTATCACCACGGATACTGCTCTCGGCAAGATTGTCCGGTAAGACAAGTAGACCTTAAACATATTTTATCGCATAAACATCCAACCTCCTTAGACTAAATCAATCGGAAGTTGAATTTTTAATATGTTACACACCTTTACAGGGCCACGGAATACTACCCGGACATATCTATACACTGCAAAAACGGTGGTGTTAAATTGGTGTTAAATTAATACCACTGGTGTTTATTTAGCACAACTCTGATGGTGGTGTTGTCCTATATAAACACCAGTGGTGTTGATTTAACACCAATTTAACACCACCGTTTTTGCAGTGTATACCCTATCATGCCCATGGTAACCATGATCGTTACACTTACTCCGGACTTAACCCCCTTTTTTATATCCCGCCATGTATACTTGTACATGTTGTAATGAAAGTGTAATGTGTAATGAGAGTGTAATTTTGCGGTATTTTGGTGCAAGTGTTCAGGGGAGTAATGAGTAGGTCTTGTGTGAGGCCATCCCCGTTACTTGTCAGAAGGGTAGTTGTCTTTGGGTGGTACTTAAGAAAATATTAAGCATATTATGATATTTCATTTTAAAGTGATTATCGGTTGATATCCTAAACCGGTGAATTTTTGTGAGGCTAGCAAGCCCCAGCGTGTATAAAATACCGAGTGGGCATACTATATACATTATCACCAAATCGCGCTCCTCTCTTTTTGCTACCATGCCAAAAGCCACCAACGTGGGACAACCTCCCATTTTACAAAGCCATTGATTAACGACGTTATATAGTATACCATTTCATTTCAATTAGCTGTTACTCACTAATCAGGAACACATTGGGTCGGAAGAAGCTTAGCGGTCAAGCGGTGTCTCGTCGACGCCGCAGAATAATAGTTACTGTTTACAGTATGTTTTGAAAAGCTCGAAAATGAATGGTGCAAAAATAAGCCTAAAAGGTTCAGACAACATGGTCAATGACTGTAGGAAGCATGATTATAAATGATCACTGTTAGTTAGAAATTGCTTCAAAATTACTCATTGATTTGAAATATCTCTAATTTTAAAGCTGTGAAATTACTGATCTAGAATTCATTTAATTCTAACAGGGGGGAAATGAATAATACGTCGAGCCGTAGCAAAATTTGTTAAGTTTTGTTAAAGCCTTCAAGGATGGCTTTTGTTTAATTTCAAACAAATTGATGAACAACTTTAATACCTAGACTAGGCCAAAATTTCAGATGTTATGTTATTAGTCATGATGATGCTTTGAATGCCATTCAATTTGAATGAGGTATATTACTCATACAATGTTAAAAAGACAGAAGAGACAGAAAAAGGTAAACAGACAGAGAAAAAGATTGGCTTAGAGGGAAGCAAAATTATATCATGACAGGGGTGCTTTGTATAAAGGAATCGAAAGGAACGTCGAAAATCAAGTACATCCGTCAATATTTGAAGCAGATGTCAAAAAGCAAAATTACTAACGCTTCACCAGCCTTGCCATTTGAGAAGCCGAATTGTCGATAGTAGATTAGAGGATCACTTCCCGTGACGTTTTCTCGAGACGATTTGTACCGAGCTTGAACTTTAGAAAACCCAGGTACGTGGATTGTCAGACGGCCTTTTTTTTTTTTTTTTTTTGTTTTTTTTTTGTTTTTTGTTTTTTGTTCGAAGTAAGAAGGGGGAACAAGACAGCAATAAGGGGGGACAAAAACTGTCAACTACCGGGAGGTGAAAGGCAGCGGAACCAAATTCTGACAAACAGGAAAAATTCATCACTTCACACTCATGTTTACACTTATGCAAGTGTGATGATGCGAGTGACATCTGTATATGTATCTTACCCCCTTGTCTTTGTTCTCGGAAGGTGAAAACATTAATCGGTAATGCTGATGCTGATTAAAATCAAGAAATGTGGCAGTATGCATCACGATCTCGCATTAATCGTATGCCTTGTAATTCATTTTTTAATTCATTTTATTGTGGTGGTGGGGGAGGGTGGGGGGAATGAGCATTAATTTGAAATGGCTGTTGAGAAAGCAGGCTTGTAGTTAGGCAGCAATCGAACCAGCGGCATACAAAATTCTTTCCAAGGGAGTTGGTTATTCTTTTGATCAGGGGTAGTAATGACAGTAACAGTAAAATAATATTGAAGTGTTCAAAAAAGAAACTCATTCTGCAAAGTTTTGCGAAGTGGCGTAGCAGTATTCGTTTGTGCGGGGGGGGGGGGGGAGGTGGTAGGGGGGGGTGGGAGTGAGCGGCTTATTTGGTACAAAGCAAAATAGCTAAGACCGTCGCGACGAGTCATGTCACCCCCCCCCCCCTCATCTTTTTCCTTTGCACTTTCCCTACAAAGATGCTCAAGTGACGATGGCCCCGGGCTATTTCCTAGCGAACACGGTTATAGTTAGAGATTCATTTCCGTTTGTTGTTGTTGAATTGGTATTTTACAGATATGATTATTTACGTGGTACCAACCTTTAACATCGCCATCCGAAAGACGTGACTCAGACTCGAACCTGATCAGTTTATAACTTCCACTGTCATCTAGATTACAGGCGCACGCCACAACACCTAGTTTCATTCGGGTTTCGTGTTTGATTTAGAGTTAAGATTAGTGTTACTTTTCGGGTCTGGTTAGAATTAAGGTTATGGTTAGGGTTCGGCATGATGTTTGGTTGAAGGGTTGAAGCTTAGATTTAGAGAGTACGAAATTGTCAGCATGAGCATTTATTGTACATTGTTGTCAGCACGTATTGTATTGTACAACACAAGCATGGCAAAGTGTCAGATGGGATCGATCCCTTTAAACCACCTGACCAAGCGCAATCACTGACGTCACTTGTTTGTTATAGGTTAAGATTAATCACAGTGGGAAAGCAGATGGCGCTGAATTTCATATCGACTAGGTACCTGGATCAAAATAAAGACCCATTAACACGATTTATGGGTTAATATTAGCTTAATTTGATTACAACGATAGTTAGATCTTGTAATGACAACTCTTGAATGCTAGTATTCAGTTAATAAATTATTCGGTAAAGTCAGTATTACGGATAGAAAACGAAACTTATTGTAGATAAATCTCCGCTATATACAGTAAGTTTTGGTCTTGATTTATAGTATGGACTTCATTAAACTAAGACCGGATGAATGATAACTTTCATGAACTTATTCGGTAATTCGCGACAGTAAACCTGCAGCAGGGGGCAAATATAGTAAGACGACTTAGTATAAGACAAAAAGTTCATTTGAATCGATACATTTACACAGATCATTCCTTTATACGCAGATTTACTTTTGTAGTTTATAAAGTAACCGCATGTATTTGTGTTAATTTTCAGATTTTCTTGCCAATGTTGATATCATCATGATCATTATGTTTTGAACAAATGGGAAGGAACAAAAACAAATCGTGAACCACCATTTCATTGCCATTATTTTCTTCAAAAAGTAATCGTTCGTGAAGTAGACGTGTCTACTTCATTTAGGACCCAACTGTGAATACTTCCCCCTTTTTCACAGTCTGTCCGGAACCCATCAAATTTCCAGGGTGACGTGTTCTGGCTGCTGTGTATTCACTCTTTATCTCTACTACTTTCAACCTAATGTCTCAACGTAAGGTCCAGAATTAATTAAAAAGTTGACAACGGGGAGGGGGGGGGGGTCCGTTTCGGTAAAAACTAGTAGCCTCAGGGCCCCGTTTCATAAAACTTGTTATCACTAACAAGTTGCAATAACTGTTATACGCTTGAAATTCTCGCATCTGATTGGCTGAGAGAAAATTTGTCATACAAATGTGGCAGTTGTTGCTAGTAATAATTTTTTATGAAACCTTGGCCCAGATTTTCAAATATTTTCGTAGCATGAGCGACCCTATGAATTATCAAAATTCACTGGAAGAAAAATTTTTGATGGAGATGTCTCACTCCTACCCATCTCTGCTTGCGATGGCCGACCTATTTCTGAGAAAGTTAAGATGGTGCAGATGAAGCTGTTAACCCATAGGTTACTTACGGGAACCGGATGGTCCCTGCTGTGGGAAGTTGAGATTTAAGTCGTCAGTATTTAATTAGAGATGTTGATAAATCTTGCTTTGTGTTCTATTTCTATGCACACAATGTATGACTATAGGCCCTACATGTTAATCCACGTTCACCTGCTTGTGCTGTAATAATTTTGCCAAAGTAAATGTTCCTTTATGATTGATTTTCAACACATCCGCAAACGTTTTGAGAGCCCCCCCCCCCCCTCAAAAGGGCAAAATTGACCGTGATTTCGGATGAAAATTTCAATGGGGGTCATAATAGATACATGGGATGTAGGTAACCTTTAAAAAAGCTCATTATTTCCCCTGCATGCCCTGCGCGTAAAGGAAAATAGCAATTCATGTCACTTTAGATCATGCAGATGCTGGGAGGCTGTTGTATTCAACAAAACCTTGATCATGTTGATGTGACTCATCAAATGCTAAATGTTTTACAAGCCCCTAGCAATATTACACCCTAGTTTGAAGGTGTCGCCTGTTTCCTCTTTGAAAATATAAAGAGTTAGTCCGATCGTCATGGTTGTAGGAGGGGTACAGAGAAAACAAGGAGAAAGAAAGTGAGAGGGAGAGGAGAAACTGAGAAAAGGTAGGGGAAAAAACACGACAAACAGAGAAAGAGATAGATATCAAAGAAAAAAAAGATACTTGGATATGAAAGTGTTTGCGCGTTTGGGTGTGTGTCAGAGAGAGAGAGAGAGAGGGGGGGGGGAAGGGAGTTATAAATGATTCAAACAGTTAACCCCCTCCCGGAGACTCAAACTTGATCCCACGTGACATAATCTTGTGCAACCTGATAGTTTTCAAGCCTTGATTCACCTCCCATCACATCACATTGTTAACCGGTGTTAACCGGCAAAACTACCATTTTCACTTTTTCTGGTCGCGCTTGTATACTGCAAAATATTTGACTGCCCCCCCCCCCCCCCCCCCAATCTCTGGTTTATAGATTAGTACACTTGATTTCATTCGAAGCTATCAAAGCGTGTAGAAATGTAGGATGTGTCATTTAGTCAATCAAAAGTCAGAATGCCAACACCAGATGGCGAAGCATTCACAGACCATCTTGCTTAATGACATGAGAGGGCAGCAAACACAGTTATTGAAATTCAATGATTAGAGGTTAGAGTGGTTTAAGGCGCTTGACTGGAGACGCAGTATCGAGGGTTCGATCCCCGGCGCGGCACTATGCCCCTGAGCAAGCTTTTTTTTTTTTTTTATCTACATTGCTCTTCTGTCGTATATCAAATAAATGAACATGCTATAGGCATCTGAATACCAACGTGTGCAAGTGTTGTTTTTAAAAGTGTTTTGCTTACTTGTTTCTTAGTTGATTTTTTTTCCTTTATTTTATGGAGGGGGGGGGGGGGGGAGCCTGACCTCCTTTAACGGAATCTTACATGTTTAGAAATTCTAATTTTGATGCAAATATGATTGTATCATGATAAAAATATTTGTGATGGTGTTGACTGTAATACTAATAATAATATTAAAGATGATGATGGTGATGAATATGATGATGATAATGATGATGATGATGATGATGATGATGGTAATAATAATAATAATAATAATAATAATAATAATAATAATAATAATAATAATGACAGTAATAATGACAATAATAATAATAATAATTAATAATAATGATAATAATAATTAATAATAATAACAATAACAACAGTAATAATCATTATCTTAATAATAGTAACAAGTATAATTATAATAATAGTTATACTACTACTACTACTACTACTACTACTACTACTACTTCTATTACTACGGTACCACTACTACTCTTACTACTACTACTACTACTACTACTACTACTGCTAGTACTACTACGGTACTACTACTACTACTACTACTGCTGCTACTACTACTACTACTACTACTACTACTACTACTGCTGCTGCTGCTGCTGCTGCTGCTGCTACTACTATTACTACTGCTACTGCTACTACTACTAATATGGTAATACTACTTCTGCTGCTGCTGCTGCTGCTGCTACTACTGATATTAATAGTCCCATATATTTAACCTGAGTGTCACTAGAAACAGCCAAATAGGTCGTTCGAGGGGCGACGTCTGGGTCTGTATGGTGGTTCTATGAGAACCAATAAGTGGCCATAGTATAAGCAGAGCACGCCTGGATGAGCTTTAAAGTGCTTGAAGAAAGACGTCCTTTCCTAATTTTTCATCATCATTAACATCTCGCCTTATCATTGGTCAGATATAAATAATACAGAATATCAACCAATCAGGAAGATTCGGCTAAGCATGCGCAGATGAAACAAAACAAAACAAACGAGCTTTTAAAAAAACCAGTATCAAGTGGTCCTTGGCAAACGACCATTAAAAACGCTATTAGATCATAACGATCTTTAACTCTTTGTTTCTATCATTTATCACAATCGCTACAAACATAAAAAAACTAATCAAATTATTTTTTGATGTCTTCCGAGACCTTTCTTTCTTTCGATCAAAACTCTATAACATAACAATTATAATAGTAATCTGATATAGTTTTTAAAAAGCAAACAAAGAATAACACCTGACCGAATGCCTGACCCAAATTTACTATTCACTGCGTCGACGATCTGTAAATATTTTTTTTAAATACGACATGACTACGGACGCATCATTTTATTTTTCATTTTCTTTCTCTCTTTATCGTCTATTTGTCCTTGCCTTTCTGCCTGTCTGTCCGTTTCTCTCTCTCTCTCTCTCTCTCTCTCTCTTTCTTTTTTCACTATGAGTGTCTCTCTTCCCCTCTCTGAGTTTCCCTATTAGACGCTCTCCACAATTTATATCTGGCTCATCCATCTCTTTTTTATCGTCCTTCCTGCCTTTCCTTCTTTTCCCTCTTTCTTCTGGAATAAGCTAGTAGTGAGCACTGGATTGCATGTTTGTTTCACTTCCAATTCTCTCAAATAATGATACGTAGGACTACTGTACTATAATGTCTTATCCTTTCATAACGTATCGGGAAAAATGTAATCAAAACACACTGAAGAATGTTATTTCTGGTGCAAGATTTTATTCACATTCAGTCCAGACTCATATTATCCATCTAAGTATGTTTTATTACTACCATGCTGTGCAGATATCAGTTTTCTTTATTTCCATGTAATTATATTAACCTAATTATTTACATGATCATGAACAAAACTAATTCTGGAATCGATAGTCATTTTAATTATTGTGAGAACAACTGCGCCACAGTTCATCGACATTGCAGTATTAAAAAAAAATTGTAGCCTTCGTATCCCAATGACAGTTCACAGTAGAGATGTGGTATTGTTATATGTTTTCTTACAGAGGACAATTAACCTTTTATCAATCTTACACGCACAATGAATTATCATTTTTTAAAACATAATTATCTTTGTAAACTAAATACCCGCAAATAATTATGGGAGGTTTTTCAATTCGACACCATCTTTGCAGTCATGTTTATTGGAAGTGCTAATTTAATGATTACCCGGTCCCACGTTTTGTCTTTTTTCTTTACTGTCACAGTAAGGATATAAATTTGAACTTCAGTCGGTCATTCGGAATATTAACCTGACTATCTATAGTCTGCACTAACGAAAGCACTCAAAGGATATTTTCATGAGTGCGTCATCCTGGTCATTAGCAATATTCCTATCCAGTCTGCAACTTCATCTCATAAAAAAATATGTCAATGGAAGCTTTGCGCACAAAAAGGGATAAGGGATGAAAAGACTTCAAAGAAATAATCTAAATAAAATACTGTACATTATTCGTGGATACAGGTAGATCATAAGTTTTGACAATGGAGTGCATCTAAATGCTTTGAAGAATCAATAACACTTTTGGGTATTATTTGAAGAATCAATACAATTTTTGGACACTATTTGAAGAATAAATAAAGTTATCGGACACTTCTTTCTAATGTTAAGATAACTTCTTACAGCAAATATGAAGGTTTATCCACCCGCCCCCATTCTCCACCCTCAATTAAAACTACTACTCTTCACGAAAGAAAAGTTATTTCAAAGGCCTTATAAAGGAGTGAAAAATATTTAGCAGATGTTACAAAGTTATACGAAACGTGGCTAATATACATGTATACATTTGCAAGGAACTATTATACAAACTATCAATGATGTTACAGTCACAATGAAACGAATGTTCATGTTTTTTTTTCATAATAACAATGTTTCTTACTTGCTTCTCTGGTACCTTCTAAACCCTCGCAACTCTCTGTTTCCAGTTGGCCTGAAATTTCACCTTTCCCAATAGTAGGAGAACTTCATTTCATGCATGTCAACGAGTTATTTGACATATGTTACTAATTAGAAACAATAGGTACCATGAACTTCCATATTCCGCAGGAAAAAAAATACAGAAACCTTAATGCTTCCATTCTTTTATTCTAACGATTTCCTCCATGAATGATCATTAGCATTGTTCCTAAAGAGAGGATGGAGGGATGAAAAGATTGGAATAGATAATCTATGGCAATTATTTTACATCCTGGATATACATAGGTCGATTATAAAAGAAGAATATGCTTCGAAGAATTGATAAGATTATTGGACACCACATGCAACTGTCTTTCTCCTAATGTTGAGAGAACTTGTCAAATTGTATTTACAACCAACATTAAAGTCCATCAAGGAAGGGGGAAGGTTCGTCCATTTTCCCAACTCCCGCTGAGAATGGTGACTATTACTGTTCACGAAAGAAAGTTATTCAAAGGCTTCATGAAAGAATAAAGTGAAAATATTGTAAGGATGCTACAAAGCTTTACAAAATGTGGCAAATATAAATTTGCAAGGCATTTTCATAAAACCTATTCATGACAATAACCCAGTCATGATGAAACGAATCTAGTTGTCTTGGCATTTTCTAAACTCTCGCAACTTTGTCTTTCTAACATGCCCAATAAAAACAGGAGTGGGGCAAGCCATTTGTCGAGTGTTTGACGTGAAATTAAGTCAAGTGGCGTGATGCACAACGTACAAGGTAACAATGAAGCGTTGGTAAAACGTTGGACCAACGTTGTGAATTATTTTTTAAAACGTTGCCTCAACGTTGGCAGGCAACGCTGCAGCATCGATAGAAGTGCACGCGCATACATCGTCAGTCCAACGATGTTTACAACGCTGGTCCAACATCGTCCGGCAACGCTGGTCCAACGTTGGCTGAAACGTTGCTGCAAGGTTAGCGGGCAACGTTGCAGTATCGATGGAAGTGCACGCGCATACATCGTCAGTCCAACGATGTTTTCAACGCTGGTCCAATGTTGTCCGGCAACAACGCTCCATTGTTGTCTGTAACGCTGGTTCAACGTTAGCTGAAGCGTCAGTCACAACGTTGCTCCAACGTTGGCTGGCAACATTGTAGCACTGATGGAAGTGCACATGAATACGTCATTTCAACTACGTTTACCAACGCTGGTCCAACGCTGTCTAGCGATAATTCTCCAACGCTTCTCCAACGTTGCACCCACATCATGCCAACGTCATGCCAACCTTTGGCCATCATTAAAAAACAATAATTAATGGCAAGGTGAAGTACATGTATACCACTCTATCCCCTATCACATGGCCATTGTCCTATCCTATCCTACAATCCTACTTCCTATTATCCTACATCCTACAACTATCTACTAGGCCACAACTAACCGGTGGTGAATTGGGTTTGTACAGACGTGTATCAATCAATCAATTCTGATTTTTTACGTCTGGGACCGACCTTTTAACGTCACCATCCGAAAGACGTGGCAAATGTTGATTCATGTCTTGCCAAAGGACATTAGTGCCACTGCAGGGATTGGAACCACGGACCTTCCCTGATAGCAGAGACTGGTAAGAATAACATCATATTTACGTATTTTTAAAGTCGTGTCATACGTCTTATTTACGTATCATATATACGTCTTTAAGACGATCCTTTGCACCAGCACACGACGTAAAATAAGACGTCATATTTTTACGTCAGTTTTACATCATATTGGTCGGAAAGAACCGTCTTTATGACGTCTTTACGACCCAAAGGCAGCTCACAGACTGGTAAAAATCACATCATAAAGACGTCAAGTCAAAGCTTCAAAGCTGGTTTATAAAATATTTTAGAATGTATTCAACATTATGATGTTTTTCTTTGTTAATGTTCTAGCCTATAGATCGTCCCACACTAGCCCTATATCCTAACATCCTACATCCTATACATGCTATACCTAACTACTGATGCTTTGTATCGACATTACTATTTATATGGACTGTAGTGTAGTATATTTTTAAAAAACAGTTGGAAATTACAATTTCTTGATACATTCTGAAATACCCTGCCCATGACATTAACTGAATGGTGTTCAACATGGAAGTACATTGTTCATTAAATCAGCAGTGCAATCATTGAATGAAATGTTAAAATTCAAATGTTATCTCCCCTTTTTTCACGAAGTTTAGTCATTTCTGGTCATTCATGAATATTCATGAATCACGATCAACTATCACGACGTAAAACTGACGTAAACACGTCATGTTATGGTCTTGAAAAAAGCTGTTATAAAGTGGGAAATAATTGACGTAAAAATACGTCTCATTCCGGTCTTTAAAAAAGACGTTAAAAAGTGGTAAATGTTTGACGTAAAATATATGTCATCTTATGTTCAAACAAAATTTGAGAAAATTTTGGTTATATAAAGACGTCATAAGGTTGTCGTAAAATAGTCGTGTATACGACATATGACGTGTGGACCAATTTATGACCAGTTCTTGACGTCTTAAAGACGTCCGTTCTGCTATCAGGGTTAAAGCACTTTCTATACAACTGTTTCACAGTCTGATCTAAGCATCCACTTATTTTTTCTCTGTTTTGTTTTAATGGGGTCAGTAGTGCTCATTTTTCTTTTCTTTTCATAGGGAGGAGGGACCCCCTGAATATTTCCTTAATTACTGTTGACCTCACATTACGTTGTGTAGTTCCAATTAGCAGGATTAGAACTTTGCATTCTCTAACTCTTATATTCACCAAAATAGAATTATGCCTATGCAGTATGGATTTATGTTATTTGGCAATTAATCTGCATTTTGCCACTCTCCACCCAGGTGAAGATGGGTACGGGCAGGAAGAAATTCCTAAAATGCTTTGAGCACTGAAATTGGTAGTCTAGCTGAGCCGGGGTATAATATTGAGAGCGCCTTGAGCACCTTTGTTTCCTGAATACGTGCGGTGTATAAATATCCAATACTAATTTAATACCTGAAAATTAACTGATTACCTTCTTCATTGTATGCAAGGGAGCGTAGCGACGGAGCGGAAGATTTTATATTTTTTGAACAGTCAAACATATTTTAGAGCACATTAGGAAAGTCTTCACAATCTGTTGTCCCGATCCGTTGTAGCCTTAACTCATTATTTTCAACATGCACTTTTGTTCCAAATTTGCGTCTGGACAATCCTCTGCAAAATCTCCCGGGGAGCAGCCTTTCAGAGCGAGACATTATTTCTAATATTCAACTATTTGCTGGCACTATTTCCTTTAAAAAATGATTATGTATATCAATTCCATAAATAGTTTTGGATATTGATTACTGAAGCACTGAAACTAAAAGGTACCATTTCCTCATCTCCCTTTTCAGCTTTGAAATCTTGAAAGGTGATGTACTTTACTCTTCCCATTTTTCCAAGAAAAAATAAGTTTACAAAGGTATTTATTCATCCGTATCGATATTTGGAAACTAATAGTGGGCGTCATGATGTACATTAAACTCTTGCTTTTGAAATGTTATTAAAATGACACCACTCTCGCTTTTCAGCTTCGAAATCTTGAAAGGTAGTGTGACTATTCTCACTTTTCTAAGAAAAATGAAAATAAAGTTTCCAAAGGCATTTATTTCTCCCTTCCGTCTTTAAAAGCTTTCGATAGTTGGAAACTAAATATAATGGGCGTTATCATGACCATGCACGTTAAATTCTTGCTTTTGAAATTGGATGACACTGCTCGCGCTTTTCAGCTTTGAAATCTTGAAAGGCATTGAAAATGAATACTCTCGATTTTCCAAGAAAACTGAAAACAAAGCTTCCAAACATGCCAAGGTATTTTTTCTCCCTTCTGCCTTAAGAAAATTTCGATATTTTGAATCGTAATGATGCACATAAGATGTTTGCTATTGGAAGGTGACTGATATGACACTGCTTCTATACTTAGACTAAGATAGTTTGGAAAAATTTGTTCTGAATTTTTGAAATTTGAAGTTAGATGACTTCATATACGTGAAAATAAAAACAAAAAAATCCTTCAAAGTGTGATAAATAGTGGGTGATGGAGCCAGTAATAAATGATAAGGCATGAAAATAAACTTTTGGTCCATTAAATGATTAAATTAGGTAGTTTCTACTGAAAATAGAATTCAAAGTGGGTAGGTGCTTAAATTCCATGAAAAGTGGTAGTCTACAGCATAAATCGGTAGAGTTGGCAAGTATGTGATTTTCACCCACTAGTATGCTCTGAGCCAATTAAATGAAAGGATTTTCAGTAGCTTATAACAGTTGTCAGTAAAAGTCACCGACAAAACTCTTCATGGAACGTTCTCTTATTAATTGCAGGGTAGAAAATGAAAATTTCTTCTTTGAATAAATCTTATGTCTTGGAAAAAGCAAGAAGTCGTTTATGATGATTGTTGTAATCTCATTGGAAAAGCCATAAAAAAAATGGTAACAATATATGGATGTAAAAAATAACGTAAAAATCACGTCATATTGTGGTCTTTAAAAATTTTTTAAAACGTGGGAAATAATTGACGTAAAAAACCCGTCTTATTCTGGTCTTACAGAAGACGTAATAAAGTGGTAAATAGTTTGACGTAAAATTTACATCATATTATGATCAAACAAAAAGTGGGGAAATATTGGTC
Source organism: Echinometra lucunter (assembly GCA_029962745.1). Taxonomy (NCBI): domain Eukaryota; kingdom Metazoa; phylum Echinodermata; class Echinoidea; order Camarodonta; family Echinometridae; genus Echinometra; species Echinometra lucunter. Next base: position 26,485,976 of record CM057156.1, on the reverse strand, counting down.
ATAAAAAAAGACGTTGTATTGCCGTCGCAAAATAGTCATCTATACGACGTATGACGTGTGGACCAGTTTGAGACCATTTTATGACGTCTTAAAGACGTACGTCTGCTATCAGGGTTGGGGTTCAAAGTCCGGAGACTTATCCACTGAGCCACAAAACCACTAACCCTTTCATCTACTTCGTTATATAGGGACTAGACAGCAATACTTGAAAAGATTTGGTTGAAAATTACAATTTACAATCATATTCGACCTGAAAATACCTCCTAAAGTCAAATGTTTGAATTATAAACGACATGATAATCAATCTACATAAAACTACCAAACGCCTTTTTCTAACCTTCTGTTTGTATCTTGAGATAGCCAAAAAGGTCATTGCTAGCAAAAAGAAGCAGAAGCTTGTTTCTTCTGCAGCATGAGCTAACATTCCTATTCAAAATTTCCTGAAAATCAAAAGGAAAGGTTTCGTTCTTTTACACAAAGGCCTGCCAGATTAGGAAATGCCTGTATGAAAAGGAGGAATATTCTTTCTTCAACAAGCATTTGCCTGCTTTTTTTGCTTTTTTGCAAGCTCCTCTGCAGGTAGCTTACGCTTTTTCTTGCATAAACATGATGTAAATTACCAGTCTTTATTTTTAAATCTCAAATTGCCCTCACTTCCTATTTAAGACCATTAGTAAGCCGATACATGTATCCATCTTCAGTCTCAAAGGTTTGTTATACAATTGAATATTAAAACCAGTTTGGTTACATTTAAAAGCAGTAGGTCAAATAATTTTCTGCATCAAATTTGGAAAGAGGGCGAGGAGTAGAGCTTTCGACGAGGCTTACGCATCAGAGCACAAATCTCCTTTTTTACTATTTTCCAGAAGGCATCTTGATCTGATGTCAATGAACCTGCTGAAAACTTTCAAACAATATACCACCTGTCAAACAACATACCACTTACCTGGCAATACTAGGCCCTATATAAATATTTGATTGATAACTTTTTTACTAGGAGCCCACTGAGGTGCTCATTCAGAAGATTTTTTTTTTTAACCGTAGCCCTGTGCTTCAGCTAAACCAGGTGTCTCAAAAAAGCTTAACGGCAGCTTATAAGTACTTTGCTTTCGAAAAGTATTTTTACATCATTGGGAGCATTGGTTAAGATCACCGAAATTGGTTACGTAAGTTTGATTCTATGCCCCCTTTTTTTAGATTTTTGCGACCGATTAGAGTATAGAGTTGTGTAAAGAATGGCCTTTATCAGTGTTTATGTAACATATGACAATGGCTGAGGAAAGCCTAATGACGTAAATGATGCATTTAAACAAAAGAAACATACCATAAAACATGTGTTAAAAAGGCAATTTTAGGAAACGGACATAGATAATCTTGGTATTTTTCTCTCAGACAGAAGATGCTTTAAAATTATATATATATATATATATATATATATATATATATATATATTTATACATATATATAATCATACAATTTTTAAAGGCTAAGTATGTCCCCTATACTGAAAAAATGAAAATCTGCCCTTCCACTTTTTGGGACACACCGTCAGATCTCTGGCCGAAAAAAAGGTCCAGCGCAAGTAATCGCTTTCAGTTTTTACTTTGGCATAATAGCTATTACTAGGTAGCTTTAGCTTCTAAGCAAATGCTTCTTTTATCAATACGGCCCAATCGTCTAGCACCACCATGGCTAAACCCAATTGATCTACTATTTGTGTCATTGCCAGTTGTCTGGCAACTATTCGACAAATTAGTTTCCAACGTTGTGTCATTGTCAGTTGTCCGACAACTCTCTATCTATCTAGTTCCCAAAACTGTATCATTGCCATTTGTCCGACAACTCTTCAACAAATTAATTTCCAACATTGTGTCTTTGTTAGTTATCCGACAACTCTCCAACAAACTAGTTTCCAACGTCGTGTAATTACGAGTTGTCCATCTACTCTCCAACAAACTAGTTTTCCAACGTTGTGTCATTGCAAGTTGTCCGACGACTCTTGAACAAATTGGTTTCCAACGTTGTGTCATTGTCAGTTGTCCGACAACTCTTCAAAAAATTAGTTTCCAATGTTGTGTCATAGTCAATTGTGCGATAATTATCCAACAAACTAGTTTCCAACGTTTTCAATGTAGTGTCATTGTCGACGGTCCAACAACTCTCCACCTAACTAGTTTCCAACGTTGTGTCATTGTAAGTCGTCCAACATTTCTCCACAAACTAGTTTGACAACGTTGTGTCATTGTCTACTGTCTAACAACTCTCCAGCAAACTAGTTTCCAACGATGTCAACATTGTGTCATCATCGACTGTCCAACAACTTTCCACCTAACTAGTTTCCAGCGTTGTGTCATTGTTAGTTGTCCAACAAATATCAACAAACTAGTTTCCAACGTTGTGTCATTGTCAGTCTTCCAACATATCTCCAACAAACTAGTTTGCAACGTTGTGTCATTGTCCACTGTCTAACAACTCTCCAACAAACTAGCAAATCGCCATTTTTTTCGAGAGAGCAAAATAAACTTACTATCACTTTACTTTATCTATTTTGTTTCTCGTAGCATTACTTGAAAAGAATTATATTACAGGGTACTTAGCAGAAGAATTATGAGGTGGCTGTCAGCGGAATACTGACATTATGCAAATTCTCGGAAGGGGGCGGGGGTGCAGCCTCCAGTCAGTCTCCTGCTTCACATACACGAATAAAATGAATATATATTACACTTAAATTTTGTCAGTCCTTTTCACCTCTCTCTGTAAGCTTAAGAGGTTCTAAGAGCTGGTAATCTTGAGATTCAAAGAGCTCATTCAGGGACACCTTATAGTCCTCTACGGCAGAATGCATTTTCTGAGGGCTCGACTCACCCACCGTCTCTGCTCCAGCATGCGAAAGGATCTTCGGTTTATTGTGTCGATCCTGAGAACCCGGTGTATCCTTTGCCATGCATGTCTCGACAGCAGGGCGCTTCAGTCTGCTGTAGTCTGAATCGTTAGGGATATCAATGGTTTCAGACTTACTGGACTTGATGGGCTTTGCATAGAGATTTTGAAGGGATCGTTCCGTTGCAAAAGACATAGAAGCGCGTCCTGAAATGCTACAAACATTTGTCGTGGCATGAGGTCTCTCGTCTCCGGGGATTTTTGGCAATTTCAAGTGGGAAGGCATCTTCCCCGCGAGGTTGTCGTCGTTCTGGCGATATTCTTCTTCAAGATCATCAACTGTGCAGTAAACATGGTAAATGTTATCTGGATCGCTGGACACTTCTCTCTGCATTGGTGAGGCATTGACTTCGTTGTCGAGCCCTGTATGACGACCCTGTCATTTCTCTTTGTAGATCAAGATTGACTTCATTTTCATCGAAACTGCCCCCATTATCATGTGCGTAGAATTGTAATCCAGTTTGTGAACAAGTTTCTGTCTCTGTCAAAGACTGCCGTTGATCAGACACTATTACTGGTGACAATCGCGCTGAAAGGTGGGTCATTTCTGTTGCCCCTCTTTCCTCTTGTCCACATTTGTTTGGGGCTTCTCGAGGTCTCAGGTGTTTACCACAGATTTTGTGTGCTACAATTAGGAATGTACCTACGCTAAAGGATAGGACTAAAAGTGATATCGTGATGGTGAAGGAACGGGGAAGAACCGTAACACCATCTTTTCCTGTTGAAGCGTCAGCTGAAGAACTCTCCACTGACTTTTTCTTTAAAGTCTTTGTAAAGTTATCTGCGTCTCCGGAAGTCATGACATCTTTTTCAGTTGTCCCTGTTAGATGAACGACCTCAGAATTAGGTTTGCTGCATCTAAGCGTTCCTGTCGAACATTTCGAGGTTTTCTCATAAGGACTTTTTATATGCATAATTAATTCGATTCCGAGTACCAACCTATCTTGTTCCTGAACACATATTATTATAAGGTCTTCGTTTTCCTTCTTTGCGTTAGGGATAATCTCGAAGAACTTTTGATTCGTTTGACCGAGATTTCTAATATTAATTTCCTTCTTATTACTTCCTATAGCGACCCACTGAATTCGACTACCATCGTGTGGACAATTTATCTTTATTTTTTCCCCACGTTTCACAGTGTTAACCCGTAGCTTTTGATAGATTGAGTAATCACAAAATACTTGTTCCTTTGAACCTGGAATCATCACATGACAAGAGGCATTGACCATATTATGCGTATCCTTGTAATCGAAAAGTTCATGCGGATAAATCTCAACTTCCAAGGTGTTAGAGTTATTAAAATGCTTGGTGATACAATGACCTTTCTTCTTTTCTATACCATGCACCTTGATTGCAGCGTCTGCGTCGCTGTCTTCTGTAGACCAAGAGCAAAGGAAGGGGATAACCATCTCTTGTTGTTGGTTCTCGGGTAGCAATATAGAACACTTAGGAATAAAGCCATTGTCCGTCAAATTTCTCCTTCTGCCCTCGTCTGCTTGTATCGTATGGTACTGAGGGAATTCTGCGTTCACAGAACAGTCACTTATTTCCGGACATGGTGATAAGGTGCCATCGGTATTTACTCCACATTTATATGGACCCTTTGCTATATAATTACGGTACGTGATGTTGTCATGAAGTGACCATGTAAGACGACTCTTACATTGAAAGCAACTCCGTAAATCACTCCCTGCTTTGACAGGACACACGATGATCAACACTGTCAAATAGATGATGAGCAGTACATTTGCCATTTTAGGAAACGGCGTCTTTCTGTTTGCTGCAAACTGGGAGAAAATATCCACAAAATTAATCTAAACTACTCGCTAGATTCGAAGTATTTTGATTACTGTTTATTTATCTTTGTGCAGTTAAGGAGGTCTCGAACACTAGTAGGGACGAGAAACGTAATCGTATCATTGCTTAATACTAGAAAGAAACTGAAACACTTATCCTCATTTGTATCCCCTCTTTCTTTCTCTCTCTCTTTCTCTCTCTCTCTCTCTCTCTTTCTCTCCAGCCCTCTCTAAAGGAAAATCATTGACATGACCTTGTGAGTATGACAATGGTAGAATTGCAATATGGCGTACCTCGGCAACAATATGTCATTTACTGCTGCATTAAGATAGCAAGGCGAACGCTCGATCGATAAATGTATTTCGGAGATTTATTTTGGTCAGAAAATCAAAGCAAAGAACGAAAGAAAAAAAAAAAACGTCCTACTTGAAGCCGTGTTTATTTCATTTTAAAGCAGTAAAAGGAGTTCCTTGTGAAGAAATCCCAATTTGCAGGTCAAAGGGAATCTATATACAAGTATGACTGAATTATCGAATGATTAGTACAACATGACTGAATTATGGAATCTATGATGAATAAGTAATACTTGTTGATAGCGACTTTACAAAGTACAACAATAACATTATAAAGTATGATTAAGGCAATCCCGAATAACAATCAAAATAATTTTATCAATCCTTCTTCTTTGGGGGTGGGTGTGTTGTTTATATCAATTCAAAAAATGATCAGAAATGGGGATTCCGCGGGAGCTGGATGGGAGGGGTCGCCTCCTTAAACAAATTTGTATAGGTGCCCACTTATTAATTTCCGAATGTTGCATACAAAGTATAATTGTAACACTGCATGTCCAGAATATTAATGATGTTGATTATATAAATTAATAATGATAATGATAATAATAATAACAATAAAAACAATATACAGCAAGAGCCAGATTGAAATCACATACGGAAAGTTGTAGTTTTTGAGCAATTCCAGTTGTTAGCAGATATTGAATATCACTAGTAATCGTTAGATGGGTACCTTAACACCTTGCCTGAGGGACTTTATCGTGTTTATTGAGGTTCCATAAGAATCAACAAGTGGCCTCTTAATTATCAGGGCTTTCCTGGGCGAGGTAAAAGAGTGTGTGATATGAAAGACGAACTTTCTTAATATTTCATCATCGTCTGCATCTCGCCTTCTAATTGGCCTGATATAAATATTGGAGAATGTAAACCAATCAGGAGAATTCCGCTTAGCATGCGCAAATTGAAAACAAAACAAAATAGCAAACAGTGATAAGTGTGTCCTTTTCCATGTTAGTAAACGATGATAAGGAAAAAAATTATATCAGATCAAAATGTTCTTTTATTTTCTGTTTCTGTCATTAATGGTTCGAAGATTAAATATCAACAAGTTCTTTTGTGATAGATTTTTTTTTTTGATCAGCTGATCAACTAACCAAACAATGACATAATTATCATGATAGTAACCTGATATATATAGTTTTTTAAGATAATAAACCTAGTTACCTTTTCATCGTGTCGACGATCATAACTATTTTCTCAGTACATTATTTCACTACAGAATCATTTCCCCTCTTTCTTTCTCTCTCTCTCTCTCTCTCTCTGCCATCTGTTTCAGTCTCTCTGTCTGTCTGTCCGTCTCTCTCTCTTACATACTCTGAGGCTTTCTCACCCTCTCCGAGAGTTTCTCCATATATCTAGCTCGTCCATCTTTCTCATTGTCTTTCCTGCCTTTCATCCTTTTCCCCTCTCTTTCTTTAGGATGAAACCAGCGGCAACTGGATCGCATGTCCTTTGTTTCGCTTCCACTTCTACCTAAAATGTTATCTATTATCTATTATACTATAAATTTCACTTTTTAATTGACATAACATGTCAGAAAATGTAATAATATAGACCGAAAATGACATTTGTGGTCTAAGAATTTATTGACTCTTCAGTGCATACTCAGTATTACACATTTAGGTACATTTTATTGATGCGCAAATTACAGTTTTTACTGCTATACAATGATGTATAACTTACTCTGTTTACATAATTTAGAACAGAAATAATCATTCTTGAATCCTTACCCATTTAATAGTTATGATTGTAACAAAGTATTATAAAACAATGATTTTATATTTTTTTCTCAAAATTAATCATAACAGAACACTGACTTTGTGACTAAGGACAATTAACCTCGCACCAACTTGCACAATGAACTTGATAAAGTATGATATATATTATCTTTTGTAATTTCAGTATCCGCAAGCGATGATAATTAATGTCGTTTGGTTTTTCCATTCAACACCGTTGTGCAGCCATGACTATTCTAAATGCTAATTTCCAATCATTCCTTGGCCCTACTATTTTGTCTTGTATTCATTTCTCTGCTTTCCCAATGAGGATATAAATGTGAACGTCAGTTCAAGGGAGGGTCCACTATTCACTATTCACGAACAAAACGAAAGAATGTTATATATATATATATATATATATATATATATATATATATATATATATATAATATACATATAAAACGAGAAAGAAAATAGGAACAGAGAAACAAACAGGTGTGGAAGAGGTGTTGGCAATGAGAGAAAATTAGGATTTGGAACATCAGCTATAATTACATTGATCATGTTCACAGGCTTTGAGATAATAAATATAACTTAATTTAAATGAATCTCGTGTAAAGTTTTGATAGCATAGGGAAATTTATTAATATGGTCTCACATTGTCCGCCTTGCATTATGTGTGAGATAATCATGATATTCCATTAATATCTTTACAGTACAAATCTGACTAAATCTCATTATCACGGCTACACTCTGAAATACTCGAGGACCTCGGCTCACCGACTGCTCCCTCCCAAAAAATGATCACAGCGCTTCCTTGTCGCCTAAACAGAATTCTGCAAGGCGGCATTGTCAGTGGTTGTTGGAGTTGTACATCTCTATCATGTTTGTTTGTCTTTCACAGAGGCTTGTAGTTGGGGGGGGGGGGGGGGCTGATATCCAAACAGTCCAGGGGCTGTGTTTTTATGGTTTTGCAAGCAGCCGCCGTTCTAAAGCCTTTTTTGAGGGGGGGGGGGAGCTACTGGGGGCTTGGAGGATTGTAATGCATCTAAATTGCACTTTATCGTCCATTTCTTATTGTGAGTTGAGCCTCTCTCCCCGACTTCCCATCCCCGTTCAACCGCACATGTTTGCAAGCGCATGGAATGATAAAATTGCAATTTAGATAATAGGTTTTCACAATTAATAATAAAAAGAAATTATGCCACCCATGCTCATAATGAAATACATTAATAATGTCCCGAACAAATAGCCATCATAATGACGACGGGTGGCAGAGTTAAAAGGCTTTGGTCTAAACCTTTCTGTTTCATATTATCATCGTTAGAGGCTTGGAATAATTAAAAATCATCAACAGAGTTCTTTAGTCATGGATTAATTTATTTTGATAAAAACCTCAGACACTACTACAGTTACAAGAAGCCTTCATCATCATCATCATCATTCTATAAAAAATAACAAATGGTATTTCTCTAAACTTCTTTAATCATGCTATTTCTTCACAATAGAAGCAAATTAGATTCAAGATATTTTGAAGGCACACAGACAAACAAATGCATCCCTCAGTCAAACAAACATACAATGAATAAATAAAGACATAACTAAATGAAAAAAACAACAACAAATAACTGAATAGATACTTGACTAGGATGAAAATAGAAAGATATGAAATAACCAGTTTTCGTTTTATGTGTGTATATATGGCTCATCTAACTTTCATAGTCAACTTCCATTGACTATAGAGAGATCTTTGTTAAAACTAAAAATTTGAGCTCACAAAGTCATCGTGTTAAGAAAATGATACGTTGATAACATTCACCACAACCTTAAAACATGTATGTACGTATTAATGCGTAATCAATTTGCCATTTATACCATCGTTGGAAGAAACAAATGATAAATTGGGAAATGTTTTAGTTATAAAAAGCATTTCCCTTGTAACGGTATGGAAATTTGTTTACCTTCCCGATCTCCCACTGCTTACACCTGTTTGTCACGTTTGTTGTCATTATTTTTCGTCGTCGGTATTGGAGTTAGGTTTCCTTTAGGCAAGTAAACGGACGATGATTTAAAAAAAAACAAAAAAAAAACCACTCATTTAATTTTCCAAACTATCTTCGGGTTGATTGTTGAGACCTGATTTCCTACGCCACAATTATTGATAGAAGAAACGAATGCATTCGAAGTTTTACTTTTGGAGTTGTCTTGCTATATACATACCATAGGGTCCGCTTGTTTCTCTCTGATGTTGTTTACGTGCGGAGATGTGCGGATTTACAGAAGTTAGATAAGGGAATACTTGCTTAGAAGGTCCATACAGTCGGTTAGGAAACAGAAGTGCCCATATGATGCAAATAATTTAATTTCGTTTGTTCTTGCTCCAGGAGCCCAGGCTTCTTGTTATTACTTTTTTCTTCTTTCTAATGGGACACTCATTTCAAACAAATTGTCCCCAGTGATGGAAAATATATTTTTTCTTTAAACTGCACAGATAATGGACGTATAAAAATTTTACAATAAATATTCTCCGTTCATGGCCGTACGCAGCGGGGGGGGGGCAATTTTTTGAAAAATAAAATATTCACAAAATTCACCAAAAGCAGTGAAAAGAGTGCACCAAATCCTTCAATTTCACTTTTAAAAATGCAAAAGCGCCCTCATGACCAGGTCGGTCGCTTCGCTCTCTCGCTTTCGAGTTTCTTCGAAAATTTCTACGCGTCTTGCCCCCCTAGGGAAAACTTTCTGCGGACGGCCCTATCTCCGTTAAATGTCACCATTTTTCGTCTTAGAGTTTTACCAGGGAGTTTTATTTTCTTATTGAACTATGTTGAGTAATCTTCATTCAACGTGTACGTGGCAAAGTGGTTATTACATTTCATTATAGGTCACAAAATAGGAATCGTTGTTTTGTGCCATATATAGAAACGGAAAGAAGGAGAAAACTTCCAAATCATAGGCACCTTTGTTTAAATATATTTACCATGCTACACAGTTTTAGATCTGAGTTCAATAATAAAGACTTATTGTCAGAACTTTATCTTTAAATTTAAAAGTATATACAAGAAACTGCATTATTTTCTTACAAATTGCAATTTATTCTTCACCGATTTAAGAACAAATTACTTGTTAATTTCAATTAACCAACTTTTGCGACAACACTATACTTTACTGGAGTGACTTTGAAAGGAAGCACAACTTACTATGTCGATTTTTTTTAAAGACTCACCATATCAACAGACATGTTTATTAAATATGCTACATAAGTACGCTAATTTCTTCACCTAAAATTTTTGGCAGGGGTCAGTCGGAAAGTTTGAGAAAAATGGATATATTTCTTTGGTACAATGGAAATAATTCCGATATTATTTTCCTTATCATTTTGTTTGCCGCTGACTATCGAAAATGATATTTTAAGAAATTCCAAACGGAAATTCTTCCCCTGGTCATCTCGCTTGTTTCCTTACTTTTTGTCTCACTTTCTGTCTCAATGTATTTTGCATATGGTTTTTAGTATAAACTGAAGAGAGATCGTTACGGAATCCCTTCAGTTAATCAGGATTTATGTGTTCTAACAGCTGGTAATCCTGTGATTCGAAGAGTTCATCTAGAGATTGTTCAGAGTTCTCAGAGTTCTGTGGCCGGTTGATCTCACCCATTCTCTGAGGTACGTCGGCATTCTGATGCGTCTGTGCTCTACTTTGTTCATCCTGGAGGATCGACGCATTGCAGGTCTCTATAGCTGGGCGCTTTAGCTTGCTATAGATGGAGTCACTGACTTCGCCGATCACTTCGGACGTTTTGGACTTCATCGGCTTTGCATATAGATCATCAAAACACCTCTGTGGCCTGGTTTCGAGATACCCACTCTGAGAAGAATCACATTCACATGTCAATGCGCTATTTGGCCCTTCAATGCTGGAAAGACTAGTCGATTGGGAATGGACCGCTTGGTCGGATTTGCCACAAAATTGCTCATATTCATCCTCCAAGTCATCCAGTGTGTGATATATGTTGTCGGATGCGATGGACACGTTGCAATCTGCCTGATATTTGAGAGATTGTGCGTCACTAGCATAACCTATTTGACGAGTCTCTGTCTCTTCAGGGGCAGGCCCTTTGTCTGCCACATCACATTTACCCTTAACATTTGGAAAATGTAGATTCACTTCGGGAGACCAACAGACAAAAGTTGAAGTATTTTGTTCTGGCAACCTCTCCTCCGCCACCGTAACAGACTGTTCTGGTGGTATACGAGGTAACATTCTCATCGACAAATGAGTCGTCTGTATTTGTTCTCCTTCAAACAGAGAAATTTCCTCTGGTTTCTGTCCATCTTGACGGGGGCGAGAGGACACACAGTCGCCATGAATTCTACACGTGACTGCTATCAGACAAGTACTTATGCTGAAAGCCAGGGCCAGCACCGATATTATAATTACGATATTGCGAATATTCCTTTCCCATCTATCCCTCGAATTTTCCAGCTCTGTTGTGAATGGGTCCACCTCGGTCATGTTCATGGTGTTTGCCGTGGCTGCAAGGGATGTGCCAGCACTTGTAGATTGTGATTTTCCATAACTCTTTCCACTAGGTTTATCGGCAGTATTGCCAGAAGGAGATGTAGTTGTCATGCCTCTAGGCAGTATGGTGGTGCTTGTAACTTGCTCTGCAGAGTACGTGTTCGTGTCTAGAGGTCCATCTGAACGATAGTTCGACATTGTGTTCTGTGCAGCACTTTGGTGTTTAACTACTCCTATTCCAATTATAAAATTTCCATGAAAACAAATTAAGGTAAAATCGTCATTCTCTGACTGTGTCTGTGGGAAGTACTTTAAAATGCCATTAGTAGTTGTGTTGATAATCAGCTTCGTCATTTCTTTCTGATCGCTTCCCAAAGCTATCCACTGAATTGTACCGTTATGATTGTCATGACAAGAAATAGTTACATCTTTCCCACGTTGTACTTCGTATATACGTGCATTTGAAAAAATGGAGAAACTACATTCTAAATGTTCTACTAATGTATTTGGTGTTGCTGGATTACACGGTGCCTCAGCTTCGTGTTTTTTCTTCACTAGATCACTCGCAGAAATTTCGAAGCTCAGCTCATTACTTGCAGATCCATCGTCTTTCTTATTACATTTTCTTTCGTATCTCACTATGACATTCAGGCTGTCGTCTTCTTGATCGGGTTTCTTAGGCCAAGAGCACTGAAACTGGATAACCTTTTCTTTCTTTTCATTAGCAGACATTGACACTGAACATGTACCTTTGGTATAGTTGACACTAAAATTGCTTAATGAAGAGTTTTCATTGTCCTCTCCTTGATTTTCGGAGTAGCACCTACTATTCTCTGAGCACGACTTGATGTTATCGCCGGTATTTACGCTACAGTCCCGACTGCCCTTCTCTTGGACACTAATGTTCAGTACCATTTCATGAATTGTTCCTGATAAACTATTCCCGCATTCAAAGCACGATGAATTGTTAGCATTGGCATGAGGGCTACACAAGATCATGCAGAAGGTGAAAAGGAAAATCCTCGTTCCATCAAGACGATACATTTTACGATTATTTTCAATATTGGTTGAAGTGGCAGAAGAATGAGAACAAAGGTAAACTAGTCAATCGCCTCTTCTGCCAAAAAGTATAACTGTCAGCAACCACAGTAGATGGGATTCAGGCCTGGTTAGAATGATTTCGTGTAAACAATTTTTCACTGTCATAAGACCGAAACTATAAAAGATCCTTCATCATCAAGTAATTATATTTCGATACATCTAGTTTTGGTTATGATGTAACTTTTTCAGGAATAAATGTTGCAGAAAACAGGTAGTGTTATTCTGCTTGATAATAATAGCAATTATTTTATAGATAAATCATGAATATAACATATATCATCTTATTGAAGGATAACAGAAGCAAAATTAATGTTAATAATGATAACATAAATTGCACTGATGATATTAAAAACAACAGCAATAATAAGAATAGCGATTATAGGCCTAATATTAAAAATGATATTACTGATAACAATAATGGTAATAATGATAATAATAATAACAATAATGATTATAATGGCAACGGAAAGAAGAAGAAGAAGAAGAAGAAGAAGAAGAAGAAGAAGAAGAAGAAGAAAAAGAAGAAGAAATGAAAACGTGTGACGTATTGCATCACGTATTTTAATTTCTAAGATGTTTTAAAATGAAATTCTTGTTGATGCAAGATTTTTTCAGCAGTAAGTGCTTACTATATTTTTGGCTTAAAATGTATTTAAACTGTACAACGTGAATGCATAAAATTTACATCTCATTTTATGGACAATAAAATCAAGCTTATGAACGTCTGAACGATTCTTAACCCGATTTTTTTTCCTAAAGGCCAGTTAATTTGTGGTAAGGAGGCCGGCTGGTCACACCTTCTTCTACATTTTGACAAAGCTCTTCATGTACGGTGTACTTTTTAAGTTTCTTTCGCGCTGATCCCATGCATGGGGGGGGGGGGGGGGGAGGGGGGGGGGGGCGGCGTCCCGGAATTGGGAACTGATACCCAAACACGTGGAGTCAAGGAGGCGGAGACCTTTGGGCTTAATTGTTTTGTGATCCTATGAGCAATTCAGTTATTAGGTTTTTACAATTTATACGGCTTCTTCTTTTTCTTTATTATCTTTCCATCGATTTTTAGCCAGTCTCTATTCCCCTGCTTTCTCGGCCACTGAACTACGTAATGATGCATGGTTGACAGGTTTATAATGAATAACAACTTCAAGTGAATACCCCGCCACTGCCATAAGACCAAAACTGAAACATCGTTTATTTGCGGGGAACATTTCTGTCTTGATTAACTACCGATGTCTTAAGGGCCTACCTCGCTAATTGTGTCTTGTGTGCGCGTGTGCGAGGGTGTGTGGATGTTTGTGTGTGTGTGTGTGGAGGGGGGGGGGGGGTAGATTTAATACCTTTTCCTAATGCTTTTACCTTTTCCTAACACTTTTTTTTTTACTTGGGCATTTGTCGGCACATCAGTTCTGCCTGTCTCTCCATTTTCCATTTCATTGTTGGTAATTTCAGCATTACTTCCTCAATCCCAAACTTTCTTGCCCATGTACCGATAGATGTCAAACGTTAATCAAACTAGTCGTATACTGTTCTTTTTGGGTCAGTTGTGACTTCGTCTTTATAAATCTACTACCATGAAAACAACAACTACAATAATATTAATAAGATTGATCTTATATTAATAAGTGATAATCATGATGATAATAATAGGCCTAGTACAAATTATATTCCAAAACGGTCCCGGTCTTTTAATAATATACGAGAGAGCGCAGCGAGCGAGGAAAAATATACACTCTTTTTCATGCTATATACTTAGGCCAGTATGATATCTAAATCGTGATGATATCTAAACTTTTATATTCAGTAACCTCGCTTGCCGAATTCTTTTACTTTTCCAAAACAATCCCGTATGCGAATAATATACAAGCGAGCGCAGCGAGGGAGAAAATTTATGCGCATTTTTCCATAGATTGAGTGTTATTTTGTAATCAAAATACATTTAAACATATAAGATATCCAAATTATGTATTCGATTGTCTATTTGCCCCCCCCCCCCCGAAAAAAAAAGCGAAACCATCCATCATCTATACGAGCTAGTGCAGCGAGCGAGGCAAATTGTACACTCTTCTTAATAGTAGATTTGTTATTTCGTCATCAAAATACACTCCTATATCGATCACCCATTTGCAAAATATTTGGGCACCTCGCTTGCTGTTTCTACCAGGGCGAAGCGACCGACCGACAAAATAATGCTATATTTTCTATAAACACTGTAGATTCCAGTCCGGACTCGATGGAGGGCTGGGTAACCAACCCTATTATTTGACGACCCCATCATCACGGTACACTAGCTATCGTCGGTATACAGACAGCGAGCCAATTGCGTAATATCAAAACTTGCCAAGGATGATGAAGCAAGAATACCCGACAAAGTACAGACGGGACGCGATTTTTTTCCTGGACCGTTGGGGCTATACATGATATAATTATGCATGAGTTGCATGCCGCTTGGGAATAAGACTCCTTCTCAAAATGTAAATGTGTAGGCTATATATAGCCGGCCAGACGCCGTGTCGTTTCTCGACAGCGCGGTGTGTAATAGGCTACATGAGGCGTGAGAACTTCGGGGTTTTGTTTGTTTGTTTGTTTTTATGTTTGTTTGTTTGTTTTACTTTTAGCTTTACATGGGTCCAACAATAAAATCTAATTAACTGTATTGTACCTCGGCCTTAGCATAGGCTTACTTAGCTCACTCTCGGAGAGCTATAGCCCGGGGGGGGGGGGGGGGGGCACTCAGTATATAGAGCGTGGTGGGTATGTGCCGCGAAGAAGACCCCCATTTTTACACTCAAATTTCCGTTCCAAAGCATAGCATTTTTATCTTATTGAGAAAAAGAACAAAGAAAGCCGTTCCAAAGCATAGCATTTTCTTCTTATCGAGAAAAAGAAGAAAGAAATCCATTCCAAAGCTTCGCATATTTTTCGTTACGCCGTTCCGGCCGCATTGATCCGCTACAATGAGCTGCATTTTTGGTGAAAAGCGGCCCGCAGAGCGTTGTCCGACCATCGCCTCTGCGCGAGCGCACCCGGCGGCCGTGCCGCCGGGCCAGCTGCATGCACGTATGCCCGTTCCATAGGGATACATACGCACTCACACACGGGCGAACCGTTCCAAAGACCCCCGTTTTCACAAACATTTGTAGTTCCGAAGACCCTCCTTTTCACAATAAGCCCGTTCCAAAGCCCCCGTTTTTCGTCTCGCCCGCGGCACATACCTACCACTTTTGGGGTCGAGTACCCCCCCCCCCCCCCCGGGAGCTATAGAACCTAGTCGAATGAAAAGACAGCATGCGTGCCCATGCACTCTCTCATGCACGCTCACCAGCCTTCGTCTCAGTCAAGCCACTCAGTCACAATAAGTCCACGCGCATGCGTACTCTTATTCCGAAGACGCAAGTCATGAATATCCATGTGATGAAGCCCCAAAGGTTCAGGAGGAAAAAAAAAAAATTCTCAGCCGGTTTCTCTCTTTTTTTTCTTTCCCCTTCTCATTTTTTCTCTCCCCCTGTTTCTTTTTTCCCGATGGCACCACAGATTTACCGACGAAAGCCTGAGCAGTCGGGGGGGGGGGGGTGTCAAATTCCACACCCCCCCCCCCCCGCCAGCTCTGAAAACACCCAAATAAAGAAACAAAGCAAAAAAAAAAACAACTACAAATCCCCTACAAACGACGCACTTCCACCCTACAAAAAAAAAGAAAAAAGAAAAAGAAAAAAAAAAAGAAGAAGAAGAAGAAAGAAAGAAAAAAAAAAAAACACCACCAATCACAAACATCCGCATGTGCGTAGCTTCAAGATACCCAACCCCCTCCCCGGATGCACAATCAGACTTGTGTTGTGTTTCCAGCGGGTGAAACCAATGACTCTGTGCTTTTCCCATTTCATATAAAGATTATTTAGTGTTACTTTCGACTCAGTAAAATTTTGGTTCTTCTTGTTTACTTTCTATTACTCTTTTCATACGTCTTGTGACGTCGATGGCAACCTATTCTTTTAACTGCAAATGATAAGATGGTTTCACAACCATCTTTATTTCTATTGTTAGATTGTATTCCCACATGAACCCATTTCCAATCAATGTTTTTGATTTTTGTGTTGTCATACAAATTACCACATTCAATCCAAAGTACTCTTGCTTTTTCACATAAAAAGAAAAGGTGTTCATAAGTTTCTTCTTCTTTATTACAGAACAAGCATGCACTACTTACTACAAGTTTAAAGGCAAGCAAGTGTTTATTAGTGTGGACGAGGTTATGAAGTAAAATTCCCTAAGCCTGCTATTCAGGGTGAACTTTCTACGTGTTAAGAAAAAAAAATTCTTTTCCTGAAGCACTGTTTGAATCCTTGAGATTACGCACTATGATTTTGCTGTTCTATTCAGGAGAAACGTGTACATTCGCTTAAATTCAATTCTGTCTCTTTATCAGAATAGTCATACTTATTCAAAAGATTTTTCCACATTGAAGGAACAGCATGAAACAAATACATTAATTCTGACTTGTCTAGTCCCATTCTTAAGAAGTTTTTAATTGACTTCAGACAACCTACTGCAGCTACAATATGATTATTTTAAATACATTTTAAGAAATATTCTTTTCCCGAAGACTTGTTTCCTTCAGTACGAATGAACTTATTGTTGAATAAAATCTCTTGTTCTATTTTTTCCTTTTTAACAAAATTTCTTTGGTGCAAATCCATTAATCTATCTCATCTCTTTAAAAAGCTGTAACAGAGATGCTACGCACATTCAATGCAGTATTATAGAAAAATATGAGTAATTTTGGCCACGCATTTTCCGGGTTTGAAACATTTGCAACCAATATTTGATTCTCCCAGCATTAGTCTTTTTAACCAAGTGATTATTTGATATCGGATAAACAATCGAGATTCCTTCAGTTTTGATATCTCGTTTAATCTTATCCTTCCAAACGCATAAAAAATAAGAAATAATGCTGTTCATGTCTTCATACACCCACTGCGGTACTATTCAGTGAGGAAACATAAACTTATTTTGATAAAACTAAAGTTTTTCTTAACTTGACTTTTCCCTGTTAAAGTAAGGGAACTTTGTTTCAACCAACAGAGCATTCTTTTAATGCTACTAAGAATCTCTTTGCATTGAATTGTTTGCCTTTCTATATCTAATACCTAATACATTTATCATTGAAACTATTTTACGAAAGGAGATACAATATTTGAGCTGCACCTACGAGTTCCCTTTAGCAAAATGAAAGTTGTTTCTATTCATTTTAATCCAGATAAACCAGAAAAACTTAGATAAATTTTCTAGCCTTTTAAATGATTCAATATCATTGACAAAAAGTGTCATTATGCTGCTAATACACACACATATATTTTTTAAACACTCATGCAAACGTTGGTATCAATATGCCTATATCACTTCATTTATTTCATGAACGATAATAGAGCAAGATAAAATGCCTTGCTCAAGGCCACAAGTGCCGTGCCAAGGATCGAACCACCGATCCTCATGTCTGCAGTCAAGAGTCTTATACCACTGGACCGCGGTACCTCCACGTCAGTTAGGCCTATATCGATACCAACGTTTCCTTTAACACAGGAGTCTAACATTTTATCCTTGTCTGTTACACCTACCTTGTAATATGAATTAGATTCAGATCAAATTAAACGATGAAGCCTGAAATGATAATTCATGCAGTACATAAGCAAAATATAGTCACTTTAACTCGTCTTTTCTTTAAGCCCTTTATTTAAGGTTAAAAATATTCCTATTTCTTGTACGTACGAATTTTACTACTATCATAGAATGAATCGTGAAATACATATCAGTTAGATGATTTATTCTGTTTTATTTTGTAATAATTGATAAAAATGCAATTTACGTTACCAAAATTATCTAGAATCATCTTTTCCTGCTTAGTTAAAATCAGGTAAAGAAGTAAATACGTAAAGAAGTAAACAACATAAATAACAACAAACCAATGAATCAGTGGAATGTCAAGTCGTCGATTTGACGGCAAAGCAAGTACAATCATTAATCGGGTATGAAAAGCCTTCCAAGACATGAAATTCAATTTAACGTCTGTGACGTGGGTGTATTACATGTAATATACAAAGTTTACAAATATCATGCCATTTACTAATTCTAGCAGTCTCTTTATTTACCAAGATGCAACTGTACACAATGAGTTCTGACTTTCTATTTTCAAAACACTACAAAAATAAATTTCATGAAATTATTACAACTTCTAGCTCTAAATATCCAAAACCTATAAGTTTCTCTTTCTACTGTACTAATTTGAAGGTTCAACTATCTACTTATCTAACTATAACTCTGGTTGCATAGGGTAGTTATTTTCTCTGACACATTCAGTCTTGCTGATACTGAGACGGAGTTTAAAGAGAAGTTGATGAAAAGAACTTTGTTTAAACCTTAAAACCTTAGTACAATAATCACCAAGTCCCCTTCAATTCCCCGTACCAGCTTCGCCTCCTTTTCCATTTTCATAGATCTTAAGCTTTTATCAGGCAAAACTTATATTGACTTTCTGGTCTTACGTTTGGGATGTTCTTGTTTGGTCCCTCGTATTCGGGTCGCTTGAGCTTGTTGTAGGTGTAGGCTGTGGTACTGTCTCCACCTTTATTTGTTGATACCATTTCTGGCATACCTCCATCATGACGTCTATCTCCCTTGGTCCCCTCTTTGTTAGAAATCTTTTTGCCTACAGTAGAACATCGCGTATTGATGTCTTCACGATCGATGGAACAACGGACAGCACATTTCAAAGACAAGTTCCTACTAAATCGATGACCTCCTTCCTGAGGTCGTTGGTCATGCTGGTGGGGAACATTTTGGGGGGAAATTTGTGCCTTTGTACGCGATGACAGATATCGTGAGGGCACCCTTTTGCTTGCATGCCCGTCGTTCCATGTCTCGCATGGATGAACCCTCTTAAGATTATGATTATTCGGTAGTACCTGAGGACTTAGCACAGTCTCATAGTCGGAGTCAGCTTTGGCATCATTGCCATTCTGGTGAGCATTCGACGATTCACTTAAGGCATCCGCCATTGTTAGCGTTCCTGATGCAGTGGGTGTTTTTGAATTGCTTGTTTCGGGATTCTTCGGTAGTACCTGACGACTTAGCACAGTCTCATAGTAAGAGTCGGCTTTGACATCATTGCCATTCTGGCCAGCACTACACGGTTCACTTATGGCATACGCCATTGTAAGCGTTCCTGACACAGTGGTCGATTTTGAATGGCTTGTTTCGGGATTGTTTCCACGACGGATGCAACGTGCCATGAAGAACCTTCTCCTTTTATGAAATACATAAATCAATAAGGCAGAAAATATACACAGGCTGAGAAAACCAACCAAGACATAAATAACAGTGTTGTCTCTATCTGGCTCCGCCGCGGCCGTTGTGTAAGGAGCAGAAAGTGCAGGGGTTGTTTGCCTTGCCATTGTTGTTTCTTCAACCAAGGCCGACGATGAAGTCACTGTTGTTCACAATGAATCACAGATTCTGCATATCTCCTTAATTAACAAGGCCAAATAGCCACTGAAGGTATACTTCGCCTGATACATGAGCATGATGAGGAAGCAACCCTCATTTTGCTCGTGATTCCTTTCACAACTATATCAATTTCGTTCATTGAAATTCAATAGTTGAAGTGGGTTTTGACAATCATCTGGCACTTCTATCAAAAGTGCTATTGCTGTTTATACATGTACCCTCAATGAAAGTAGCAAATCACTTTTAGTATATATGCAAAGTCATGCAACATATGTGTTTCATAAACAAAAAGGAAAATCAATTTTCTCCAGCAACATGCCCGTATGAAAATGCTACATTATGTGACATGGAGGAGGAAGGGAAAATCGAATTAAAGCAATATGAAAATACATGTAGCAATATTGAAAAGTGATTTGTGCACGAGGGTATTGATCAACACTTGAACAGCCATTCATTAAACCTCGCTTCGCTTTCATTTGCGTGGATAGACAATGGGAAGGGGACGTATGGAAGGTCTTTCAGGCTAAATGTTGAATATAAGCTCATTTCAAAGCTGCAAAAATGTTGCAAAAAGTTGTTTTAATGCAACTTATGCTAGTGAACAGGTGAAGTCATTCATTTCTTCAGTTCGCTAACTACTTTTATTACTCATTTCATCTTATTCCTATTCATTTATGCAAAATAAAAACCTATTTGCTATCTTATCAAAGAGAATAATTTGATCTTTGAAATGAACAGCACAAATTTATTAGGAAATCTTCATCTCTCATGTAGTAGTAGTAGTAGTGGATAGGAGAAATTGGGTTCCCCCTTTTTTATGAAACACACTGTATCACAGGCTCTGCATCCTCTTCCACGTAAACACGTCAGCGCTACTATGACGAATACGTTACTTTAGATTTGAGACAAATGAATGGATGGTTGTTGAAATACGTCCCTTTTCTCTTTCTACTCTCGATAAGTTCTTTACAAGGAGTATTTACATTAATTTATCTTGGACCATTGTGATGATTTATCATTTTTACTTGTGAAAATTGCCTCAAGATTAACAGATATTGTCATTATAAGGATTGAGATGCCATTTCATTTTTCCAGTCAAAGAAAACAAATCATCCTGACACTATGGTTGACATAAGTCACTTTCCCTCCCTAAAGGGATATGATATTCGGGGGGTGAGGGGGTTGTTACTGACCAAATATGCTGCATTTCCTGATTTAGAGATAAAGAATGATGGCTCTTAAATTTCCCATATTTGTTGACAGATCTCCCCCCCCCCCCCCCATCAAAAATGAAATTAGTTATCGGGGTTCTACACTTCTCCCCGCCCCGATATTCCTACTTGAATTCCCCCAGAAAAAAAGTACAACAGAGTAATTCTGAAAATTACGTTAAAAAGCAGCCCTTCTACCTATGAATTTTATAGGTGCTATGAAAGTATTTTGACCATCATGACTATGTGGCAGTTATGCGCTCTTATACGCTTACTTACGCTTATCTACTTATCTCATTTCATTTACATAACCATACCAAAATATTATAAACCTTCTTTACGAACACGGCCCATTGGAAAAGATGACATGCGTGTGTTACGTTTTTAGAAATTTAGACTGGTTTGAATGTAATCCTCCCACATCTACCAAGGTAATAAAACGCTTGCAAACCATTTATGTTATGCTTGAAAATTAGTAGCTAGATATGTTTTATCTTTGTTTTTTTCCCCCTATATGCAAATGCTTTGGGGTGGTGGAGGGGTTTTGAATGTTTATTTAGTTAGAGAATGGTATGTAATATCCCTTTTTCTATGGAAAAATAAACATACAGTCAATGTACTTGATGACACAGTAATCCAATAACATTCAACATAAATGAAGTAAGATTTCTATGTCATAAGCAATACTAGTATCATAGTTGAATAAAATACTTTCGTACGATCCCTGGTGCAATCATATATTGTATGTATATAGACAATTTTTTAAGAAGTAGAATGTACTACGTTGTACCACAAAATCACTCTGCTTTGTATTTACCATAGTTTTTAGATGAAGTTTAACAAGCTTCCTTTCTCTCTCAAAACAAAACCTACATCCTGCACAGTTTTGCTAAGTAGGATTATTAGCAAGAAGTGAACATATTAACAGTGACAAGGAAAATAACATGCAGAATGGACACATACATTTAACTCTTATATTCGCACTGCTCTTTTATACTTTTTTAATCATTTATCTTTCTTCACAGCCTTTGTATTAAGCACCTGGTACTCTTCAGACCGAAATAACTCATCCCTCGGATCCTCCTTCATCTTTTCGTCAACAATGTCGTTCACGGAGTAATATAAAAGCTCAGAAGCACATGTACAACGTTTATGATGTGGTATTACCGTAGAAGGGTGTGGATTTGTTACCAAACCCTCGCTGGGACCCTTTTCGTCATTAGGATTCCCACTGGTGGCAGGAGCACTCGAATCACCTTCTTCTCCTTGCAGTATTACAGCCAAGCCTCCAGATATACTCGTGCAGCAGTTTTCGTTCGAGTTGGACTGACCTGGTACTGGCATGACTGGTAAGCCGATAGAATCCCTTGGTGGCAGAGGTGGTTTTTCCACCGATGAATCTGCATTAGTTGCTGAAGACCTACGGCTACACTGGTAATGTCTACTCAGCGTTTCGGCACCAAGATCACGATTTGATTGTGTCAGTGTAGATGCTTCTACCTCGATCGTGGTCACATCCTCAGGATTTCCTACAACCTGGTTGTGCCACTGAACTCTCCAGGATGCCCTGCGATGATCGGTGCACTTGAGAAATGTACGAGCGACCAGTAATAGAAGCACGACAATGCAGGTCGCAAGAGCAATCACAAATATGTGTACACTATATTTAATATACGTATATATTTGCTGCCAAACAGTTACCGGAGGATCTGCAGTTATAGCAGAGATAAAACTGCTATGGTCTATTGTCGACATGATCCATGCAGAAGAAACATTTTTGTCTTTATCCCTTTCAGTTTGCAAACCTTCCATGCCTAATGTTCCTTTTCGGCCGGAGTTTCGACCTACGTGTCCCAAAGTGAGAATTGAAAACCTGTAACTCACGTTTTCTCTGTCGTCATATATATCCCTGTAGAGCATGAAGGTATGATTGACATGCGTCAGTTTAATTTTTGAATCGTTGATCAGGAGCACACAGTCCGATTGCATGCGGCATCTACCAACCTCTGTACCATTCGAATATGACCACACAGCAGTTTCATTTTTAAGGAGTGTCCTGGAATTCAACTCGCACTTTTGAGTGACTTGTTGCACAAGGGAACCACTCAGGGTGCCGTTTGTACATGTAATGGCGTGTCCATTGCATCCTAAAACATGGAGTGCAATAAACAGAACGTATAAATGCAGATAACTGATTAAGAATGAAGCCATCTGAATCATGTAAGCCTGTCAGTCAAGCAAGGGATAAGACATTCAATCCTTTAACTCTTTGAATAGTCTTGAGATCTGATGATAAGTCGTCAGACAGAACAACGAAAACAACAGTAACAGCTAAAATACAGCGGTGATCTGATTTAGAATTGATGTTTGGTTTCTCTTCAAGTTGGAGAACAGGTTAGGTGATTACGCAGCTACGGGTCGGTGGCATTCCTTTTCCGATGATAAATTATCAGCTCCAGAAGGCGAAACTGTACTAGTTTCAATGATTTCTTCTTTTTTCAGTATCAATACATTTTTTGTACGACCCCCCCCCCCCTCTCTCTCTCTCTCTCTCTCTCTGTCTCTTCTTAGAGGTTGAATGCGTGAGCATACCTTGATCTGCTCCGGAAGGCGAAAGGTTCATGAATTTTTCAAGTAGTGCACTTTTTAATGGCATCTTTTTTTTACCTCTTCAAAGATTGAGTACTCTGGATAAGGATGATGTATGACCGGATCTATTGATGTTATGGGTTGATGATGATGCTATGAAGAAGATACCACTTTATAATCTGGTTTCTAGTTTTCAAGTTTCCAACACAAAAATTAAAATTCTCACAACGTTAAACAAGACAAAACAAAAGACCACAATGAAAACCAAAGGAAAGCAAAACTATCAAGCAAACAAAGAAATAAAAAAAACTAAAAAATCAACTAAAAAACAAACAACAAAACCCCACACCTTTCCCGCTTGAAAGTAATATGTTGCTCTAGGACAAACAAGGACAAACAAAATGTTTAAATGTTCATACTATGCTACAATCACGGGCGTCGCTAGAGGGGGGGGGGGGGGGGGGTGTGGGGGTGTGACCCCCCCCCCCCCCCATTAAAAATTCCTGTCGGCAAATTCGCGATCGCTGTCGGCAAAAGAGAGAGAGAGAGAGAGAGAGAGAAAGGATAGGGAAGAGGAAGGAGGGAAAAAGAAAAAAGAAAGATGAGTAAGGTGCCCAAATAGAGTCATATTCGGCTTATTTGCTTGTGCATTTTGACGACGAAATAACACTGGTAACACGAAAGAGAGCCTATTTTTCCTCGCTCGCTTCGCTCGCTCGTATTATATTAAGATACAGGATGTTTTCGGAAAGCAAACACATTTGCCAAGTGAAATAAACAAATATATAATTTAGATATTTTGGGGCCCATCATGTATTTTGTTGAAGAATTATCACCTCTATACCATAAAAAAGAGTAAATATATTTTTCCTCGCTCGCTTCGCTCGCTCGTATAATATTTAGATACAGGATGGTCTTTGAAAGAAAATAGATTAGGTAGGAGAGGTGACCAAATATATCACAATAGGTATCTTGAAGGCCCATCATGTATTTTGATGAAGAAATTTCACTTCCACCATGAAAAGGAGTATTTTTCCTCGCTCGCTACGCTCGCTTGTACAATATTCAGATACAAGATGGATTTGGGAAAGCAAACGAATTCGGCAAGCGAGGCCCATCATGTACTTTGATGAAGATTTATCACCTACCATAAAAAGAGTATATATATTTTTCCTCGCTCGCTGCGCTCGCTGGTATGATATTTAGATACAGGATGGTCTTTGAAAGCAAGTAAATTAGGTAACAGAGGTGACCAAAATATCAAAATAGATACCTTAAAGGCCCATCATGTATTTTGATGAAGAACTTTCACTTCTCCCATGAAAAAGATTTTATGATAAGGAGTATATAGATTTTTTTTCCTTGCTCGCTGTCCTCGCTCGTATAATATTACGATTTAGGATGGTCTTTGAAATCGAATGAATCATGTGAGAGAGATGACCAAATATATGATTTAGATATCTTTAAGCCCATCATGTAGTTTTGATGATGAACTATCGCTTCTACGAAAGAGAGTGTATATTTTTCCTCGCTCGCTGCGCTCGCTCGCATGATATTTAGATAGAGAATGTTTTCGGAAAGCTAACACATTCAGCAAGTGAGGTGAACAAATATAATTTAGAAGGAAAATATAATAGAGGCACACAATTGAACATGCCTCGTGGGCTTTATACAGTTGAATTTGTCGAAGTTGGTCGTCGGCAATCGGAGGCATAATTTGTCGGCAATCTGGCCTCTACACCCCCCCCCCCCATTAAAAAAAAGTCTAGCGACGCCCCTGGCTACAATTAAAAAGAAAACAATATGAAAGAACAAAATGAACAAATAAAAGAAAAACAAAAACAAAAACAAAGTGAACAAAAAATAGTTTAAAACGCTGGAGCCAGTGGGAGTTGTGTAAACTATATTGCATACAAATATTTGATTACAATTGTAAGAAGGGTGCACAAGAAGTGTATTATGATCTGGGGAACTTGTCTTTTTTAAATTTTTTTTTTTAAACACATGCACACGTTGGTATCAATATGCATATAACAAATCACTTTATTTGATAGACGATAAAACAGCAATGTAGATAAAATGCCTTGCTCAAGGGCATAAGTGCCGTGAAGGGGATCGAACCCGGACCTTGGCGTCTACAGTCAAGCGCCTTAAACCACTTGACTACGGCACCTCTACTTGTCTTAAATTCATGGAAAGTAAAAGAGCGCCCTCTTCCGATATCGCTGCTGGAAGCAAACATTGTATCAGCGATGTCACCACTAGCAAATGAATTTTATCAGTTCCCCAACTTTTACGTCTACCCATCTTTGAGTTACCACCCTTTTAGTAAACACAGAAATTCAATTATACATTCAAATGTAAGTCCAGGTATTAGAGTTTATGTATATTTCAGAAATTCAGACGAATCAAAGTTGTTGATTGTACATCTTACTTTCATATCTATAAACTGACCTGTATTTAAAGGTCAAGTTATCAAGGGGATATTTAAGACAGGTTTGTCGACTCTCTAACATGTCCATATTGTGTTTTTTTATTTGATGTTAATGTTCTTTCAACAACTGCAAAAAGAACTGCATTTTCATACTGACCTGTAAGTAGGCTATACCCAGTTAACAATCAAAATAAATTTTGTAGATTGAATCACTTTCATGTTTGCGATGTTTCTTTCCTATGTTCTTTCTAGAGCATAAGAACTTCATTCGCTTGTTTTCCTGTAAGTCCAGATTATTGAATTGATGTTCAAAACAAATTTAATCCGTTTCCGACCTTCACTTCTACGATGATCCTAAGTTTACATTTCTTCAGGTGCATAAAGACTTTAGTTTGCATAATTATGGATCTGTAGGTCACCTTATGAAGCAATTATTTCAGACGAAGTTTGTAACTCTCATGTCTATCATTAAAAGAAAAGTAACATATTAGAAATGTATGCATTCATTAATAAAATAGATTCCCATGTATTATGACAGAAATTCACAAGTTTACACTTGACAGGTAAAATGTATGGGGAGTGGAGGATCACCATCTCATCCACCACACACCCGCCATGCACGCACGCATCTCAAGAGACATTTTTGCTAGATGTTACGAGTTCCTTAAGGCTACTGTCTGAGCCCATATTTGTTACTCATGATGAATACTTGTTCAAATACAAAAATATGTATTCATGTCTTTCCTGGGTGAATACATCAGCTATGGGATTTAGGGGCCCTTCAGGGCTACTGTCTGGTGCCCCGTACAGGATAAGATTACTGGCTTTGTTTTTTTTTTGATATCTCTGTTGTGTACTACTTCCATTGCAAAAGATATTATCCATGTCTCTTTTCAGCTAAAAAAAAAATAATGTGGGGGGGGGGAGGGGTGGGCACTTTGGGCTACTGTCTGGGGCTCTGTACAGGATAAAATCACTGGTTTGGGTTACCTTTTCTGTGTACTACTTCCACTGCAAAATAATTAGCCATGTCTCTTTTCAGCTAAATAACACCATATGGGTGAGGCACTTTGGGGCTATACTGTCTGGGGCCCCGTACAGGATAAGATTACTGGCTTTGCTGTTTTCATGATAGGTACCTCCAAATAAACAAAATCTACCAACTGCTATCCATGTCTCTCTTCAGCTGAACAAATGCATTTTTTTTTTTTTTTTTTTGGGGGGGGGGCCTTTTTGTGGCCCCTGGGCTTACGGTACAGGCCCGGTGTTGTCACTCTGTATTCAAAGGTGTAACCATGATCGTTAGGCAACCCAGAATTTGAACCCTATTCAACGGTGTTCCAAGCACATTTTCAGCCATTTTTTACCCTATTTTGCACAAAACGGGTACAAATTGGACTTTAAAAAAAACACTATTTTTCGCATTCCAAGTAGTACTTTTTGCAAAAAAAGAAAAAAAAAAACTTTTTTGTTCAATTTCGAGTAGAGGTCTACAAGCTCAAAAATTCCCCCTTTTCAGTTTCGAGTACAAGCTCATGAAAACAACCCTTTTTTCGAAATCATTCGCGAACATGCTAAAAAAAAAGTATGGAAGGCCATCCCTGCTATTAAAGACAGCTAGCTGACGTATGCTCCAGCAACCTTACATAAGCTAATTCTTAACCTTACGTGAGCTAATTGACCAATCAGCGAGCTCGATTCGGGTGCTAAGCACGCGTATGCTATACTATCACACGTCAGGTCATAGCATACGCATGGTATTTTACCATAAGGTTATTTAAGCTGGCGTGTGATATTAGCATACGCATGCTCCCGAAATACCGTACGTATGCTACAAGCTGACGTATGATAATAGCACAAGCGTGCTTAGCACCTAAATCTAGCGCAGTGATTGGTCAAATAAGCTCAAGTAAGGTTAAATATAAGCTCAAGTAAGGTTGTTCGAGCATACGTAAGGTTGCTGGAGCATACGTCAGCTAGCTGGCGTTAATGGCATGGATGGCCTTCCATAAAAGACCTCTTTTTACGCGAAATTTCGAACGATCATGCGTGCACGAGCTCAATACTATGGAAAATGGAAGGCCATCCCTGCCATTAACGCCAGCTAGCGAACGTATGCTCCAGCAACCTAACGTATGCTCGAACAAACTTACGTGAGCTTATTTGATATTCACCGCGTTCGATTTAGGTGCTAAGCACGCGTATGCTATTATCACACGTCAGCTTGTAGCCCCGGGGGGGGGGGGGTACTCGACCCCAAAAGTGGTAGGTATGTGCCGCGGGCGAGACAAAAAACGGGGGCTTTGGAACGGGCTTATTGTGAAAAGGAGGGTCTTCGGAACGGGCTTCGGAACTACAAATGTTTGTGAAAACGGGGGTCTTTGGAACGGTTCGCCTGCATGTGAGTGCGTATGTATCCCTATGGAACGGGCATACGTGCATGCAGCTAGCCCGGCAGTACGGGCGCCGGGTGCGCTCGCGCAGAGGCGGTGGTCGGACAGCGCTCTGCGGGCCGCTTTTCACCAAAAATGCAGCTCATTGTAGCGGATCAATGCGGCCGGAACGGCGCAACGAAAAATATGCGAAGCTTTGGAACGGATTTCTGTCTTCTTTTTTCTCGATTAGAAGAAAATGCCATGCTTTGGAACGGCTTTCTTTGTTCTTTTTCTCAATAAGATGAAAATGCTATGCTTTGGAACGGAAATTTGAGTGTAAAAATGGGGGTCTTCTCCGCGGCACATACCCACCACGCATTACGTACTGAGTGCCCCCCCCCCGGGCTTGTAGCACACGTATGCTCAGTAAAATACCATGCGTATGCTATAACCTGACGTGTATGGTTGGCCGTTCCCGCCAAAACGCATGCCAAAACCATACGCGTGCAAGTCAGAACGTACGCATGGTTCTTTCATAACGTACGCGTGAATCTGTCATAACGTACGTATGGTCTTGACAGAACGTACGTGTGGACATTTTCTATTATTCTTCTATGACATTCTAAATGTACGCATGGTTTTGGCCTAACATACGCGTGGTTCTGTCATTACATACGCGTGGTTCCCGGAAAAATAATTAACTCATAGACCAAACCACGCGTACGTAATGACAGAAGCACGCGTACGTTATGCCAAAACAACGCGTATGTAATGACAGAAACACGCGTACGTTATGCCATAACCATGCGTGCGTAATGACAAGACCACGCGTACGTAAACAACGTGTACGCGTTTGCAACGGAGATTCAACGAAGCTGTTAGCAGGATGCCTTCGACATCGACTGAGGTCGGTAGCGGTGATCGTGAGAATAATGGGCATGCATACATATATATATGTATGCATGCATATATATATATATATATATATATGTATGCATGCACATATGCAAGCGCACACTCGATCGGACCTATGGCTATACCCCGCATATATATATAACAAGAAATTTGATTGGCCATTCCAACATCTGTGTTAAAAGTTACAACCACGCGAACGTTATGACAGAACCACAAGTACGTTATGACAGAACCACGCGTACGTTATGACTATACTACGCGTACGTAATGACTATACGACGCGTACGTTATGACTATATTAAGCATGCGTAATGACAGAACCATGCGTACGTTATGCCAAAACCATACGTACGTTAAGAATGTCATAGAAGTATAATAGAAAATGTCCATGCGTACGTTCTGACTTGCAGTATAGTTTGGGCATGCGTTTTGGCGGGAACGGCCAACCATAAACGTGTGATAATAGCAAGCGTGCTTAACACCCGAATCGAGCTAGCTGATTGGTCAATTAGCTCACGTAAGGTTAAGAATAATTAGCTTACGTAAGGTTGCTGGAGCATACGTCAGCTAGCTGGCGTTAATGGCAGGGGTGGCCTTCCATACAATACAGAATGACAACACCGGGGGTACAGGATGTGACCTGCCAGTAATTCATTTCATTGAACCATGGCCACATAACATGATGAGATCATCAAACCTTTTGTCTCTCTTCAGTCGGATAAATCTTCTGGGCCCTCGGTCTATCGATGTAGGCAGGTCCCATGGGGTAGGAAGCGATCCACCTTTCGCTGAAAAAAAAGGTTTGTATTGTACTGTACTGTTGGAAAAAAAATCATGTCTAAAAAAAATAAATCTTCATTTGGGATTGTACTTTGTACTATCATGGCTATAATGGCATGCATGCATGCCATGCATGCTATCTCAGTTATATGTATGACCATGTGACAGAGAGAGAGGGAGAGAGAGAGAGAGAGAGAGAGGGTACAAAGTGTTAGGTATGTGCCGAGGGAAGACAAAAAAAGGGGGGCGGAACGGGCTTGTCATGGAAAGGACGGTCTTAGGAACTACAAACTGTTTGGAAAAATGAGGTGGGGGGGGGGGGGGTCACTGAAACTGTTGGCCTGCGCATTGCTCGGGCTGGCCTTGGGTTCGTACCTGCGAGCCACTAGCTTGGGACGGAGCGAAGTGGCCGGTGCTTGAGAGCGGTTAAAAGAAAATAATGCTATCCATTGGAACGGAGAAATCGGGGTCTTCTCCGCGGCACATACCCACCACACATTACATACTGAGTGCCCCCCCCCCCTTTCGGAGAGAGACAAGCAGACAGAGAGAGAGACACACACACACAAAGCACACATATAGAGAGAGAGAGAGAGAGAGAGAGAGAGGGGGGGGGGGGGGGCTTGAGAGAGGGAGAGGGCGAGAGAGAGAGAGAGAGAGAGAGAGAGAGAGAGAGAGCGTGAGAGCGGGGATTCCCCGACTATATTGTTCCTGATTTGTAAACGGCTGTGCATGCATGACCAGCAATGGTAAACTGCAAGCACCTTGCACTGAGCGGAAATTCCCCAATCCTCCAGTGTGTAATATAGACCTGCAATGTCATTTACATACTCGTCAGTCCATAACTGGAATTATCATCGAAATTTGCAGTTTCCAACAGAGGGTACATGAATAGGCTAATATGTTACAAGCTTTGCTACTTCTTCGAAATATTTGGCGACAGGAACAATCAAGCTAGATTCAAACTGGTGAGATATGCAAACTTCTTTTTTTTTCATTTTTATTTATCTATTTTATTTGTTTTGCACTGTGTAGGTATTTAGATCTACATAATTATACCATTGGAATCTACTCTAAAACAGAGTTTTGCATATATAACGTCACAGAATATGATTCCTCCCCAATATTTTTTTTTAGGGGAGGGGCTATTTTTCACAAAATAGAAAATTTGTAGGCAAGTCCCTTCTATTTTTGTTATTTGTTATATTTTAATATTCGAAGCTGAAGCAAATTAAGAAAAAAAATCTAGTCATTAACCTCCAGAAAAGTTGATATAAAAATATCCATTCCCCAGCATGTTAGTCTAGTGGGCCCTCTGTCAAAGGACAGAAGGTTCACCATGCCGATATTTCCGGCTTTGTGGTTGTCGGTCTAGTTATTTACAAAACAGATGATTAAAAAGGTACTATATTTTTTCACTGTATGCTCTATATCCTTTCTATTTTTTTTTTTTTTTTTTTTTTTTGGGGGGGGGCGCTTTTTTGCAAAAATCACATAGGCAAAAAAATGAAAAAACCCAAAACAAAGACAATAAACAAACAACACACATTTCCTGATATCATGCTTCTTTTGTTACATTTTACTTACATTCAGACTATTTCATTGCCATTCTCTTTGGGAAGGAAATTGCTAGAAAATATAAATATTCTTGGTATGTTTGGAGGCTTTTTTTTCTTCTAGTTCTTATTTGTTAGCTCTTTTGAAAGATTTTGTATTTGTGAACCTGTTCAAAAGGTAAATGTGATTATCAAACTATTTTTTTTTTTTTTTTTTGGGGGGGGGGTATTCCCGGAATCTGTTTCATTTACTAATACTTTGTATTACAACACATTATTCTTACATTTTTCATTAGTTTATGCATAATTTGTGCGAAATAAGTCAGCATATTTCGAATTAGTGATATACACATATATATGTATAGTCGGGGCGCTTTTTTCTCCAGTGCGAGGGTACGATTATTTCGCCCTGGGTCTTTACGCCCCCCTACTCGTTAAATGAAATCGCCGCCACTGTTTATGATAGTCAAGCACTGCATTGAAGTAGGTTTTAGGTTAGTAGGTTAGATGGATTTAGTTTAGGTTAATGGTTTAGAGTTAAAATTAGGGTAAGGTATAATAGTGCTTGGTCCGAGGTTTAAGGTTAGCTTTCGGTTTTTGTATGAAATTGAGTATTGTCGTTGGAGCACGTGTTGTATCACTCAAAAATTCGCTATGCATTGTTTACCTATGGCTTTGGGGATTCCCAAGCTTTCCAAGGGCCCGTAACACAAAGGTTTGCGATCAATCGCACATTTACAACAACCATTCCGATTGGTTCAGGCTCACCTTTTTGAACGAGATGCGCATGAAACAATGGTCTTGACTGGCTTTTCAAACTTTGCGATTGATTGCAAATGTTTGTGTTACGGAGTCCAGGGCCCCTTTTTGCATAAAAAGTTGCGATTAAACGCAACTTAAAAGAAATAAACGGAACTTGATTT
This sequence comes from Echinometra lucunter, assembly GCA_029962745.1. NCBI lineage: Eukaryota > Metazoa > Echinodermata > Echinoidea > Camarodonta > Echinometridae > Echinometra > Echinometra lucunter. The sequence goes on along the minus strand of CM057156.1, from coordinate 26,453,270 downwards.
CCAACCAGTTAGAATTTAGTATTTGGGGTTTGCTTTTAATTTTTTGAGTTGCGTTTAACTTTTTTATGCAAGAGGGCCCAGATCGGGTCAAATTGTTGTAGGAACTCTGTTTACATTGTTTTACTGCTGGTTTTACAATTTTACCGTATAAAATAAACAGCAGGGGCGGCGGAGCGTCTTTCAAAGTGGGGGGGGGGCACTAGCGAAAAAGGGAAATTTGGAAAAAGGGGGCAGTGAAAATGTGGACTTTGCAATGATAAAGTCATCGCAACTTGCGGTCATATAATGTATAGACTTTCTGTGACATGCTACTCTTCTCTGACTCCCCCCTTCTTCCTACGACCATGCTGTAACCATTACACTTTCATAAACTTAACACTTGAAAATTCCAATTCATTTCATATTTATCATATTCATGTCCGCCACTTACAAAAGTTAAACACAAGAAGGAAAATATACCTTTACATTATATTTAACATCCCTTTTAAGGTGCATTTTGATATCCTTTTTTAAACTTTACGTGATAATTACTTTGCAATATTATTGTATACTGCTCTGTCTTACTCAATTGTGAGCGAGCGAAGCAAACGAGCAAAAAATGCTAAGTATTTTTGCTGAAGGGCATGGTATTTGCAGTATATTTCGAGTGACCTATAATGATAAAAGGTGCCGAAAATTTATTTTATGGGTGTCCCATAATTGTCATTGCAACTTTCTTCAATTTACTCTGTACATAGTTGTCCTTACAGTGGCCAAGCTATCAATGTTTTCAATTTGTGAGGTCGCATAGCTACCGATCATTTTTTTTACTAGAGAAAATATTCAAATTGAATGGGGTTTTAAACACAATACCATCAGGAACTAAGGAGAACAGATAAGACTTTCCGGTTAAAACAAACTTGAAGCGCCTTGCGTGAGATATCATAAGTGCGAGCGAGCGAGCATAGCGAGCGTGCTTTGGAAAGAAGAAGTAGAAAAAAATACCCCGAGTTTAGGGGCACCGTTTCTTCTACTTAAAGTTGTGGGCGGCACTTGTCCGAACGGAAAAGGGAAACTATCAGAAAACAAAAAGGGTGCTAATTGCCCTTATCTTACATTAACAGAAGCAGAAATTGGACATACTAGAAAGGAAAAGGGGCACTTATCAGAAATAAATGAGGGCGTGTATCAGATTTTAAATGGGGCACTTATCAGAGGTGAGAAGAGGCACTCTGCAGAAGAGAAATTGCACTGTGAAAAACGAAAAGTGGTAGTCAAAGGGGGATAATAATCACATTTTAAAGGGGACATTAATTTGAAGGAACGGCATAAATGAGTCCATTTCATAGATTTTAAGAAGGGCAACTTATCTGAAACGAAAGGGGGCACTTATTAGAAGGCGAAAGGGCGCTTATGAAGAAAGAAAATGGGCCCTTCTGAGATAAAAGATGGGCACTGAACAGGTTTGAAAGGGGTCATTTTTGTTGTGTAACAAGGGGCGCTTTTGGTGTACTTCAAAAAGTCCCCCCCCCCCCCGGGAGCGCCGCCTCTGATAAACAGTACAATACGGTAAATTCTTACAGCAATTTTTTAAATACTGCATACTTACATTTGGATATCTATACCGACTGTTCCAACAAAAGCATGTCAGGGAATTTCGGTACTTTGCCTTTAGAAAATATATATATATATATATATATATTACATCATTAGGTAAAGCGTCTTCTACCAAAGAGAATGATAGCATAATTCATTGAAATGTTAAAATACAGTTATTTTAGAATTTTCTTGTTTTTGGCCGCCGGTGAGAGTAGAAATGTATCGGCAATGGCCTTTATGAATAACGCGTGCCAATAAAAAAATAAAAAATAAAAAAAGAAGAAGAAAAAAAAAAGAACCCACTGTATTATATGAAAGACTATTCCTGACACAATTCTACTCTCATCCGTATCTCATCTCTATTCTTTTTGATGGCAAAGTACTGAAAATCCGCCTTTCTGTTTTTTTTTTTTTTTTTTTTTGGGGGGGGGGGGGACACCTGGTATAAATCGGGTTATGAGCAAAATCAAAAGTTATTCAGTAACGCATTCGGCTATATCAAGGGATAGACACAGTAAATATCATAATGATTGCGCTGAATGATTATTATTGAAGAAAAAGTAGACTCTTTGTATAGCCATAACAGACATGACACCAAATGGACAAGGATCTTTTTAACCTTATGAGCAGCTTGAAAAATCTCTAAGTTTGGGGGTTCAGTGAGTCTAAATTCTTAAAACAATAGATGAGGCTTATACAGTCCCTGGCGTAGACGGGGTGGGGGAACAAGGGGGCCATGGTTCCTTTAATATTCACCTAAATAGAAGCGAGAAAGGGAAAGAAAAGAAAATGAGAGAAAAGAAGGAAAGAGAAGGAAAAAAAAAAGAAAACGGAATAATAAAAAAAGAAAACCACGGAATCACTCGTTCGCATTTTTAAGTAGCTTAGCCAATGTTAGTTATCATGGTATAATCACTATTCTTATGAAAGGAAATGGAATTACATCTTATGTCTATCTAATATTATACATGTAATATTACTGCAAGGAATCGAGCGGCAGGTTTGACATAAGATATATTAATGTTTCGTGACATAGGGGCCTGTAACCACTAGCCTATTAGGTGCCGATAATGTACGTTACAAAAATCATGAGAATGGTATGCAATAATACGCTAGAATCTGTTCTCAGTATAGGAAATTATTTTTTTTCTCACTCGCTCCTTAAGCTCACTCATAAAATCTAGAAACGAGATGGTTTCGAGCGGCAAATACTCTCTTATTCCAACAGCGAGATGCCTGATTATCATTATTTGAGCAGCGAGGTGTCAGACTGTCCTCAAATTCGGCAGGAATATGTACATTAAAAAATCATTTTGTGTATTTTTGTGACGAATCTACATTTTAAAGAAAATAAAATTTCTTCTCGGGTGCTCTCTCGTATAAACAGAATGATTCGATGGCATGCGAGGTGCCAACAAAGAGTCATATTGGGCTTACAGGCGATCATGTTGATGGGATATATCATTTAGATATCTCATATGCCTATATAGTGCATTTGGGAAATTACACTTGAAACATGATTATATTTTTCCTCGCTCGCTCGTTATATTTAGATAAAGAATGTTTTTAGAAAGTATTATGGCAAGCGAGGTGACCAAATATTAGATATTTCATCATTTTCATAGGCTCTTAGGCATTTTGACGAATTATCACGTCTATCTTGAAAAAAGATTACCCGTCGTTCGCCTCGCTCGCTCGTAATATGTGACCAGGCACCACAAAACCACCAAAAAGTCGCACTGTGTGATTTACAGTTAGAGATCAGTGAAGATGTTTTTGGTTTGCATGATTAAATTGTAGTTTTTGATATTTCCTGTAAGGGTATACCTCTCCCCAGTGATTTAAAAATTGGAGGCACCAAACAATCTAAAATTTTGTATTTTTGACAGTTTTTAGTAGACCTATATGTTTGGGTTTTGTTATATTGGTCCTTTTACGACCCTGAAAACTTGTCTCATTTTGATTCCCCATAACTTTAAAACAAAGTGTTTTCTTGTACTGTTACTTTGTCTACTGTGATAAGCAGAATGTGCTTAATAGCATGACAAATTTTAGGACAATCTGATAATCTCTTCAGAGTAATTTCTATCGAGTATACCAATCCTTCTTTTGACACGTTTGCACAACACCTCACATGTCAGAGCGCTTCAACAGACTGCAAACTTTAAACCCTTATTTTTCAAAAGTAACATTCTGTGAGACCGGGCATTCTACTCTTTGTACTGTGGGTTAGGAATATCCGATGTTAATACAGTTATGAAGAACATGTTATGTGTTCATAAATAAGGATACAAACACAGCATGCCACTTAACATTTCTGAAACAGACCTTCAAGATAAATGGCAAAATGATTTACAGAATGATTTAAACGATTCATTAATTTGGAAATCACGTTTTCCGTTACTCTATAAATCTTCTATAGATAATAGAATGAGAAATGTCAAATTCAGACTTATTCACAAGAGAATCGCAACCCAAAATTTTCTTTATAAAATAGGTGCAAGTACATCTCCCAAATGCACTTTTTGTGCAAGTCAAAATTAAACTTTATCTCATTTATTTATATATTGTGAAAAAGTAAGTTCTCTCTGCATGGACGGATATATATTAAATTGGTTAAAAGAAAAAGACATACGCAATATTCCATTCTCTGACGAAGAAATTTATTTTGGTACTCTTACTACCAGCCACTTCTACTTTGTTAATACAGTAATTATTTTTGCCAAATATTTTATACTGACCTGTAAAATTCAAAATATTACCCCTTCTTTTCTTTCTTTTTTAAAGAGCTCTTAAACATTTAGAGACTTTGGAAAGAATAATTGCTTTTAAAAATAATCGTCTCCTTGTCCATAAAAAGAAATGGCGAATACCTGTAATGTGTTAAGCATTTTGTTGTGATGTTATGTATTTTACTTTATGATGTACGAATGCAAACCTATTATACATCATGTATGTGAATTGCTTTAATGAATACTTTAATAAAAAAAAACAAAGTATGCAGTAAGCATCGCCATACTGCATTGAACGACGACAAAACGTTCACAAAGGACCATAGTCATGTAGTGTGTGAAAGTATAACTGTTGCAGCGCGCTTTTATTTTTCTTAGCAGTCTCGAATTCTAGAACATGGCATCACCAGAGGACGATGATCATGTTGCCATGGTGATCAAGAAGGCATCTTTCAGAGGGAGCCCGATAGTAGATGCATGTAGTAACTCAGAGAGCATCGTTGTAGTAACATTCCATTGGCTTGTCTATACGTGTGACTTGACTGACGACAGCACACCACAAAAATATGGTAAGCTGAATTTATAATCGATGAGCTGTTTACAAAGGAATAGATAGATTTATATGATCAGTGCTCTGCGAATTCAACACAGCTATTTGATATGAAATTATAAATGATCAAAGATGACTTGTGCTCAGCATGTTCAAGAAGATTGTGCAAAGAAAGAGGGGACTTCTTTTTGAAGTGTAAAGTTTAGTCTTTACTAACTTTTCCTGACCCACTGATTCTTTGGATAGAGGTGTGGCTTTATGGAGGTATTTAGCGCACTTTTCATGTGTGCATGACAGTGGAAATTATATACAGGTAAAGAGGCACTTTTCAGATGAAAAGATGAGCACTTATCAGAGATAAACAGTCTCACTTATGGGAGAAGAACATATGACCAAAAATGGGACACTTATCGGTAATAAGAGTGGCGCTTGTCAAATTCAAAAGAGGTGAAATTTTTAATCACTGCCCCTTTTTCCTGTTTAATTAATGCCCCTTTTTTAAAAGGAATATAAAAAACCCTGACACTATAAGGAATGGTCCTTTCCTCTCATATCCAAAGAAGTAAAAGCTTTAAGCTACCAGGAGATGAGCTGGCAAAATGTTAAGCAAATGCCTGATGCCGTGAAAGAAAATTTACTTTGCAGGCAAACCTTTGTTTACAAGAACTAGAGCTATCCTTTTAAATCTTTATTACTATAAAGTTTTCACCTTTACCAGATCTATGTCTTCTTAACTCGCTTTTTAACTCCTACTACAGTGAAGGTAGTCTTCCCAACATCCGAAGAAAACGACGATACCGACATTGACATCGTGAGTGTGTGCTGTGGTCGATATCACTTCCTCGCTCTCTCTAACCGTGGTCGAGTTTACAGCTGGGGAAGGAATAACTATGGACAACTCGGACTTCCCAAGAAGAAGCAAAAACACAGAGGGCAGCACCAGGAAAAGCAAGCTCCTAAACCTCGGTGACCATGAAAAAAAGAATCTTTTTAAACCGTGATCAGTGATAATCTCCCCCAAGCCTGCATTTGAATTTTTAACCAGTATCTAAACATCGCAGTGATTATTAAAGATTTTCATCCACGATTGCAATAGAAATTACAGTGTTGCATCATGGAACACAAACATGTTATCCAGAGAGTCGGCGTTCACGTTCACCTTGTAGACTGTCATCAATTTGATATAAGCTATAAAAATCAGTAATGCAATTTATAGAGATTTCATTTTATGTTTGATAATAATTGTGCCGTCATCATGACAATAGGGGCTAATCCACGATTATCCGGGGGTGATTTTTTTTATTTTTATTTTTTTTGTGTACGGCAAAAATAGATAAAATAAAAATCCAAGGGACAAGATATCGGTTAATTTTTTTCCCTTAATTATCTTTCCATGTCAGGCTCGTCAAAGACCTCTCAAGCTATAATATCATCCAGATCGCATGTGGGGATGATCATTCCCTCGCCCTTACTCGAGGTAATCACAAGCATGACTTTTATATCCCTTTTACCCTCAGCGGACTACTATATTAGGGGCGGAATGGAGGGGGGGGGCAAAGTTGTTTTATTTACTTTCTTTATAAATATTTTGTTTATTCATTTGTAATTGGTATATTATAAAGCATTATGATGATATCATTATTACTATGATGAGGCACTGTGATAAATTGGGAAGGCTCTTCCCTCTCATAAAATCGGTCCTATTCGATCCTCGACTGATTTTTACAACCTTGGACAAAGTGATTTGCCCACATGATTATGAATTATGTCCTTCTCGACCCAGGTGTACAAATTTGTACCTGGTTATGCTGGGGTAATAATCAGGAAGATCATCATTAGGGCCCTCAGCGGGAAGATCATCATCTTTGTCATTACTTATCTCGTTTCTAATTATTTTATTTATTCATTTTATTTATTTATTTATTCATTTTATTTATTTATTCATTAATCTATTCATTTATTTATTTTTCAGCTGGGAGCGTGTTTTCTTGGGGGAGTAACGGTCACGGCCAGCTCGGTATTGGAGAGGATCGGCGTACACGACACCACAATGCCGCGCCCACTCTTGTAAAAGGTCTCTGCGGGGTACAACGTGTAGTTGCTGGGGGCGCTCACACCTTCGCTGTGTTAGTTAGCGGTCCTGTCTACGTCTGGGGCAGCAACTCGCATGGCCAGCTGGGGCTTCGATCGGAGGAAGGTGACATCCATGATGTTTGTTTGTCTGTTCATTACCATAACAACGTAAAAATGAATGTGGATGATAAATCATAAATCCATTTGTACAAAAGATGGAAGACAACTCACATGACTCAAGCAGTAGCATTTACAAAGTGTCTTTGTTCAAGTCTAGTACACATAGCTAGATTTGAGGGGACGAAGCGTTCCTCCCGTCCTGAAAAGGAAATATGTCGAAGAAAACCTCACAATAGGCTATGTCAAGGAAAAGCATTGGAAAATTCGAATGCCTCTATTTTCGGCCTTAAGAGGGCTTGCAGAATCCCCTTGGGAGGGGGGCGATGCATGGGAGAACTCTGTTTGATTCGGTAGGATTAACAGTCATAGAAATATAGACGATCAGAATATCAACAATTGAATTTTGAATCCTTTGCTATTTTGATGTTCTGTAGAAACCGCCGAAAAGTCAGAAATATAAAGGTCCAAGATATTTAGATTTATAGGTAATTTTATGACAGAATCAATGAATTAGTACATTCATCATGCGATTTTATGTTGTTTTTTTTTTTTTCAATTTCGATCGTCTGTTAGACGTGAAGCTCCCCTTCGAATTGAAGTCAGTACAAGGAAAAGTGAAGCATATCTCTTGTGGGGAAAAACATACCAGTTTCTTGTTCGAGGTGGGTTTAGGCTTTTACATAAATCGCAAAGTAATAAAATAATTTGAAATAAGTTAAATTTCGTTGCGGATGATTGATAATTAGTATAATTGATTCCTGCTCCCCTCTCTCTCTCTTTCTCTCTCTCTTTACTGTTCTATACATCACTATTTAGGGACCCCATGTACAATGTGTTTCACTTAAGAAAAAAAGGGGGGAACCCTACTTTCCCTATAGCAGTATCTCATCGAGCACTTACCTAAATATATCAAAGTTGACTTTGTGGCTCAATGTAGACCTCAAACCCATTTCAAAATTGCAAAAGATGTTGCCTGTTGAATGAAAAAAAAAGAAATATTTCTATCCTTTATCTCATCTATTTCTCTCTCTCATCTTGCTTTATTTTGTTTTATTGTAATTTAATGGAATTGCATTGTACATGACTCCTGTGTGCGAACTACCCAAAGCAAAAGAAATGGTCTTTGGCACGAATATAATGGTCTTTGGCACGAATATTACAAGTTTATCAAGAAACAATTTTTTTTTAAAGTCGAATTTGCCTTTTTTAATGAAACGTGCGGTATATGTTTGCATCAACTGTTGGGGCAAATGAGGCATTTATCTTTGACTTACTTTTATACATCCGGTTTTCTTTGAAATAAGTTTTTGCTTATATAACAAGAGTTTTTTTTTTTTAACCCTATGAGTTATCCAACAAATATATATATATATATATATATATATATATATATATATATATATATATATATATATTTCCACTTCAACTGAATAAAAGAAAAAATGAATAAATGAAAAGGAAAGGAATATAAACATGACATCTCAATTAAATTCACTTCATTTATTTATTTCTGTTTCCACGAAAATCCAATACAAGGCTCGATTTACATAAGAAAGGAAATGAAACTTAACAATTATAATCACGTAGAGCATAATAGCATCACGTTTGAAACTTTATGTAAAAATACATAGAATGGAATGAAAGTAGATGAAATAAAATGAAATGGAACTACACCATAGCAAGGAAAATTGAAAAGATAACAAGAAATGGAATGTCAAGACAAGGAGTGGGATAAAATGAAATATGGTATAATGGAATCAAATTATTAAAAAAAAAACAGATGGAATCAGATGGAATAAACATGAAATGAAATGAAAAAAAATGATATTATGTGAAATGAGATGAGAATGAAGTGGAGTGAGCTGAAATGAACTTGGATAGAATTGAAAGATGTATAACTAATTTATCCCGTTTTTATCAGAATGGCGAACTCTCCCTCCTTGGCATGGGCGTAGGAAAACAACCCTGTGACCGGAGTATGTCCGAATTCAGTCCAAGACGAGCGGATCGAAGCTATAAGTTCTCATCAGTGCAATCGATTAAGTATGATTGTCACTTCCTCCTCCTTTTCTCTCTTCCTAATGACCATATTATTACTATTACATTCGGCTGGCCACTCTATCATTAAACTTACTATCTTCGTTATCTTCATTATTATCATAATCATTATCATTATTATTTTTTTTACGCAAACCAGATGAAAAAATAAATATAAACCACATTGTACACAAGGTTTCAAAACTCAGTTGAAACAAAGAAATAAACAAAATGATATGAACTCTGTGTCAGTCCGGCATCTGCTTAACTTTATAAAAAAAAGTATAACCATATCTGGAAAGCATGTACACAGTACATTCACGGGTCTTTCCGATGCTCACAACCCTCATAGGGGCCCCAACCAACAACCCCCACCCCCTCTGTCTCTCCAAGCAAAGTTTATTGGTGACAAGAAGAAATACGATGGCAGTGTACACACATTCAGCATGTTCAGTGGTCGTCGTAATGCACACAATACTCCACGACCTTCACAGGGCTGTAACCATGGTAACATAATCTGATAACATACTAACATAAATTTCCGTTTTCATTTAAAAAAAAAATGAAAGTATTTTTTGTAATTGTATGTATTATGCAAAACAAATCACAAAGGTGCTAATTTGCGTTATGTTACCTCCGTCATTATCATCATCATCGTCGTCGTCATCATCTTATCATTATTTCATCCAGTTTCCAAATAGGAAATGAAAACTTATCATTATTGTTTTCTTTATTATTATTATTATTATTATCACTATCACTATTATTACTTTTGTTGTTGCTGTTTTTGTTACGCTGTAATTATTATCACCATCTTCTGACAAAACCTAAACATTTGTAATACATGAATTTCCCCAAGCCTGTTATGACTGCACACATCTTGTATTCGATTAATCATGTTAATGGTATAGCAGTGCTTGCCATGTTTACTGCACAAACAACCCAAATATCTTAGATTGTACTTGCGAAAGTACAAAAATTCCACATGCCTTGAAAATGTCTTGAATTTTCTGGAGATTTTATAGGCTTCCAACCGTCAAGGCCAAGGCATGTGATTATTATTGCTATTCTTCTTCTTCTTCTTCTTCTTCTTCTTCTTCTTCTTCTTCTTCTTCTTCTTCTTCATCATCTTCTTCTTCCTATTATTATTATGATTATTATTATCATTATCATTATTATTATTATTGTTATCATTATTATTATCATTAGTATTATTATTATCATTATCATCATCATCATCATCATCGTCATCATTGTTACTATCAGTATGACTATCAGTAATATCATTACCAGTATCATCTTCAATATCATCATCACCATCATCATCATCGTCATCATTTTGTTTATTTTTCATTACTGACATTCTCACTTTGTAATTGGTATCATTGGTATTTCCATTCATTTTTTGCTTGCAGTCGATGTACTTTCGTGACTGAGGAACCGAGCGGTCGACCTTCTCTTCTTAATCATGAAAAAGACCAGTTGCCACTTCCCAAAGACTTGCAACTCGATGCGCTTGAACAAACTACATTTCTTGATGTCTTTGGAACTGATGCTCGACCGGAATGGCCGCTTGGTTGTGATAATGTTGATGTGAAGCTCTGGAAATTGAAGAAGGCTCCAATTCAGGGAGACGCTATAGGTAATCTTTGTTTGGTTTGATTTGATTTAATGATTCGTGAAACATTTACATGAAATTTGTATTAATAATCATTGTCATTGTACACATGAGTGAAAATGAGTTCGGATGTCTAAACCGTGCAGTAATTATATAATGACATTTTTTAAAATCGCAAATTCATGCATATAACATGGCATATTCACAAGCTAAGTTTTGATTTAAAAAAAGATACCTTGAAATGCTTCAGGGTGTAGCTTCATTAGATGCATTAGAAGAATTTGGCTATTGTTGGATAGGAATGCGTCTTCATTTTAATCGCGGTCTGGTCACGAAATTCATACAGCTCTTAACTCCAACAACGAGGGTTGTAACACGGTTTAAACCACGGGTGCACTGGTCATTAATTTTTAAATTCGGTTTTGAAATCAGACTTCATGATTTCTCTATAACTCCTAAACTCGACCCTGTGATCCCAGATCGATCGGCATCATATCAAAATATTGATCTCCCCGTGGGGAAAACTTCTGAAATTCCCATGCCCAGTCCACCCTGGTACACACTTAACGATTTTTGTCAGAGGAAGCGCAGTAAAGAAAGATGAAACATGGGGTTTCAGAGGACTAAACTTTTACCGGCGAAGCCCCGTAGATTAGGGGTATACACGCCCTATGATTAAATGACAAAAAAAAAGAGAAGAAATTATGAAAGTATCCCAAAATAAATTTCAGATCCAGTCCTCTCCTGAAGGGAAAGATGATGGGATTTAAGGGGAAGAGCGAGAGAGAGAGAGAGAGAGAAAGAAGGGGATGGAGGCAAGATATTTTTTGTTTTGTTTTAAAAGATTCTTTTATTCCTTTCTTTCAGTGACATCAATATGTACAAACATAGCAAACAAATTACAATCATAAACTGAAAAAAAATTTATACATACAATGGTACCAGTAAAATCAAAATAGAACAAAACATTCTATATACATAGACTAGTAAAGCACTTCATTTAACTAAAAATGTAATTATTATAATATAATTGGTCCTTTCTGCGTTTCTTTCACTGAAAGAAAGATTAAGAATGAAATGAGGAAGAAACAAAATAAAGAGGAGAGACAGAAGCACCCGCACATCCCAGCACAACACCTTATCCCTCCCCTTCATGTCATCTATTAACCTTATGGCTTCACCTATATTTCTGGTTTACATATAACCTACTTGGTCTGGTGAAATTATGTCATCCAAAACTTCCTTCACTCGTGTTGAGAGAACTTTAGCAAGAATGTTATAGTCGACGTTCAAGAGGGATATTAGCCTATAATTCTTAATCATTAATGGATCCTTACCCTCCTTTTTAATTAAAGTAATTATAGCTTGCTTTTGTAAAGCCGCTAGTTCGCCAACTTGAAAGGCTTCATTTAAAGCTGCAACTACCAAATCTCCAATAACCGGTCAGAAAATATGGTAAAATTAGCCCATCGTTTCCCGGTGACTTGTTTAATTTCATTCGATTCAAAACAGCTAAACATTCTCTTGCCAAAATGATTCCTTCACACTTTTTCTTAGAGTCAGCACTTAATTTCGGCAGGGTGTGGGGAAAAACCTCTACACCTCCATAAAGTTTACTATAAAACAGTTTAATTTCTTTAATGATTTCATTTTCATCACAACTTATCTCGCAGCCCGTTACCTGTAACTTTCGAATTAAACTTTTGTGTTTATTTTATTTTAATAATTGACTAAAAAAAGTGAGGGTTTCGCTCTCCATTTTCATACCAAGAAGCTCTAGACCTGAACTTAAGCCCATCATTAATATAGTCATAACAACTTTGGTGTTCTTTACTTTTAGACTCTAATCTTTTGACTAAATCGTCACTCACACTATGTATTAATTTTCTTTCTAATTCTTGGACCTCTTTTTCCAAGCCTTTTATTTTTTCCCTTCTTTCCTTTGCGATCTGCCAAGAATATTTTTGGGTAAAACTGCCTATCTTCATTTTTAAAGTCCCAAACATGCCAAAGTAACCGCTTATCTTTAATTTCTGCCGTAACTCGTTTTTTAATTTATGTTTTCTTTCATTTGACTGATATACAAACTATCGTTACAAAGACTGTTATTAAATTTCCAGTAGGAAGCTTTTTTCTTCATAACATCACTATTTTTGTTAGAAACAAATTAATAGCTGAGTGATCGGGCGCAAACTGATGGAATGATTTCACATTTTGAAGTGAATTGTTTTAAACTAGACGATATTATCCAGTAATCTAATCGGCTTGGCATAAATGTTTATTTTGTCTATATGAAAATTGACGTCGTAATGGATTTCTTTGTTTCCAAATATCCATCAAATTTAGTCGATTCCTAAATTCTTCCATTTGAAAGTTAAACATATTATGTCTTTCGTGATGACAATTACCCAAATAATCTAAATCAAAGTTTCTGATCATATTGAAATCTCCCCCCATTATTATCAAACTGTCTTCTGTAGTTATCTATCTCTTTCAAAAAATTGATTTGTTCCAATTCCTTATCTCTAGTTGGGAAATACACATTACACAAAACCACCTTTAATCCATGAATAGAACATTGCATTAATATATATCGCCCATCTGTATCTTTTACTACTTCCTGCAACCTGAAATCCAAATAGGCATTAATTAAAACCAGAACATCTTTAGCATGATTTGAACCGTGAATAAGATAACATGGCCCCTCCCACACAGAACTCCACCTATCTTCTATATCTTCTGTACTATGTGTTTCCTGCAAAAAGACAATATCAGCTTTCTTATCCTTACACCATGTAAACACCCTTTCCATTTTAGATGTGTCCCTGATTCCTTTGACATTTAATGAAAAACAATTACTAGAGAAAAAATTGTCTTCGAGTTCTATCTGCATAATGGAAATGAGAGGCTTTAGATTCCCAAATGAAAGGCAAGTGTGTGTGTGTGTATGTGTGTGTGTCTATTATATATATATATATATATATATATATAAAGAAAGAGAAAGGAAAAAATCACTCAGCTGATCAAAATAAGTCATTGACTCTCAGATTCAAATATACACAGTAAGTGTAAAACCCTCCCCCTTCAACTCGCCTACTCAAAATTTACGATACAACACCTCCATTAATATCGTCTTATCCTGTTATACCAGGTACCCGCTTAGATAGAAAAAAAAAAGTAGATAAATAGATATAATAAGTTATACAACAATGATATCGATAATAATCAGTCAAAATTCGTCATTGCTCTTCCTCTAGATTAAATCAAAGAATGAAAATAGCTGCTTGCTTTTATCTCTTTTGTGCTTAAAGTACCTCAACCATTTTGACCTAAAATAACTCAACCTTCTTATCCCTTTCCCCCAGCCCCGGGGGGGGGGGGGGGGGGAGGGGGTCACTCTGCACATGGCCTGCTACCCACTCGTGTCCGACAACCTCAGAAATGCACCGTCAAAGGCGTAACCTATTAAATGGCGTAAACCCATGAGAAAGGCCACCCTAAGTGGCGTGAACAGGGAAATCCCCTAATTTGATACCCTAAGTGGCGTAAACATTGAAATCAATTAATTTGATACCTAAAGGCCCTATCTCACCAACGGAGACGTCTCTGCGACAAGTTTCAAAATAATTATAATGGAGCGTTTGCAGGATCATGCACCTGACTTGGACCAGGAGGAATGTCAGCACGCGTTCAGTCACCCAATTTCTAAAGTGGGTCAAACATCGTCAGGTAGAGTCGCGGAGACGTCTCTTCAACGTCTCATCAGTCTTTCTGGTCTCCTCCTGGTCTCCTCCTCGTCTCCGCAACGTCTCTGAGATGGCTCAGAGACGTCTCGGAGATATCGCGGAGACATCTCAGCAGTCGCGGATATGATTAGTATCCGCAACTAATGGAGACGACTCGGAGACGTCGTGGAGACTTTGCAGAGACTGTAAAATGTCTCAAAAAAAAAAAAAAAAAAAAAAAATCGAGCATGTTCGAATTTCTTGCGAATCCTCGGAGACTCCATAATTTTCAGGACACGTCTCAGAGGCGTCTCTGTAACTAAACAGTTAAGAGAGATGCATGGTTTATTAAACATTGGCCTAGGTTTGAACCAGTTTTCACTAAGTACCAAAATGCATTACGACAGTTTATCTACCACCAGGATGTACCCCAAGGATTGAGCAAACAAAAATACTGTCCATCTAAACATGATTTAACATGATTAACAATCTAGAACATGAATTGTGTACTCCTGGAAGTACTAATAACTCCTGGTCAAGAGAGTCCCTCATTTTGCTGACAGTGTTGAGAAATACATATTAAGTGTGAGAAAAAATTTTATTCATGTGATTTCTGCACCTATCATTTGTGGTTAATTAAATAATTCAATAAGCTGAAATATACTAGTCTATTCATTCAGAAATGTAATTTTTTGTTTTTGCATTGATTTGTACACAAAGACAAGTCAAGCCATCACTCCCGTGAGTGGGTCAATCAAGGACAGGATAGATCTACATGTAAGTAACGCTAGGCCACTACTGACTTGAATTGAAAAACACAACACAATTAACAGTATATGGGGCTAGCCTCTAGGAATAACAACACGAAAGAAAACCAGTGAAACAAATACACACGAGTAAATCTTTTTCTCAGACTTAATATATTTACTCACCAATAAACAGCTCTTCTGTGGTAATAAAATTTCCGTCAAAATTAATGAAGCTCACGACGCCATAATAATGTATTTTGAGACGTTTGGAAAATGCTAGATATAAAAGAGATATTGTGGCACTTGAGAGTACTTTTAAGTGTTTCCGGTGTCTGTGGCCGGCTTCCAACGAGGGCACTTTTTTTTTTTTTTTTTTTTTTATCGATGGTGCAAATGAGCAGCCGAGCAAAGTCGCTTCAAACAGGCACGGAACGGTTGCATTAGCATCTATGATCAGCATAGCCATAGCATAGCATCCTCTGCGACCTATGTCGTGTGTATGGTAAAGTGTGCTGCCTATTATAGAGCCGGATGTAAGAGACTAGCTAGGGGGGATGTACGGGGGGGGGGGGGTCACTCTCATAAGTGCTGGCCGCGCCGGCGTGTGCGAGGATTATTTTGTATCCTTTAATCACGCCATTCATGTTGTTACTGGTGTAGGTCTGCTCAAATTTGCCAAAATTTGCAACCCTAAATGGCGTAGATTAAATTTGCACCCCTAAATGGCGTGAAGAGTGAGAAAAGGCTACCCTAAGGGGCGATTTACCAGCGAATGGTGCTGAAAAGTAACCTTTTTTGCCAAAGACGTCGACGACGCCTTGAGTGCCTGAAACGGGACCCTTTTCGACGCTTTTTTCTGGACGCGGGTGCGTTGCAGGCCATGTGGAGAGTGACCCCCCGGGCCCGCAGCCACGTAGGATATATTCTAAGTTCTTCGGCTATGCCCTGCAATGAACCATTTTTTAAAAAAAAAGGATGCCTGATCATTATACAAGATAGTCAACATTAAATAAAGATATCAAAAGGCAAACAACCTACACAACAACAGCAACAAATGTGTTGCGGTATCATCAATGTGTATAAGGCAGATCTGCATGCCTGTATAAGTCGTTTGTTCCCCCAATAATTGACTTGCTTCTAATTTCCTCTTGAAGGCTACTATATCAAACCCGAGGGGAAAAAAAAAAGATAAACAGAATATTCACCACTCCTCTCCCCTCCCCTCCCCCCCCCCCCCCCCCCCCCCCCCCCCCCCCCCCCCCCGCCGCACGCGTCTTTTTTTTCCCTACCGTTACTGCGTAAAATTGCAGAACTTCACTCAGGAAGCGACTTGTGCGAGAGGCTACACAGAACACACGCAGTACGCATGCGCGTGGACTTCTGACGTCTCCAACTAGTAGTAGTAGGCCTAGTACGAATACTTACGCTGAAAGCATGGCTGACGCCTTCGGGCGTCCATCAACCAACTATCGCGGTGTCAGCTGCACTTCAATACATGAACAATTCCATCCAAAACTATATAAACCTCTCATAATTCTCTACCACAAAGTATGAGTGACTTTTGATATAGTTATTTTTCTTCAAATCTAGCTTACATTATGTGTACGCAGCTAGCCCATATCACATGCATTGCAAGCCGACGCGATCGACGAACCAAGTCCACGCGCATGCGTAGTGCGGGTGTACTGCGTAAATCATATTCTCTATATTGATAATAGCCTCTCGCACTAGTCGCTTCCTGAGTGAAGTTCTGCAATTTTACGCAGTAACGGTAGGGAAAAAAAAGACGCCCGCCGCACACATACCAGCGCCACATCAGTGGTTAGACCCATTGTGTGGGAGCGCCGTCTGGTGGTTCTGAATCCCAGCCATGGCGTTAATTTCCAGCAAGAAATTCATCCACATCGTGCTGCACTCAACCCAGGTGAGGTTAATGGGTACCTGGCAGGAATTCATTCCTTGACATGCTTGCGCGCTAGAAAAGGCTGCCGGGCTGAAGCTGGGGTAATAATATCCAAAATCCTTTGGAAGCGCATAGAGACGTTATACAATGATGTGATATGCGCTATGCAAGATATTATTGTTATTGTTATTTATTAGTAGTAATACTACATCAATCTTTCCTGCTTTCATGCATTAGAAACAGCCGTCAGCACGGAGTATGATGGGTCTGAATCCGTAAATAGCCATGGAACTAGGCGGCGAATCGTTGTCATTCTGCATAACGAGCGGATGGTATGCTTCGTTTTTATCTCACATTTCTAAAAATTATTTCTTTGTTATCGAAAAGTTGTGTAGAACAGTAACTTTTTAATAAAAATCTTTTCTTTTGAAATAAGTATCCTTGTTTTCTTATGAACATGACGACGTGAAACAGAAATGAGTCAGCAATTAATGCTGGTATTCTTCCTTCGAGAATCATTGCATTGGAGTTGACTTAATTGGCACTGCAGTGAAAAGGGATGAAAAACCAGTTGGAAGATAATATAGCAATATATTATACTCAAGAAGCAGAATAAACATATTTTGCTAAAACATTTATCGGAAGGTTTTTTTTACAAATATATCTGTCTGTGCTCTTCTTTTATCATAAGAAAATTTACAAATAAGTAAAAACAAAACTAATATTTCAACAAAAAGACACGGAAGGAAGGAAGATTAAAACATTTTCAACAGAACTGTTGAAGCGTTGTGCAAAATGCAGCACTGAATACTTGTTGACAAGAATAGTTGCATTATTTTCGTATTCATTTAGCGTTATCATGATTTTTTTTTCTTCATATTCCTCTCACTTGAAGGGGGATCATTCGGGAAATACCCCCTCTCCACAAAGGAAGGAGGTTCCAACACTTTCAGCTGAATTGCTCCAGAGTTTGAGTGATGTCGATGAAGATATCACCATGGAGACGAGCAGAAGCACATCGCTTCAGGAAGCGAAAATAGTCTTCTCATCTCCGGCTTGTCTGAATGCGTTCTTTCCCCAGGCAAGGTAACGAGTAATCACTCTATTTCCTCCTTAAAAGTAATCAAATTAATGAATGATCATATTCCTATAAAAAATAGCAAATACATAAATAAATGAAAGCATAATCATGATGAATACAAAAATATTTTAAAATTAATCAAATACTTTAATAACTTTTTTGTGTGTATAAATTACTCAATATTCTTGAAAAATATAAACACTGCTGATGTTTCAACCTGGAATCGTAAATCATATATATATATATATATATATATATATATATATATATATATATATATAAATGTATTCAGATATTGAAGGCGTAATGCAATCCAACTGATTTTTTTAAGGCCGCACGAAGCCAGTGGTTCGGACATTGATTTGAAAGCAGCAAAACAAGCGTTTGAATTCATCACCGGAAAGAAGGAGCTTCTTGAATGGGTAATTTCTCTTTTATATATTCTGCTTTTTTTTTGTTAATAGGAGTGAGCATAAAATAAGACTCGAATTCTACCGTTTTAATGTAAATTTCTTTTTCAGCTTTAGAACTTTTAACTCTTATAAAGTTGGTATCTTCCTTATTTTGAGAGATGTAGACAAAACAGAAACAAAAACAAAAACAAAAACGCTTCTTGCTAACAAGTCTTACCCGAAGCCTCTATTTTGGTAATCATCCTTTTTTCTTACAAGAATTCTATATATATCTTATTCTGCAATTTTACGTGCACAACATACATCACATAAACGAGGGAAATGTCAAATTAAATTAAAATTCATGTTTGTCAAGTCTTGAGAATAATGAAGTAATGAAAAATAATCTCTACAGTAGTGAACAGAAACAAACAAACAAGTAAGTGAGTAAGGAAGATCATTGAAAGTATGAAAAGAATGAAATGAATGTATAGTGGACCCAAAATAATATAATGAAAGAATTATATAATAATAATAATAACAATAATAATAATAATAATAATAATAATAATAATAATAATAATAATAATAGCAATAACAATAATAATAATAATGATGATGATACCGGCTTCTTGTTACAAACTTCAACAGCATAAGCTGACCAAAGTGTATACCATGTTTAAAGTAGGCCTATTAGGAATTATAAAGTATAACAAGGGAAAGGGATAAGAATAGAATGTTGGATGAGATCTTAGCATCTTATTTCAACCGTGTCCTCTCCCCTTTTTATTTCCTTTTCTTGTATCTTCTTTTAAAAAAAGAATGTTTTAGGAGCACGTCCCCTCATATAGGTGAGCCACCTTTGACTGTGATACATTATGAAGTGATCATCATTTTTTTTAAATAGATATCCAAAGTGGTTTGCAATGATCTGTGTAGAAATATTCAACTTTTGCCTTGCTCCGATGAAGATTTACGTTTCTACTTTATCCTGTTTGAGTGCCCCATCTTCAGATATCCTCAATTCGAGTGGAGTCGTCGGGTGTTGGCCTCTGTAGGCAGGCTGCTGATATCTCGAGGTAAGAATTCCAAAGATGTATTAATCCTCATAGTCCAAAGTAGCATTCCATGGGACGTGAAATGTTCCATTCAGTATTTTGCATTATGTCGAACTTTATAAATCATTTTGATTGATTGATTTGCATTCCGATAAACAACTCGTTCAAAAAAGTAAGCATTAATGACAAAACAGCGGTACTAAAAGAGAGACACACAATAGTGTGAAATATGAGGAACATTTTAAATAAGTAGATAAGCAAATTTGTGTAACAGACAGTGCCAGGTATGTGTCGGATGATAAAATAATGTATAAATTCATTAATCTGTAACCTACCTTCTGAAATGATCTGCAGTGATTCTCAGTGGAAAGTGAAAATTTTGTCTGATAAGGCACTTGGGGATAATGTTTTTTCCCGTCATACACGCTGTTTACCTTAATTCAGGCGGAAATATTGGCGAAGTCAGTCATCTCAGTCGACTTGCTAGGTGGTGGAAATTTGAACCCATGTCCTTCAGCGAGACCATCGTTGCCTACCGGAAAGCTGTTCTATCAGTTTTATCGGGATCCCGAGTAGATGACGAAATCGATCCTTATCTTGAAGTCCTGAAAGGCCTCAACCAGGTTATCCATCTCGGTGTATTAATACAGTACAAAGATTTTTGCATGGGTCCAGCAATTACAGGGGGCATTGTTAGACGCGCCGGAGATCGGCAGCGGGCCGTAGATAATAACAAGAAGATTGTCACGCTAGAGATTTTTTTCTTCGTCAGTACCAGTGCACCCGACGCGAGAGGGCAGTACTTTTGAGACGACTCTGAAGTGAGGGTGACAATGAAGATCGTCTATCAGAGACCTGATTGAAGAATAGCCATCATACATTTTAACTATTT
Source organism: Echinometra lucunter (assembly GCA_029962745.1). Classification (NCBI taxonomy): domain Eukaryota; kingdom Metazoa; phylum Echinodermata; class Echinoidea; order Camarodonta; family Echinometridae; genus Echinometra; species Echinometra lucunter. The sequence continues at coordinate 26,432,762 of CM057156.1, read as the reverse complement.
GTCAACCGAATAAACGCCATTGTCATCAATTTCATAACGACAAAAAATTGGCAGCGTCACAGGGATTTCGAACCCTTAACTAACATGACTAGTAATATATATCGAGTTCTGACAGTGGCTTTAATAACTGCGCCACGAGCAGTTGACGAGGCAATGGGTGCACTTTATTCCTTTATACCCGGATTCATTTCTAGTCCTCAAAAGTGCCTGCCGTTATGGCTAGGGTACTGCCCTCTAGTGTCGGGTGAGCAAGTACTGACCAAAAAAAAAAAAAAAAAAAAAAAAAAAAAATAGCGTTCCGCCACTCTCAACATTCCGGCGCGTCCGTGCACTGACATCTAGGGTATGTCGGGGAGGACGCGTTTAAGATTTATACTACCAACATGTTATGTTTTGAATTACCAAACCACCGATGTGGAATGCAATGTGGCTACTATTTGCCTGTATAAATGGTCATTATTCTATCTCTTGGACTGAATGATCGAGATTTCAACATTTTGATAATATCAATTATTATGCATACCCGTTCCATACGGCAACAGAATCGGTGTCAAACGATGAAATGGTTCCCTTTCTTAGTGTAAAGTTCCAATTTTCCTCCTTTAATGGAATGATGAGAAAAAAAGTTTCATATGCAAATCAAAGGCCAATTAATCATCATGATTAAGTGAATAATTTTCAGACCTAAAACACATCCTATTATAAACTAAAGACATAATAGGATCAGCTGATAATGATCATTATTATTTGATTGTTATTATTGTTATCATTGTTATCATAATTGTAATTACCATTATCATCATCATTATAATTATAAGTACTGTTATCATTAAATATTTATGAGTATTATTATCATTATTATTATTATTATTATTATTATTATTATTATTATCATTATTTTCATCATCATTGTTATTATCATCATTATCATCATCATCATCATCATCATTGTCATCGTCATCATAATCTTTGAATGTGTTGCTTGGCTTATGATATTGACCATGTCGGCGATATGTATTTATTTTTCTATTGAATTTCCTTTTGTCAATAGACATAAAAGAAAACAAACAACTAATATTTTTAGACTGCTTAAAAACCACAATGGGAGTGTCGTATGAGGGATGTCTTCACAGGTCGAATGACTATGCTGTTGTTCTTTCACCTTGCCTCAGATAAACCTCGATCATGACATCGTATCTGTAAAGACGTTTTATATCCCCGATTTGAGAGAATACGTTCTAAAACAGAAGCCATTACCTTTCATGATGATTGTAAGTATATTCTCCTTTTGTTTTCTTTTTTAATTTAAGCGTCTACCAACCATATATGATTTAGTAGGTAAGCTTTCGTCCACTCCTTTGGCATGTTCGGGCTTTCTCAAGCCATGTGATTTTTTTCCTCGCAACATATCTAACTGTTTATTCACTCGAATTCACGGAAGGGAAGGTGTAGCAACAGCATGAACAGCGAATGTATAAACAGAATCTCTCTTAGTAAAAGAATCCTTTTCCTTGAACAGAAAGATCAGTGACCTTTCAACCTCTTATTTGCCGACAAACTTTTGATGCATTGATTGATGCTGTTATCGATGCTATTTTTTGTATACTTCTAGCTACATATAGAAGGACTCTGAAATAATCACATCCACACACTTTGGAGTCCAAATCGAGAGTGTTCTTTATTCACCAAATTATCTAACTCAGCATAATATCTGTCCCAGGGAAGTATCCCTGAATGTACATTGGAATTGTAGTGATGGTGGTCAAACAGATGGTCAGTGTTTACATGAGGTCTGGGGGATGGAGACATGGATTAGGACATACTGGGAATGGAGGTCAGTAGTTGAGATAATGGTCATGGAGGGGTCATGGAGGTATAAGTGGATGAAAATGATAGAGTGATAGAATGGGAGGATGGTTTGATGAAGAATGTAATGTGTGTATGAACACAATATCCCTCCCTTGTTTTAGAAAGAAACTTGTACCACAATAAGATCCTCACTAATGCGATCACTGGATCTCAGTTTACAGAATCATGATCGACATCAACATAGATGAATTCCACTGAAACATACATATATAATCAATGAAATACGGCTTAAATTTCTGTTAAACCATCGAAACAAGATTGCCAGAAAATTATTAATTTTTTTTTTAACAAAATGAACAAGAAATTATAATGATACATATACATGTATATTTTTTGAAATCCATTCAATAGTACCATGAGTAACTGCTACATATAGTAATAGTAGTTTGTTTGTTTGTTTTTAATTTCAACTTAGTTTTTTTAAAAATGTAGCTATGTAGTTATAACGAATTTAGATATTTTCCTCGAAGTACCATAACATCTTCAAGGCACAACAATTTTCAATCTGCTTTACTCTCACACTAAATAGTCTTAAATCTAAGTCACATGTGATCTTAGCATTTTTTTTTAAAGTTTAGTACAAAGAATTTAGCTTTCGACATTCTAAAGAAACAAATCGTTTAAACTGTACTCCAATCATCCCGTCTTTTTTTTTTTTTTAACTTGTAGAGAAATAGCTTACAAGGTAAGAAAGAAAATGGACAAGTAGAAGTGTGACAGTGAAGAAAAGTGAGAAAACATGAAAACATGAAAAGTTACAGTTACAGCATTATAGCAAATACAACATCTGGGGGTAAACCTTATAAAATAAAGCCTCTCATCCAGCATAACATATAAAATCAATGATATCAGATAACGAAAACATCAAGGCAAGAGCATATTTACATATATACACAACTGGTGATAAACAAAACTGCAGAACGAAATTTAACTGAGTTCTGGGATAATTATGTGTGTCCAAGAGTCTAAGTTCAATAGTGTGTATAAATCAGGTATAAAGTTCAAATGTTCAGACTGTGAATATTGGATCGAGAATTGGGAAGTGGAAAAGTTTTGTTTACTCACAATAGTCGTTCGGTCACACTAGGGGATCTCCTTTGTCATAATAAATCAGACGATCAGGTTCTCTTCGCTCTCGCGATGACCGGCGGGGCGCGGTTGAGGGGTGATCATGCAGATCGGGTTGACGCGGAGAGTTGAACTCGTAGTCATATTCGACGTCACGATCGCGTGCGTAGTCGCTATGATACTTTTTCACTTTTGAGAAGTGTCGCATCGTCGTTTGGTTGTTTCGTGCGATTTTCACGCTATTCCCTTTCACTCGGACAACTTTCCATGGTTTTGGATCATACCGTGGGGCCATTTTATGTGGTCTAGGCCGCAATATGATCACCTGGTCGCCCACGCTGATGGACTTCGTACTGCTATTGGCTTTATCCGCGTCGCTCATCCTCTGTTTGTATTCAGCATCTGCTTGTCTAGCTTTCATGAACGCTTTGCTCGTTTTCGGCTTCGTCGCTGATGGCATCTTAGTGCGAAATTCACGATTGCAAAGAAGGCTAGCGGGCGTCGCTTTCGTAGCTGCATGGGGGGTCGTTCTGTAGACGAGTAGAAATGATTGCAGGGCTTCGCTCAATTCCCTGCCGTCTTGTCGTGCTCGTCGTAGGGCGCGAAGTACTGTCGCGTTAAATCGCTCCACTGTCGCGTTGGCTTGCGGATGATATGGTGTCACTCTTCGATGCTCGATACCGTTGTCGCGTAAGTATTCTGCGAATTCAGCTGACACAAATTGCGGACCGTCATCGCTTACGATAGTATTGGGAAGGCCACGTGTAGCAAAAATGCGTCTAAGGCGCATGATGACGGACTCCGTTGTCGTCGAGGTGAGGATATCTACCTCAGGCCATCTCGAGGCGTTGTCAACGACAACCAAGAGAGATTTTCCATTTGGAAGCGGACCGCATAGATCAATATGTACCGTATTCCATGGCTGTTTCGGCATTTCTGTTGGACATATCGGTTCCTTTCTTGGGGGAGCCGATTCAACTTGGCAAGCTGGGCAAAGGCGGACCGCGTTTTCTGCGCCGTCATCGATGTGAGGCCACCACACCTTCGTACGAAGCGCTTGCTTCAATCTCACTACTCCCTGGTGGGCCTCATGGGCGATATCCATCGTGCGTCGTCGTAGCGATTGGGGCATAACTATACGGTGACCACGTAGAAGTACCCCATTTTTGACAGCAAGCTCATGCCTGATCTTATAAAAGGCCGACGTCATGTCGTCTTTCGACCACGCGTTCGATTGGATGCTTGCAATTACACGCTTAAGTGTGGTATCGGCTGATGTTGCGTTCGCGATATCATTCTGCGTCATTGCTCGGGGTATCGCGTACGTCAAAATAGCATCGATGTAGTCTTCCGCGATGGCGCGTTCTCTTGCCGGCTGATTTCGAAGTGGAAGACGAGATAGGACGTCCGCAGGGTTTGTCTTCCCCGGCATGTGTTTGATGGTGTAATTGTACTGTTGCAGTCGAATGACCCATCGCTCTACTCTAGCTTGTGGCTTTCCTCTTGGTGCGTATAGCCACTGCAAAGGCTTGTGGTCAGTGAGGAGGTCGAAGTCCGTTCCGCATAAATAAATATGAAATCCTCGCACCCCCACACCACAGCCAAAGCTTCTTTCTCTGTTTGCGAGTAGCGTCTTTCTACGTCAGTAAGACTTCTGCTCGCTTACGCTATCGGTTTTGTTGATCCGTCTACCGTTTGCGTGAGGATAGCCCCGAGTCCCACAGGACTAGCATCGACTCTCAGTTCCGTTTTCGCTCCTGTTATGAAGTGGGCCATGACCGACTTATCAGTAAGGGCCTGGCGTAGCGCTTCAAAGGCATTCTCATGACGATCAGTCCACTGCCACTTGGCGTCTTTCCGGGTCAATTCACGGAGTGGATCAGCCTTCGTAGCTAAGTTGTCGATGAATCTAGCGCAGTAGTTGACAAGACCAAGGAAGGATCTTACTTCACTCGCCGTTGTCGGGCGCGGAGCATTTCTGATGGCGTCTACCTTCGCGTTCTCCGGGGAAACGCCATCCTTCGATATGTTGAACCCGAAGAAAGTGAGGCTCGGTGAGCGAAACCCACACTTATCCGCATTTAGCGTGAGACCACGTTCTTGCAGTCGCACAAGGAGCTCATGCAGTTTCTTATCGTGCTCGTCGACGTCAGTGCCGTACACGATAATGTCATCGGAGATGTTGTGCACTCCTTCGATGCCGGCTAGGGCGCTCTGTAGCGTGTATTGGTACACTTCACTGGCTGACGAGAGTCCGAAGATGAGTCGCTTGTATCTCATCAATCCCTTGTGCGTTACAAAGGTCGTTATCGCTCTCGAAGGCTCATCGAGCTCGACCTGGTGGTATCCCTACCGCAAGTCAAGCTTGGAGAAGACTGCTGCTCCTGTTAGGGCTTCCATATGGTTTCTTCCAATGTCGGTATTGGATGTCGTTCGCGAATCACAGCTTCATTCGCTCTCCTCATGTCCACGCAGACACGTACGTCGCCGTTTGCCTTGGGCACGACGACGAGTGGGCTGACCCAAGTCGTCGGGCCATTCACAGGTTCAATGATGTCGAGTTTGAGTAGCTCATCAACTTCTTATCCACTTTTTCCCTCAAGTGGAAGGGAATTCTTCTCGGGGGCGACTGGTTTGACCTTGTCGTCGATGTGCACACTGATTTGGTGGTCGACAAGCTTGCCGACACCACTAAATACTGCAGGGTATTTCGCTTTTAATTCCTCAGCAACCGCCACTACCGACCCATCAGTCTGCACTGTGGAGACCGAATCTGCAGGGAGAGTAAGAAGACCAATGTCGATAGCAGTTTGTCGACCGAGGAGACACCCGCCATCGCCCTCGACGACGATAATCCGAGCATATGCAGTAGCATCCGTCTGCATTGATTTCATTTGTCCGTGAAATTCGCCATGAACTGGTAGAGGTGTGCGTGAGCTGTACGTGTAGAGACGTACATGAGTGGGGGTCAAACGAGGTCGACGATCCTGACTTCGACGTCGCATCCATTCCAGTGTGCGACAGTCAATAACATTTGTCGAAGCCCCTGAATCAACAATCATATCAACTGGATGTCCATCTATTTCAATACGTGCTTTAGTCAAGCGGGAAGTTGTATTCACATGAAAAGTCCATTCGTCCTCGGAATGAGACGATTGAGCGATGTCCTCTTCAACCTTGTGAAGGATAGTGGATCTTGGTTGGGAAGGCCGCGGGCGTGAAGTCGAACTGCGACACACTCGTCCAAAATGTCCGATCTTTTTACACTTGTTACACTTCTGCCCCCTCGCAGGGCATTGTTGGTCTCGAGCCTGATGACCGGGAAGGCCACAATTTGAACACTCCTGTCGAGGTCGACTGCGATGACCTGGCGGCTGGCGGGGAGATTGACCGCCGTGACGATTGGTTGGACTGTCCCCTTCGTAGGATGACGGACGGTGCTGCGGCTTCGAATACTGCCGACGTTGCCCATGGTGAAGCTCATTCACGTGCACAGGCATGACAGGAGAGGAGCTCGCTGCCTCTATCGCCGACGCCTGGCGATCGGCTGCCTCCGCCGCTCTGGCGATCGACAGGAGTTCATTGAGCTGGAGGCCTGTCTCTCGGAGGAGGCGACGACGTAATTGAGTCGACAAACACTTATCAATGAACTGGTCCCTTATATTGTCACTGAGTTGATTTCCAAAATCACACGTAGAGGCCAAGACTTTCAGTCTCCTATAGAAGTCGTCTACCGTTTCTCCATCTCGCTGGGTGCATTGTCGAAAAACATGACGCTCAAACGCCACATTTCTCTGAGGCTCAAAATAGGAAGTTAGAGCTGATACAGCAGAGGCGTACGTTGTACCCCCTTCCAATGTTGAGAAAAGTTGTTGGACGTCGGGTCCGACACAATGGAGAAGAGTAGCCCTCTTAGCGGCATCGTCAGTGATGCCCGATGCGACGATAAAGTAGTCGAATGAAGTTTTCCACACAGACCATGAGGTGCTGGCTGAGTCAAAAGGTGCAGGCTGGTTAAACATCCTCGTCGCCATTTTTGTATACTTCTAGCTACATGTAGAAGGACTCTGAAATAATCACATCCACACACTTTGGAGTCCAAATCGAGAGTGTTCTTTATTCACCAAATTATCTAACTCAGCATAATATCTGTCCCAGGGAAGTATCCCTGAATGTACATTGGAATTGTAGTGATGGTGGTCAAACAGATGGTCAGTGTTTACATGAGGTCTGGGGGATGGAGACATGGATTAGGACATACTTGGAATGGAGGTCAGTAGTTGAGATAATGGTCATGGAGGGGTCATGGAGGTATGAGTGGATGAAAATGATAGAGTGATAGAATGGGAGGATGGTTTGATGAATGTGTGTATGAACACAATACTATTGATGTAGTCTATGCATTCATGAATGTAGTTTCTATTAATGCTAACAAATTTGTCGTTAACTCCACCATATCCTGATGGTGGGGTGAAGATTGGGAGAATATGATTTTCTCTGTGAAGTTTTATAAAGATGTGGCAAAATACTTGTGCGATTCTTAAGCGTCACTATTCTGCTGCTTAGGTCGGTTTTCTCTCTAACGTTTGCTTGGTTAGATTTTTTTGGTCTCACATAACTTTTATTTTGCTCATTCAGTTGCGAATTCCCCAAGGACTTTGGATGTCATTTCCATTTCTAATTGATCTGCAAACTAAAGCACTCCTCTTAGAACTCTGGTGCAGAAACAACCGACAGGTATGTCCCATGCTCATTATGCTGATCATTATGATAAAGATGATGATGATGATGATGATGATGATGATAATAATAATGATAAGAATAATAATGATAAGAATAATGATAGGATTTTATTTGCCTTTGGCACCTGTATCAGGGTAAAAAAGGGGTCACTTCTGAAGGGGAAAGAGGAATTGACGAGGGAGCACTGAGCATGGTAAAAGATTAGTACATAAATTATACGTTCCCTCAAAGATAGGCCTACAGCATAAGGGTTGTGTTGCAATAAAAAGATAAAATTTCAGTTTAGGCTTAACTTAGGGGTTAAATGTTTGAATTCCGCCAGTGCAGTCTATTGACCCTGGAGTAACTGTCGACAAAGCTGTATCAACATGCTGTAGTTTGTGATGTATGACAGAAAGTTATGTACAGGCATAGTTGCCCAGGCCGATGGTTTTAGATTTGATGCTTAACAACTGCACAACTGTCTAAGAAATCTTTAGTTTTAAAAAACGGAAGTGGAGGAGGAGGAGGAGGGGGGGGGACCATTTCAAATATTAGATATTTGCTTCCTTGCTTCGCTCAATCGCAAAAGTTAGAGACAGGAAAGAGTATATTCGGGCAAGATGCGTCAGCCCCCCCCCCCCCCCCCACATACACCCTTGGCTAAAATGTGTTGACAGCATAAAGTGAAAGTGAATTCAATTCAAACCGTGTTATGGATAGCAATACTGGAACATTCACACTGAAAAGTTTACTGTTTTCCTCTATATCTTTTGAAACCACTTCAAGGTTATCGAGGAACAGAACAGAGAAATGATGCAAAGGCAACTTGACCGCCACTTCCTCTACCCCTTTAGGCCGTTTCTCCCTTATGTTCCCCCAGTATGTCTTGAACTTACGGCTAATAGGGATGATATCTTCGGACGGACACTTCAATGGCAGCTGAACCAGATGTTGTGGTACCAGAGGTCTACCCTTCAGAAACCTCTCAGGGTCACTTTTGAAGGGGAAAGAGGAATTGACGAGGGAGCACTGAGTATGGTAAAATATTAGTGCGTAATTATAGTAGAAATTAGGTAAGGATTTGCAGGTAGTATGAGAAGAGATTAACATGTTCAGACTGGCATGGTAACAAATATACGTGATATTAATGCAGTATATGGCATGAGAATGGTCAGAGACTAATTGCAGTAAAAATATTTGTATGGTATGAAGCGATAATTGTAAGAAGGGAGATTATCGTGATAAGAAATTAGGATGGTAAGAGATTAGCTTGATACAAATATGGTACAGTAAAAGATAATTATAGTTATAATATGTTGTCTTAAGAAATCAATCTAGAGATAGATATGGTAAGAAATAGTTATATATAGATATAAAAAATCATGATACAGTGAAAGAAAGGTGTGGTATAAGAGCTTGCACGTAGTATGGTGAGAGATTTGTATGATAAAATATCTTCCTGTATGTAACAAATCAATTTAGAGAGAGGTAAGTTTAGATATAAGTATAGTAAGAATTACAATATATAGAAAGATATGGGAAGAGATATGATGAGATTTTTTTTCACGCAGTGTGATAAGAATAAATGGGCATGGTAAGAATAATCATGGGATTATTATGGTAGCTAATTAGCATGATAACAGAAAATTATGGTATAGTAATAAATGGGAATGCTAGGAGATTATTAATGATAAAAAATTACGATATTAATCTAGTGAGAAATTATATGATAAAAGATAGGTATGGTAAGACGTTTATATGGTAAGAGATTGTTGTGTAATATATTCAGTAAGTGTGGTAAGGATCGTCTACCTCCAGAGTGTCGCTATATCGCGGGTGGCTATTGGTATACGTCCATTTTTATAATTTAGTCAGTTTATTTTTACTTCAACAAATGAGTTGAACTGCCTTATAATTAAAAGGGCCAGGAAAAGCATAGAATCATAAGAGCAATCCAAATGATAAACAGAAAATACATCAGAATTATTCTTTATAGTGAATGTTCAATATGGCATGGTGAATCTATAATTTTCTTGCTCAAATTTCAGGAATTTTTCCGGCTCGTTTTCGACGAACTTCTGGATCCGGAAAAGACCGATCTCTTCCGATATATCGACGAGCACGATCCTACTCAGTCGAAAGTCTGGTTTCGTGAGGTAATATATAATAAACCGAATGGTGAATTTCAACGGGATGTCATCGTTTGTCAATACAGATATTTAGCACGATTTTTGCTGAGTATAGTAAGTGGACGAAGAAATTCTTTTTATCCGTTGAAAATGGCTTTCTGCTATGAAAACCACCGGATAAAAATTCAACAACTGATAATGAGATTAAAGAGAAGGCCTAATCTAACATGATATGCAAATTATCTAAGACATAAGTTAATAATACAACTTAATAGCACCAAGGAGTTATGAAAGAAATAACTCGTTGATAGCACTGATATGTAAGATGAGTTACTTAAACGAAGGTTTCTGATTTGTCAGATGCCATTGTGTAATTCCTTATGGCCACGACTGTGCTATATAACGCGTTATATTACACGCTTATTTGTGTACAAAATAACTATATCGATAATACGGAGTGCGTTGCACTTTATGAGCTTTGATGGATGTTGCAGTTTGTTGATCACCTCCGATCCCACAAGCAGTTTCCCATCTTATATAACGCATAGTACATGCTCATTAGATATCCTTTGAAAGTTTCGATGGTGGTAGTACGAATAGATGTAGAAGGCTTCACGGTACACCAAGTATTCTTTCTTGAAGATGAGTATGGTTCTGAAAAGGACCTACTCACTCTCGACGTTTCGGTAAGCATGTTCTTACCGTCCTCAGGAGAATTCTCCTGAGGACGGTAAGAACATGCTTACCGAAACGTCGAGAGTGAGTAGGTCCTTTTCAGGACCATACTCATCTTCAAGACAGAATACTTGGTGTACCGTGAAGCCTTCAACATCTATACAGGCTCATTGCCATCAGATATACCATAAAATGTGCATCCATAGATAAAGAATTTCTCTCGTGTACTATATCTCACCTCGGCCTACAGCCTCGGTGATTATAATGCACTTGAGAAATTTTAAAGTTATGGATGCACATAAGGTATATTCAACTCCAGAGAATGTGCGAAATGTATAATATAGCTTGGGAGTATATTATTGAAAATACACGTCAGATGAATTATATCGTTTCTCTATAACCTATAAATAGTGCAACTAACTTTAAATATAAATGACTGAAGAGTTTATATGAACAAAAACAAAACAACAACAACAAAAACAGGTAAACGCCATTTATGAACATTGTTAAGTAACGCCACGGTCATATAGTATAAAATAATATTTTTCAAATGATTTTGGTCATTACATAATGGTATATGATCAAAAGTAGCACATATTTTTCCTTCATATTTTTTCTTGATCCTTAATTGCAAATATCTCAGTTTGACAAAAATGTATATATATATTTTTTGCATTCAACCTCTTCATATACTTATATACATGATTATAAAGTTTCAAATCATAATGCATGTTAGCACGTAATAGTCTCTTATACAAGAAATCGATTATGTAAAACTCAGCAGGAATGTACCGGTACCGACATGGCCACGACAGCTATGAAGTGCGGTCTACTGTTGGGTCTCTCATTGCACAACCAGGCACTTGTTCCACTGCCCGTATTTCCACAACTCCTCTATGCGAAGTTGCTGGGGAAAGGGTAGGCCTACGTTTTTAGTAATGATGAGGATGATGATGTAATAATGAAAATAATAATGATAATGATGATAGTAGTCCATGGTCGAATGATATATCCACGCCATGCATTTGTTAGCAGTAGGTTTGATTATTATTGTAATACATTTATTGTTTTGGCTTACCTGATTCACAGGTAAACAAGCTGCAGCATATTCAGAATGCATGTGCAAGACTTGTGTCCAGCTCCTCAAATTATCCCATATTACACCTGTTTGGATTAAGTCAGGGCCTTTTATTACAAAGTTTGGCCTACTCGGTTTCACTGGGTTTCAACCTAGCGGATTTTTTTTTATTTTTTTTTTTTATTATTATGCTTGCCTAACAAAGCAAGAGTTGGCTAAACTCTGTAATAAAGGGCTCTGGTTGCCAGTGGCAGAGAATCGCATTTAAGATACTTTTGCTTGTTTGCAACGCACTTAATATCCATGCTCCTAATTACTTGTTTGCTTTGATATCCATTAAGTCACATTCATATGCACATAACTTACGAAGTACACAGGACAAGCTGCGTCTAAAGCTGCCTCGCGTAAAAACAAAAGTAATCATTGGGATTGTGCATTCATTCAGTTGTGCATGCTGCTTCAAAACTTCGGAATAAACTGCTACTGGAAATAACAAAAGCTTCATCTGTTACCATCTTCAAAGGTTTGAAGAATAATCACCGTCCCCCCCCCCCCCCCCCCGAAGTTTTTGATTACCTGTAGTTTTGTATGCCTCCGCCCACCGAAGATGGGTGCTTGGAGGCTATATGTTATTGGGTCGTCCGTTCATGGTCCGTCCGTCCCGTTTTCATTTCCGTGATAACTCAAGAACCATTTGACGGATCAACTTCCCAATTAGCTCATTTATACATGTGACAGTGACATTGATCTGGTTAGATTCGGGGGCACGAGGTCAAAGTTCAAAGATCAAAGGTCCTCGTATACATCGAAAATGGCTCGTTCTCGCGATAACTTAAGAACCATTTGATGGATCAACTTCAGCTTGGCTCATGTGTGCATATTGGAGAGACAATGATTTGATTAGATGGGGGGTCACAAAGTTCAAATATCATAGTGGTCATTGTATAGACCAATTCCACAACGCGAGATGGCAGCAGACTGGTCGCCCTACTGCGGTGTGCACCCAACTTTTTTCAGTACATAAGTCAGTAGCGTGTTATGTACATTCGTTCGATTTTATTCTATTTTGGACCAATATATGCTGATTTCTTTTAATGCTTGCAATGAGGAATAATCAGGGAAGTTCAGGTGCAGCTGTTTGGTGCTCAAATGCCACAACAATTGGGGAAAGCTTTAAATTGGAAGCTAACTGAGTGCGAAATGGAGCCTGTTTGCGTGAGAAGCCGTACTGTGAAGGAATGCGTCGCCAGTGGGTAAAAAACATCAACAGAAAGGTCTTTGAAGTCAAGAAACATTATTATTTAGTTTGTTGTACAATTTAATGAGTGAAAAAACATGTAAACAAGGTAACATTAAGGGCTCCCGTTTACTACGGCAGTGCAGGGCCGCGAGTGCAACAGTGCCAGCAGTGGGGCTGCCATGCTGCGATCGAACTTTAACTGACAAAACTAAGGGGGAAAAGCAACGAAAGTACAAAATGCATCATGTCTTCATCTGTCAGATATGGCTATTGTCTTACCTCATCTACCCATATATCCATGCTTTATTTTATTGATCCAGAATACAGTTAATGAAATAATATCAGGGCATATCTCATATCTCTCATTGATTTTATACACAGCCAGTCGCGGTCAGTGCACTTTTGCAAACCGCAGCTATCGCCCCGCCGATAGAGGGCCAAATACATAAACCGGAGATGGAATTGGTCTATACATGAACATGGCTTATTCTCACGATAGCTGAAAAACCATTTGACGGATCAACTTCAGACTTGGCTCCTGTATATTGGAGCCGTGATGATTTGAGTAAATTTTGTTGTCACAGGATCAAAGGTCATGAAGGTCACTGGAAATCGCTTGTTCTCGCGGTAACTTGAGAACCATTTGATGGATCAACTTCAAACGTGGCTCATGCATGCATATGAAAGAGAATGGCAATGATTTGATTAGATTTGTGAGTCACCAGGTCAAAGGTCAAAAGTCATAGAGGTCATTGTATAGAAGAAAATGGCTCGCTTTCACGAGTACTTAAGTGACTGATCAATTTCAAACTTGACTTAGGTATGTAAACACAAGAAAAAAGTACCCCCCCCCCCCCCATTCAAATGTGTTTCCACAATTATAAACTAACTTCTGTGTGAAAATGAGATTGATCTGTCAAGTTATGCATGAGTGAACAGACATTAAAGGCTAAATGTCACTTTTTTAAAAGTCGCAAGAGTGGGGGAGGGTCTGCAAATTTGGTTTCTTCCATTATTTGGCCCCGCCATGCCTATCCCTGACACTTTTCCTGTTTATCACAGTTGGATGAACACAATTTTTCAGCCCTCCTAAAACTACAAAATCTATTCAGTTTATGGAAAAAATTTGCATCAGCCAACATGAGTCAGCTCATATGTGAAAATACCGGGTATTCGTTTTTCCGGCATTTAAAAGTAAATTATAAGCATTTCTTGTTTCATCGTTAAAAATGTGCTTACTCAACCACGACACAACCATGAAAAACATCATCAACACTTAAACTAAACCATAAAAAGACCCCCCCCCCAAAGGACTCTTGTGACTTTTGAAAAGTAACATTTTTGTCTTAAGTGTCTGCTCACTTATGCATGATTCGACAGATCAATCTCATTTTCACACAGAAGTTAGTCAATAAGTGTAAGAACACTCTTGCCAAATTATTTTGCTTAAAACATAATCGTTAACAAGTTATGCTTCTTTGAATTAGGGGGTGGGTGTTACTTTTTTGTTGTGTTTATATGGGAGTGACGATAATCTGATTAGAGTTTGGGATCACATAGGTCATTGTATACATGAAAATGGCCCCTTGTTCGCGATAACTAATGAATCAATCCACGAATCAACTTCTAATTTGGCTCAAGCAAACATATAGGAGTGACGATGATATAATTAGATTATCAGAGTTTTTGAAAAAAAAAATAGATGAATGCTTGATATCTTTTAGATCTGGCAAGGGCGGAGGCATTAATTTCGACTGCACGCAGTCGAGAATTCATCTTGTCTTATTGTGAGCAGTAGCACTGTTGGGAGCTCTGTTACATTACAGCGCGGTAGAGTATATTGATACAGTAACTGCGCTATATTAATTTATCTGATTATTATTATTGATAATGATGGTGATGACGGTAATAATAATGATGATAAAAATAATAATAATAATAATGATAATAACAATAGTAATAATAATAACTATCATAACTACTTACTACTACTACTACTACTACTACTACTACTACTACTATTACTACTACTTCTACTACTACTATTACTATTATATTATACCTCATTTACACCCTACGGCACCCAACAGGCCTACAAATCGACCGATTATTTTCCATTTGGGGTCTTGTGATTGTTGTTCCGTATGCTGTATGTGGAGTGTCGGTCTTATTTTTGTGACGGATTGATCTCGGGTTTTTTTTAATTTTTATTCTTGACCTTCAGTCCGAAGAGCGAAATGGAGGAAGTTGAAGAACTTGATAAGGACTTTGCTGATCAGATGTCAAAATTACTGAACGGGTCCGAGGAAGACGTTGCAGCGAGTTGCTATGGGGACGAACTCGAGCTAGATAGTGGGGAAAGCGTTGAAATCACCCAGGCAAATGTGTAAGGAAAGATGCATATCATTTTTTTAAATAAAATAAAACAAACAAAAAAACTGACACCTGACAAGATGGAAGTGATAAAAAACCAAACTGATTTCATGTCCAAGCCTAACTCCATGCTAAGCAGAGAACCATGTGTGAGAACAGAAGCACATTTTTGGTGTCATAGAGAAGTTGACCGTCAATGCTAATGCCCGTAGCACACATCTTTTTATTGATGTTCGACTCTGTCAATTAACGGTTCAGGGTCCCGTTTCATAAAACTTGTTATCGGTAACAACAGCCACATAAATAATAAATTTGCTCTCAGCCAATCAGATGCAAGGATTTCAGTGCATATAACACTTATTGTTAATTGTTATTGATTAGTTTTCTGAAACGGGACCCAGGTGATCTCTTCATGCCAAATGCTAGAGTGGAATAAGACAAAAACTGGAAACAAATGAAGGGTGGGATCACTAACGTATGAACTAGCTACATTAATTGCCTTTCTAAAGCTAGGTCGGGTAATATTAAGCATCAAGTGCGATGGGCATGAAGATTGAAAAAAAAAATCATTAGATCTTCATTTATAGTTTCTGTTTAACCATACCTGAAAAGTGTGAAAGAAAACTAGGCCATACCATACTCGCATAAGTATCGACATAGTCTTAATTTACGCCTTTGTATTTCACTCATAATTGTCCTCGGTGTATGAAACGCCATTCCGGTTGTGTCCTTTCTGTTGTGCTATATGAAAACCTTCCTCGGATAGCCAAGCCTAAGTGGGTAATTTGAGCATGTGCTAATGCCTGCATGCGCCGTTCATATTGAATTAATTTTGTGTAGACTGTTGGTATCCCATGGCAAGTCAAATGCCGCGTCATTAAGGGGTTAGTGCGTTTTATATCCTACATCATGAAATTCTCTTGCAAGGATTGGCCAGGAATGTCTCACGTGACATAAAATACTTTCAACATGAAGATCGCGTGACGTCAGACCTCCGTATATTTTTCGCTATACCGATATTTTGACGTCACTTGTTTGCCTCCTTTTTTAAAAAAAGAAGTTTTTCATTCAATGGACAAATAATAAGGAGATAGTACACGTAACGTCAAAAGTAAGTCACAAATTCTCAAACTAAATTCATTAACATGTACATTCGAATAAACTAAATTCGATAACGGAATACAACATGCTTAAAGTTTACCACCTGATATCAATATTCGATAACGGAATACAACATGCTTTAAATTTTACCACCTGATATCCATTACATGTATATGATACAGAAAGAATGAGAAGCTGAAAACAGTCCTACATGATCAATTGAATGAAAATAAATAGAAAAAAAAGAAAGAAAATATTTTTAAAAAAAATAGATATTGATATACGCTATCAATGTCGCGAAAATGTATCACAGTATTGAAGCTGAGAGCCAGCTAGCGGCTGATCTAGGTTGTCTCTCATTTTTGTTTAGCGTCGTAAGTGCAAGCAAAAGTGCAAACGACCGATCGACCGAATGTACAAGGTATAGGTCTAGATTCTACATTTAGTTTTTATTTTTCACCTATCTAGGCTTCTCTTGTAGGATATAAATCAAATATACCATGCACTCTTTTCGAGTCACCAGTTGAAATTATGGACTATTCGGTGACTGGCATACTTACCATTTTCTTCGGGTTTCTGCGCCCCTCAGAAAATAGTGCTATGCCAGCAACCTCAGAGAATCCATAATTTCAACTGGAGCCTCTCAGTGCAAGGCATATTTTATTATTATACGTTTTGACGGGACATCGTAAAAAAAGGGATCTTCAGCTTAAATTTAAAGAAACATCTTTATAAATATATAACAAAACATTTACATATTCATAACATCAACAATATTGTATCAACAAAACAAAATCATTCTGATAATGTATAGGAAATAATGGTACAATACAAGTTTACAGCAAAAAAATATATTTCCATCTGTTATCAAAGGATATAAAGTTGTTATTCATAACATAGATGATACTGTTCAAGAGAGCGATATACCTTAACATGCTTTTGAAACAATGGATTGATAATACGTTATTTTGCATTTGGTGGAAAATATATAGTATTTGGCACATAAAATAATGACATTAAATCAAGCATTTCCATGCAATCCAAACAAGAAATTGTCTTTATTCAGAATAATTTTTTCATCTATGAAATGCTGGACGTCCACGATAAGTCTTTTTGATGACTGGGTCCCACAATACATGTTCCATACTTCGTTTGGATTTATTAGAAAAATGAACATAAATAAATATTCTAGAAATTTAATGTTTTGAGATACATGCTGATAAACATGCCCTGAAAGGTAAAAAAAATGCCCATTCTACGTTTTTACTATTCAACATACAGTTCCATTTATTAACTGATTTTTTTTTTTTTTTTTTTTTTTTTTTTTTGGGGGGGGGGGGTTAAAGATTTGTTTAACACTTAACCTATGAATATACCGACACTTTCGTTACCTTCATTATATTTGTAATCATTGTCTCTTGAGATGTTACGTAACCTTTTCGCATTCGGAGATATTTTCCCCCCAGTTATGGGAAATAGCTTTTTTTCACGGAATAAAATTCTACAAAATTGCAT
Organism: Echinometra lucunter; assembly: GCA_029962745.1. Lineage (NCBI taxonomy): Eukaryota > Metazoa > Echinodermata > Echinoidea > Camarodonta > Echinometridae > Echinometra > Echinometra lucunter. Next base: position 26,414,989 of record CM057156.1, on the reverse strand, counting down.
TCAAATTTGTATTCGTGTTTAGAGTCAAAGAAGTAAAAAATGTTACCATTTTCGTCAAGATTATCCAAAAGTGTAACTATACCTTTGTCATACCATGACTTTATGAGTAACACTTTGTCGTTAACAGATATCAGAGTGTTGTTCCATATACTTTGTCGTCTGCAATGACAAAATTTGTCATTACAGAAACGCAAAACAACATTTAATGTTGTTTTGCGTATCGAGCGTTAATGGTTAAAGAGGTCCAAGACTGGGCAACTTCCCGGATTTTTCTTTTCTTTTTAATGAAAGATATACTAGCATTATCTTTATCAATATCACTATACCAGAAAAGATTTCTGTCATATTTATTAGTTAATGTTTTTTTGCCGTTCGTGCATCATGCATATCTGTACACGTTTTTGTATGCTGGTTGGTTAGTTCTTCTTTATTCGAAGCTGGATTTTTTTCCATGAAAGTGTTTGATAAAGAACTAGAACGTGAACTTGAAAATATGACACGTCTTGTCCGTTTTTACAGACACCTTTACGTGCAGAAAAGGCTACGGCATTTTCTAGCTCCGTCGCAGTTTGCTGCGTTCAAGCAAGGATTCAGCAAGGTCTGGGACGCTGCCCCAATTTTGAATATCTTCAGACCCATCGAGTTGGAGGCCCTTGTCACTGGCGAGAAATATTTCGATTGGACCGCTCTCGAAAAGGTATAGCTACAACTGTTTTCAAAACAAACTGACCAACCAAAATGATAGAAAAGTCTTTGGAAAAGTCAGCCAAAGGCCCTGTACAAAATAATAGCCTATCCTTTGCATGTTTGGAACAGTGCTGCAAAACAGGCTTAATTCTAAGAATCGGGTGATCGCGTCGGTCTGTGTAATCCGACCTTTCGTTAAAACAGCCCCCTTTATTTTCAAAGGGTCGGTTAATTCGGATGGTAAATATTTAACTTTTTGCAATAGCGGTCATTTATTAGTACATAGAGACTATTTTTTTTACCCGAACATTTGTGAAAAGCTACCTTCAAATGACGAAGTATCTGGTACATTCAAGCCCCCTATCCATTTATTATTATTATTATTATTTACTTTGACTAAAGATAAGAAAATATAAAAATGAAAATCTTGAAGACTAGCGAATGATGTAAATTTCATAGCATTGGTGAATTGTAGGGGGGCATTTAAGCCTTCTAAAAAGTGGAATACTTTTTATATACCTCATTTTTTTATAGAGCTGATGACCATATTTTGATTGTCAGAATATTTTTAGATATGTAGCCGCTCCCCCCCCCCTCTCCCCACCTTTACAAAATCCTGGATTGGCCTCTGGCCTTGTAGACATACCTTGATCTTGAAAGGATAATGAACTTTACTTTACCTGAAAGCAAACTATTTTTCCGTCATTGAATATCGTATAGACGCCATATTTTTTTGTATCCTTTTAGCGTCATATGGCACTTTAGGACCAGTTAGGCATGTTAGGACCAGTCATTAGCAACTTTTGTTGGTCACGTGATAGATCTTAGCCACTCATTTGATTAGGATCCTTATCAACATGATCACCATTTTATAACCAAAAAAGTGCACGTTCTATTGATGCACAATACTGCTATATTATGAACTCCAAATTCGAAATATCCCTCGTCCAGGTCTATTTTACCTCGGCCTTGGGCCTTGGTGAAACAAAACTGTACTCGAGATAACTGAGTGTTTGTCGTGATCATAATAGTGCATGATATAAGTGTAATAATATTTCTTTCGAGTAGCTTTATTTATTTATTTATTCAATTTCCAGGCAAAGATAAAAATGTATCTACAAAGAAAACAAGAAAGAAATACCACCGACTAGTGACTGAGGATGTCTAGAAGGAAACAAGTTCCTAGTGAAAGATTCTCCTTACTATAGTCGGTGGTTCGAAAAAAATACACACATACACACGGGGTCTACTTCTGAATCCATTTATTTGTTTGTTCGTTTGTTTGTTTGTTTGTTTGTTTGTTTGTTTGTTTTGTCTTCACACAAGCAGCCAATAAGTATCAATATCATACAAGTTAAGAGGAAAATAAAAGAGGCATGAAGGAAACCAAGGAGAGGAATAGCGGGAGAGAGGGTGTTTGAGAGAGAAAGAGAGAGAGAGAGAGAGAGAGAGAGATTGGAAGAGATCATAGAATTATAGGAGAGAGCGATGAAAAAGAAATATTCATGTTTACATACATTTTTTTTTCAAACTACATCTGGCAGGCTCTTATATTAAACAACACAACGGTCCCCAAACAACCGTTCTAACAGTGTAATACATGAGCCTACGTATAAACAAAATAAGTAGTAAACATGGTAAAGGGAATATTAAAAAAAAAAATAAATAAAGCGTACACGATATGCACTGCTCTTGCCACACAGTTAAGAGGTATTATAGGAGGTAAGAGGTAGCTGAGTAATGAAATTTGTAGATCATCGATAGGCCCTTTACTCATTAGACCTTATAGTTTGAATTTCTAAAAATCCTCCAAACGCAATATCATTTTGGCTATATGCTTCACCTTTTGAACAGTGTATTATCCGAAAATGATTTCCATGACATAATTATATCAAAATTGTTACCGTGTTTATTTCTTGAAATTTTTGTTAGTTAGTGCATTTTTTGATTGTCTTCAGTCTACCAGGTACATAGAACCTTACAGCGATTCGCATCCAACCATCAAGGTGTTCTGGGACGTCTTTCACGCTCTAGATGATGACATGAAAAGAAAGTTTCTGGGTAAGATGATAGGCCGATGTTCTGTTGTTGTTGTTCTTGATGTTGTAGTATTTTTGTGATGTATCGTCAAGGATTGAAATTTTCAATGGCGTCATCAGGGAAAGGTATAGTGTCCCAATGAGAAACCTTGGTTTATTTTCCAGTACTTTGCTCCCAGTGGCGTAGCTAGGATTTTTTTTTTCAGTAAAGGGCACGGTAGTCGGGGGGGGGGGGCTTGTAATTTTGAGGGGGCACCTGAATGATTTTTTTTCGGGTCGGGGTGACAGCTGTACTGCCAAATTTGAAGCATATTGTACAGTGGTGTAGCAAGGATTTTTCTAGAGGTGGGGCTTGTCATTTCAAGGGGTGATGGAAGAGGCATAATTTTTACTTTTTCCACTGCGTCATATTTTCTGCATAATTTATAATATGAATGAATAGAAATAATAGGACATGTAAAATATTATTTTATGAAATACACACCATCTCATTGTTAAATATTTTTTTCTGTTTCGATTCTTTTAATTTCATGTCAATTTCTCATTGAGTTTTTCGTTCCCTAACCTCAGCATGATTTTGAGGAAGAAGCACCTAAGGGCAAGCAATATTTGTGGGGATTTGTGGGGATCCGAGCTCCCCGCTCCCCTGTACTATGCACCCACCCCTCTCAGAGGCGTCGATCCTAGAGAGCAGGGGGGCAGTTGCCCCCCCCCCAAGAAAATTTCGGGGGGCAAAGATATCATTTTGCCCCCCCCCCCCCCCCCCCAATAATTTCCGAACCCAAAAAAAGGGGAAAAAAAGAAAAGGAAAAAAAAATAGAGAAAATAAAGGAAAAAGAAGGAAGGAAGTGAAAGGAAAGCGGAAAACAAGGAAAAAGAAATAAAATGGGACACTGGGAAGCGCTCGCTTGCTTCGCTCGCTCGCATTTAAGTATCTTAACCAATGCCGATGATAATTACTATTCTTATGAAAGGAAATCGGTTTGCATCTTGTGTTTCGATCTACTATTATACTATTCTTCTACTCATAGGAAGTAATATAACCAAACAAGATATCACTCGAAGAAATCGAGCGGCCAGTTGACCTAAAAATAGATACACTTTCAGGACAAAATGGCCTAGATACAGATAAAAACAAAAACAAAACAAAAACAAAAACATATTTTTCGTTAGCTCGCTCGCTACTCTCGCTGGTAAAAGCTAGATACAAAACCAAACAAGATATCACTCGAAGAAATCGAGCGGCCAGTTGACCTAAAAATAGATACACTTTCAGGACAAAATGGCCTAGATACAGATAAAAACAAAAACAAAACAAAAACAAAAACATATTTTTCGTTAGCTCGCTCGCTACTCTCGCTGGTAAAAGCTAGATACAAAAAAAAAAAAAAAAAAAAAAACTCATGATGGTTTCGGGTAGCAAGTAGCTTATCATAGCAGCGAAATTACAAAATATCACTATATTTGGGCAGCAAGATGGTTGACCATTTTTTGGGGACGAATCCATATAATTTTGCCGGGATCGGTAGTTGCCTTTGCTCGCTATGGTAGAAACAGAATGGATCCGGACTGCAAGCGAGTGTCATACTCGGCACACAGGTGATCGGGTATCATTTAGATATCATAGAGGCGTGACAGGTTTTTAGTATATTCTGATAATGATAATAATGATAATGATAATTTTCCGTTCTTGTATGGCGCATATCACATTATCATCACATTATTATATATTTATGATGACGATATAACACTTCTATCATATGGAAAAGGGTATAATTTTTCTGGCTCGCTGCGCTCGCTCGTTTGATATCAATGGTTTTGGAAAGAAAATGAATTTGGTAAGTGAGATGAGACCGAATAGATAATGTAGATGCTTCGTGGGCCCAAGGTGTAATTTGCCGAAAGGGTTACTACTTCTACTTTAAAAAATGCATATATACGTATCTATCAGTAGCCGTGGGTTCATCTCCGCTTGGTCGTCTTGCCCCCCCCCCCCCCCATCCGAAAAATGGATCGACGCCTCTGCTCACTCTTCCTTGAATTTCCTCTGCCCCACTACGCTCAGTTCGTCCTTCTTCCTTCCTCTTTTCTATCTGCCCCTTTGTTAGTTTGTCACATTCTTAATTTAACGGTTTTAATGAGGTTTTATATTATTAGTACGATAAATGTTATTAATATTATAATTACCATCATTATCATTAGCATGGTTATTAATATTATTATTATTATTATTATTATTATTATTACTATTATTATTATCATTATGACTATTATCATTATTATTTTTATTATTATTATTATTATTACTATTATTATTATTATCATTATAACTATTATCATTATTATTTTTATTATTTTTATTATTATTATTATTATTATTATTATGAGCATTGTTATTGCTATCATTTGTTCTTGACCATCCTTCCAACACCTCCCCCCCCCCCCCCCCCCCCCCTCCTGGACACTGGACTAAACACTATAACAAACCAACTGGGCGATAAGTCCAAAGTAAAATCCTCTTGCAACCGTTACCTAAAGCGTGGTGTGGTGCCGTCGGAACACAATGTAATACCATGACTTGCCTGTGTACGTGTGTCGTTCTCTTGCAGTATTCATTGCGGGGTCAGATCGCGTGCCGGTCGGTGGATTGCAGAACCTCGGACTCACCATCGGTGAACTTCAGATCCCCACGGACGATTCCATTGGCGACCAGGACGACGATTCTCACGAGGACAGGTTGTCAAGGCTGTGTCCTGTGGCTCATTGCTGCGATAACAACCAATATAACCGCACATTACTACTCCCTATGTACACCAGTAAAGAGCTCATTGAGGATCGCTTGATAACCACTCTGTCATTCTACAGTTGCCAATTTCAGATTGCGTAGCAATGTAGGATGTAGATCTAGAGCTAGAAGCTGGTCTGAACCTGAACGTAGGTGATAGAAGCGCAACATGGACATAAACGAATAATTGCGCGCGGTCATGGAGCTCCCCTACCTCTTTCTCTGGTTAAAAATGGGAAGATTTTAAAAGACGCCTGATCAACGAATGGCTGCTTTGACTTCCGTAATAGGCATCAGATTTTCCGAGCAGTGTATCAGTGACATCACTGTGTTTTTCGTGAATCCTACAGTGTGAACAAATAATATCTTCAATATATATTTTTGTTTAAGAAATAGTTAGTTCGACTTCGGACATTACATTAAAAATCATGTAAATTTTGAATTCACCATTACAGTTTTTAATAAGTCTTTCCATTAGGGCTTCGAAAGCGGATTTACCAATAACAGCCGACTTCGTGTGGCGTTGCTATCTTATCTAGCTACGAAGCACAGTGCACCGCCTCCTCCCATTTAAGAATTTTGCATCAAGTACTACGCGGTTGCATAATATTCGATTTGCATTACGTGTGTCTGCCCCTGAACCTATAGTATATAGCTTTTGAAAACCACTTTTTCAAACACAAATATTTTTCAGTATGACAACATTATCATGTAATGTATCTATAAACAGTGGTCAATGTAGTCATGGTAGTATACCCACCCTTTGGTAATTGTGCCGTCAGGTCACATGGTAAGGTTACTCCTTACGTATCAGTGAAGATGATTTCAACCAGCTATTTGGATAATGTTTGCATAGTGTCCGTTACACAACCTCATACCTCATTTCGATTGAAGGCATGAACTCCACGTTTCCGGAATGAATTCTGCAACGATATTTATTTTACGCTTAATTCTAGAATGACGTATGGATGCTGTTGTGCTTTTTACAGTAATAATAATGACAATGATTGCATTTTTTTTGGCCGAGGAGGCCTCATTGTTTTTCCCGATGACCCCGGTGCACAAATGATCATCTTCTCTTGTGAATTTGATTTCAGTGAAAGTGAATTGATATGATTTGCAAATAATTACCCCCAGCAAAGCAATGGCTGCGTCCTGGGTCAATTTGTACAAAAGTATATGGTCTCTTCTCCAAGGATGTAAGCACTCAGTGATGCTCGAACCCAGGAGCGCTCTTAAAGTAGTCAAGAGCCTTTACCAATGCGTTTACCACAACTCCCATGAAAACGAATATTAAAAAAAAATCATAATTCACATTTTTTTAATCTTCATGTATCCTAAGTAGAAAACAGCAAATGTCATTAAACGTTGAATATGTTGCAATTTTGAATATTATTTATTTATTGCATGCATTTAGACACTCTTGAAAATGTAGCATGTCACAAAATATGAGTGATGCCTTGCTTACAGTGGTACGTATAACCAAAATAGTTGCAGATAATGAGGTAAACTTGACATTTACTTCGCGATTTTAGTTTACTTCTTGGTGGTTCATTCTTTCTTTTTTTTTGGGGGGGGGCGGGTCAAGCCTTTTCTGTCACATCTCATATACGTTTGTTTTATTCAAGTAGATACGCTCCTTAAATCAATATTGATTGGACAGTATCATAATAAACTGTGTACTTGTATCTGTGGTGAGATTGTGTACTGAATAATACACTGGCTTTATCACGTATATATCTTATATTTTTCATCAAATTATAAACAACACAGACTTCGAAAAATACACTGCGATCTTCCTGAATGCTTTACCATTGGCGTCTATTTACGGAGAGTGAACGTTGAATTTTAAAGTTACAATCCTTCAAGACGAAAGAAAGAAAGGGAAAAATACAGTATGTATATGTAAAGCCTAAGACGGTTTATACACACAATTAATTCAGTATATTATGTACTGAATATTCAAGTTTCATATAATCTGATTATTTGAATAATGTTGCAGAACTTGTAACATCAACAGTAATAATACTAAACTGTCGATATATTTCATATCTTGTAAATGTACTACATGTGTTATCACAGTTCTTCATCGTCATCATGCTCATTCAGACGTGCATGGATGGACATTTCCTTCAAATAATCTCTTCACTTTTATCTGTTTATCTCTGTGCAAATTTTGTAGTAGATGTTTTATTTAGTTTTGTAAGATGAGCGTTATATATGTTATCCTTGAAGAAATCAAGCTCAAAAGAAAACAAACAAAACTGTACTCTTAACTCTAATTGGGCTTAAGACGGAATGACATAGTAAGTCCTTGTATTGTTTTGAAATATACTAGGTTAAGTAAATTTGTTCAGCCTGATATTGGATCCACACTGTTGTGCAACATGTTAAAAAGTGATGAATGAATTTGATAAAAATGGCTTAAAACTGAATGATATGTATATTATATAGTAGGTCCTTGTATTGTATTAAATCATACTACATTAAGTAAATTTGTTGAGGCTGATATTGGATCTACACTGTGTACTACATTGTGTAAGATGTTAAAAAGTGGTAAATGAAATTTAAAGAATAATTTAATCGAGCACAACAGATACCATTTAAACAACAAAAACATGCAAACAGTCATATATACATAGCTTTTCTTCATAAATGTTAATGTATTGATGATTGCTAGGATTAAAAAAGTCAACACAAAAACGACAATAACAACAAAACTAAACTAAACCAAAATAAATTTCTTGCCCCACATTATCCTAGACCCCCCCCCCCCCCCCGAAAAATGGGGGAGGAATAGAAAAAAAAAGAGAAACGCTGCGACCAGTAGCCGTTTTTCTTTTCTGTTGAAAAATAATGCATACAAATATTCGGTTTGCATAAAAAGTGTGTTAGAAATATCTGAAATCATTAACGTCGGGGTCTGTTGTCTCTGGATTGATAATCAGAGTGGATAATAAAAGAGCGCCCTCGTGCGGTTTTGCTCCAGTAGAACGATGTTTGCATTTTCAGGCGATCTTTAAAATGTGATAAAAGATGTTTACCTCTGACAGATTTAGAATATAAACAAAAGATGGTACAATATGACAAAGTAAACGTAACTGGTACCTGCGAAATTAAAATTATTCTTTTAGTACGGTATCATTAAGGATCCTTCGAGAAGAAAGACTGGGAAAAGTATTATTGTCTTTGGTTATGCAATTTTAAAACATTATGTGAAAGAGAGCTACAGAATGTACAGAAAGTGCTAGTATCTGACTATTTTTCATTATGCATTATTTGAACATCTCCAACAATTTCTTGGTCCATTGTCTCGACACATGTTACAAGGACTACGTGCGTACATGACCGGGGGGGGGGGGGTGTTTCACAAAGACCAAGATTGACTCGAATTCCTCTTAACTATGGCAGGCCATTCATGCCACTGTTTGCTTCCGCCATCGGTCTCTCAAGGGATGAGCAAATCATTGTCACAAATTTGAAGAATATACATTTCTTGTTTTCTTCATCAATGAACTATAAAAATTTGTCAGTTCTTCAGATTTGTGACCATGATTTACAAATCCTTCGACAGATCCATGGTGAAAGAAAACAGTGGCATGAATGGCTAGCCATGGTTAAGTGCGATTTTATTCTATCTTAGTCTTTGTGATACACCCCCCCCCCGGGCCATCCCATTGTTTGTTTTAATTCTTTGTGATTTAGTGTCAGTTCTAACATTTACAGCACGGGAAAGTGGTAACAGTACTTTATTTGACCCCCCCCCCCCCCCCCACCTTTTCTAGACTGAAATCAGATTCAAGGGGACTGCCCCTCATTGGCCTTATAGAAGATACAGCAGAGTTGGCGGGGGGGGGGGGGCGGGGGAAGTATTGGGAACGTGGGGATTATTCTCATTATCCGACCCTAGGCCCATCACTTGGGAGGTATCAACACAGAAAGCGGAAGTAAGAATCTCATCTATCAAACTTATCTCGTGGTTCAAGAAGGACTTCATCTTGATCCTTCATCTGGAAAATGGCTTTCAAAACTATGATATATTAATCAAAAATTATGATGATTACTATCCTCTCTGCAGTAAAAAAAAAATCGTTTTCTTCGAAATTCCAACTCTCGGCACAATTAAAATGTCACTTCCATTCAAAAGGTTCGTTCTGCATCCATCATACACATCCATCATATCCATCATCAACTTCATAATCCTTAGAGAAAGATTATCTCTTGTAGCACACTTCTCTAAAATAACCAAGAGCAAGAATGCAGAATTCATTTGTTTTTATTTCGAAGAGTGGTAGATTTTCATTTCTCAACAGCTTTTCATTGTTATGCCATATACATGCATGCAGATATATCATACATAAGCACAGAGCATAGGCCAACCAGAGAAATACTGCCCTATAAGCAGGTGATTAGTCTGAAACTTAACTGTTGAAAACAGAAGCAGTGAACAGCTGGAGATCTTGACATACCTTCGGGGGAAGAAAATTGTGGTAAATTGGTTAAATCTTTGTTTTAACCAATTTACTACAATTGCTTAAAACTTCACGTTTTCTTTGCTTGTTAGATTGCAGATGTCAAACGTGTCCCCTCTCACGTTTTTTTAAAGGAATTTCCGTCAATAGCCTCAGCCTTCTATATTTTCAGCTCTGTACCTCTGTCGCCTATATTCAATCATCAACTTATGTCACTAACATGTTTTGTTTCGATTTTTTATTCAACCGCAATTTTTAAGAGAAAGCCATTCACCGTATAATTTATCACACTGAAGATTTCACTTTCACAAATCACAAAAATGAATCCGCCGCGGTCTTCAAGTTATAGGCATTGTCAAAATTGGTTCTTTACTTTCCTTCTGAAGCGCTGCCAAAACGGTTATAAAACTGATTTATAATTCCACCTCGTATGAACAGTTTTACCAAAATAAAAAAAATGAGAATGTCAGTTTCTGTCATGTGGTTTGTATTGTCAAATGACAGCATCAAATTATGACTGTTATTACATTATGACATCACATCACGTATAAAAATACACCATTATGTTTAAAACTATAGTAACAAAAACAATGAACAATAATGAAGTGAATTTCAATTGTATAAGTTCATTTAACTCATTATGTCCTCTAGAATGTTTTATTTTGTATAAGTTGGAAATGTTTATGTTTGGGAATTAGGCTATTATCGTCAGAACTGCAGCGAGCCACTTTGATTGGCTTATTTGGTAATCTCATAGCGAGGACTGCTGTAATGACCAGCTGTAAGTAATAATCAGCTGATACCCAAACTGGTTATTGGTACAATATTGTGCGCTATATCATAGAAAGGATAATTTTATACATATGGGTCTTGTATTCATACACGCATATTTAACTGAAAAAAGTCTAAAATAAGAACTTTAGAACCCCTCAAATAAAGTGTATGTTATGAAGCAAATTTGTTCAGAAGATCTTTAGAAGACCGTAACAGCTCAATGCAAATACTAAACTGAAGATAATCGTAATCTCCTTATCTTATATTCCAGACATTTCCTTCATCAAAATGTTCATAGCCCATGTTGATTATGCAATATTATCATATAATCACCGAACGTAGATATTTGTGATACATTAAACTGACAAACAATGTCCAAACATTTCATGTATTCTTCACTCGTATTTCTTATTCTTTAAATGAATTCATGTGCTTGTTATTCTAAAACAACATCGGGCATTAATCTAATATATAAACTAAGCAATTTCTTTCTTTAAATTTTCCTTTTATCCATGTCAAAATAGCTTGCTTTCTGTGTCATTTTAAATCTCAATTAAGTTTTTTTTTTCACATATTCAATGCGAGCAAGGAGGAAGTCGTTCATTTAAAGCTAATTCATTTTACCTCTTATAATTTTGCACTCAAAATATAAACAATGATAAAGTTGAATTCTGGTACTGAAAGCAATATTGCATCGTGAAAAAAACACTCTTCCCAAGCAACTGGGAAAGATAGATTAGTTGTACATAACAAAAAACCTTTCTGAGATGGTGTCAGTAATGAGGTCGGTGAGGTCACTGAGGTCCTCAGAGGCCACGAGACTGGTAGAACCAAGGACAAGAACAGTCACCTACGGGGACAGGTCCTTTGCTAAAGCTGCACCCGTTCTCTGGAACTCACTTCCCCCTTATCTGAGACAATTAGACTCCACAGAACAGTTCAAAACACAACTAAAAACTTACCTGTTTACCCGTATGTAGATTGTCTGCTGAACTATGAACTATTTTCATGTAACCTGCTTATCTATCTACTATTGTCGCGCCTTGAGCGAAAGCTTTTCGGATATGTAGGCGTTATAAGTTGATATTATTATTATTATGATTATGATTATGATTATGATTATTATTATTATTAATTATTATTATTATTATTATGATTATGATTATGATTATGATTATGATTATGATTATGATTATTATTATTATTATTATTATGATTATGATTATGATTATGATTATGATTATTATTATTATTATTATTATTATTATTATTATTATTATTATTATTATTATTTTAAAAAGTCTAGATGAGATTTCGGAGTCAGCAAATCGATAACCAACGGTTGCTTGAATGTTCAACTATTCCTCGTTTTATTTCAGTTAAGGGGGCACTGGAAGCATCATCCTTTTAAAGAAACCTTTCTACTATGATATACCTCCTAACACACATATTAAAAGAGAAAGCTCACAAAGTATTTTTCAACTTTCCCAGAACTCAAGTTTCTGTTTAAGTACCCGTAGTGAAGGGTGTGTTTTACAAAAGTGCTATTTACACTATGTCTTGAAAACATTTCTTTCTCAAAAGTTTCTAGCTATAACGTAGTTACAAAACTTTTAAAAGACTGATTTTAGTGCCTGAGCCTGTCGTACGCTCCTTCATAAGTCATGTTGATCAGCGAGTTGTATCCGTCATGTAAGTCAGGCGGTAGCAGTGGTAGAACTACTGATGATGGTGGAGGTAAGGGTGGTGGTGGCGACGTGATTGTTGGGACAAGCGTTTGTAGTGGTGGTGGTAATGCCGGTAGTGATAGTTACGAAACTTTTAAAAGACTGATTTTAGTGCCTGAGCCTGTCGTACGCTCCTTCATAAGTCATGTTGATCAGCGAGTTGTATCCGTCATGTAAGTCAGGCGATAGCAGTGGTAGAACTACTGATGATGGTGGAGGTAAGGGTGGTGGTGGCGACGTGATTGTTGGGACAAGCGTTTGTAGTGGTGGTGGTAATGCCGGTAGTGATAGTTACGAAACTTTTAAAAGACTGATTTTAGTGCCTGAGCCTGTCGTACGCTCCTTCATAAGTCATGTTGATCAGCGAGTTGTATCCGTCATGTAAGACAGGCGATAGCAGTGGTAGAACTACTGATGATGGTGGAGGTAGGGGTGGTGGTGGCGACGTGATTGTTGGGACAAGCTTTTGTAGTGGTGGTGGTGGTGGTAATGCTGGTAGTGATAGTGTATGTTGGGTCGGTGAAGGTATTCGTGTTAACAGTCGTGGTGACAGCTGCCCTGATGGTAGAATAGGTGGTAGTAACAACGACGGTGTCGGTGAGGAAAGGGACCCTTCAGTACTTCGTTCCCCCGCACCCAAGGGATGTCGGAGCACTGGTATTTCATAAGTATCGTTGTGGCCTTTGTCGTTAATTTTCAGTTGCGCATTACTGTTTCTCGAGCCGATGGGTCTTTCTTTTATCGTTTTCGCCATGTTGGTTGGGCAAAGGTTATCGGCTGTCAAGGCATCGGATGGAAATATGCTTTTCCATTCAGCAAGGGATGGTGGACACGACATATGACCTCGCTTTGGATGTTTAGGATGTGGGCGTAGGCCTATTGGCGGTACAGATGGCTTCTTTGATGGTACTTCTTCATCTGTATCCTTGGGGGAATATTCTGCGTCATTGAGAAGTTGCGATGATGAAACAGATGAAATGCTCCTTTGCGTGTTATTGAGAATCGCGATTTCTTCACTGATAATGCTCGACTTTTCATCGACTGCACTTGTTAAACTTCGTGACACTGGTTGCAAGGAAGTGCTCGTTGTGAAGGCACCATCATGTTTGCTATCTGGACGATTAACTAACGAGTAAACTTGATCAAGGCATTCCACTGATTCACAATTTCCATCAGCGCTTATTGGTCGGGGAATCAGATAATCTTCATCTGTCACGTGAGCTTTGGCACGTTTGGAGGGCCCCGACCATGCCGACTGTTGCAAGGAGGTGCTCGTTGTGAAGGCACCATCACGTTTGCTATCTGGACGATTAACTGACGAGAAGACTTGATCAAGGCATTCCGCTGATTCATAATTTTCATCAGACCTCACTGGTCGGGGAATCAGGTAATCCTCACCTGTAATGTGAGATTTGGCACGTTTGAAGGGCACCGACTGTGGTCTTAACGGGGCAAAATGACCGGTTATCCTTTCCTTGTTCAGTACGCGCTGTCGTTGGCTTTCCTCACCTTTATATTCCTCTTCTCCATCTTGCATGAGTTTCATTTCAAGCATATCCCTGTCATGAATATCTATACGTCTGATTGCATTGTTTCTTGGTCTTAGATAGATTCCAAACTTGTTTGCAAATAATATACAACAAAATGCAGCTAACAACAGTAAAATGAGAAAAGTTGTTATGGTTATTGCTAGAGCAATAAATGTACGGCTTTTTTCTGAATGTTGCATAAACGTTTGGTGGTCATGGTGGTCGGGAAGGGATGTCTTAACTGCTGACCTAAATTCTGTAGGGATTTCTTGGGTGAGGTGAGACGGGCTTGGAGTAACGCTCTGAATGCTCTGCTCAGTCACATTTAATGTAACAATGGAGACGTTACATAAAGCTATACTACCTTCGTGTAGCTCACAATAATACGTAGAGCTGTCAATACCTTTAGCATTTGTGATCTGGATAGTAAAGTTGTTCTCGTAGTTTGAAAGAATTCCAAAGCGCTGTTGATAGCCGAGGGTAAAATTCGAACAGGTTGTTAGTGTTTCGCATCGTATTAGCGTGTCGCCATGTCTATTTCTCCAACTGATCAACTGATTTTTCGTTAAAATACCTTGCAATATACAAGGCAAAACGACTGTATCTCCATGGTGCGAGGGGATTGTGTAATAATTCCCTTCGCCACATTGCTGCTCTCCTAAAACAAAGTTCGAATCACTAAACATCACGACAAATGCAAATGTCATAAACAAACACATTACTGAATATGTACAATACATTTCTGCAAGTACCTTCTTGAATGAGCGAGGGAAGTAAAAGGCAAAATGGATCATTTTCTTCAGTAAATGGAACTCAAAACGAAACGTAGCGCACAGTTAACAGGGGAGTAACCGAACTGCGTTAGGAAGATATTCCGCCTGTCGTTCTAGGCAACTTTGGTGATACGGCGTTGTGATGCCTCCACACAGTATCCACACATGTCGATGCATTTGAGATTTGAGAATGGAATCGAACCAAGAGAGGAAAACGACGTCAAAATGCAGGAGGAGCTTTTGATTCTATTGTGTTCATGTTAGATGGAACTTGGAAGAGTATGCGTTCTGATAAAGAAAGAATTATTGAATTATTTGGTTTGGTTCAAGTGATCTACGACAAACGAAACTATTTTGCCTTGAGTGGGCGCCAGCGGATATTTATCAATTGGTTATTTTTGATTGGTTGACGGGTTTGCGTTTCCACTTCCAGTCTTTCCGCTTGCTGCGTTTTTATAACCTTGCAAGGTCGCCATTTACTACAACTAACAAGAACAATGCATCAAGTTTTGCTGATAAATTATATATTCATACATGCACGCAGTGGCGTAAACAAGTTCTTACACCTGGGGGGGGGGGGGGGATGATTTGCCGTTCACGAGAAATCGAGGATCAATTTCGATACACACACGCGCACCTGTACACACCTGCACAGACGCCCTTACACACATTTTAATTACTATCTTGCGAGCGAGGGAGCCAAAAATTGCCATTTTTCTGGTTTTCAATCACATTTTCAAATAGAAATTCTATAATATGATGAGCGAGCGAAGCAAGCGAGCCCAAAAGAACCACTCTTTTGGTTTTCTATTGCATTTTCAAACAAAAATTCTATAATATGATGCGCGAGCGAAGCAAGCGAGCCAAAAATAACCACTTTTCTGGTTTTCTATCGCATTTTCAAACAAAAAATTCTAAAATGTGATGAGCGAGCGAAGCGAGTGAGCTAAAAATAAGCGCTTTTCTGGTTTTAAATCACATTTTCAAATGGAAATTGTAACATATGATGGTTGTTTATGACAAATTATTAAAAATTTGATTAACGATTAATTCAAATATCATTTCTTCCTTAGAATGTGAAGGGGGGATATTTGTACACGCCATCTCCCCTCTCAAAAAGTGGGGGGTATATCCCCCCCATCCTCCCGGGATTTACACCAATGATGCACAGACATAAATAGAAGATATACGCACCGTGACAAACGAATATAGAATATGGACTGACCAAGAGAAACACCCACTTAGGCCTACACGGAGGGGAGATTGTCCTGCTAAACATGGTAAACATGGTCCCAAGTTCATCCCTCCCCCCCCCCCCCCCCCGAGTGGAGTTTTCACATGTCCAGTTCAATTCTCTCTTCAGCATTGGAGTACACTGAACCAAATTTCTCTCTGTCATGGGTGGTCTCTTATATTTTTCATCATCATCTTCACTAAGTTCTAAATAGTGTTTTATGAAGTTTTCAGTAAGACTTTACGAAACAAAATTCGGTCATTTCTTTATATCTTTGGTATATATTCATTTATTTGTCTTTCTTTTTTAAACTACATTGACTGTTATTTTTGTTATGTATACAGCGCGTCCCCCCCCCCAAAAAAAAAAAATCCCTCTGATCGAGCGCTAAATTAATTCTAAACTATAATATTAGTCCCAATTTGATCTTAATATCTTGAAAGCCCATTTAATCCCATAACTTATGAGAAAATTTCATTGGTCTCGCATTATTGGTTTCGAACAGAGAGTCTATCATGTAACAGCAGTGCATTTCAGCCCATTCCAAGTTTGGAGTGCTACAATTTCTGCACTGTCTTTATGTCTTCAATCAACTGAAGTGCTCTTGCCTTCTCTACTCCCTTTTATTTTAAAGTAGAACATTTCTGTAGATGTTTTAAAGTATGAGCAAATGCACAGCCTCCTTGTATGCCACTTGACATGCATTCCAAAGGTACCAAACTCTTGATACTTCAAGTAGTTCCTCCTGATCGTCTTGGTGCGTAGTGGTGGTTGATCTGGGTATCACCTTTGAAATGCACGTTGAGTGGCGAGGAGGCTTTTGTGCGTTTGTTCATACTTTAAAACAAGGAAAACAAAGAAAGCCCTTTGACGGTCAGTAAGCTGTTAATTGACCAACCATAATTATTGAAATCGGTCCAAAATCAATTTGACAAATTAACAAAATGCTGGCCAATCTTCCATTGAGATATCTAGGATTTATCAAAAAGTTTTATGTAAGAGCTTTAGCATTGTTAAGGTAGGAAACGAGAATTTAAGAAATGAACAGGAGTCCAGCTTAATTAGAAATTTAAATTCAGAAACTAAAATAAGAATGAAATGGACAGATTCTTGTTGCTTTCATGTTTTGTTTTCTTTCATAGTTAATTTAGTTGGGTGGAAGATTTGGTCAGCTTTTAGTTAATTTGTCATATTGATTTTTGACTGATTTCAATATGGTTGGTCAACAGCTTACTGTGTGTCAAATGGCTTTCCTTGTTTTAAAGTATGAGCAAACGCACAGCCTCCTTGCCACACAACGTGCATTTCAAAGGCGATACCCAGATCAACGACCACCATGCACCAAGACGATCAGGGGGAACTACCTGAAGTATCGAGAGTTTGGTACCTTGGAAATGCACGTTAAGTGACATACAAGGAGGCTGTGCGTTTGCTCATACTTTAAAACCTCTACAAAAATGTTCTCTGCTAAATAAAACTTTAAAATAAAAGGGAGTAGAGAAGGCACAAGCACTACAGTTGATTGAAGTCATAAAGACAGTGCAGAAATGGTAACACTCCAAACTTGGAATGGGCTGAAATGCACTGCTGTTAACTAACTAATAGACCCTCTGTTCAAAACCAATGATTTCTCATAAGTTACAGAGTTAAATGGGCTTTCAAGATTTGAAGATCAACTTAGGACTAATAATATATTTTAGAATTAATTAAGCGCTAAATCAGAGGGACATTTTTTTTTTTGGGGGGGGGTATACATGTATACATCATTTAGAAGAACAGGTTAGCTGACATTAGAAATAATAACTTTGAATAACTTTCTGACATATTGGAATGTTCCATCTAACTTTACCAAACTAGAAAGAATTATATCAGTGAATAGGTACATTTATCAAATTATTTCAACATTTCCTAGCAAGAATAACAGAATACATAAGTATGCAGTTATCATCACAGGACGTACAGAACGATCTAGAATGTTCTTCTACTCCTAGATCTTTAATGATAATAGTATATAATTCTTTTTGTGATATTAGATAAATCCAACTGCGAATAATGATATACTTTTTTGGTATATTATCATGAGTACATTAAGAAATAATATTCTTACTCAGGATTGAAAACCATAATAATCACTTTCATCGAGGTCACCATTATCATGGTGGTCATCATACTCCTTACTTCAATATGCCATTCACATGATGATAGACACGAAAATCGCTCTCAACACTATTTGAAACTTTATGAACACTGAACATTTTCACATTCAATCAAAGCCATTATGTTAGCTTTATGGAAAAGCACGGCTACTGAAGTGTAAATCATAATCATGTTGATTTTTCAGAATCAACTAAAAGCTAAATAAAGATCTATGTTAAAGGCATTCATGTCATAAATACTGAAATTAATTCATCATCATGTTGACTTTTCGTAATCAACTATTCATGCCTTCTGCACATTCCATATTTGTTTAAAAAAAACCAAACATATTTTATATGCTGTCTCAAGGCATATATATACCCGTATGCACGTGTGGGGGTGTTGTATATCAGTGCATGTTAGTGTGGTGCAAGCTTGGGATTGCGAATGTGTATGTCTACCATGTCTACGTTTGGGGAGGGGGGGGGGTAAAATATAGTAAAATGGGTGGGGGTAGCATCGGAGGTGGTGCTTAGATACAAATATTATGCGTTTTAATTGTGAAGGGTTGATCACATAAGAATATTCGTTTGTATGGCACTAAGTGAGTTCCATATATTATTAGGAAAAATGGCTGCTATATTTTGACGGATCATTTGTTAAGAAGTTATTTCATTCCACTTTGTTTTCTCTCATTGATTTGTTAATTCATATGTAAATTACCAAATCATGACATGAAGATGTATTTTTTACATTCATTCATATATATATATATATATATATATATATATATATATATATCGATTTTATGTCTTTATTTATTAATTGAATGATCAGTTGTTTGTCTTTATTTATTTGAATGAAATCTCTGTATTAAGAAAAAATGGTTAGAATTATTTTGATTGGAATGGTAAAAGGACAGCAGCGAGGAAGTTATGCCTGTTCAACATCGCTCGTGCTATATTGTACATCGTGTTAAAACTCATATTAATCAGTAAACAAACAAGGAAGTGCAATACGCGTTTCAAATGCATCAAGTTCACTTAAGCCCTCATCATATTCATGTGGCATTCGAATTTTCTTAATAATAATAATTATAATAATTAATAATAATAATAATAACAATAATAACAACTCTTTTTTACCCAAGATAACCACTTCAGCTGTCAGCTGATCTTCCAATGGGCCCTGCATAACATGATATGTTATTATTACCCTTCTCCATTCTTATATGCCGGGCGCCTGGCTAGAATGCAACAGGTCCCATTTTTGTAAGTCTTTGGTATGACTCGACCGGGATCGAACCCACGACCTCCCGTTCATGAGGCGGACGCTCTATCAATTGAGCCAGCATGCCCTTATGTTTTATAAGTTTGGAAATGTTTTTTGTTTTTTGTTGTTTTTTAGAATAGATAAATGGAATATTAGCTGCAGTCCACTTTGATTGGCCCCTTTGCGACTTTTATCAGGGCTGCTGGCCTGACCAGCTGTCAGCATTATTTTATTCGCTGTTACGAACGCACAATATTAGAAACCCGCAATCATATTTTAACAAGCACATTAGTTCAGAAGATTACATGAATACATATTTTCAACTTTCAAAATTGAATAATCGCATTCTGCTAATTTGCTTTGTTAACATATGCAAGAGAAAACATTCATTTCCTTCTTCAAATGTGTAATACAAAACATTGATTCTATAACATGCCTCTACATTTATCAACTTAAGTACACAAACTAACATTGCACTGAGGTATAAAGTTCCCAAATATTTTATGCATTTTTCAATTCTATTCTGTAATTTCAAAACGAATTGATTTTCTTTTTTCTAATATTATATTTCTATATTTAATAAGGATATATAATATTATATTTCTATATATCTCTAATATTATATTTTTATATTTTCTAGGATATTAATAAAATCAATACTCGCTTCGAATCATCATGATGAATGTTTAAGTTTGTAGTAAGACTTTTTTTTCTAAATACAATTCGCTGATCAACATGACTCATGGAGGAGTTTGTAGTAAGTAAGATTTTTTTTCTAAATTCTTACTTACTACAAACTTAAACATTCATCATGATGATTCGAAGCGAGTATTGATTTTATTAATATCCTCACATGGAATAACAAAGTAAGAGGCGCGATGGTAGCTTTGTACTACTCTGCCGGGAATATAACAGCACTCCTAATCACATCTCCTTAGAAATAACCAAACAAAAGAAAAATGGTAGTATCAATCAAATATATCATGTATATGGGCTTAAAAAACAACTATTTCTAGATATCTGTATATTCTTCTTTAGCTTGTCCGACCATGTCAAGGAGATTTCTTTCCGAGTCAATATTAACGTCGATGAGGTGAGGTTTATGTTTATTACACGTGTAGATGAACAGGCAGGAAACATTAACTCATTTTTTCTTCGTTTGATATGATCGTCACAATACGCATTCAGTTTACCCGTAGTGAAAGGTGAGTTTAATATTATTAAACTTAATCATTTACATTCTGCTTTGAAACCATTTTCTTCTTTTTTTTCTTTTTGTTTTATCTACGTAAGTTTTAATGATCATTTTTAGTGTTTGAGCCTGTCGTACGCTCCTCCATGAGTCATGTTGATCAGCGAATTGTATCTATCCTGTAATCCAGGCGATAGAGTAAGAACTGTTGATGGTTGTAGTGGTGACTGTGGTATTGTGTTCTGTTTGGGTAAAGGTGCTAGAGGTAAAAGTTGAGATGATCGTTGCTTTCGTTTAAGAGTATTAAATGCTGAGACAAGCGGTGGTGTCGATGATGGTCGTGGTGGTGAAAAGGATCCTTCGGGACGACGTCTTCCCGTCCCGAAGACATGCCGCCGCATTGGTATTTCATCACAGTTGTGACTTTTCTCGTGTTGTTCGTGTTTGAGCATGTGGTATATTCCGTCAGATGAACTCGTAATCGCTGAGTTGTATCCATCCTTTAATTCTCGTGGTAGTGGTTGAGGTAATACTCTTTCTGATAGTGGTGATTGTGGTGGTGCTGCTGGTGGTAACGGTGGTAGCGGCGGTAGTCCTTGTGTATGCTGTGTTGCTGAAGTTGATTGTGTTAAAATTCGTTGTGCTTGCTGTCCTGGTGGTGGAGTAAGTGGTCGTGACAAAGCTGGTGATGGTGCGGAAAGAGACACTTTAGGACTAGGTCCCCCTGCACTCAAGAGATGTCTCAGCACTTTTCCTTCGTGATTACCGTCAAAACCTTTGTCGTTAACCTCCTTCTGCTCATCGCCGTTTCTTGGGACAGCGGGGCCTTCTACGTTCGTTGCTTCTCTCTTGAGAGGGCACAGGTTATCGATTGAGACCGCATCGGATGAAAGCATGATTTTCCATTCACCAAGGGATGGCGGACATGACAGACATGATAGATGTTTGCCTCGCCTTGGATGTAGAAGATTATGACGTACTGGTGGTGCAGGTGGCTCCTTTGATGGTACCTCATCATCGGTATCCTTTGGGAAATCTCCAGTTCGTTCAGGGTCAGAGGAAAGTTTTAGGGATGTTGGTAACTCTCTGTCAGAAACTGATGAAGTGTTGCGTTGCGTGTTGGTGAAACTCGTACGTGCTGAACTTGGTGACGATGGTAGCAAGGAATTAGGACCGGTGGTGAAAGCATCATCAGGTTCGCTGTCCGAACCATTTACTACAAAATATACTGGATCAGGGCATTCTATTAATTCATAACTTTTACCAGAGCTCACTGGTTGGGGAATCAAATAGTCTTTATCAGTCAAACCGTCCGCCTGTGGTCTTAACGGACCAGAATGAAGGTTTATTCTTTCCATGTTCAGTACGTGTTGGTGGCTTTCCTCACCCTCATCATGCTCATGTTTCTCTTTCCCGCCATGCATGAGTGTCATTTCAAACATATCGCTGTTATGAATTTCAACACGTCTGCTCACATTACTTCTTGGTCGTGGATAAATTTCCAGCTGGTTTTTAACGAAAATGCAACATAATGCACCAAACAACAATAAAATGAGAAGTATTGTTACGGTAACTGCGAGAATAACGAATTCCGAAACATGGAAATGCGCTTGCTTGTTTGGAAGGGATGTTGTATTAACATTACTAATTTCAGACACTGCTGCAGAACGGATTACTGAAACAATTGAAGTATAATTTGCTGACCTAAATTCTGTAGAGATTTCTTGGGTGAGGTGAGACGGGCTTGGAGTAACGCTCTGAATGCTCTGCACAGTCACATTTAATGTAACAATGGAGACGTTACATGAAGCTAAACTACCTTCGCCATGTTCGTGTAACTCACAGTAATACGTAGAGCTGTCAATACCTTTAGCATTCGTGATCTGGATAGTAAAGTTGTTCTCGTTATTTGTAAGAATTCCAAAGCGCTGTTGATAGTCAGGGATCGAATGCGAACAGTTTGTTGATGTTTCGCATCGTATTAGCGTGTCCCCGTTTCCATTTCTCCAACTGATCAGCTGAGTTTTCAGTAAAATAACAGATTGCAATATACAAGGCAAAACGACTGTATCTCCATGGTGTGAGTGGATTGTGTCATTATTCCCTTCACCGCATTGATAGCCTTGCAAACCAAAGTTCAGACCACCAAACATCACTACAAATGCAAATGTCACGAACACACACCTTCTTGAATATGTCCAATACATTTTAGCAGGTACCTTCTTGAATAACCCAAGGGAGTGAAGGTATAGATCATTCTCTGCAATAAATGGAATTCACGAATATCTGGCGCGCAGTTGACAAGGGAATACCGAACTGCGTACACAAAATACCCAGCAAGTCGATCTGGACGACATCGGTATGACATCGCTGTGCTGCTCGTGCTTTGTATATCCTTCACTTTTCATTTCGTTGGAAATAAGTTAGTATATTCGAAACCGAAAAAGCAGAATGACATGATAATGCGAAAGTAGCTCGTGGTTCTCTTGTGATAAACGGCACTTCATGAGCGTTCTGAGAAAGATAATTTGTGAGTTGTATTTCGAAGGATCTGTGATAAATAAAACATTTATGCCGCTAGTGTGCGTCAAAAGATAGTTATTAAAAGCTTAATTTTGACTGGTTGACACAGTGGCTGGCCAGCAGCGTAGCAGGTGCCTGTTATCCGGGGGGAGGGGGCAGAGCCTAAAATTCCCCGGAAACTAAGTCTAGAATTATTGGCGTAGCTAGGATTTCATTTTAGAAGGACGGTAGTGCGAATCACTTATTGAGCGCACAAAGCTCCCGAAGGGGGGGGGGGGGGTGCAGGGCGGGGAGTTATCCCCCCTCCTGCGCGAAGCGCGGGAGCTCCGGCGTTTCTTGAATTGTTCGTTGTCTGTTCCCGCTCTTCTTACGTTCTCTGCCTATTATCAGTGGGGGGGGGGGGGGGGGGGTGAACCAAAAAATTCCCGGTAATTAAGTCTAGAATCAATGGCGTAGCTAGGATTTCACTTTAGGAGGACGGTAGTGCTCCCTAGGGGAAGGGTGCAAGGAGGGGGGAGTTCCCCCCCCCCCCCTCCCGCGCGAAACGCGAAAGCTCCGACGTTTCCTTGAATTGTTTTTGTCTATAGACCAATTTCACCTCCGGTTTATGTATTTGGCCCTCTATCGGCGACGCCATTCCTGCGGTGGGCAAGAGCGCTGACCGCGATTGGCTCTGTGTACAAAATGAATGTAAGATATGAGATATGCCCCGATATTGTTCCATTTACTTTATTCTAGATCAATAAAATAAAGCATAGATACATGGGTAGATGAGGTAAGACAATGGTCATATCTGACGGATGAAGGTATGATGTATTTTTGTACTTTCGATGGTGTTTCAACTTAGTTTTGTCAGTAAAAGTTCGATTGCAGCATACAAGCCGTTAGTAAACAGGAGCCCTAAATCTTACCCTGTTTACAAAGTCATGTTTTCACTCATTAAATTTTACGCCAAAGTACATAATGATAATGTTTCTTGAATTCAAAGTCCTTTCTGTTGATGTTTTTACCCACTGGCGGCGAATTCCTTCACATTGCTTACGGAAACGTGTGTAAGAAGTACGGCTTCTCACACAAACAGGCTTCATGAGTCAAAAGCGAGTGAATTTCGCACTCAGTTAGCTTCCAATTTTTAAACTTTCTCTAATTCTTGTGGCATTTGAGCACTGCAAAGCTGCGACCTGAACTTCCCTGATAATTTCTCATTGCAAGTATTAAAATAAATCTGCATATACTGGTCAAAATAGACAAAAAATCGAACGAATGTACATAACGTGCTATTGACTTGTGTACTATAAAAGTTGGAGCGCCCACCGCAGTATATCGAACTGTGTCGAACAGTCTGCTGCCCTCTTGCGTTGTGAAATTGGTATATTCCCACTCTTCTTACTTTATCTGCCTGTTATCGGGGGGGGGGGGGGGGAGAGCCCAAAATTTCCTGGTAACTTAGTCTAAAAATAGAATATGGGGGGTGAGCCCGCACCGCCCAGGGGCCCGTCTTAGGGCCCCTGATGAGGGGGGGGGGGGCTAGTGGCAAAGCCCCTGCGGGGGTCCAAGGAGTGGAACCCCTAGAAGCCACGGGGCTTTTCTACCTCTCCCTCATTTCGTTCGTTTCCCTTTTCTTTCTTCTTGTTTTTTCCTTTTCCCTCTTTTCCCCTCTCTTTTCTTCTTTCTCCCTTTTCTTCTTCTTTCTTTCCCTTTCTCCTTATTTCTTTCCCTTTCTCCCTTTCTTTTTCTTCCTTTCCCTTCCTTTCATTTTTTCCCAGTGTTTTGGTGGATTTTCCTGCTGAAATCCTTCAGGGGGCACTCTGCCCCCCTGCCCCCCCCCCACCTGTTACGCCACTGTGGCTGGCTGGCAGTGCTTCCAACTTTCTGTTTGGTTTCATAATGTGGTCTTTCCGCTGCATTATTTCTCTGTTATTCACTGCAACTAAACAAACAAACAAGCAAACAAACAAAAAAGGCATCAAGCCAATCATGACAATTCTGTATTTTCAATTATTTCATCGCAAAAACTAGGTCTTAAACAATGTCTAGAATATATTGTGAGGTAAAAGTTTCCTTGGGCCGGAGTCCATGTTTACAGTGCTTCCCAGGAAGAAAGAAACCGAAATGTTCAGCAATTTTTCTGATTATGCAATTTTTTATAAAGTTCAGTTCTTCCTCTTTATACCGACACCTAGTTAAAAACAAAAGGTTTCAAGAAAGGTCATGTTAAATCTCTGTGACGAATATTGGTTAATATCATAATTATGTGGATATATTCGAGAAAGAAGAATCATCAAAGCTTCAAATGAACCTTCTTATTGACAGGTGGACTGGGTTTTAATCGAATTTTATAGAGACCTATATTGAAAGCTGATCTGAGCAACAGTCCGATAAGTTTCTTTCCATTTTTTTTTTTTTTTTTTTTTTGCCAGATGTAAAGTAAAATCCGACAGAAAAATATGCCTCCATTATAGTAATTAGATGCAGCTTTATGATTCTTATTATTACCATATTTCTAATATTCATAGTGAACACATGCCTCTATACACTGTTATTATTTCATCATGTATGATGAAACAATTACAGTGTGTGGATTAGAATTTTCAGTTTAATTTTCAGTATCAGGTATATCTTTCTTCTTTCTTTCTCCAAACCCTCTACCAAGTTTACTTCTAAGGTTATACGGGCGTCAATATTTTTATGCATATTGATGTGATGTAGGTCTCCAAGTTACACTGGCGGAGGGGGGGGGGGGGCGTTTTATAAAGGTGTCCGTAAAGTTATGAATGACTTCACGAACGACTGGAATATGGCAAGCCAAATGGGATTCTAAGTCATCGTAAATCGCATCAGCTCAAGGAGAAATATGCGGACGTAAATCATGTTTAACATTACTGTTGTTTGCAAACATTCTTATTGTGAAGTATATATTTTGCCACAAATGAATTGAAATTATGGGAAATGCAGTCACACTGTGTTAAAATGTCAGGAAAAAACTTTGGGTATCCCATTTGACACTTCCTATTCAAGTCGTTCGTAAAGTCATGCGTAACTTTACGAACAGCTTTATGAAATACCCCCAGGACTGTTAAAAACGTTAGTATGTCTTATATGTATATAAGACAGTGTATACACTGTGTCTGTTATACCAGCAGAGGTCGATTATATGCGGGTTTATATTTTTATTCTTTTTTTTAAAATTAATTATTGACCATCATGGAATCGTAATCTCAAATAATGTAGCACTAACATCCTGCCATTTTGGAGCTTTACAGCGTGCAGAACAATCACGACAAATACAAAGTTAGCCTTCTAACCTGGCGAAAAGAAGACATGTAATAAGAGCAGGCTGCTTTCCGAAAAGCCACGAAGACATTTATTTACATGTCAAAGAATCCCCCTTAACCTTTTACACATTTCCTGTCACGATATCAAGTAGGTGACTGAAATAAATATCTGTCCTGTGAATATAATAATGGCAATCGATATTGAAACATATGGCCGGCTAATGGATGTTGCGTGGTTTGCATGCACATTTCGTGCAAAGTTGTAATGATAAAGAATGATCGTAAGCAATCTATAAGAGGCTGGAATCACATAAAAGCATTATCTTATCAAATCGACTACTCAATTTTCTAATTCTCATAGGTTTTATGAAGGGCCAACCCGGGTTCCAATAAGCAACAGATTCTAATGAAAAAGAAAACAAATGTGCCCTCTCTGTTTTGTCTTTTTTTTTTTTTTTTTTTTTTTTGGGGGGGGACCTTTATTTTATACATGATATATTATCATTGTCTTTTTATATGTATGTAATTTATTCTCTTTAGGGGGTCAGGGAAGTTTCGTAAGTGGCAGTTATGGTTTTTGCCACTGATGCCACTGTTTTGGCACGGCTACTAATAATCTTACTGATAAATTTATTGATGATCTATTGATTTATAATACACCCTTTGTTAGAGTAAGCGATACATACACCCATTGTTAGAGTACTCGATACCATAGGCTTCGATCCTGGGGGGGGGGGGGGGGGGGGGTCAAAAAGAGTGTGCACTTCTTTGCTCGCTTCGCTCGCTCGTAACATTAAAAAAACAGGATAATTTCGGGCAGCAAACAGTGGACCAGCGATGTGACAAAATAGAGTCATACTTGGTAGCGAGGCAACCAGATTATTAGATGTTATGTCCACAATGTATTTTGATAACAAAATACACCTGTAACACTTCTATCATAACAAGAAATTTGTTGTTTTTGGCTCGATCGCAAACTTGAACAATAGGGTGGCCCATAATCTAGCAAGATGCGTAATTTAAAATATATATAATAATGCTTCACGTTTATATATATCTCATATATGTTAAACACACACGACACACCCACACACACACCCACATATATACATTGTGTCTCAGAATAAACGAAACCGAGATTGATTGATGTTTATTCATATCTTATTTACAATTATGATTCATATATTTATGAAATACCCCCAGGACTGTTAATATCGTTAGTATGTCTTATATACACTGTTTCTGTTATACCAGCAGAGGTCGATTATATGCGGGTTTATATTTTTATTCTTTTTTTTTAATTATTAATTATTGACCATCACGGAATCGTAATCTCAAATAACGTAGCACTAGCATCCTGCCATTTGGAGCTTTACAGCGTGCAGATCAATCACAACAAATACAAAGTTAGCCTTCTAACCTGGCGAAAAGAAAACATGTAACTGTTAGTTTTAAGAGCAGGCTACTTTCTGAAAAGCCACGAAGACATTTATTTACATGTCAAAGGATCCCCCTTAACCTTTTACACATTTCCTGTCACGATATCAAGTAGGTGACTGAAATAAATATCTGTCCTGTGAATATAATAATGGCAATCGATATTGAAACATATGGCCGGCTAATGGATGTTGTGTGGTTTGCATGCACATATCGTGCAAAGTTGTAATGATCGTAAGCAATCTATAAGAGGCTGGAATACATAAAAGCATTATCTTATCCAGTCGACTACTCAATTTTCTAATTCTCATAGGTTTTATGAAGGGCCAACCCGGGTTCCAATAAGCAACAGATTCTAATGAAAAAGAAAACAAATGTGCCCTCTCTGTTTTGTCTTTTTTTTTCTATTTTTTTTTGTTTGGGGGGGGGGGGGGGGGGCTTTATTGTATACATGATATATTATCATTGTCTTTTTATATGTATGTAATTTATTCTCTTTAGGGGGTCAGGGAAGTTTCGTAAGTGGCAGTTGTGGTTTTGGCCACTGATGCTACTGTTTTGGCACGGCTACTAATAATCTTATTGATAAATCTATTGATGATCTATTGATTTATAATACACCCTTTGTTAGAGTAAGCGATACATACACCCATTGTTAGAGTACTCGATACCATAGGCTTCGATCCGGGGGGGGGGCATCAAAAAGAGTGTGTACTTCCTTGCTCGCTTCTCTCGCTCGTAATATTAAAAAAAAAACAGGGTAATTTCGGGCAGCAAACAGTGGACCAGCGATGTGACAAAATAGAGTCATACTTGGTAGCGAGGTAACCAGATTATTAGGTGTTATGTCCACAATGTATTTTGATAACAAAATACACCTGTAACACTTCTATCATAACAAGAAATTTGTTGATTTTGGCTCGCTCTCTTCGCTCGATCGCAAAATTGAACATTAAGGTGGTCCATAATCTAGCAAGATGCGTCATTTAAAATATATATAATAATGCTTCACGTTATCTCATATAATGTTAAACACGAACCACACACCCACACACACCCTTATATACAGTGTGTCCCAGAATAAACGAAACCGAGATTGATTGATGTGTAATCATATCTTATTTACAATTATGATTGATAAGTGTCACATATTTGTAAAGCTTAGACCCTATTCTTTCATGCGATGTCACTCATATGATATACATTTCATGCATGAGTGAATAAAGACAGTGTGAAGTTGGGTGACCAAAAATTCGTTTGGCCAACAATGTTTGAATTTCAAAGAGATAATCACATTTATAGAAAGTTCATTTTCTGCCCTTTCGTTTGACACCTCGATCGGGAAAAATGAACCCGGGATGACAGAGAAAACTTAAATTGAAATATTGATTGCATTTCCTTGATTTTTTAAATCATTTGTTTCTTAACTTCTCACCAATTGTTCGCACCAATTACTCGGCGAGCATGAATGGATGCGGAAATAGTCACGCGTGATCTAAAACTTTCGTGTAGAGACTCCTCCTATCACACCCTCCTCATCCTCATTGCCCATCACCACCCCACCCCATCTGCATCCCCAATCCCTTCCGGAACCCAAACTCTACAATCCCCCAAGCTCCCTCTCCTTCCCTCGTTATGCGTGTGTGATGGTGCGTGTATTGTGTTATGGTCGTTTGTTCATCTGAAGGAAACAACACTGCATAACCGATGAATTGTATGTTAAAACCCATCCCTCCCACCCTCCTCCTAATCCCCACCCCATCGGTAGCCCCACTCGAAACTCCAAATCATTAACTCTTCACCCCCTCACACTTCCTCTCCCTCCCTCTGCGTTGATGTTATGGTCGTTTGTTCATCTAATAATTTTTTTAGTCAAATACCACTGAATAGCTGTCAACGCTTAGAGAATTAATTTCTTTCAGTAAAAGCTATTCATAAATTGAACAGTGGCGTAGCTAGGATTTCATTTTAGGGGGCGGTAGTGAGCGCTCTCCCTAGGGGGGGGGGGGGGGGTGCAGGGAGGGGGGAGTTCGCGCGGAAGCTCCGACGTTTTTGTTTGTTTTTTTTTTCCATTGTTCCTTGTCTGCTCCCGCTCTTCTTACGTTCTCTTACCTTTTTCTTTTCTCGCTCACGCTTCTTTTCTTCCTATTTCTTTCTTTTCTTTCTTTTTTTTGTGGCGGTTTTTTTTTTTTTGGGGGGGGGGGGCGACCGCCCCATTGCCCCCCCCCCCGGCTACGCGCCTGAATTGAACTAGCACTATGAACATGGCGGACAAAGAAAGCGGACAAAATACACAACCTCTCATTCTACCCTTCACAATGGTTCTGGTAGTCAAGAGATCATCCCTACACAGCTATTATGTTTAATCATGTAGTTCCAGGTGAATATGCATGTGACACCTGTTCCACATATTTTAGACAATAGCAGTGAAGGGATGTTCTCTTGACTACCAGAACCATTGGGAAGGGTAGAATGAGGGATTGTTTATTTTGTCCGCTTTCTTTGTCCGTCATGTTCCTAGACATGATACTGCTGTGGGGTGTAACATGTGTAACATAAAGAGATATAATCAATCTTACTATCAATTGTATCTCTTTAGTACATGGTTTTCCATAGACTTACGATTGATTATATATTTTATGTTACACCCCTACCCCCTCCCCCCTAGACAGACAGCAACATCAGCAACTTGCTGGAGGCTCTCGGGCTCAGATCGTCCCTATTTCGTTACTAGAAACACTCGTTGATAAATCTGCTGTTAACTGAAACGTGAATTATGTTGAAAACATACATCATTATTAATCAGCTGTTATCATATTTGTGAGGTTTTGTACTCACCGCTCCATTTTCTTGATGATCAACCATGCACGAAGTATTTTGTCTTCTTTGTTCACTGCTAGGACAGGCAGCGAATGCAAATGGATTCATGTAATAAATCATGGAAATGCAAGCATCATTTTACACGAACACAGCTAAGTCATCCCCGACTCATTTTTATCCATTGAAAAGTCATATAAAAGAGCAGAAAATGAACTATTTAGAAGTATTGTTTTCATATCACGGCAGAAAAAAATATTTTCATATCTATCTCTTTGAATATATACGGTATGGTTGTGCAAAGGACTTTTTGGTAGCCCTTCTTCATATTGTTCTAATTCACTCATGCGTGAAGCATGTATCGTATGAGTGGTATCTAATAAAAGAAGAGGGTGTAAGCTTTACATATATGTATCAGTTATTAATCATAATTGTGATGTGTCATTTGTAATGCTTATTTGTAATCAAGGAATGCACTGCCCTTTTGAATATGCAGCAAGGTCAAAAATGAAAAGTCGCCAAATTCATTATTTCCAGTAGTGAATTCCCTTAATGACTTAGTGAGTACGGAATGAGTTTGAAATGATGTTGACGCAGTGATGCTTGAAAGTCCAGGCAACAATCTGTTTTCTAGGACTTTGCCAAACCTTGATTATGCCGTCCAGCTTCCTGGGACAGAATCTTGACTCATGGAAAAAGAGAACAGATATTTTACATCTCCCTGTTCTCACAAGTGTTCACGACACCAGCGCATACGGGCATTACGGCGGCAAGCAGTCTTAATGCATCTTTTCAAGCCTGCAAGTTGGTTGCATGGAGAAGGGTTCCTGGTGGTATGATATGACAATCTTCTGCCAAATCACCTTGTATATCTGTCTTTCTTTGCGGATAGCCTTTGATTCATTGATGCAGACAATGTGTTATACTGATCTGCTAGCATGTTTGTCTTATCTGGACACCCACTCCTAGTCCTGTCTTCACTTTCTCCAATTTCAAGAAATTTGTCCGAAATTCAGATATCGTACTTGCGCTCACCCCGAACCGGGCCACAAAATCGTTTTAGGGTACACCTTCTTAGAGTTGGCCTATTGCTTGGGCCTTTAGGGGATTTGATAACCGTGGCATGACCATACAGGCATGACAAAAAATTGACCCTCTACCTCCACAAACACTGTTCAATGCAAATTTAATCTTCCAAACAACCTGAACAAAGAGGATAACATTCATTCCTTTGATCTCCATCAACGACCATCTGAACATCATTTAAACACATTTCATCCTTAAAAGATACGAACGTACACCATTCGCTGCCACCTCAGTATATTTTAAAAAAAAACAAAAAAACAATTGATATTAAAAAATGGAGACTTTTATGTCGAGAACAATGCCTTTTCACTTCTGACTTTGCCCTATATATATTCATAAGTACAGCGCATTCCATGATTACATAATCATGGCAAGTTGCACCTCATTGCAAAGAGTAATAATCAGGCTTCCTTGTGATACAATATTCGAATATGATTACAAAGCAACAAGAGATATATCACCACTTAAACCAAAATTGATGAACTTTCTTTGAGGGGCTTTTTTTATATACGTTTATATAAGGTCCATCTCCACTTGGTCGTCTTGCCCCCCAATCCTAAAAATGGATCGACGCCTCTGCGCGGTACCTATCTTGCATCAGAGGTTTCACCAAAAGACACTTAAGATCCCTCAGAAACCCCTTCTAAATTTTACCCTGTCAGTCCCGTTTATAGTAAGGACTCTAAATGAAATCTAATCCTTGACTGATCTCTCTTACTCTCTCACTCTCCCTCCCTCTCTCTCTCTCTCTCTCTATCTCTACCTCTCATGGATGGCATACTGTAGTTGTAACCTCTTGGAGCTTCGATGTTATGTATTATGTTGTAGTTGTATCGGCTTATGCTAAACACTCGGGTCGCGTCGCGGCGCGGCGCGCTGGAAAACACTCGGGTCGCGGCTCGCTGAGCCAATTTTTTTTCTAATGGTGTCTTCAAATCGGCCTACACGATGGGAAAATTTTATTTAAAATTCTCGATGTCTTTACTTACAACCCTTTTTCATTGTTGTCTTCAAGGCAGGTTCGAGGGGAAAATCTACTATAAAAAAAAAGAAAAGTTGAAAGTTGCTCTTCATTAACTGATAGAAAAATAAGAAGACAAGAATAAGGATTGACAATACGAAAGAAAGAAATCTAGGTAGATAAAATGAACTACAGAGAAAGTGTAAGACTGCAAGGAAGGGGGTATGACAGAATGGAAACGAGGAAGAATGGAACGAGTACAAAGATGAACTGTGGGAAATTAATAAGAGAGGAATACAAAACAATGAAAGAAAGGAATAATATGGAATGATAGGAGTAAAAGTGTAAAATTAAGATAATTTATTGGTTAGGTTTAACAGTGATAAAGATTTTTTTTCTAAATCACATGATAGAAATATGATAGGTAAATAAAGGGATAGAATAAAATGTAGAATTTTGTTGTTAAAGACTGACATATGAAAATAAAGTTAAAGGAGAAGTCCCGACGATTTCATTAAAATTACAACAAAATTCTACATTTTTTTCTATCCCTTTATTTACCTTCTGTTTTTCTATCATGTGATTTAGAAAAAAAAAAAAAATCTTTATCACTATCAAACCTGGCCAATAAATTCTTTCAATATTACACTTTTACTTCTATCATTCCATAATTATTATTCCTTTCTTTCATTGTTTTGTATTCCTCTCTTATCAATTTCCCACAGTTCATCTTTGTACTCGTTCCATTCTTCCTCACTTCCATATCTCTCACACTCCCTTCCTTGCAGTCTTACACATTCTTTAAAGTTCAGTTTATCTACCTAGTATTCTTTCTTTTTTATTTATTTATGTATTTATTCAGTATTTATTATACAGGGTAGCCCCATCAGTAGACAAGTACTGTTATACGTGTCTATAAGTATGATAAGAGAGGGAAGAGAGGGGAGGATGTAGAAAAAGAGGAAGAAATAAAAGGGAGAAAAGAAAAGGAAGGACAGGGAGAGAGAAACAGGAAGAGAGAGAGAAAAGAGAGATCAGAATGTGGAAAAAAAATTGAGTGGAGAGAAGAGATATACCTATATCTTTCCTATTGTCAATCCTAATTCTTGTCTTCTTATTTTTCAATCAGTTTAATGAAGAGCAACTTTCAACTTTTTTTTTTATAGTAGATTGTCCCCTCAAACCCGTCTTGAAGACAACAATGAAGACGGGTTGTAAAGAAATCGAGAATTTTCAAAAAAATTCTCCCATCGTGCAGGCCGATTTGAAGACACCATTAGAAATAAAATTGGCTCAGCGAGCCGCGACCCGAGTGTTTTCCAGCGCGCCGCGCCGAGACGCGACCCGAGTGTTTATAAGCCGTTGTATCCCCCGGCAGTATTCCGGAAGATACATTGAATTCAGCAGCGTTATGCCACCGCCATCCCTGCCGCCGCCTCGTTATAGTTTTGTGTGCGCAATACTGGCGACGTTTCTTTACGGACTTAGTTTATTTTTGGTATAGAGATGTATCATGATAAAAATCTAGCCGCCTATAACTTTTGGTGGTAGCGCCCTCGCTTGTTCCTTCTTTATGCACAAAAAGGTTAATTTTGGAGGGTTTGCTTATGTGCGCTCTACTGGCCACATTTCTCGACGGATTTCGTTCAAGTTCGGTACAAAGGCGCAATTCCACGGTGACTGACGTTACAAAGATAGAGTACTAGTGGTATTGTTTATATGGTAGTTTTGTGAATGACATTTGTTTTGACTTTTAATTACTATAGATAAATAAGTTGATAATAGGGAAGAAACACATGGACAGTTTTTTTTTTAATCTCAAACTGCATTTCTTATCACACAGCAAGCGAAAATGTGTCGGTAACTGACGTTACGCAAAAAGGACATGAAAAATGATGGTGTAGAATCAGATTTATATATCTCATGTCTCAGACTTGTAAGGATTATGTAATTCATTTGACATTACACCTAGGTTCCTGCGAAGAGATGGGCAAAATAATGCGCAATTTGAATAATTTGTTTTAGTGCCATGAAAAATTTACTGAAGACATGTTGGTAACTGACATTACGTAACTGACGTTACACTTAAATTCAAAGTAGATTTTGCACATTTCCATTAATGTTTCACTCATCAACTACCCCAAATCTGTTAAAGTAATCCATTAAAATCAATTAGATGAAAAAAAAATCTGAGAAAAATGACTAAATATAGCACATTTCCCTGACCATAGTCCCATATTTGCAAATTTTTGTTTGTTTATGCTATTCTCCGTAAGAAGGTCGAATTGCAGATTTTTTAATCTTAAATTTTTATTTGTAACAAAAAGAAAACCCTGTAGTAATTTTAGATTTTTGTTTGGAATTAACCGGGAACAGTGCGATTTCAAATTTTGAGCTCTGTGTCCCATATGTTGTAGAATTGCCCAAAGGTCTAAGATAGGCAAATCTGGCCCCAGAATCTTTTGGTTGTGCTGCCCCCAATGTTCCGCCTTTTACAGGGTCAAATACTATCACCTTGTTATAGTTCTTGTGTGGGCTGTACCTCGTTTTAAACTGTCACTAATTCCCGAGCATGCTTGCGCGCGCGCTGGTGTGGTATCCAAGATGGTATGCCCACGAATTCACCTTCTGTTCTTAGGCTGTGTGTCCGTACGTGCACTTAATTTGTACATACATATGGTGTTGCTGATGTGTCCAAACAGTGGACAAGGCTCTACCATGCACATGAAACTTGAATAACTTTTCAACCATTTGCCCGTTTGTATTCAAACGGGGTTGGTAGATACCCTATAGGGACCTCAATAATATGGGGGGGGGGGGGGGGGGAGGTAATGTCTTTTTTAACTTGATATATATTTATTCATTTATTCATGTTTCATTTTGTACAACATAAAATATTGGAGGGTAGTCTGATTCAGTTTTACAACTGCTTTTCACCGTAGCCCTCCTTTCGAAGGTCAAATAAGATCAAATGTTAAAATTTCCTGCAAGTTTGTATTGGAGTTAGTAACTTTTGAACCGCTAGCCCATTTGTTACCACACTTGGATGGTAGATGCCTTACAGGGAGCTAAATGTTATTTGGGGTCAAAGCTCACGTATGTAGGTAAAAGATCAAATGTGCTCAAAATGATTAATTTGCTTCATCTCTACCATTTATTTGCCTAATTTGATTCTGACTGCTCTGACTGATAAAACTAGGGCAGGAGTTCCTAACTTGCACTCAGATATGTGTAAATCATTACATATTTAAAAGTTATACAAAATCACACCAACAAAGCTACGTCTCCTCTACTCTGCAGCTGATTTTCATTTTGTTTGTTCTATTTGATAGGGCTGGGGGAGGGGAAATATTTCATTGAATAACTCTTCTTTCTTATTTATATTGTCTGGCAGAGATTTCATAACGATCCGGGGGATACACTTCCGCTGCGTGGCAACGGAGATCACGATTATTTCTAATTGTATAGGGTTCTTAAGTGGAACCGAGTTGTGTTCATGGAGTTCTCGGATATTCTTTGATAATCTATCATGTTTATTGTTTTCACAATATCCTTACTTTACCTCCCATTCATTACATTTTTGTATATCTCTTGGCTATTGTGTTAATAACTCGTACATAACTTCGCGACGTATCAGTCCTTCTAGTAATTGTATTAAGCCAAATACTGCCTTTCAAGGCTGGAAACAATTCTTATAATATATTCTCCAAACTACATTTCCTGTTAGATACTAAGGTATTTACTGAGCGAAACTTACTTAAATTTTTTCCTTGCCACAATGTTAATTTCATCTTATACTCTTGTTGATATGAATGACCAATTCCTTCCTTTCTCCCTTCTTTTCACCTCTCTCTCTCTCTCTCTCTTTCTTTCTCTCTCTCCCTCTCCTTTCATCATTATTTCCCTTCTTTTATCTGCCAGTCCATGTTTCTTTAGTTCTCTTCTCTTTTTCTCTCTCTTTACCTCTTTCTCCTGAACCCCACCTTCATCTTGCCTTTGCAAAACATGCATGGAGCTTCACTCTTCTTCTTGTGGTCTTCCCCGACTTTACATTATTATTTTTCAAACATGTTAATCTTAATTGCATAGCAATTCAGTGCCATTTTTCACAGCATTATGTAAGGTAATATTGTATTTTTAATTGTAATTGTTAATATGATTTAAGTAAGTGCATTTTTTTCACGTGTATATTTTGTAAAAAATGTTGTTCAATTCAGCTTACGGGCTGCTATGCATATTTTTATTATCATTATTAAAATAGTACTGCTACTATATACTGTTTCTGATACTCGTATTCGTATTGCTATTCCTTGCTAATGGGATCAGCATTTGTATTGGTGAACCCATTGTGTGAATACGTACATTGCCATCAGTTTATAGTCCTTTCCACATAAACTCGATCGAAAATTCATGTGAAATGAGAAATAACGACTTTAAACGATTTGTACCATCGATTTGCTCTAAATTCTGATGTTTATGCCCGACACTCCAAATTCACGCTGACAGAATGGTTTCCCCCAAATCGTTGAATGTTTTTAAATATGTAGTGCATTTAGAATCAGTGATGAAAAGTGTGTTCATATTTCCTTTTCCTATCCGTTTCTCTCTCACTCTCTCTCTCTCTCTCTCTCCCGGCACAACCAAAGCTTGAGTCATTTATTCCTATACAGACTTTTACTTTTTTAAGTTGAATAAAGATAAGTACAAACGAAATTATTTCATTCCAAATCTATCTTTATGGCTCCTTATATACATTTTCAAATAATAAAGTAGTCAAGCAATGTTAAAGGATTGTTCTTTGCAGAAAGAAAGATTCGACATTCAAGATTCGAAATACAAGATTTAAAGTTTCAACTTACGTTTCATACTTACCAGTGTAAACGTATTAAGAAAGAAAAAAAGGATATTTTTGTGCTATAAGAGCAAAGAAGATGTTGTGATTTAAAAAAAAACTGCTTCCCACCTAAAACAAGACAAGTCCGAGCAGGGGGCCACATCAATAATTTAAAATAAACCTTTATGTGTAAAGAAGTTTTTATTATTATTATTATTATTATTATTATTTTTATAACGACATATATATGTACATGATGTACATGACAAATGACACAAAAAGCGCAGGCATCCGAATAGGCTTACATATGTGGTTGAATGAGATTAATTTACATAAAAAGCTAGATATATGCGATGTGAACATTGCCATGATGCAGTCACCGAAAATATTTTTGTTTTAGGTAGCGCAGAATCCACTAAGAAAATATTGATATTTTTTTTTAAACATCGAAAAAAATACCATGAATAACGAAGTAAAGTATGAATAAGATAGAAATGCATGTAATGAAAGTTTTTTATTATTATTCATTTACTTCCAATGAAACAAGAAAAAAATCAAATAAACAGCTAGATGTATATGATGTGAAGATAACGCAGTTGCCAAGAAGATTAAAAAAGTAGCACAGAAGCTGCTATATGTTTGTTTTGTTTTTGTTTTTTTGTCTTTCAACTACAAATCTGCAAGGTTTTAGTACCATTAATGAATGGATAGATATACAAGTCAGAAAAAAAAGACACAGATGCATGCATATAAAGGTTTTTCTGTTGACATCTACATGGAACATTTTTGGATTAAAAGATAAAAATATAATTTTAAGAAAATAATTTCAGAAATAAAGAAACGGAAACAAAACGAAAAAAGGGAACTCTTTAAAAGCACATATGACCGTGATTTTTCACAAAGAGATCTCCCATCTTCATTCATGCTATACCGTACAAACCCCTGCACTGTTGTGTAATATCCTTTGTCGAAATTATATACTGTACCAGCCTATCATCATGATCATATTGTTTAACCTGGCAAATGTTGTGCATAGCAATTTGAAATTGCCATTAAAACCAGGAAATAACCAGGAAATGTTATTGTTAACATTTCATCCATCAAATGAGCAATTATGACACATTTAGCGTCGATAAAGTAAGTGTAATTAAAATTGAAAAACATCAATCAAACAAAAGAATAATTAAGAACAACCTCCGTTTTATCCCATACGTGTAAAGTCGGTGCCTTATTCACGTACTTTGTCAACAAACCACCTCCAACAAAGTATAGATCTGTTCACACAGAGTGATTATGGTGAAGTTAATTTTGAATTTTTTTCATTAAATTCTACAACTGTGCTTAAAAAGCACCAATACATACACGGTGGTAACGTAATATGATTAGCTTTCCTAAGGTATGACTTCTAACCTGACAAGAGTTCTTCCGTCTAGCGTTGAAAATGAGTTTATGTTATCACCTTCGCTTTGTTATATCATTGCTCAGGTGCGACACGTTCCCTGTGTGTTCTTTTTGGAAAAGGTGGTGCTCTAAGAAACTCGGTACTAATCGTTCGAAACTTCGAACCCTTCTTTTTATTTTTATGTATTGTAAACCATGTGTGGGAGGACATGTTGTTTCAAAATTAGGACTTGAAATGAAATAATTATTTTGCTGTATCAAAAGTTATGAAAATTTGCTTAAAATGTATGTAACGTTCCTAATCATGGAATTGCCCTCCAGGCTCGAATCAATAAAACCGTCAGTCCGCCTAGACTGAATTGTTACAATATTTGGGATAGCAGCTCCATGATGTGGAGTATCTTGTCCCAGTGCAAGGTAATTGAAAGCCGTGGGAGCTGGTCTTCTGTGATAATTTCTTCAATGAAGTGGGGTGCCTTGATCCTCAATGTTACAGTAAATATGTATTTCGTCTTCGACAGGACTTGAGCATGCAGCGTCAACCAACTCGCCTTGCTGACTGACGCATAAGCATGAGTTGCTGTTCGATCTCAAGATAGTTTTGTTATATTCCCGGGATATGGTTTGAAGGGGTTCTGTAGGAGGGTTTAGCGATAGAGGAAAGTATGTTCTTGTAATCTTTATCCTCGGTTCTTGGTCGACGAACACATGGTCTTTTGCGCGTGGTTCTCCATTTTCAGGTCTTCTGAAGGTCATATGTCGGCATTGTTCAGAAGAGTTGCATTGTGCCTCATGAAATGGTGGATCTTTATGTACAGTTTTTCCTGACTTTTTCAGGTTTTCGTTCCACAAAGAACTCGACCTCGAATCATCTTTCATAGACTGCTCTGAAGTTACTGCGAATACTTCTGGCCCACTTGGTGGCGAAGGCACCACAGGTACAGAGGACAAGTGGTCTGTTAAATTGGCAATTTGTTTGTTTACCGCTTGATCCTCGAAGTTAACAAGACTATTGCCGTCACAATGTGTAGTTATCGCCTCTGGAAGTGTCATTTCAAACATATCGTTGTTATGAATATCAGCACGTCTGCTCACATTATTTATTAGTCGTGAATAGATTTCCATCTTGTTTGTAAACAAAATGCAACATGATGCAGCAAACAACAATAAAATGAGAAGTATTGTTATGGTAACTGCGAGAATAACAGATTCCGAAGCGTGGAAATGCGTTTGCTTTTTTGGAAGGGATGTTGTGCTTTTTTCAGAAACTGCTGCAGAACGGATTATTGAAACAATTGAGGTATAATTTGCTGACCTAAACTCTGTAGGGATTTCTTGGGTGAGGTGAGACGGGCTTGGAGTAACGCTCTGAATGCTCTGCTCAGTCACATTTAATGTAACAATGGAGACGTTACATAAAGCTATACTACCTTCGTGTAGCTCACAATAATACGTAGAGCTGTCAATACCTTTAGCATTCGTGATCTGGATAGTAAAGTTTTTCTCGTAGTTTGTAAGAATTCCAAAGCGTTGATCGTCGAGGATAAAATTCGAACAGTTTGTTGATGTTTCGCATCGTATTAGCCTGTCGCCATGTCTATTTCTCCAACTGATCGACTGATTTTTCACTATAATAGATTGCAGTATACAAGGCAAAACGACTGTATCTCCATGGTGCGAGGGGATTGAGTCATAATTCCCTTCGCCACATTGCTCGTATCCTAATACAAAGTTCGAATCACCAAACATCACTACAAATGCAAATGTTACGAACACACACCTTCTTGAATATGTCCAATACATTTTCGCAGGTACCTTCTTCATGTTCTTGAATAGGCGAAGGAAGTGAAGGTACAGATCATTCTCTGCAATAAATGGAATTCACAAATATATACAAGGGAATACCGAACTGCGTACACAAAATAACCAGCAAGTCGATCTGGACGACATCAATAAAACATCGTTGCTCTGCTTTGGAGCTTTACAGCGTGAAGATCAATTGAAAAAAAAATACAAAAGTGGCCTTCTAACCTGGCGAAAAGAAGACATTTTATTGTTGGCCTTAAGAGCAGGCTGCTTTCCGAAAAGCCAGGAAGACGTCACATGTCAAAGGATCCCTCTTAACCTTTTACACATTTCCTGTCACGATATCAAGTAGGTGATTGAAATAAATATCTGTCCTGTGAATATGATAATGGCAATCGATATTGAAACATATGGCCGGCTAATGGATGTTGCGTGGTTTGCATGCCATTTCGAGCAAAGTTAAAATGATAAAGAATGTTCGCAAGCAATCTATAAGAGGCTTGTTTCACATTAGGCCATTATCTTATCCAATCGACACTCAATTTTCAAATTCTCATAGCTTTATGAAGGGCCAACCCGGTTCCAGTAGGAAACAAATTCTAATTAAAAAAAATGTACCTTCTCTGTTTCGTTCTATTCCCCCCCCCCCTTTTTTTGGGGGGGGGGGGGGGGTCTTTGTTAGCTACATGATATATTATCACTGTCTTTTTTTTTATATGTATGTAATTTATTCTCTTTGGGGGTATGGGAAGTTTAGTAAGTGGCAGTTGTGGTTTTTGAAATGCATTGATGCTACTGTTTTGGCATTGGTATTGTGAATCTTATTGATAAATCTATTGATGATCTATTGATTTATAATACAGGGTACATACCTTTGCTAGAGTACGCAGTACCTGTCTTGCATCAGAGGTTTCATCAAAAGACAATTAAGATCCCTCATAAACCCTACTAAATTTTACCCTGTCAATCCCGTTTATAGTAAGGGCTCTAACTGAAATCTAATCCATGACCTCTCTTCTCTCTCTCTCTCTCTCTCTCTCTCCCGAGAAAACTAGGGGATCGGAGTTCCTAACTTTCATTCAGAAATATGTAAATCATTAAGTATCCAAAGTTTTGCAAAAATGCTACTTCTCCTCTTTTTTTTTTTTTTTTTTTTTTGCTTTTATTTATTTATTTATTTTTTTTTGCTTTTTTTTGCTTCTGATAGGGCTTGGTTGAGGGGATGGAGGCGGAGGGTAGTATAACCCTTCTTTCTTGACCTTTATGTATTTGGTAGAGATTTTCATAATGGGCAGGGGGATACACTTCCGTTGCGTGGCAGCGGAGATCGCGATATTTCTAGTTATATAGGGTTCTTAAGTGGAACCGAGTTGTATTCATGGAGTTCTTGGATATTCTTTGATAATCCATCATGTTTGTTGTTTTCACATTATCCTTACTTCCCCTCCCCTTAATCGTCTTCTTGTATCTCTCTTGACCATGTATAAATGTTAATTACTCTTACATAACTTCGTGACGTATCAGTCCTTCTGATAGATGTGTAAAGCCAAATACTGCCTTTCAAGGCTGGAAACAATTATTATATATTCTCAAAACTACATTTCCTGTTAGATACTAAGCTATTTACTGTGCGAAACTTACTTAAAATTTTTCCTTGCCAAAATGTTAATTTTATCTGATACTTTTGTTGATATGCATGACCAATTCCTTCCTTTCTCCCTTCTTTTCACCCCTCCTCTCTCTCTCTCTCTCTTTCTTTCTCTCTCTTCCTCTCCTTTCATGATTATTTCCCCTTCTTTTATCTGCCAGTCCACGTTTCTTTAGTTCTCTTCTCTCTTTCTCTCTCTCTTTACTTCTTTCTCCTGAACCCCACCTTCATCTTGCCTTTGCAAAATGCATGGAGCTTCACTCTTCTTCTTGTGGTCTTCCCCGACGTTACATTATTCTTTTTCAAACGTATTAATGTGAATTGCATAACAGTTCAGTGACATTTTTCATAGCATTATGTAAGGTTATAATGTATTTTTAATTGTAACTGTTGATATGATTTAAGTAAGTGCATTTTTTTCACGTATAAATTTTGTAAAAGATATTGTACAATTTAGCTTACGGGCTGCTATGCATATTAATTATTATTATTATTATTATTATTATTATTATTATTATTATTATTATTATTATCATTATTATTATTATCATTATTATTATCATCATTATAGTACTGCTACTATGTAATGTTTCTGATACTCGTACTCGTATTGCTATTCCTTGCTAATTGGATCAGCATTTGTATTGGTGAACCCATTGTGTGAATACGTACATTGCCATCAGTTTATAGTCCTTCCCACATGAACTCGATCGCAAATGTGAAAAGGAAAATAACGACTTAAAACGATTTGTAACATTGATTTGCTCTCAATTCTGATGTTTATGCTCGACACCCCAAATTCATGCTAACAGAATGGTTTCCCCAAGTCGTTGAATGTTTTTAAATATGTAGTGCATTTAGAATCAGTGATGAAAAGTGTGTTCATATTTCCTTTTCCTATCCGTTTCTCTCTCACTCTCTCTTTCTCTACCGGCACAACAAAAGCTTGAGTCATTTATTCCTATACAGAATTTTGCTTTTTTTTTTAAAGTTGAATAAAGACAAATTCAA
Source organism: Echinometra lucunter (assembly GCA_029962745.1). NCBI lineage: Eukaryota > Metazoa > Echinodermata > Echinoidea > Camarodonta > Echinometridae > Echinometra > Echinometra lucunter. Next base: position 26,371,570 of record CM057156.1, on the reverse strand, counting down.
ACGAAATTATTTCATTCCAAATCTATCTTTATTGCTTCTTATATACATTTTCAAATAATGATGTAGTCAAGCAATGTTAAAGGATTGTTCTTTGCAGAAAGAAAGATTCAAAATTCAAGATTCAAAATACAAGATTTAAAGTTTCAACTTACGTTTCATACTTAGCAGTGTAAACGTACAAAGAAAAAGGGATATCTTTGTGCTATAAGAGCAAAGAATATGCTGTGATAAAAAACTTCTTCCCACCTAAAAAAAGACAAGAACCGATTAGGAGGCCACACTAGTAATTCAAAATAAACCTCTTTTTTCCCATTATGTTTATAAGGACACACATATATATATATATATATATATATATATATATATATATATATATATATATATATGTACATGACGTACATTACATTGACACAAAAAGCGTAGGGATCCGAATAGGCTTAACATGTAATGGTGAATGAGATTAATTTGCATAAAAGCTAGATATATGCGATGTGAACATTGCCATGATGCAGTTGCCGAAAATATATTTGTTTTAGGTAGCGCAGAATCCACTAAAAATATATATATTGGGGTTTTTTTTTTAAACATCAACAAAAAAATACCATGAATAACGAAGTAAATATAAAGTATGATAAAGATAGAAATGCATGTAATGAAAGTTCTATCATTATTATTATTATTCATTTACTTCCAGTGAAACAAGAAAAAAAATCAAATAAACAGATGGATGTATATGATGTGAAGATGACGCAGTTGCCAAGAAGATTTAAAAAGTAGCACAGAAGCTGCTATATGTTTGTTTGTTTGGTTGGTTGGTTGGTTTGGTTTGTTTTGTTGTTGTTGTTTTTCTGCAAGCTTTTAGTACCATGAATGAATGGATAGATATACAAGTCAGAAAAAATATAATTAGAATAAAACAGTTTCAGAAATAAAGACACGAAAAACAAAAGGAAAAAAAAAAAGAAATCTTTAACAGCACATATGACCGTGACTTTTTCACAAAGAGATCTCCCATCTTCATTCATGCTATACCGTACAAAGCCCTGCACTGTCGTGTAATATCCTTTGTCGAAATTATATACTGTGCCAGCCTATCATCATGATCATATTGCTTAACCTGGCAAGTGCTGTGCATAGAAATTTGAAATTGCAATTAATAACCAGGAAATGTTATTGTTAACATTTCATCCATCAAATGAGCAATTATGACACATTTAGCGTGGATAAAGTAAGTGTAATTAAAAGTGAAAAACAACAATGAAACAAAAGAATAATTAAGAACAACCTCCGTTTTATCCCATACGTGTAAAGCCGTTACCTTATTCACGTGATTTGTCAACAAACCACCTCCAACAAAGTATAGATCTATTCACACAGAGTGATTATGGTGAAGCTAATTTTGAATTGTTTTCTTTAAATCCTACAACTGTGCTTAAAAAGCACCAATACATACACGGTGGTAACGTAATATGATTACCTTTCCTAAGGTATGACTTCTAACCTGACAAGAGTTCTTCCGTCTAGCGTTAAAAATGAGTTTATGTTATCACCTTCGCATTGTTATATCATTGCTCAGGTGCGACACGTTCCATGTGTGTTCTTTTTGGAAAAGGTGGTGCTGTGCGAAACTCGGTACTAATCGTTCGAAACTTCGAACCCTTCTTTTTAGTTTTATGTAATGTAAACTTTGAGTGGCAGTATATGTTGTTTCAAAATTAGGACTTGAATTAAAATGGATGTTTATTTTGCTGTATCAAAAGGTATGAAAATTTTGCTTAAATTTAATGTAACATTACTAATCATTGCCCTCCAGGCTCGAGGATATCAGTAAAATAGTCAATCCGCCTAGACTGAATACAATATTTGGGATAGCAGCTCCATGATGTGGAGTAGCTTGTCCCAGTGCAAGGTTGAAATACGTGGGAGCTGGTCTTCTATGATAATTTCTTTAATGAAGTGGGGTACCTTGATCCTCAATGTCACAGTAAATATGTATTTCGTCTTTGACAGGACTTGAACATGCAGCGTCAACCAACTCGCCTTGCTGACTGACGCATAAGCATGAACTGCTGTTCGATCTAGTTATGTTATATTCCCGGGATATGGTTTGAAGGGGTTCTGTAGGAGGGTTCAGCGATGGAGGAAAGTAAGTTCTTGTAATCTTTATCCTCGGTTGTTGGTCAACGAACACATGGTCTTTTGCGCGTGGTTCTCTATTTTCAGGTCTTCTGAAGGTCACATGTCGGCATTGTTCAGAAAAGTTGCATTGTGCCTCATGAAATGGTGGATCTTTATGCACAGTTTTTTCTGGCATTTTCAGGTTTTCGTTCCACAAAGAGCTTGTCCTCGAATCATCTTTCATAAACTGCTCTGAAGTTACTCCGAATACTTCTGGCCCACTCGGTGGCGAAGACACCACAGGTATAGAGGACAAGTTGTCTGTTAAATTGGCAATTGGTTTGTTTACCGTTTGATCTTCGAGGTTAACAAGACTATTGCCGTCACAATGTGTAGTTATCGCCTCTGGAAGTGTCATTTCAAACATATCGCTGTTATGAATATCAACACGTCTTCTCACATTATTTATTAGTCGTAAATAGATTTCCAGCTTGTTTGTAAACAAAATGCAACATAATGCAGCAAACAACAATAAAATGAGAAGTATTGTTATGGTAACTGCGAGAATAACAGATTCCGAAGCGTGGAAATGCGTTTGCTTTTGTGGAAGGGATGTTGTGCTAATTTCAGAAACTGCTTTAGAACGAATTATTGAAACAATGGAGGCATAATTAGCTGACTTAAATTCTGTAGGTATTTCTTGGGTGAGGTGAGACGGGCTTGGAGTAATGCTCTGAATGCTCTGCTCAGTCACATTTAATATAACAATGGAGACGTTACATAAGGCTATACTACCTTTGTGTAATTCACAGTAATACGTAGAGCTGTCAATACCTTTAGCATTCGTGATCTGGATAGTATAAAGTTGTTCTCGTAGTTTGTAAGGATTTCAAAGCGCTGTTCATAGTCAACATGGTCAAGGATCGAATGCGAACAGTTTGTTGATGTTTCGCATCGTATTAGCGTGTCGCCATTTCTATTTCTCCAACTAATCAACTGATTTTTCAATAAAATAGATTGCAATATACAAGGCAAAACGACTGTATCTCCATGGTGCGAAGGGATTGTGTCATAATTCCCTTCGCCACATTGCTGGCCTCCCAAAACAAAGTTCGAATCACTAAACATCACTACAAATGCAACTGTCATGAACATACACCTTCTTGAATATGTCCAATACATTTTAGCAGGTACCTTCTTGAATAAGCGAAGGGAGTGAAGGTATAGATCATTCTATGCAATAAATGGAATTCACAAATATATATGGCACACAGTTGACAAGGGAATACCGACCTGCGCACACAAAATTCCCAGCAAGTTGATCTGGACGACATCGGTAAGAGATCGTTGTGATGCTCCAGCTTTGTATATCCTTCACTTTTCATTTTGTTGAAGATAAGTAAGTATACATCGAAAAAGCAGAATGACATGATAATGCAAAAATAGCTCTTGGTTCTCTTGTGATACATGACACTTCATGAGTAAGCGTTCTGTGAAAGTTAATTTATGAGTTGTATTTTGAAGGATCTGTGATAAATAAAACATTTAGTTGGCTAGTGGGCGTCAAAAGATAGTTATCAAATGTTTATTTTTGATTGGTTGACATAGTGGCTGGCTGGCAGTGCTTCCGAATTTCTGTTTGGTTTTAGAATCCGGTCTTTCTGCTGCATTATTTCTCTGTATGCACGATTGTTATTCACTGCACCTAAACAAAAAACATCAAGCCAATCATGATAATTCTTTAATTTCAATTATTTCATCTTAGAACTTAGGTCTTAAACAATGTCTGAAACATTTTGTAAGGTTAAATTTTCCTTGGGCCGAAGTACATGTATACGATGCGTCCCAGAAAAAGGGAAAGCGAGATGTCCAGTATTTTTTTTCCTGTTGAATAAAACTATTCATGAAATATTATTTGCAATATTTATAAAGTTGAGGTCTTCTTCTTTTTATCGACACCTATTACGAAAGGAAAGGTTCACGCATCGATGAGCAGGAAGAGTTTAAAATTCAATTGTCAAAATCAAATTGCGCAGAATAATTGTTCAAGATTTGTAAGGATGCAGCAACCTTGCCTAAAATAGGCATGGTACGTTTAAATTTCCTTTATGTTCTTTGTTATGTTTCTTTCACCAAATCTCTTCATAAGAGTGAATACAGATTTTTTTTTTTCACTTAAGTTCCTGAGCAAAGAGGTTTTGTTGTCACGGAATGGAAGTGTACTGGAAGCCTGCAGCAAGTTGTCCAGGTTTTCCATCGCCAGTTTTCTATTCGGAATGTTCCGTCAAAGTCAACAATCTGGAAGAACATCCGAAAATATGAAGACACAAGCTTGAACTTTAATAAGACGATCTGGGAGAGCGAGGTCAGTACGAATGGAGGACAAAATTACGGCCATTCATTAGGAAGTAGGCCCTGATCTTCATGTCTCGACGAGTAGAAAAGGACTTGCACTGTCAACGTCTGCCTTCCTGATCATCCGTCTGGATGTTCAGTGGTACCCATAAGATGCACATCCGGCATCAACGGCTTGGGGCAGACAGGCCTAGACGACTTCGGTACTCTCTGTGGCTGCTGGATCGTGGCCCAAGGCTTCCTATATTAGACTTCATCATCGGGGACGAAGCATCCTTCTTCATAAATGGCAAAGTCAGCAATCTGGCGCTGGGTGCTTTACGGGGGAGCAGCTTAAGGGTTGATAACCACGGCGTTAGGGAGTAGCGGCGCCTCTGTTCCACTACGATGTCAACAAAAGTCAAGAGAAGGTTTTGTCTGGGTAGGACTCTGTGGTAACAGAGTGTTGATCGGACCCTTCTTCTTCGATGGAAATCTCAATGGAGAACTCTAGTTAAGACCCATTAAAGAAGTGGTCGTTCCAGAGCTTGATAAACACTTTACTCGCCAACCGGATGGGAGCTTCGAAACAACCTGGGGACCACCAAATGGAGCACCGCCTCATCGAACAACAGAGTCGCGAAGATTTTTTTTTTAATTGCGATGAAAGAGTAGGAAAGGTAGCTAGAAATGGATCAGGATCAGTTTTCCAAAAACAAAATGGAAAGAAAATAAACGAAAAGTAAACCAAAATAGGAAAAGTTACAAAAAATAGACTAAAGACAAAAACAGAGCATACACAAGAGAGAGAGAACAAAACGTGAATAAACAGATGAGAAGGATGAAAACAAACTCTTAGCATGATCTGCTTGAGAACGTTCTTCATTATTCTGTGCAATTTGTTTCTGACAGGCCGCACTTGTAATTGTTCGTAATCCGTCATGCACGAACAATTCACCGTGTAGCTGATATCCTACTAAACATGCTAAAGAAGAGACTTTCCTGTTGCTATTAGTGTTGGTGTATCAAACATATCGTACATTATTATGGCATCTATAGACCAATTTCATCTCCGGTTTATGTATTTAGCCCTCTACCGGCGACGCCATTGCTGCGGTGGGCAAGCGCGCTGACCGCCATTGACTCTGTGTACAAAATGAATGTAAGATATGAGATATGCCCCGATATTGTTCCATTTACTTTATTCTAGATCAATAAAATAAAGCATGGATACATGGGAAGATGAGGTAAGACAATGGTCATATCTGACGGATGAAGGGATGATGTATTTTTGCACTTTCGATGGTTTTTCAACTTAGTTTTGTCAGTAAAAGTTCGATTGCAGCATAGAAGCCGTAGTAAACGGGAGCCCTAAATCTTACCCTGTTTACAAAGTCATGTTTTCACTCATTAAATTTTACGCCAAAGTACATAATGATAATGTTTCTTGACTTAAAGTCCTTTCTGTTGATGTTTTTACCTTCACATTGCTTACGGAAACCTGTGTAGGGAGTACGGCTTCTCGCACAAACAGGCTTCATGAGTCAAAAGCGAGTGAATTTCGCACTCAGTTAGCTTCCAATTTTTAAACTTTCTCTAATTCTTGTGGCATTTGACCACTGCACAGCTGAGACCTGAACTTCCCTGATAATTTCTCATTGCAAATATTAAAAGAAATCTGCATATACGGGTCAAAACAGACAAAAAATCCAACGAATGTAAATAACGCGCTTTTGACTTGTGTACTATAAAAGTTGGAGCGCCCACCGCAGTATGTCGAACTGTGTCGAACAGTCTGCTGTCCTCTTGCGTTGTGAAATTGGTCTATATCCAAAAACAGATTTCCGTCTTGAGGGGACGCACTGTACATAATCTTTATGCGGCTGATCAGCTAGGATGTGTAAATATACGAACGATATTCGAGAATTCACAAAGATGACGTAATGTTTGAAAACGGTCATATTAAATCTCTGTCACGAAAATTGCTTATTATATAACACCTAAATAGATCCCTGTCATTTGATTGGTTGTTTGATATTGATCATTTGTCCCATTGCACTATGACTCATCATTCGTGCAATTGTGGCTCCATTTACCGTGCAATCTTGGATTCATACGATTTGCTCCATTGCACGAACGCCGAGAGCCAGGCACACTACGTACGTAAACGCTTGCGATTGCAGTGGGCACCACGAACAGTGCGGTAGCGTATAGCGCTATTGATATATTGCAATTTGATCTATTTTTAATCTTCAATCTCCAAATTTTATTGTCCGAGAAAGGAAATAATTTTTGCCCAATTGATCATGAGCCCGGCAGTCACTGAGCAGCGCCAGATCGACGTTGCTCTATCCTTTTCAATTCTTGAACGCCAAAGAAGGTAGCAGTAACTCCCATATTTTAACGTCTTTTGGTATGACGCGGCCGGGGTTCGAACCCGCGACCTCCCGATCGTGAGGCAGGCGCTCTACCTACTGAGCCAACACATCAATTACGAAAACTGCAAAGTTGGCCTTCTAACCTGGAAGAAGATATGTTATTGTTGGCCTTAAGAGCAGGCTGCTTTCCGAAAAGCCAGGAAGACGTCACATGTCAAATGACCCCCTCTTAACCTTTTACACGTTTCCTGTCACGATATCAATTAGGTGATTGAAATAAATATCTTCTTTTGAATATGATAATGGCAATCGATATTGAAACATGAGACCGGCTAATGGATGTTGTGTGGTTTGCATGCCATTTCGAGCAAAGTTAAAATGATAAAGAATGTGCGCAAGCAATCTATAAGAGGCTTGTTTCACATTAGGCCATTATCTCATCCAATCGACTACTCAATTTTCAAATTCTCATAGGCTTGCTTTATATATATATATATATATATATATATATATATATATATATGTATATATATAATCTTTATTCGCCAATTAATACACATTTAACACATGGCACTTCTATAAAAAGAACAGAAAAGAAAGTTGTACATATAATATTGTTACAAATTAAAGGCAAAATTCTCTGAGAAGAACAATTAATGAATAAGTAGGTGTATATAGGGAGAGAATAAGGAATGGGTTCAAGCTAAGAAATACATAGGAACTTAATCAACTGTTCCACTTCCTTTGTAGATAACGTTTCACAACCCCTTTCCCGATCTCTGACCTCTATAAGCTCTTTTAGTACATTCACATCTGGTTGTCTGCTAACAGGGACATCACAGTTCTTAATGTTTTCACTTAGGAAATATTGCACCTCGTTTAAATTGTCACAAAAAGTAGAGAACGGGTTTCTTTGGGTATTTTTTTACAACCATTCTCATGAATCCAGTACCAGTCTTCACGATTCGATTCTTAAAACTACCTTAGAGCATTCTCAAGAGGTTGGCAATCAGACAACAAAGCAACCAAATCAAAATGATTCATATTATTAATTCTCCAAATTTTCCTCAGAGCTTTCCTCCAATAGGTGCAATTGTTCATCACTGCTTTACTTCTTAATTGGCACAAAAATGCCCCATAGAAACTAAAGTAGTGTTGCTTGAATAACAAACATTGCACTGATGATTTAATATGACCAAAGTCTGATCTGAGGATATTGAAACTTTTCCGGAACTGAGCAGTAGCTGCAGAAACCAGACTATTTTTTATCTGTAGTTGAAATATGGTGATCTAAGTAAACCGCACTGTCGACATTTGACACATTAATATCATTGATAACAGAACATACCCTGGCACTGCTGTTTCCACCAGATGAAAAAACAAGAAATTGACTTTTAGATCCATTGAAAATGATATCGAAATCTGTGGCAAAATTCTCACATATTTGTATCATGGTTTGTAAACCTTCCTTTATTGGTGACATAAGAGTTATATTATCAGCATATGCTAGGCATCCTGCAAAATAGTTTCCAATTCTACAACCTGTCCCTTCTTGTTCAAGTTTTATAAGCAGTTCATTCACATAAACTAAAAACAAAATGGGAGATGATACTCCTCCTTGTTTTACTCCATTGCATACAGAAAACTTTGCAGACTTTTGGCTTCTCCGCTCAACCTGTAAAGCTTGATTAGTGTACATATTAATTAGAAATCTTAGAATCAGAGGAGACATTTCTCTTTTCATTAATAACCTGAATAGTTTACTATAATTAACCCTATCAAAAGCCTTTGATGCGTCAAGCATAACAACATATATAACATTACTTTTACAAGAATTATAATACGGAATAGTTTCCAGCAAAGCAAGTGTACAGTGAGTAGTAGATGAATGTTTCTTATAACCAAATTGTAAATCTGATGTAGTTAATGCCAAATTTGCCTTCAGTATAATCACAGAATCAAAAATTTTACCTACGATACTTCCCAAGGTAATTGCCCTATAATTGTCCGAACACCCTAAAAGCTTTCTCTTGTCTTTAGGAATATGACAAACTACTCGGACAAACACCGTGCACAAGCATACAATTCATTGCACATGTGAGCCACAAGTTTAGTGTTGTGGTGCCATTTATAAAATGATCTGAAACTAAACCTTCTTCGCCATCTGATTTACCATGCTTCAAACTTTCTACAGCTTCCTTAACATCACTAACTTGTACTACAAAGTCAATATCTATATCATGATCTAATTCAGAATTGATTTCCAGACTTATTTTTTTCCATTTCCTGCACATTATAAGGTACACTATTATACAATTCCTCATATTAATCCTTAAAAATGTTACAAAGTTGTTCCCTACCGGATCATTTTTCATTATCCTTTTCAGGCTTTCTTTCCTGTCTCATATTCCACCTTCTAATGTTGATACCACTTGGCCAAAAACTAGGATCCATTACAGTTAATGCATTGTCTTTACAAACCACGAGATGGAAAGATTTGAACTTCGCTTCCTCATGACTTATTTTTTCAAGACTTACTACATCAATGTTCTTCTGTGTTAAATAATCATGAAGTTGTTTCTCCCTATCTCCTTTATGTACCCTATATACGAAAAAATCACGACTGGGTCTGGGAGAAGATCTCAATCCTTTTACATCTTTCGCGTTTCCTGAAATGTGAGATCTTTTTCTTATCATCTGCTCCTTTCTAACTACTCCTTTTCGCTGCTCAGTGGTGAATCTAAATCCCTCATCTCTATCATTCAGCTGAATATCAGCTCTATTCTGATTATGACTTGAAGAATGACTCATTTGAGTATGACTACTTTGATCGGTTGTTACACTCTGGGATGTGCAAGCTCCGCCTGTAGATAACGATGCTAGCTTCTGACCCGTAGACGTAATTGAACTTCCACGCGCCACAAATTCGGACAGAAGTGGTTTACCCTCCGTAACTCCGTTGTTGTTACTCATACTCACGCGACCCTGTCATCTATTTCGATTCGATAAGCTTTAATCTCGGAGAGTGCATTTTCAAAAGCTGTGAACTTTGATTCAAGTTTTGCTAGCTTTTCTGCAACACTCAGATCAGATATGCTCTCAGGATCTACGTTTGGAATCTTAGCCCATTTGACAGCAGCACAGACAAAATCAATTTCTCCATTCTCATCAATATCTGATAATGCATCTATAATATCCTCACAAACTTTCATTTTTTCTGATCGATTTTGAGAGTCTTTTCGATTTTTCTTAGTTATGAAGGGCCAACCTAGTTCCAGTACGCAACAAATTCTATTTTTTTAATGTGCCTTATCTGTTTCGTTTTATTCCCCCCAAGGGGGGGGGGGGGGGGGGGGGGGTCTTTATTATCTACATGATATATTATCATTGTCTTTTTTTTATATGTATGTAATTTATTCTTATTAGGGGGTAAGGGAAGTTTCGTAAGTGGCAGTTGTGGTTTTTGCCATGCATTGATGCTACTGTTTTGGCATTGGTATTGTGAATCTTATTGATAAATCTATTGATGATCTATTGATTTATAATACAGGGTACATACCTTTCTTAGAGTACGCAGTACCTGTTTTGCATCAGAGGTTTCATCAAAAGACAATTAAGATCCCTCAGAAACCATTCAAAATTTTACCCTGTCAATCCCGTTTATAATAAGGGCTCTAACTGAAATCTAATCCATGATCTCTCTTCTCTCTCTCTCTCTCTCTCTGAGAAAACTAGGGGAGGAGTTCCTAACTTGCACTCAGAAATATGTAAATCATTAAATATGCAAAGTTGTGCAAAATCACCCCCCCCCAAAAAAAAATGCTACTTCTCCTCTTCCCCCCCCCCCTTTTTTTGGCATCTGATAGGGCTTGGTTGAGGGGAGTGGAGGAGGAGGGTAGTGTAACCCTTCTTTCTTGACATTGTTTGGCAGAGATTTTCATAACGATCCGGGGGAAACACTTTCGGTGCGTGGCAGCGGAGATCGCGATATTTCTAGTTATATAGGGTTCTTAAGTGGAACCGAGTTGTATTCACGGAGTTCTTGGATATTCTTTGATAATCCATCATGTTTGTTGTTTTCACATTATCCTTACTTCCCCTCCCATTCTGTCTTCTTGTATCTCTCTTGACCATGTATAAATGTTAATTACTACTACATAACTTCGCGACGTATCAGTCCTTCTAATAACTGTGTTAAGCCCAATATTGCCTTTCAAGGCTGGAAACAATTCTTATATTTTCCAAACCACATTTCCTGTCAAATACTAAGGTATTTACTGTGCAAAAGTGACTTGGAATTTACATTGCCACAATGTTAATGTTATCTTATACCCTTGTTTATGTGAATGACCAACTCCTCCCTTTCCCCTTCTTTTCATCCCTCCCTCCTCTCTCTCTCTCTCTCTCTCTCTCTCTCTTTCTCTCCCCCCCCCCCCCTCTCTCTTTACCTCTTTCTCCTGAATCCCACCTTCATCTTGCCTTTGCAAAACATGCATGGAGCTTCACTCTTCTTCTGGTGGTCTTCACCGACTTTACATTATTCTTTTTTTCAAGCATGTCGATCTTAAGTGTATAACAATTCAGTGGCATTTTTCACAGCATGTGTAAGGTTATAATGTACATGTATTTACTATTGCAATTTGTAATATGATTAAATTGAGTGCACATATATATATATTTTGTAAGAAATGTTGTACATTTCAGCTTCCGGGCAGGGAAGTATATTATTCATCATTATATAGGGTTTAAGGGTTTTAGAGGCAACAATATTTTTGGAGGTCCATCGCGGTTGTCCCAGAAAGCAAAAATATTGAATCTGATTTTTAAGTGTATGCGGATGATTTCGTCATCAAAAAGAATATTGGACTGTTTTACAAAAAACATTGGACGATATGAATATTTTGCCATACCCATGAAACTATCATTGGTCAATAAATGATTGTGCGCATGCAGCTAGCGTGACGTCACAATGAAATTGCACTGCTTTTCTAACCGTATGCCACGCCTATGTGACCTGATTATAACAAAATAGATAAAGAATGGTTGAGGTCAACTCTTAAACTAAGAATGAAGGATATTAATTTCCAAAACTAGCATGCTATGATCAGCAATAATTCACTCTGTCTAAGTTATAGAATATTCAAAACTTTGCCCGAATTAGAATTCTACCAGAAAAACCTTTCATTATGTCATAGAATTTCTCTAGCAAAATTTAGATGTGGTAACCATCGTTTACCAATCATATCTGGGATATATTCTCATATTGATCTACAAAATCGATTATGTAATTTGTGCAATGATAAATATCACTACCTCTTTGAATGTGAAGTGTTCACTAATGAAAGAAAGCTGTATTAAAAAAAAAAAAGAATTATAGAGTAAGACCTAATACTTCAAAGATGCATAATCTTTTTAATACCACCAGTACTGAGGAGTTGATTAGGTTAGTTAAATGTTGGAAGATAATAATGCTTCGGTTTTTAGTTGCCGTTTAGTAAAACGATGATGTAAATAGCACTTGATTTATGTGCAGTTCATTTTTGTTACCATTGTGTGACATGGGAATAATTACTCTCAAGTCGTTGTATTGGTTTCTATCCTTTATTCAACACCAAAATCAAAACCTTATCAAAGATACAAAACATGAACAAGATACGTTTAGAAACGCATGAACTCATAACATAGGTACAGTGCATCAAATATAATGATTTACTTTGGAAAAGTAAGCCCTAGTAATCAAGTAGATTCAATGTAAGAATGACATATCAAAGAGATTTTCCTATTAATGAATGGAAAACTAGGCGTTTCTCCCACTACCAATAGTTTGATCATTGCTATTTTCAACAAAGGTGTCATATCCAATCAGCAATTCTATCCTACAATTCTCCAGCCGATTATTATCAGATTATAAAAAAACAAATACATTTCTAGATACAAAGTATCACAATGCAATCAAGGGGTTTAGATCAGGAATACATATGCTTTGAATCAAGCTATCAACAACCTAGGATGCTGACCCAACAAGAGTCACACACGTATATGCACATCCTCATTCATATAGTAAGTGGATGACAAATATTAAATTGAACAAACCTATCTGGCTTAACAATAACAACTTAGAAACTGGAAAATTCACTGTCCCTCAGTTATTTCTTTGTACACATTTCACTATAACTCACCCCGGCTGAGAAGCAGTCCCCCGTATTACCAGGGAATTGTTAGTGATCCATTGGCCTACTCTACTGTAGTCTACAGGCTCACTGTCAGTTTTTCTACAACAAATGAATTTCGTAAACTGGTGAAAATACATGGATAACTAGATGGGTTTTTCTCTGAACCATCATTATCATTATTTAAATCATTATTTCATAATGCATAATGCATTTTTTTTTTTTTGGTGGTGGTTGTGTGCGCCTGCTGGTAGCCCATCCACATTGCTCTTACTTGTTTGTTTGTTTTTGTAATGTTCTTGTATCTTTATGTACTATATTGCTTATATCAACTGTTTTGTTACTGTGTTAGGAAGCAGGTAGATCATTTTGAGGGTCTGGTAAGCTTGTATTTTGTGTAATAACTCATTTTGTTTTTTGGATCCTGACCTTCGGTCCTGACCACTCTGTTCACTGTAGCCATTTTTTTACTACACTTCATGTACATTGCTCTATAAGTTTGCTGTTTAGTCACCTTTGTTGAATGCTCATTTGTTACTGTGCAGCAGCTCTTTTGTTACCTTGTTAATAGTACTTTAAGAATCTCTTTTACATAATGAAGCCAGCTTGCCTGGAATCTCTTGGATTTTGTTTAATCCTATTGTGCTATGGTTGTCAGCTCCAGCATCATGAATGTGCTCTGCATTTTAGCTGTCTGCATACCCATGTACACTCCTCTCAATCTTGTGTATTAAAGGGGAAGTATGTTGGAACCCCTGTACAGTATTATGCAAACTCCGAGTCTACTTTTCAGACTTTGTTGCTGATATCTGGTGATATAAATCCGAATCCACGCCCTATCAGTGTGAAATCTACTCTGTCTCAAAAAGATAATACTCGTTCCATTACTTCACATTACAAATATGATTCTCAAACACTTCATTCATTTAACACAAGGAATAATTCTCTTTTCAAGAGTTGGTTTGATACCAACCAAACTGCCTGGAATCGGATTGTATCTCTCGGTATTAACAGAAAGCGGAAGACACACCGTGGTAGGCGTAGTAACGATACTCATGTAGGTAAATATATCAGATTATAGGTGTGCTTAATTTTCGTTCCATTCGCAGCAAATCCTCTATTTTCCATGACTTTGTCGTAGATCACCATTTTGATTTTACATGTATCTGTGAAACTTGGCTGACAACCTCTGATGACGCTGTCATTGAAGATCTTCGACCAAGTGGTTACACCTTTCTCCATCGTCCTCGAGTCTCTAAGCGCGGAGGTGGGGTCGGTTTCCTGTACAAGAACGATCTCAATGTGGTTTTGAATCCACCACAAGAACATGACACCATTGAATCAATGCACGGAACCATTTCAAACAGTTCATCATGCTTGGACATTATAGTTTTATATCGTCCACCTGGTAATCAGTCCTTTTCTGCTTTTCTTGACGAATTTTCTGAGCTTCTCGACATGACCCTCCTCAAGCCATCACCTATTATTATCACAGGTGATCTGAACATCCACCTGGACAGTTTGTCCTCACCGAATACACAGAAGTTCAACGATCTCCTTTGTAGTCATGGTGTATCTCAACTTGTCACCTCTCCTACCCATGACATAGGTCACACTCTTGATGCGGTCATTGTGAGGAACTCTGATAATTTGCTCTGCTCTCGTCTGAACGTTATTGCTGGTATCTCAGACCACTCTGCCATCACCTGCCGGCTTCGTCATAAAAGGCCTCTTCGGACTGACTCCACTTCACCTGTCGCAACATCAAGGCAATAAACAGAGAAGCGTTTGCTGATGATGTTGCCAGCTGCACTATCATGGCCTCTGATACGGACAGTGTATGCAATGCTGTGCGGATGTATAATCTTCAGCTCGGCACACTCCTGGATTCTCACGCTCCTGCCAAGATGAGAACCATCAAGAACCGTAACGACTGTCCTTGGTTCAATCCTGATATCTCCGCAGCTAAGAGGAAACGCAGGAGACTTGAACTTAAATGGCGTTCCAACGGTAAGCTACACATCGACAGAGAACTATGGTGTGCTCAGAAGAACTTGGTAAACTCCATGCTAATGAAGGCCAAACGCTCATATTATGCTGGCCTCGTTGAAGACTGTGGTAGCGCAAGCTCTTCTCTCTTGCTAACCGTCTTTTAAATCGCAAGCAGTCCACCCCTCTACCGTGTCACACTGATAGTCATGTATTGGCTGAGACGTTCATCCAGTTCTTTCAAACGAAAGTTCGGACTATCTGCGACACTCTTCATCCAGATGAGTCACGTCCTCAACCTTTCACTGCAGCCTCGCTTGAGACTCTGCATCCAACCGATCCTGATGAGATTCAATCAATTCTTAAGAAAATACCTCCTAAATCATGCCAGTTAGACCCAATCCCTACCATTTTGTTAAAAGATTGTTCCTCTACTTTTGCTCCCATTATTTCACAGATAGTCAATTTAAGTATTGATCAGGCTGAAGTTACCACTTGTTTGAAGGTTGCTCATATCACTCCACTTCTGAAAAAAAGCTCTCTTGATTCAGAGGTACTGCAAAATTACCGTCCTGTTTCTAATTTGCCATTCTTATTCAAAATTCTTGAAAGGGTTGTTTTTTCTAGACTCACTGGGTATTTTTCGGATAACAATTTATTTGATCCCTTTCAATCTGCATATCGTCCCAACCACAGTGTGGAAACTCTCCTGGTCAATGTGTCCAACTCCATCCTTCAGGGAATGGACAAAGGAAATATCTAATTAGTAGTTGATGCCCATGATTTGTTATTATTCTATTATTTTAATTCATTCTCAGTTAGTGTGTGCCTTCAGTAATCGAAATGCGTAGCAAATTGCCATCACTAATTCACAGCTCTAATTACCTAATCTTTTAATTACTACCTTTTTATTTTTATTTTTATTTTTTGAAGGGGGTGGTGCTGACTGCTTTGCGTATCTAATTCATATCTATTCAGTTTTACTCCTTTAACATTATTACTGATTGTTAGTTATCATGATTAAGTCATATACAATTCAAGTCTCAATTCAACCTCTGTACATCTAATTTAATTCTATTTCTTTTTCATTAATCGAAATAATATGGACGCATTTAATTCACTTCAAATTATATTTTACTTGATATGTTTATAACTGATTTTCTTCAATGCCCTTGAAAAGGGTGACATGGGAAAATAAAAATTCATTTTTATTGTCATTCATTGTCATTGTCATTGTCATTGTCACCTGGATTATGCAGACGTTTATACGCACTAGCTGCAGCTAGCGTGACGTCTCAATGTAATTGCAAGTTCAACTTTGTAGCTGTATTATTTTTGAGTTACAAGACATACATAAAGTTGGAGTTACTTTTTCTGTGTACTTGAAATTTAAGCATTGTTAATTAACTTTTCCTGTTGTCATGGGGAGGAACTTCCAGTTTGCATTTGTTTATTTACAAGCTTCAAATGCCGAGATGCAGTTTACAAGATTTCTTCAAAATGATGAGTAGAACCTAAATCACAATCACATTTTACATTTTCTTGTGGAGTAGGTCTAGATGTATTCTAGATGAACTCTGTTCCAATTCTAGATCTATATCTAAATAATAATTATAATATTGTATGACCATTTTTCGTGGAATACATAAAAATATTGGTACTCGCTTATGGAAAAATATTATCTTCGACTCGTCCAATATTTCTCCACAGGTTTTTCAATATTTTCACGTATCCCTCTCAAGGCCATCCAATATTATCTAATTATTACAATAGTACTGCTACCATGTACTGTTTCTGGTACTCGTACTCGTATTGCTAAAGCTTGCTAATGGGATTAGCATTTGTATTGGTGAAAGACCAGTTCGGAGTTAGCTCATGTCACAAATGACCCCAAATATCCATAGATATTGTAAACATAGAGAGGTCCTTTTTACACACTTGAATAATCACTCCCAAAGTGACTGAGGTGCCTCATGAATAGCTTTTATTTTTCCTTTTGAAAATAATGCTTCCATGCAACTGAGTATCATGGAATGCACCATGGGTGCACAATAATAAGCAAATTATCAAGAATTCATGTCGGTGGGTTTTAGATTTTTGGTCAAACGACCTTTAGCTGCTAATGGTCAGATTGTATCTATTGTATCAGTTTATAGTCCTTTCCACATAAACTCGATCGAAAATTCATGTGAAAAGGAAAATAATGACTTAAAACGATTTGCAACATCGATTTGCTCTAAATTCTGATGTTTAAGCCCGACACCCCAAATTCACGCTGACAGAATGGTTTCCCCCAAATCGTTAAATGTTTAATATACATGGTGTATTTAGAATCAGTGATGAAAAGTGTGTTCATATTTCCTTTTCCTATTCATTTCTCTCGCTCTCTCTCCCGGCACAACACAAGCTTGAGTCATTGATTCCTATACAGACTCTAACTTTTTTAAGTTGAATGAAGATAAAAACAAACGAAATGATTTCATTCCAAAATTATCTTTATTGCTCCTTATATACATTTTCAAATAATGAACCAAATTCGAAGTAGTCGAGCAATGTTAAAGGATTGTTCTTTGCAGAAAGAAAGACTCAACATTCAAGATTCAAGATACAAGATAAAGTTTCAGCTTACAATTCATATTTCCAGTGTAAACATATTAAGAAAAAAAAAAGGATATCTTGTGCGATAAGAGCGAAGAAGATGTTGTGATAAAAAATTCTTCCCACCTAAAACAAGACAAGAACCGATCCGGAGGCCACACCAATAATTTGAAATAAACCTTTATATGTAAAGTTTTTTTTTTAGTTTTATTATTTTTGATAACGACATATATATATGTACATGATGTATATACATGACAGTGAACCACGAAAAAGGGTAGGCATCCGAATAGGCTTGATAGGCTTAACATGTAAGGGTGAATGAGATCAATTTTCATAGAAAGCTAGATATATGCGATGTGAACATGGGCATGGTGCAGTTGCCCAAATATTTCTGTTTTTAAGTAGCTCAAAGTATTGGTTTTTTACATCCACAACTAGGTCAATAAAAAGTAACAATAAGATAACAATGCATGTAATAAATTTCCAATAACAATGTAATGAAACGATGTGAAGATGACGCAGCTGTTATAAGAAGATTAAAAAGTAGCACAGAAGCTGCTATACATCGTTTTGTTTGGTTTTCTTTTCTTTTTTTTTTTCTTTTTTTTTTTTGTCTTTCCACTATATACATATCTGCAAGCATTAAGTACCATGAATAAATAAAATGATATATAAGTTAGAAACACATAATCTATGAAGAGGTCCAAAAAGAGGGCGCTTTTCAAAATGGCCGCCAAATTCCAATGGAAAAAAAAAATCATTTGCGAGTCTTACAAACGATGCTATGAAGCAGATTTGTCCAGATTTAAATTAGTTTTGTTCACGTATTTGCAACAAAAAAACCATGTCATTAACAAAAAGGGGAGGCTATCAATAAGGCAGCTTTTCAAAATGGCCGCCAAAATTTGGATAATGATATAAAAGGTGCACCAAAATACATGAAAGTTTTGATATACTTTCTTTTTTGAACTTTTCGTAATTCATATTTGAGGATTGTCAGTAGTGTTCACGTTCACAATGCCCATAACAATTGCGATAACATTTCAATTTCAGGTCATAATAATAACTTGTTGATGTTTTCTGTTTACTATAAAATAATACTGACAGAAATACATTTTCAACACTTTGTGTTTTTCCAATTTCTCTAGATAATTTGTATTTGCATGTAGGATATTCAATAATACATGAAAGACCCCACCTATGAGCTGTACATTTTTGTGCAGAAGTTAAAGACATTGGCTAACTTTGTGAGCAGCTGATTTAAAAAATTATCAAACTAAGATGAAACATGTATATGAGTATTTGTATTTGTACTCAGAAACCCTGAAACCAACCTTAATTTGAAATGGTAAACTGTTAATAAGACGCAAAGGCCGATTTTGCTAGTTTTGGTCTCATGAGACAAATAACTCTAGAGGAGCATTTTCAACCAGTTCAAAAAAACCGTTGGCTGCACCTCTCTTCCTGTATTATTCATGATATGCATACACTGATCAGGTGAATTCTGTGCACATGCACGCTCCTTGTGTCCAGTCTGTGCGACCGACCATTATATTTTCTTCAAACATTGATTTACATTTTTTAATATTTAAAAATACTTTCCGTCGATATTATACTTTGAATCTTTCAGACTGGTATTTTTAAACTATAGTGTGTTATATGATTGTCAAGTAGCAAAATGATTTTTTTTTTTTAATTCTCACAATGTTAGCCTTTTACTTTAAGGTACATTTAACTTTCGCTGTTATGTCACACAGATTTTCAAGTTCTACCAAAACGTTATAAATTAGAGGGGGGTTTTTTATGGCAAGTTCTTAAAACTTCCCTTTTGATTCTCTTTTTTGTTTTTGTTCCTTTTGTTGTTGTTGATTCCTTACATAGAAATACATGTATTGCATGTAAAGATTGCATAATGTTGTTTTAATATATTGTTCATTTTGTTTCAAAACAATAGATCATATCTTACTCTGATTTTATTCAAGTTCGCTTACTTTTGACAATTCATCCAGTAACATATCATGTAAGTTTATTCCAGGCCTTTGTCTAGACTGAACTTTTCATATTTCATTTTACATATTAATTCTACATTTGCTGTAGTTGGAAAACATTACACGGATCAAGTAGTTTCGAGTATGTTACTGTTTTTCCTGTTTTTCTTTAAATAGTTATTTTTGTATAATCTAATAAACTATAATGCACCCTACTATTTTTTCCTCTCCTTTTCATGAAGGTCGTAAACAAAAATGATACAAACAACATATATCCATTTCCCCACAGGTATATATACAATGTGAAAAATGGAAATTCCTCATCAAAGCTTGAACACACTTCAAGCTTTGATGAGGAGTTTCCATTTTGTAATGTTTACCAAATTAAGCAAACGCAAATGAATCAGACTAAGATCTGGTTTCTTGGTTTGAACCTAAATGAACAATATATAAAACAACATTATGCAATCTTTGACTAAGATGGCAATATTTCTATATGAGGAATCAACAACTAAGGGGAAAAAACAGAAACGACAATTAAAAGGGCAGTTTTAAGAACTTGTCATAACCCTCTAAAATTTATAATAATGTTTTGGCAGAAGTTGAAAATCTTTGTGACATAACAGTGAAAGTTACATGTACCTTAAATTCCGATACACAAATATGTACAGGTCCAAGGTGAGGGGTCTTTAATATATTCTGGAATATCCTACGTGAAGATAAAAATTTTCGAGGGAACTTAGAAAAGCATAGTGTCGAAAATGTAAGAATTTAGCGAACAGAAAATACCAACAGGTTATTATGATGACATTCAATTAAAAACAGTATTGCAATTGTGAATGTGAATATTACTGACAGTCCTCAAATAATTACGAAGAGTTCCATAAATAAAGGTATATTTACCTTTATTCATCATAACCAGACCTACTACTGAACAAACTCACGCACTGTCGTGTAAAATCCTCTCTCGAAATCACTCACTATACCAGTCTGCCATTGCTTTAATTTCTTGAACGTACTGTGCATAGCAATTTGAAATTGCAAGTAATTGCCGAGGAGATTTTATTGTTAGCATTCATTCATCAAAAAAGCAATTACGACATTTTCAGCAACGATAAACAGAAGTGAAATTGAAAAACAACTATCAAGCATTAAGGAATCATTAAAAGCAACCCCACTGTATCCCTTATGTGTAAGGTCGTTGCTCTCATTCACGTACTTTGTCAAGAAACCATTTCCAACAAAGTAAACGAAATAAATCTATTCACACACAGTAATTACGGTGAAGTATAGTTTGAGTATTTTTCTTTAAACTGCGCTTAAAAGCGCCAATGCAGGTACGGTGGTAACATAATATGATTATCTTTCGTAAGGCATGACTTCTAACATCTGATAAGAGTTCTTTCTTCTGAAGTTGAAATTGAGTTTATTTTAACATTGTTATATCATTGCTCAAGTCCGACAAGTTCCCTGTGTGTTCTTTTTGGAAGAGGTGGTGATGTGCGAAACTCGATACCGTCCGGTCGAACCCTTCTTCCGTAACGGCCAAGGCGAGACGAGAGTAGTGTAGACGAAGATCGGATTTCATCCAGGTGTAGACCATTGCTTGGCCTTTTGTATCCAGCGGTGTAGCAGCTATGGCCATTCTTTTGCCCTTCTACGTGTTGGAGCAAGGTGCCTTGAGACTGTGACTTGCCGAGAAAAGGCACAATCAGTTCCAGGGTCGAGGATATCACTAAAGTCGTCAGTCTGTCTAGACTGAGTTGTTAAAATATTTGGAAGAGCAGCTCCATGATGTGGAGTATCTTGTCCCAGTGTAAGGTTGAAAGCCGTGGGAGGTGGCCTTCTGTGATAGTTTCTTAAATGAAATGGGGTACCTTGATCCTTGATGATACAGTAAGTATGTATTGCGTCGTCGACAGGACTTGAACACGCAGCATCAACCAATCCGCAATGCTGATTGCCGCACAAGCTTGACGTATTTGGAGAACTGCTGTTCGATCTAAAAATATTTCGGCTATATTCCCCAGATGTGGTTAGAAAAGGTTCTAAAGGAGGGTTTAGCGATGGAGGAAAGTATGTTCTTGTAATCTTTATCCTCGGCTCTTGGTCGACGAACGTGTGGTCTTTTGCGCTTGGTTTTCTATTTTCAGGTCTTCTGAAGGTCACATGTCGGCATTGTTCAGAAGAGTTGCATTGCGCCTCATGAAATGGTGGATCTTTATGTACAGTTTTTCCTGACTTTTTCAGGTTTTCGTTCAACAAAGAGCTCGACCTCGAATCATCTTTCATAAACTGCTCTGAAGTTTCTCCGAATACTTCTGGCCCACTTGGTGGCGAAGGCACCACAGGTACAGAGGACAAGTGGTCTGTTAAATTGGCAATTGGTTTGTTTACTGTTTGATCCTCGAGGTTAACGAGACTATTGCCGTCACAATGTGTAGTTATCGCCTCTGGAAGGGTCATTTCAAACATATCGCTGTTATGAATATCAACACGTCTGCTCACATTGTTTATTAGTCGTGAATAGATTTCCATCTTGTTTGTAAACAAAATGCAACATAATGCAGCAAACAACAATAAAATGAGAAGTATTGTTATGGTAACTGCGAGAATAACAAATTCCGAAGTGTGGAAATGCGGTTGCTTTTTTGGAAGGGATGTTGTGCTAATTTCAGAAAGTGCTGTGGCACGAATTATTGAAACAATGGAGGTATAATTAGCTGACTGAAATTCTGTAGGGATTTTTTTGGTAAGGTGAGACCGGCTTGGCGTAACGCTCTGAATGTTCTGCTCAGTCACATTTAATGTAACAATGGAGACGTTACATAAGGCTATACTACCTTCGTGTAATTCACAGTAATACGTAGAGCTGTCAATACCTTTAGCATTCGTGATCTGGATAGTAAAGTTTTTCTCGTAGTTTGTAAGAATTCCAAAGCGCTGTTGATAGTCAACATGGTCAAAGATCGAATGCGAACATTTTGTTAATGTTTCGCATCGTATTAGCGTGTCGCCATTTCTGTTTCTCCAACTTATCAACTGATTTTTCAATAAAATAGATTGCAGTATACATGGCAAAACGACTGTATCTCCATGGTGCGAGGGGATTGTGTAATAATTCCCTTCGCCACATTGCTGGCCTCCCAAAGCAAAGTTCGAATCACTAAACATCACCACAAATGCAAGTGTCATGAACGCATACTTTCTTGAATATGTCCAATACATTTTAGCAGGTACCTTCTTGAATAAGCGAAGGGAGTGAATGTGTAAATTTGTGATTTCAAATGAAAACTCGTTTTCTAGATTTGTAAGAATTTTATATCTTTGCTGCGTTTCGCCTCCAAACAAACAACCGCCATGTATTGAACACCTTACTAGAGTGTCATCGTTTTCTTTTCTCCAGATTACAGTTTGATGCTTTTCTAGACTCGACTTTAATTTACATGGCAATGAAACACTCTCCCCCCGAACCAAGTTCAGTGTTAGGTTCGTTTGAAAATTACGCTGATAATCAGTTGAAATGGCAAAGGCCAAAGTATCAACAGTCAACGTGAATGCGAGGAACACATTCTTCAAAAACATTGTATCAGGCAAATGCGTGGTGATTCAATTCAGTCAAAACCATGGTACCGAAAATACTGCTCTTATGAAACGTATATTGGCTTCCAAAGAACTGTATAAGGCCTGGGTGCACCTCGTAAGGTACTGCAGCACTATCGCTATTTAAATAATAGTATTAACAGCAGAGCAGCAAAGTGAAAACAAGGGCACTCAAATTATTCTGTCATAGTTTATAGTTTAGTAATAACAGATAAATGATTCATTTGATTTTGACTGAATGAATTTCAATTCTGCGGTCAGTAACATAATACAAGAGAAATCCAAAAGGAGATTAATAAAATAAACGCAGTCAGTTTCACGTAATTATACATTATCGAAACTTTTCTGATGTCCATTAGTCCCGCTGATTTCAGCAAAAACAAAACAAAGTGACTCCATCGAAGTATAATTGCTAGCACTATGAAACGATCCAGAGGGACGTGAACTTGTTCACTGCAAGCTGTAGTCTCCCATTTATCAAAACTTGGATGGCAGGGACTTATGCAATGAGTTTTTAAAAGACCCTTATATCTTCAAGCCTGTTTGAAAAGGGGGATAGCGTGAAGCGGAAGGATAGTTACAATTTCACGATCTCAGACCATTATTCAGATGAATGTAGAGCATGTAGAGTTTAGAAAGCGAGATCATCTGCTTTCATAATGTATGGTGACAGGGCCATCGTGAAACGTTGCTGAAAAACTTCAAAGCAAAAAAGCCAATGAGGCTGAAAATCCGTTTTGTTGTTGTTGGTATTTCTTTTGTATGTGTTTTTTTTTTTTTTTTTTTTTTTTTGGGGGGGGGGGGGGGGGGGGGCTTGATAAGTTATAAACTGCAATATTACAATCATGCACTACAATACGCCCCACAGTAGCAGAAATGCATGTAGGACACTTTTAGAACTTCGCACTGATAAATGTAATTGCAAAGTGTTGAAGTACCTGCATTTCAGCCCCACTTCCTTAAAGATCAATTAACTACTTTGACCCCATTTGACCCGGCATGTACAAAATTAGATATGTGCCTTTATGTACTTTAGATTAATCGATGCTTGCATGATTACGTGCTGACATGCTTTTTCTGACATCTGAATTACGCCAGCTCGAATGTCGGAACTTGTAAGAAAATTAACATTTGAAAACAATCATTGATAAAGTATTCAGCCGCTCACTCAACCATGACATGTTGATGAGGTACTTCAGAAAACAAACAAAGAAGTGAATTTCCATTCATAAATTGTCAGAAATACTTCAAAATATGCAATTTCCTCAGCCATCACTGTTAACACTGTTTTCGGCTGCGCTGATCAGATGCCAGTCTGAACAAAATATACCAGTTGTTGTCAACGACTTTTGGACCTTGCACAAAAAATTACTTTTGGTTACTCAAGCGTAAAATAGCTTAAGGTTTTATTCATTTTTTATGGATTTATCTTTTTTTGTTAATATTTGCATATTTATTTTGGGGAAAGGGGGAAATGTGAAAGAAGAGAAGCTGGGCTATCCACAAGTATGAACATTTCCTGAAAGTATTTTGAAATATTTAGTTGAGATTTTAGTTGACTGCAAACTAAGGGGTAGGTGGCACACTGCATGAACATATTATGTAATGATATTGATCATAACACCAACAACAATAATAATTATAATAATAATAATGATGATGATGATAACAGTAAGAAGAAGAAGAAGAAGAGTAGTAGTAATATAGCTAATAAAAGCTAAATCGAGGTTTATTTCGTTAAGATGATTATAATGCAAGTCTCTCGATTATCATGTCATGTCATGTCAAGGTACCTGCAGTCATGGTTATTGTTCATCGATGTCTGCAAATTCTTTTGATTGGGCTATTCTCACCTTCACCATGTTCAGTCCCAGAGCATGCTTGGATGCGATCGTGCGAGGGCTGTCAACTCTTGAATAAAGTCCCTGATTTATGTAACCCGACAGGCATCTCGGTCGGCCGGATATTCTTAAAGGGGGTACCCAATGCTGAAACAATGTTAGTTCATTTAAAAGAGCATGATTTTATTAGCAGAAAATCATCTGCCTAAAGTTTTTTTTAAAGTCGTGTTGCCAAGGAAACCCCAAAATGTGGTAAGATTTCAGGATATTTTTGACCCCTCAGCTGTGACCCAGTTTCAACTGGGTACCCACTTTTACGTCAAAATGACGTCAAAGTACCTTGTCGCGCACTTCTAGGAAAATGCGCGCAAGGTATAATACATATTGTACAGTCTAGCGCGCAACACAACTGCAATGCGCGAAGTTGGGTACCCACTTTTACGTCATACCTCATACTCAAATTTTTTGGTCAACTCTTGACTTTTCATGAGAAAATTAGCCAAAATGTACTGATTTCTATTTAAAATCATCAAATTTTTAATGTTATTCTTCTTAGAATTCTACTCTCGATCATATATCCCCCAAAAATTTTCCATTGTGTAATCACTTTAAGCATTAGCCTTGACCAGGTTGACTGACCTCCTACATTTTCTGCAGACGAAAAATAGAAGGCCCTAACCGACGACGACAGAACCAGCGAGAGACGATGGAAGAAGTGTTGTAAAAACTTTGTAAGCTGTAATGTGAGACCCATTACCGCCTTCGTGTAGTGCCTTTTTTGTTGCACTGGTATAAGTGATAGACCTTACTCCGTATTTTGAAGTTTTGGTTGATTGCCAAGGAGGTGACATAGACTGTCTAGGTGGGACAGTGCCATTGGTAAACTGTGAGACTGCTCTGCTTGAGGATGGAAATAGTGATGCAGGAGTAGTGGAACGTATGTTTATAGATACCCTTTGAAGCTCGCGAAATATCTTGCTGCCCAAATAAATCTCGCAGATATATTGGCCCAAATCATTTTTTTCAAATGTCGTAATTTGCAATGTGAAATTTTTCTTTTTATCAGTCTTCAAAATACTTCTCATGGAGGGACTTGGAAGTTCGCCATCTACTAGCGAAAACGACACTACTGTATCACCAGTTTCCATCCTCCATTTTAGGATGTAATCCGCTTGTAATTCCGTGCCAGTTACACATGGTAAATCAACACTTCCACCTATATCCACATCAACTATAATATCCCCTTTATCTGATAGAGAGATACAAAGTTGGGAGTTCCATCCGGCTGTCGTAAGCTGGGCCATGGTTTCAGAGGTGCTTAGCAACATTATTGCAAGTTGAATTTTCTGATGCCAACCCATTGTCATGTCGTTTGCTATTATGTTCCGAGGAAATTGAGACAGAAATGTGTTGGCCGTCGCCATATTTACAGTACAATAAACAGATAGAACCTACTGTCATGAAATCATAATAGCGTTTTTAGGACTGCTAGTATACCAATGTATACTGATCAATCTTTGAAGGCCTTCAATCTACAATTAGAAGCTAGATTAATATTGTTTAACCTTCACGTGATTGTCTTTTAGCGGGAGCCTCTGGAAAATATTTCACTTTCACTGAATTCATGCGTTCATCAAAGAACACTATAGTATCAATACATTAAAGGTGCTCTATCAATGAACTTTCATTATGGCCTTAAGGTTGTTCAAATTGTATCATTCAGTGTGTTTTCCAGAAATGTTTACATTCTGGTCACGATTTCTGATGAATTCAAATCTGGAGCGAAGCGCTTAGTTGAAGTTAGAGTTGTGTTCTAACTCGCCCAACTTCAGTACTTCTGAGAATCTTAGGCTGGGCACACTAATCATGCAAAATAGTTGCTCGGTTGTCTACCAAACACCTAATGCGCGTTAGAATTCACATCCTCTGCCAGGACAGACTTTTCATTCTACCTCTCGTCTCGTTGGAACAATTTCCTAATTGAATATTTGTATTAATATTTAAGAGTACGTTAAAGCCATTTCTTTGCATTTTATCCCTTGAAAATTAAAAATTAAGAAATATCCTTTGAGAATTCCCCGAACTGTATTTCAGCTTTAATAAATGTGATTTGAATTCTTGATGACGCCTTTCTTTTTATATTCTGTTGTGATGGATAATAATTCCTGATCATATTCGTCATGATCATCTCATTTATTGATCTTCTTCCACTATTGTTGATGCTGTACTTAAAAATATCACATACTGCTTTCGGTTTCCTAGGACGCTCCGATTTTTACTTTTTGGTTTACTCTGTTCTTCACTGAATGAGGTTAGGTATCCAATAGTCTTTTCGTCTTCGTCTTGAAATTTGATTTGATTTGATTTTGAATTCGTTTTCCTGAAAAAAAAAAAGCTGTCCAAGAGGATACCCAACAAATGAAACATAAAAAACCGATTAATAGGGCAAACAAAATAATCTAAGATTTATACTTACTCATGGATATTTCCTAGACTATGCTTAACGTGCTCATAAAGATTGTAACAAAGGGCCCTATGCCAAAGCATTAAGCATCGTACATACCTTTGTTGGTTTGTTTGTTTGTTTGCTTGTTTGTTTGTTAGGGGTTTGGGGAGGGTTATGGTTGAATAATCACATAATAGCTGCATTGTACTGCTGTTTGACTTGTGAATATATTTATCATATTATTCGTTAAAGGATATATAAAATCCATTAAAACAAAACAATTCCATCAAGCTTATCCAAACTCTGGTAGTCGTCATGATTATGCACTCTCCAAACATGCCAAGTCTTAACTCTACTTAACCATTATAGATTTCGTACTTGTTATCAGCTTATTCATGAAAGATTACTTTCTGCTTTCGGTGAATGATTAAAATGCACATTTACTTTCATAATTGACATATATCAAGCTCTTTATCTTCCTGTCTCCTTTCCGTTTCTTTCGCTTTGAAGCCTGCTCGACTGCCGTCTAATGACAAAAGGAAGTATTCTCTATTTGTTTGTTTTTTTTCAGTTTTGTCTTTTACGCTTCATATCACCTCTAAACCCAAAGAATACTATCAATTTTAGATTTCGTTAATACTCATCTTGACATAAGAATTTCAGAATATGATCATCATCATCCAGGCCCGTAACGAGAGAGGGGAACGAATCCCCCGCCCCCCCCCCCCCCCCTCCCGCTGGCCAGCAGGGTCCGCTTGAACAAGAAAAAAGAGAAAGAAACCTTCATCAGTTTCTCCAAGCTGCAAATGCAACAGAAGAGTGATTTTGTTATATTTGAAAATAAACAAGAATCCAAATCCGCACAAAATAACCCTCCTAATTATGTTGACGCCCTCCCCCGTCTACTGATGGGGGGGGGCAGGGGTTCTCCCACATTTTGAAGCTCCCAAAGTGCGCCTTTTACCCACAAAAAATGCCTCTTTAAAATCTATTCAGTGAACATTTTTCCTTCTTAGAAGGACCCGTTTTCTTTGTCAATAAATGCCCTTTTACCTTCCAATAAGTGTCATTTTTTGTTTCAGGTTCAATAGCCCTACTAAAAAGTTACTTCATGCCGCATTAGTGCACTTTTCCTTTTGATAACGCCCTGTTCTCTTTCGAGAAGTGCTTGGCAGCGCCTTTTACATTTTAAATGAAATTAGTGCAACTTTTGACTGACCCCTTTTCACTTCCGATAAGTTTCTATTCGGAATATGATACCTGCCCTCATTTAATTCTAAGTGCCCCTTCTCCAATGTGCTCCTTTCTCGCAAGCCCATTTTCTCCATCTGTTGATATGAGATGAGTGCAATAAGCGCCCCTGTTGTTTTCTGATAGTGCCCTGGCTTTTGCATTCGGGCGAGTGCCCCTTTTCGAATTTGATAAATTCCCATTCGATTTCCTGTAAATGCCCCTTGCCCTTCCTTAGTATGTGTCATCTCTCATCATAATAAATGTCTCTTCGAATCTAAAGAGTCCCAGTTCATTCCTGATGAGTGACCCGTTCGATTTCAAAAGTACCTATTTCCCGACATTCCATTTCGTTTCAAAAAGTACAATACTCCTTCTGATAAGTGCCCCTTTAAATCTGATACATCGACCTTTTAAAATCTATGAACGTCCTTTTTCCCATAAGCAATTTCCCCTTCCTTTAAATTTCTCTTTTCACCTCAGGTTAGCCTCATAAAGTCTTTGAAAGAGCCAATTACCGATGGCTCGAAATAATCAGAGAGGCTGCATAATAATAACAACATGTTTTCTTCTGATCATCCTGATTGATACCATTACCTT
Organism: Echinometra lucunter; assembly: GCA_029962745.1. NCBI lineage: Eukaryota > Metazoa > Echinodermata > Echinoidea > Camarodonta > Echinometridae > Echinometra > Echinometra lucunter. Next base: position 26,342,272 of record CM057156.1, on the reverse strand, counting down.
ATGAGGCAGCGGAGCAGGAAACGAGAAGGACACAGCACCTTCCACAAATAGTTATAAGGAACGGTTCTCCTAAAACAATTTAACAATAAGGATATTTTGTCTCTACATTATCTTTCCAAAGCTCGCTCGCTATGCTCGCTCGCACATTCAAGCAAGGCAGGTCAAGTGTGTTGTAATATCATTGAGTTGTTTTATATAATAAATTCCTCGTCCGGGGGAAAAAAAAATCTGCTTTGATAATGTATGGTGACAGGGCGGCCATCATGAAAACCAGTGCTGTGGAAGTGCTACCCTGTAAAACTTCTAAGAAACAAAGCCAATGAGGCTGAAATTCTTTTTCTTGTTGTTGATATTTCTTTTGATTTTTTTTTTTTTTTTTTTTTTTTGGGGGGGGGGGGGGGCTTGAAAATACGTACATAAGTTATAAACTGCAATACAACAATCATGACCTGCAATACGCCCCACAGTAGTACAAATGTATGTCAAATACTCTTAGAACTTTGCGCTCATAAATGTAATTGCAAAGTATTAAATTACCTCAAAACATTTCAGTCCCATTTCCTTCAAGATCAATTAACCACTTTGACGCCATGTTACCCGGCATGTCGAAAATTAGATGTGTGCCTTTATTTACTTTAGACTAATTGATCTATTGCGTGACTACGTGCTCACATGTTTTTTTTTTCAGACATCTAAATTACGCCAGCTGGAATGTTGAAACTTACTAGAAATCCTAACATTTCAAAACAATCGACACATTATTCAGTCGCTCACTCAACCATGTCATCTTGATGTACGTCAGAAAACAAACACAAGAGAAGTTCCATTCATGAATTGTCAGAAATACCCCAGAATATATTCATAAGCCTTCACCGTTCACACTGTTTTCAGCTGCGCTGATGCCAATCTGAACAAAATATACTAATTGTTGTCAACAACGTCTTTTGGACCTTGCACAAAAGTTAATTTTGCTCATATTTTCATATTTCTCTATTTATATTTTTATCTTGTTATAAGTATTTGTATTTTTTATCATTTAAGTATTCTCTTTTGGGGGGAGGGGGACTTGATAGAGGAGAAGTTGGGATATCAACAAGTATGACAATTTCATAAACGTATTTTGGAATATTTAGTTGAAATTAAGGGGATGGGGGCAAACTTCATAAACATTTATGTAAGGATATTGATAAAAACACCAACAACAATAATTATTATGATAAGAATAACAACAACAACAGTAATGATAATGTTGATTAAAGCCAAACCGAGAGGTTATTTCGTTAAGATGGCTATAATAATGCAAGTCTCTTGGATTATCATGTCATGTCACGGTATCTGCAGTCATGGTTATTGTCCATCGACGTCTGCAAATTCTTTTGATTATGGTAGTCTCACCTTCAGCATGTTTCCCAGAGCATGCTTGGTTGCAATCGTACAAGGGTTGTCAAATCTTGAATAAAGTCCCTGATTTATGTAACTCGACAGGCATCTCGGTTAGCCGGATATTCTTAAACATTACCCTTGGCCAGGTTGACTGACCTCTTACATTTTCTGCAGACGAAAAGTAGAAGGCCCGAACCGACGACGACAGAACCAGCGAGAGACGATGGAAGAAGTGTTGTAAAAACTTTGTAAGCTGTAATGTGAGACCCTTTACCGCCTTCGCGTAGTGCCTTTTCTGTTGCACTGGTATATGTGATAGACCTTGCTCCATATTTCGAAGTTTTGGTTGATTGCCAAGGAGGTGACGTAGACTGTCTAGGTGGGACAGTGCCATTGGTGGACTGTGAGACTGCTCTGCTTGAGGATGGAAATAGTGATGCAGGAGTAGTGGAACGTATGTTTATAGATACCCTTTGAAGCTCGCAAAATATCTTACTGCCCAAATAAATCTCGCAGATATATTGGCCCAAATCATTTTTTTCAAATGTCGTAATTTGCAATGTGAATTTTTTCTTTTTATCAGTCTTCAAAATACTTCTCATGGAGGGACTTGGAAGTTCGCCATCTACTAGCGAAAACGACACCACTGTATCACCAGTTTCCGTCCTCCATTTTAGGATGTAATCCGCTTGTAATTCCGTGCCAGTTACACATGGTAAATCAACATTTCCACCTATATCCACATCAACTATAATATCCCCTTTATGTGATAGAGAGGTACACATTTGGGAGTTCCATCCGGCTGTCGTAGACTGGGCCATGGTTTCAGAGGTGTATAGCAACATTATTGCAAATTGAATTTTCTGATGCCAACCCATTGTTGTGTCGTTTGCTAATATGTTCCGAGGAAATTGAGACATAAATGTGTTGACCGTCACCGTATTTACAGTAAAATAAAACCTATTGTCATGAAATCATAATAGCGTTTTTAGGACTGCTAGTATACAAATGTATACTGATCAATCTTTGGAGGTCTTCAATCACAATTAAAACTAGTTTAATATTGTCTATCCTTCACGTGATTATCTTTTAGCGTGAACCTCTGGAAAACATTTCACTTTCACCGAGTCAAGTCATGCGTTCATCAAAGAACACTATAGTATCAATACAGTAAAGAGGCTCTAGCAATGAACTTTCATTACGGCCTTTAGGTTGTTCAAATTGTATCATTCACTGTGTTTGCCAGAAATGTTTTTATTCTGCTCACGATTTCTCATGAATTCAAATCTGGAGCGAAGCCCTTAATTAGTTGAGGTTAGAGTCGTGTCTAACTCGCCCAACTTCAGTACTTCCGAGAATCGTAGGCTGGGCACACTAATCATGCGGAATAGTAGCTCGGTTGTCTTACAAACACCTAATGCGCGTTAAAATTCTCATCCTCTGCCAGGACAGGCTTTTCATTCTACCTCTCGTCTCGTTGCTGCAATTTCCTAATTGAATATTCATATTAATATTTAAGAGTACGTTAAAGTCATGACTTTGCATTTTATCCCTTGAAAATTAGAAATTAAGAAATACCCTTTGAGCGGAATTCCCCGAACTGTATTTCAGCTATAATAAATGTGATTTGAATTCTTGATGACGCCTTTCTCTTTCTATTCTGTTGTGATGGATAATAATTCCTGACCATATTCGTCACGATGATCTCATTTTTTGATCTTCTTCCACTGTTGTTGACGCTGTACTTAAAAATATTACATACTGCTTTCGGTTTCCTGGAACGCTCCGATTTTTACTTTTTGGTTTACTATGTTCTTCATTAAATGAGCTTAGGCTTCCAATAGTCTTTTCGTCTTCGTCTTGAAATTTGATTTGATTAGATTTTGAATTGGTTTGCCTGAAAAACAAGGCTGTCCAAGAGGATACCCAACAAATGAAACATCAAAAACCGATTAATAGGGCAAATAAAATAATCAAAGATTTATACTTATGGATATTTCCTAGACTATGGTTATCGTACTCATAAAGATTGTAACGAAGGGCCTATGCCAAAGCATTAAAGGCATTGGCTAACTTTGTGAGCAGCTGATTTAAAAAATTCTCAAACTAAGATGAAACATGTGTATGAGTACTTGTATTTATACTCAAAAACCCTGAAACCAACCATAATTTGGAAGGAAAAGCTGTAAGTTAGACGCAAACCGCGATTTCATTAGCTTTCGTCTCGAGAGACACTGAGCTAAGAGGACCGTTTGCGCGAATTCAAAAATACCGTTACTTGCCTTCCGTCGCGTGATACGTCAATACACACAGTGCGGTCCGTTGAGTCAAGTGCACATGCGCACTCCTTACGTTGGGTCTATGCAACCGACCCTCGTATATTTTTCAAACATTGGTTCACATTTCTAATATTTAAAAATACTTCCCGTGGATATTATGCTCTGAAACTTTCACAATGGTATTTTTACACTATAACCCTAATGTTTATCCCATTTTAAAGTTAACAAAATGAGATTTTTTAAAATCATAACAATGTTAGCCAATGCCTTTAAGCATCGTACATACCTTTGTTGGTTCGTTTGTTTGTTTCTTTATTTGTTTGCTTGTTTGTTTGTTTGTTTGTTTGTTTGTTAGGGGGTTTGGGGAGGGTTATGGTTGAATATCCACATAATAGCTGCATTGTACTGTTGTTTGACTTGTGAATATATTTATCATATTATTCGTTATAAGATATTATAAAATCCATAAGAACAAAACAATTCCATCAAGCTTATCCAAACTTTGGTAGTCATCACGATTATTCACTCTGCAAGCATGGCCAAGTCTTAACTCTACTTAACCATTATAAATTTCGTACTTGTAATAAGCTTATTCATGCTTTCGGTGAATGATTAAAATGCACATTTACTTTCATAATTGACATGTCTCAAGCTCTTTATCTTCTTGTCTCCTTTCCGTTTCTTTCGCTTTTAGGCCTGCTCGACTGCTGTCCATTGACAAAAGGAAGTACTCTGTATATTTTTCAGTTTAATATTTTACGCTTCATATCACCTCTAAACCCAAAGAATTCTATCAATTTTAGATTGCGATAATACTCATCTTGACATAAGAATTTCAAAATTCCATCATCATCATCCAGGCCCGTAACGGGGGGGGGGGGGGGGGGGGGGGGGGGTTCGAAAAAAACCCCCCTCCCGCTGGCCAGCAGGGTCCGCTTGAACACACACACACGCACACACACACACACACACACACACACAAAAGAGAAAGAAACCTTCATCAGTTTCTCCAAGCTGGAAATGCAACAGAAGAATGATTTTTTTTTTTAGATTTGAAAATAAACAAAAAGCCAAATCACACAAAAATGACCCTCTTAATTATGTTGACGCCCGCCCCCACCTAATGCTGCGGGGGGGGGGGGCAGGGGGTTCTTCCACATTTTGAAGCTCCCAAAAGTGCTCCTTTTACCCACAAAAAATGCCTCTGAACATTTTTCCTTCTTAGAAGGACCCGTTTTCTTTGTCAATAAATGCCCCTTTGGCTTCTAATAAGTGTCATTTTTTTCGTTTCAGGTTCAATAGCCCTTCTAAAAAGTTATGTCATGCTGCATTAGTGCACTTTTCCTTTTTATAACGCCCTGTTCTCTTCCGAGAAGTGCTTGGCAGCGCCTTTTACATTTTAAATAAAATTGTTCCTTATAAGATTAGTGCATCTTTTGACTGACCCTTTTCACCTCCGATAAGTGTTCTATTCGGAATATAATTCTTGCCCTCATTTAATTCCAAGTGTCCCTTTTCCAATGTGCTCCTTTCTCGCAAGTCCATTTTCTCCATATGTTGATATGAGATGAGTGAATAAGCGCCCCTGTTGTTTTCTGATAGTGCCCTGGCTTTTGCATTCGGGCGAGTGCCCCTTTTGAATTTGATAAATTCCCATTCGATTTCCTGTAAGTGCCCCTTTCCCTTCCTAGTATGTGTCATCTCTCATCATGATAAATGTCCCTTCGAATCTAAAGTGTCCCATTTCACTCCTGATGAGTGCCCCGTTCGATTTCAAAAGTACCTATTTCCCGACATTCCCATTTCGTTTCAAAAAGTACAATACTCCTTCTGATAAGTGCCCCTTTAAATCTTATACATCGACCTTTTAAAATCTATGAACGCCCTTTTCCCCCGTAAGCAATTTCCCCTTCTTTTAAATTTCTTTCTTCACCTCCAGTCAGCTTCATAAAGTCTTTGAAAGAGCCATTTACCGATGGCTCGAAATAATCAGAGAGGCTGCATGATAATAACAACAGGTTTTCTTCTGATCATGCTGATTGATACCATTACCTTATGAGGCAGCGGAGCAGGAAACGGGAAGGACACAACACCTCCCACAAATTGTTAGAAGGAACGGTTCTCCTAAAACAATTTAACAATGAGGATATTTTGTCTATACATTATCTTTCCAAAGCTCCCTCGCTACGCTCGCTCGCACATTCAAGCAAGGCAGGTCAAGTGTGTTGTAATATTATTGAGTTGTTTTATATAATAAATTCCTCGTCCGGGGGAAAAAAAATCTGCTTTGACAATGTATGGTGACAGGGCGGCCATCGTGAAAACCAGTGCTGTGGAAGTGCTACCCTGTAAAACTTCTAAGAAACAAAGCCAGTACGTGAGGCTGAAATTCGTTTTGTTGTTGTTGATATTTCTTTTGGGTTTTTTTTTTTTTTTGGGGGGGGGGGGCTTGAAAATACATACATAAGTTATAAACTGCAATACAACAATCATGCACTGCAATACGCCCCACAGTAATACAAATGTATGTCAAACACTCTTAGAACTTTGCACTGATAAATGTAATTGCAAAGTATTAACATGATTTAAGTACCTCATAACATTCCAGTCCCATTTCCTTTAAGATCAATTAACCACTTTGACGCCATGTTACCCGGCATGTCGAAAATTAGATGTGTGCCTTTATTTACTTTAGACTAATCGATCTAATGCGTGATTACGAGCTGACATGTTTTTTTTTTTTTTTTTTAATCTAAATTACGCCAGCTGGAATGTTGAAACTTACTAGAAATCTTAACATTTCAAAACAATCGATACATTATTCAGTCGCTCACTCAACCATGACATGTTGATGTACGTCAGAAAACAAACACAAGAGAATTTCCATTCATGAATTGTCAGAAATACCTCAGAATATTCAATTTCATAAGCCTTCACCGTTCACACTGCTTCCAGCTGCGCTGATGCCAATCTGAACAAAATATACTAATTGTTGTCCACAGCGACTTTTGGACCTTGCACAAAAGTTACTTTTGCTCATAATTTCATATTTCTCTATTTATATTTTTATCTTGTTACAAGTATTTGTATTTTTTATCATTTAAGTGTTTTCTTTTGGGGCGGGGGGGGGGGGGTGATAGAGGGGAAGCTGGAATATCCACAAGTATGACAATTTCTTGAAAGTATTTTGCAATATTTAGTTGAGATTTTGTCAACTGCCAATTAAGGGGGAGGGGGCAAACTTCATAAACATGTTATGTAATGATATTGATAATAACACCAACAACAATAATAACACAAACAACAATAATAATTATGATAAGAATAATAACAAAAACAGTAATGATAATGTTGATAAAAGCCAAATCGAGAGGCTATTTCGTTAAGGTTATAATGCAAGTCTCTTGATTATCATGTCATGTCAAGGTATCTGCAGTCATGGTTATTGTCCATCGACGTCTGCAAATTCTTTTGATTCCGCTATTCTCACCTTCACCACGTTCAGTCCCAGAGCATGCTTGGTTGCAATCGTACAAGGGTTGTCAGCTCTTGAATAAAATCCCTGATTTATGTAACCCGACAGGCATCTCGGTCGGCCGGATATTCTGAAGCATTACCCTTGACCAGGTTGATTGACCTCCTACATTTTCTGCAGACGAAAAATAGAAGGCCCGAACCGACGACGACAAAACTAGCGAGAGACGATGGAAGAAATGTTGTAAAAAATTTGTAAGCTGTAATGTGAGACCCATTACCGCCTTCGTGTAGTGCCTTTTCTGTTGCACTGGTATATGTGATAGACCTTGCTCCATATTTTGAAGTTTTGGTTGATTGCCAAGGACGTGACGTAGATTGTCTAGTTCGGACAGTGCCATTGGTAAACTGTGAGACTGCTCTGCTTGAGGATGGAAATAGTGATGCAGGAGTAGTGGAACGTATGTTTATAGATACCCTTTGAAGCTCGCAAAATATTTTGCCGCCCAAATAAATCTCGCAGATATATTGACCCAAATCAATTTGTTCAAATGCTGTAATTTGCAATGTGAATTTTTTCTTTTTATCAGTCTTCAAAATACTTCTCATGGAGGGACCTGGAAGTTCGCCATCTGCTAGCGAAAACGACACCACTGTATCACCAGTTTCCGTCCTCCATTTTAGGATGTAATCCGCTTGTAATTCCGTGCCAGTTACACATGGTAAATCAACATTTCCACCTATATCCACATCAACTATAATATCCCCTTTATCTGACAGAGAGGTACACATTTGGGAGTTCCTTCCGGCTGTCGTAGGCTGGGCCATGGTTTCAGAGGTGTATAGCAACATTATTGCAAATTGAATTTTCTGATGCCAACCCATTGTTGTGTCGTTTGCTATTATGTTCCGAGGAAATTGAGACATAAATGTGTTGACCGTCACCGTATTTACAGTAAAATAAAACCTATTGTCATGAAATCATAATAGCGTTTTTAGGGCTGCTAGTATACAAATGTATACTGATCAATCTTTGAAGGTCTTCAATCACAATTAAAACTAGTTTGATATTGTCTATCCTTCACGTGATTATCTTTTAGCGTGAACCTCTGGAAAACATTTCACTTTCACTTTCACCGAGTCAATTCATGCGTTCATCAAAGAACAATATAGTATCAATACAGTAAATAGGCTCTAGCAATGAACTTTCATTGTGGCCTTTAGGTTGTTCAAATTGTATCATTCATTGTGTTTGCCAGAAATGTTTATATTCTGGTCACGATTTCTGATGAATTCACATCTGGAGAGAAGTCCTTAGTTGAGGTTAGAGTCGGTGTAACTCGCCCAACTTCAGTAATTCCGAGAATTGTAGGCTGGGCACACTAATCATGCAAAATAGATGCTCGGTTGTCTTACAAACACCTAATGTCCGTTAGAATTCGCATCCTCTGCCAGAACAGGCTTTTCATTCTACCTCTCGTCTCGTTGGTGCAATTTACTAATTGAATATTCATATTAATATTTAAGAGTACGTTAAAGCCATGTCTTTGCATTTTATCCCTTGAAAATTAAAATTAAGAAATACCCTTTGAGCGGAATTCCCCGAACTGTATTTCAGCTTAAATAAATGTGATTTGAATGCTTGATGACGCCTTTCTCTTTATATTCTGTTGCGATGGATAATAATTCCAGATCATATTCGCCTTGATGATCTCATTTTTTGATCTTCTTCCACTATTGTTGATGCTGTACTTAAAAATATCACATACTGCTTTCGGTTTCCTAGGACGCTCCGATTTTTACCTTTTGGTTTACTCTGTTCTTCAATGAATGAGGTTAGGTAACCAATAGTCTTTTCGTCTTCGTCTTAAAATTTGATTTGATTAGATTTTGAATTGGTTTGCCTGAAAAACAAAGCTGTCCAAGAGGATACCCAACAAATGAAACATCAAAAACCGATTAATATGGCAAATAAAATAATCAAAGATTTATACTTACTCATGGATATTTCCTAGACTATGCTTATCGTACTCATAAAGATTGTAAAAAAGGGGCTCTATGGCAAAGCATTAAGCATCGTACATACCTTTGTTGGTTCGTTTGTTTGTTTGTTTGTTTTTCTGTTTGTTTGTTAGGGGGTTTGGGGAGGGTTATGGTTGAATAATCACATAATAGCTGCATTGTACTGTTGTTTGACTTGTGAATATATTTATCATATTATTCGTTATAAGATATATAAAATCCATAAGAACAAAACAATGCCATCAAGCTTATCCAAACTTTGGTAGTCATCATGATTATTCACTCTGCAAGCATGCCAAGTCTTAACTCTACTTAACCATTATAAATTTCGTACTTGTAATCAGCTTGTTCATGAAAGATTACTTTCTGCTTTCGGTGAATGATTGAAATGCACATTTACTTTCATAATGTACATATCTCCAGCTCTTTATCAACTTGTCTCCTTCCTGTTTCTTTCGCTTTTAGACTGCCGTCCATTGACAAAAGGAAGTAGTCTCTATATTTTTCAGTTTTATCTTTTACGCTTCATATCACCTCTAAACATTAAGAATACTATCAATTTTAGATTCCGTTAATACTCATCTTGACATAAGAATTTCAAAATTCCATCATCATCCAGCCCCGTAACGGGGGGGGGGGGGGAGGGAAATGGGTTCGAACGAACCCCCTCCCGCTGGCCAGCAGGGTCCGCTTGAACACACGCACACACAAAAGAAAGAAAGAAAGAAACCTTCATCAGTTTCTCCAAGCTGCAAATGCAACAGAAGAGTGATTTTTTTTTAGATTTGAAAATAAACAAAAATCCAAATCCTCACAAAATGACCCTCCTAATTATGTTGACGCCCGCCCCCACCTTATTCTGCGGGGGGGGGGGGGGGGGGGGTGAGCAGGGGTTCTTCCACATTTTGAAGCCCCCAAATGTGCTCCTTTTACCCACATAAAATGCCTATTTATAACCTATTCAGTGAGCATTTTTCCTTCTTAGAAGGACCCGTTTTCTTTGTCTATAAATGCCCTTTTACCTTCTAATAAGTGTCATTTTTTTTAGTTTCAGGTTTAATAGCCCTTCTAAAAAGTTATTTCATTCCACATTAGTGCACTTTTCATTTTAATAACGCCATGTTCTCTTCCGAGAAGTGCATGGCAGCGACTTTTACTTTTGACTGACCCTTTTCACTTCCGATAAGTGTTCTATTCGGAATATGATACCTGCCCTCATTTAATTCTAAGTGCCCCTTCTCCAATATGCTCCTTTCTCGCAAGTCCATTTTCTCCATCTGTTGATATGAGATGAGTGCAATAAGCGCCCCTGTTGTTTTCTGATAGTGCCCTGGCTTTTGCATTCGGGCGAGTGCCCCTTTTGAATTTGATAAATTCCCATTCGATTTCCTGTAAGTGCCCCTTTCCCTTCCTAGTATGTGTCATCTCTCATCATGATAAATGTCTCTTCGAATCTAAAGTGTCCCATTTCATTCCTGATGAGTGACCCGTTCGATTTCAAAAGTACCTATTTCCCGACATTCCCATTTCGTTTCAAAAAGTACAATACTCCTTCTGATAAGTGCCATTTAAATCTGATGCATCGACCTTTTAATATCTGTGAACGCCCTTTTCCCCCATAAGCAACTTCCCCTTCTTTTAAATTTCTCTTTCCTCCTCCGGTCAGCTTCATAAAGTCTTTGAAAGAGCCATTTACCGATGGCTCGAAATAATCAGAGAGGCTGCATGATAATAACAACAGGTTTTCTTCTGATCATGCTGATTGATAACATTACCTTATGAGGCAGCGGAGCAGGAAACGGGAAGAACACAACACCTCCCACAAATAGATAGAAGGAACGGCTCTCCTAAAGCGATTTAACAATGAGGATATTTTGTCCATACATTATCTTTCCAAAGCTCGCTCGCTACGCTCGCTCGCACATTCAAGCAATGCAGGTCAAGTGTGTTGTAAGGGGTTTTAAGCATCAATATTTATATCTGTCCTCATATTTATGGTGATTTGGCTTCAATCCCATTGCAATTAAATATTTTCTCTATTGAATAAATTACATAATCAGTCACAATGAGACCTCAAAAATGCATTGAAAATTTTAAGGTCAGTAATAGGAAACCGACAGAGTAAATGGATGAAAATAATAGTTCCCATAAAATGAACTTGTGGTTGCAAATACTGTGGCCTTCAGGGAAAAAAAAAACACTTTGCATTTCTGCTCGCTTGCTTCGCTCGCTCGCAAATGGGTACTCAGAGAAGGAACTGCAAAGTAAATTTAATTAATAATCATGTATATACACATGGTAAAGACAGAAACACCATGTCGACATTTCCCCTTGGATATATGTGAAACATAATGATAGGATTGCCCCCTTTCCCCTAAAGTGCCCCTCTTCGCCCCCCCCCCCCCACTAACTTTGAAAATTTCTCCGCTGCCGCCACTGTAACCCTCCCAGACCCTACCCCGCTCGGCCGCTTCACTCTCTCAGAAGGTCCACTTTTTCCAATTTCGACCCCCCCCCCCCCCATAAGAAACCTAGTTACGGATCTGTCATTATCGTGATAACCATTATTAAAGTGTTCATCATCAGGATAATCTCATCATCATCATCATCATCATCATCATCATATATCCATCTTGACTATCAACAAATAATCTCATCATTCCCACATCATATTCATCATCAAAATCCTAATGGCCGTTATGATAAGATCGACAGCCCTGTAATCGACTCTTACGAGGCTCTGTTCATCCCTGCCATCGCAGGTTTGATGTCTCACTTTCTTAAATTTCATTCTAGTTCATTCAACCCTCTCATGCTTTGTCTTCTGGTTCTCTCAATCTCACATGCTGACAAGCATTACTAAATAAATTTACATTTTTAAAAACCCACACTTTCCATAATGTTAAATGTTTGTTTTTGTGTCTATTCAAATCTTTATTGATGCGTGCTTGTGATTTCTTCTTTTTTCTTTACGTTTTTCAGGGTTTTCTAATTATCATGCTCAATAATTATTCGTTCATATTTTGGAAGATAATAACATAAGTATAACGTTAGAGGAATCATTGCAATTTGCTATCTCACTAGATTTTTTTTTCTCCTCAAAGTCATTATGGTCACATCGTCACACTTGCCTTTATTTTGTTCAATAGAACAGCTCAAACAGCAGTGTTTCTACGAACTCTGTGCAACCACTTTTTTTCACGCGATGAAACAGGTTGAGATCGTCCACTTGACATGCTTGACATCCTATATATAAATCCGTTATATATGTAAATCATAAACATAATGAAAAGGGTAATAGAGTGCTATTGTCAAGATAGTTGCAATATAAATGCATTTCAAGACATTTAAAGTCTTTGTTGATATATCTTTTGGGAGTTGCATTTACTTACGAATCTGAACGAGCAATATTAAAAAAGTCTTAAATGTCTTATGGATGGGAATATTGAGCAGTATTCAAATAGACTATGCAATTTCATCGATATGTATCTCATGAGTAATGTCTAAAACTACGTCACTTTAACATAACTTCAAATACCTCGATGGCGGAAACTTTCATTCATTAGATACTTTTCTCCTCTTCAAGATTGTCTGTCGGGGACAGACTATCATGTTGTTTAAAAGGAATCCGAGTTCAGTAGCCAGCGAGTGACCCGACACTTTGTAGTTTTAATGTAGAAATGATAAATAGTTACCAAGGGAACTGTATGGATTTAAAAAGGATGTTGAACAGTTTTTGAAAACTATATCCCCGACAAGAGATTCCCAGTAGAGAATGTGTTCAGTGTCATCGGTGTTTCATACAAGTTTGGCCCAGTACTGTGATATGCCTCACACGTCTGTCTTTGGCCTTGTTCATGGAGACGTCGTTCGAATGACAAACGCTGGAGCTTGTCGTAGAAGGAGTTTGCGGCATTCGTCAATGGAACCTTGCTGTAGGTGTGTTCTGATTTTGGTTCATGGTTCGTGGGTGGATCATTGATTTCCATGTCAGCAAAAACATTTGCGTCATCAATACTGATATTATCAATGGAATACGACAATTTTGATGGCTTTACGGGCACGTAATGGCATGAAGTGTTTCCATGTCGGGGACAAAAGTTTGGTTCGGAGGTGCTTCTTATACTTCGAGACGGACAAATGGCTAGTTCTGGTTCTGCACCAAGGAATTCGACCCCTGTCTTTCCAGAAGTCTGAGAAAAATGTCCACAAAGAAAACTGACAAGACCAGGGCTACTGTTTGAACGCCCGATGGAGATGGTGGTTTTCCTTACAATCTTTTTCGGCTTTGCATGCAAGCAAAGATCATCTGGACTGGATGCCGAAGACACTTCTGGCAAGGGAAATGATTTCAGGGAGATGGCCTCTTCTGGCAAACAACCTTTCCTAGCTATATGTTCGATATTGGGGTCCCCGCATACAGCCAGAACATTGCAAGGTAATTTTGTGGCAGGTACAAGGATGCCTTTACCTTCGGCTTCTACTTCGAATTGGTTAGTCACCAATTCATTCACTGTGCAGTAGACGGTTTCATTCGACGCTTTCATATTCATCATATTGTCTTGCTGGCATCTGCCCATAGTTCCAGATAGATTCTTCTTCGTGCGGACTTCGTTACACACCCTGGAAGACTTCGCACATTCATGGAAGCCATCTTTGTTCTTTTCCATTTGGATAGAGCAACATCCTGTCCCGTCATCAAGCCTTGCTGACTTAAATGCACACCTTCGAGGCAACATCGGGGAATGGTTTAATTCTTTAGGCCTAGCGTCTTCGAGATCGCCAACAACAGTGATACCTTGGCCCATCCTCAACTGATGCGGATAATCAGTAAATGGGCCTCGTGTCAGGTCAATAGATACATGATGGTCTTTTGGCTGGGACGCAGTAATGTTCCTTGAACAACCACTAGAGCACAAAAGGTTATTCTTAGTTTTCTTCACATCTCTGATGATCAGATGCACGCATGTGCCAAAGCTGCAAATTACAATTGCGACTAAAAGAATGAAAGCAAACGCAACCTTGAGCAACGGCCTATCTTTGTTAGAAATGTGTTCCTTGATGGGTTCATGTGTTGCCTCTGATTGCTTGTCCGTAGCCATGCTAGTCGCGGTGGCCTGTGAGGCCAAATTCGATAGTCCCTCCATTGTCAAATTGTTGGTTTTAAAGATTTCAGTCGCGTTATCATTATCTTCAGTCGGCGCACATCCGGAAATAATGGTGAAAACTGTCTCATCAGATTTACGTTCAATTCTAGCAATGTAACAATTTTCCAGTATGATTACTTTTGCAATACGATGTACCTCTATCACACCAGGAATCACACCATCCCTTTCTTCCCCACATACTACAAATGTTCCATCATCATAGACCATATTCCTTTGGATTGTACGTGGTTGATTTGAGTTTATCTTGATCATTTGTCCGCTGCTATCTTTCATGAGCCATACATCCATCTGAAAATCACCTTTATGTTTGCAGGAAAAGGAACCGTCTCTTATTTCCAACAAACTTGGATACACACATGATTTAGTTTCTTTCTTTTTTGATATATAGCAAGTAACAGGTAAGATATTAGATGATAAATCGTTTAACGTAAAGTTTGCCACGATTTTGTTGTGACTAAAAATTCTGTTTGGAAATGAGCTATTCATTTTGCTTTCCTGGTGAAAAACTGTTTCGATTACAGTTTTATTCTTTGTCATGAATGCCACAGTCATGTCTTCCTGCGCAAAACGCCACTCACACAGCGCACCTATGGAAAGGTCCATCTTAAACAAGAGCATGGAACAGGTAGGTGACGATAGAACAGAAAAATCAAAAGGTATGGATCTGAGCGAAAAATAATCGGGCTGAATGTTGATTTTCTCATGGTATTCCACCGTGTCATTTTTGTTGATTCCCTTGTGCTCACTTTTACATCCACTGCTATTCAAACATCCAGTCAAGGAACATATCCCTATTTCTGCTCCATTCTTAGTCAAAGAAAGGCTTGTATTGGTTTGTTGCTCTTTGTCGAGGTGGCAATACAAGGTAACTTCTGAATGGCATTCAGAACGTTCAACATGTTCAAAGAATATCACAAATAGGAGAGCAAGCATCTTCCGAAGACTAATGTTAGTCATTGTTTTCTCAGGATTTTTTTTAAATTGCAGGAGACAGTAGAGAGAGACTTACAGTGTTCCAGTAGGCCTAAGTCATACACATTCGGGAAATGTAGTCGTTTGGCAGGTATACGAAGATATGAGCTTGATTTTGGCAAATTGTTGTTTTTAATCTTGATTTTTTTATTGGACAGCGATATTTGGTAACAAACTACTTGAATACAATAGATAGAGTAGAACATGTAGGACGATGTTTCAAAAGGAGCATTAATCACGAAAATGTTTTTTCTGTCTTATCCCTGCCTACATGCATCTTGTTGTTACGACCCGTCGCATTAAGTGTTTCCGTTGTTTAATGGGCAAGTGAGTGTCATGTGGTTTCGAGTGGCTAGTCACCTACCTCTTTAGACACGATAGATGTTTTACCATTTGGTAAAAATATGTCTAGTGTTTTTGTTTTTGTTTGGGTTTTGCGGGGGTGAAGCTCTTGGATAGAGCTTTAAGATGTTTAATGAACATAAATGTTTTGAAAAGAATAATACATGCATTCTTTTTTTTTCAAGTTTCACTTTCTAAACGTTGTCTACGTGCACCATACATTTACGACCTATGGTATAGTTCGACATTAGCCAATTGGGCAATAAAGTGTCACGTGAGGGAGTTGGTCACGGAGAATGCCCCTAGTAAATTTCATCTGATACAACATGAACTCTTGCTATCACAATTCATCTTACTTTTTATTGTTGCTGGCGGTGTTTCCGGAAGAACCAAAAAAAAAATTAAACAAAAACAAAAACGGATGATTGCTTTAAACGAGTAAAATCATGAATTGCAACACACACACACACACACACACACACACACACACACAAACAAAAGATGAGAAGTGTTTTTAATGGTAGAAATATATAAGTCCAAACCAATTGCTTCTCTCTGCCAAAGACCAGTCATCTGATACATAAAACGTGACTGGTTTATTTTATTAGCAGTGACAGTTGAGCTCACAGGAAAAAAAAAATAATTATAATATTCTACAAAGAGGAGGAAACAAAATTCGCTGTAAAACATACAAATCTAAAATGTCAGCATACATCGAGCATTCAACCAGAGTGGATACGCTCTGATTTTCCTGTCAATGAAAACTTTAAAACATTGTGTGGATTCAATTCAAATTAAATCAAATCGATAGTAGGGCTATTCATCAGACCATAGTTTAATCTGATGATATCAGTTTGGAAATGCTAGGTATTAGATATAGGAGATGAATCTTGCCAAGAGCAGGATATAATTTGATGAAGTTCGAGCTGTGCATTGCATCACTGTGGCTGCCAGCAAGAGCTGGAGACTTCAAAAGTTCCGCAATTTCTCCTGCTTGATATTTGAAGTGTCCACCTTACGAAAAAGTCTTGGGTTCTATCCTTGCTTCTTGCTAAATCTGTGAATTTCGTATTCCTTCTTAAATATAATCCTGCACACACTTCTTTGTCTTTCGTTTGAAACCTTCCTCTGCCCTTGTAATATAATAGGGATAGAAGTATGATTGTTCGCCTCGAGTGAAGGACTAACTGTGAAAGTACACGAAATGTGGAATATAAAACCAGCCTTATTAAAAAGGTTAATGGAAAGGTGGAATTTCAAAGTTACGCAGATTGACTTTGCTGTATAAAAATAGTGCGTTTTATTAAAGTTACGTTGAAGAAGATTCACAAGATAATTAAGATACTAGATAGACAGACGGACAGAGACAGAGAGGGAGGTCCCCATTACAAACTGCATGAATAATTAACAATTTTTAAATTTATTTTTTCGATAGGAAATCTAAGTTCTTATGTCAATTACTTGTACAGTATGATTTCATCACAATGTTATATTCACTTCTAACTTTTTTTAAATTTTATTTACAATATATTTGCCTATTTTTAAAAGAGGGGTACTCATTACAAAGAAAATGGCATGTGTTGTCAAGTATTATTTTTACTCCGAGAGCAAATCTAAGTTCCTTTATCAATTTCTTGTACAGTTTGTTGCCCACACAATTTTATCTTTACTTCTATTTTTTTCTTTAAATCTAATTTCACAATATATTTACAGATGTTTCGAAATGATTAGTCATATTTCTTCATTACCAACTCTCCTTTTACTGGTTCGAAATTTAGTTCTTGTTTCAGTGGTATAAACCATGTAGATCATCAACCATTCATAGGCTGTATTAAAAGCTACCTGATGAACATGTTCTGATGAAGAAAAAAATCCATCATTTGAATGTTTACCTTTTTGCCAAGATTTGAATGCGAAACGAGACTTGAAAACAATACATTCTGCGTTTTTACCTTGCAGACGCTCAAACAGCTGAAAGTATAAATTGTACATATATGAATGTCGCCCACTAGCGGCCGGAACCAGCTTCACGCTCAAGCTATTATATACCGCTCTACGCGGATTAGCACGGCTGCTCCATAAGACTGATACTAAATTCAAAGTACACTGATCAAAATTCTGATATTCTAGATTTGTTTCTATTGACATCTTATTCACAACACGAGACTTATGAATAATTTCTTCACGGTACTTTACATTTTTCCTCACATATTCCAAAGTTATTTTCATTAGAACTGCAGTATGATATAATGCGTAGAATTACACATTCAGCTCAATTCATTTTTTAGAAAATCAAACCTATAAATCATTTTACAATAATGTGATACATTTTACTTTACTTGAATTATAGAAAGGAGATTATACATACGCATGTAACAATATACAGTGTAACTATTATGTTTGAATTGGTTTTCTTTCTTAAGAAAACGTGTGGAAATGGGGGGGGGGGGGGGGGGATCCACTAAAAACAGGGCTTGCAGAATGTGGATCCCTCTAATAATTCCAAACAGCTTGTAATTCTAAAGAATGTAAAACTAAAAAATAATAACTAAAAAGAATAGAAATAAAAATTAAGAAGAAAACAGAACAAAAACACGCTGAACAAACGTGAACTGATTTCATGTCATATATTAAGTATTCGACAGATTTTTTTGAAAAGAAATGACATTTTCCAAAAATGCAATACAGTACGCCCTCTAGGACGACAAAACAACACTCATTTATGAATTTTAAAAAAATTACACGAAGGACAAAAAATCTAACATTCCTAATATACATGCTTGAAAATATGTGGCATGATCACATAGCTGCATGCATAGCGTACGACATTTGAAAGCAATTAGGGGATAAGAAAAAAAAAACATAATGAATGTTTAGCCAATTGGCATCCACGGTTAAATGGGTCAATTAATTTAGTTGATTTAGTTTATTTCAAACTAGCAGGTCAAACCTTGCTTTATGAATGTTTGTTCTTTATTTTTTCTGTGTGTGTGTGTGTGTGTGTGTTTTGTTGTTGTTTTTTTGTTTTGATTTTTTTTTCCTGTTTGGCGGTATGGAATGTCAAACAAATATTAAATATCTAAATGACTGGTACAGTGGTTGAAGGTACGACTATTGGACTACTGATCAGCTGGTGTAATCACGGTAGGGATATTCAATTGAAAATTTAGAAGACTAACAGATAGTAGTGGTATATTTTTATCTTTTTTTCAACTGATTGTCAGTGCAAGTTTTAAGCAGCAGACATCGTGGACTACCATAATATTCTAATATCATAAATTAATCTCGCGTATCTATTTTTTAACTTTTGTAATATTTTGTAATATTTTGTAATAAATTCGTCTTTGAACAATTTCCCAAAAGGTTATGATAGTCGATGCGTGATTAAGTGCGAAATAAAGGTTGAAAAAAAAGCTTGTATACGTTTGATATATTCGACCTTTTTTCAAATATGTAGATACTTAATGTCGGGCAACATTTACCTCAGAAGGGAGGTGATATTTGATATCATGATCTTTTTAATGCCATATATTTCAAATGCTGAAGGATTAAATGTATTTCATAACACTGTTGAATCTATTTGTACTTTTCGCTGACACTTCAGGCGTTCCAGGGATCTAAATTAACAACAGCACAAAAGAAAGAAGAGTTTTTCCTCTCTCTAGGATTTTTTAATTGTAGAGATATGAATTTTGTCGGATAAAAATATTTTTCTAGTTTATTGTTTGTAGTTCCTTCCTTCTTTCTTTCCTTCTTTCAACTCTTCATTATTCTGCTTTTTCTCTTTTCTCTGTTTTTTTTTAATGTTGTTTTCTGATGTTTTTGTGTTTTGTTTTTGTGTGCCTACGTGTGTGTAGGGTGGGAAATAACGAATTTTCTGAAATGGCTGAATGTGAAGTAACATCCTGGTCTAGGATGGATCTTACACTGCAGTTGACACTTTTAAGACATTCTTAAAAAGGATTCTTCACGTGAAATTATTAATCATACTATTCACGATTTTTTTTCTTTAACATTTCATTGTCATGTTACCCATTCAATCATGTTTTCTAAAATTTATTGTGTTTTTTCGTTCCACAAGTGATATTGCCTTAGTACACTCTTTTAACTTTTTTCAATATTTTGTAGTGATTTTGATATATCAAAGAACGTATAGTTTACAATGCTGTATTATAAATGCGACGTGCATACACTACGTCCTCATTTCCCTTCCCATATCTTGTTGGTCTGTTGGCATCTGTTGGCACTAATGGTAACTGTTTCTGATCAGTATTGTCACTGTCTGTTTGTCTACCATTCTGAGACGATGTACCCGTTGCCGGTCGCATGCCTTGGACCTGACCTTTCTTTACATCCAAATTGATAAAATTTGTTGCTTGGTCTTTTAATCCATCTTCATCATGGACAGAAATGTCATTTGTTTTATTTCCTCCGAAACGAATCGGCAATTTCCGGGTGGAATTAGCAGGCCTAACTTGTCCATTCTCATCACACTGATCACTTGGTTTCCCTGCCGAAGCTCCCCTTTCCTGAAAACCGGTAAAATCTGTAGGCGGCAAAGACGGCAGGCGACGTTCTTCCGTTGTAGGAGTGCTCCTTTCTGGGTTATCCGAATTCGTTCTTGAAATGTTCGTGTTTCCTGGATCATCTCGAATATCCGTCACCGGAGATCCCTTCAAACCACTTCTCATTTGGAATTGTTTGCTGGTTTGCCTCTTGTGCAAGCATGTCTCGATGCTGAAAACTGCTACCACAAAAACTATAGAAACGAGCACGCCGGAGAGCAATTTCATCAGTTCGCCTTGCTGGGAATAAACTGATTTCTTTAATTTGTTATTGTTGCAGACACTGTGATTTCCCATCTTTTGCGTATGTGTGGAGAGTATTGCATTTTGAATGGTCGCTTTCATGTCCACTGTGTTATTTACAGAATCTGTCTCTTGGGTTGTGAATTCCGCCCCTTGTGTTGTCAGAGATACCTTCATGTTGCTGGCATCAGAAGACCCAAATGCTGAGTGATCATTTTGGGGAGATGTAAGCGGACATCCAGGAATTATGTCAAAGATAGTTTGCATCAAGCTTTGTCTGACATTAGCAGTATAACAAGTGTCATATTCGTTTACTTTCACCCTTTTACATGTTTTACTTACCTTTTATCTGTGTTATTCTACTGATTTCATGAATTAATATCCAGCCCTATCGGCATCGTCTCCGGACTAAATGAAGCAAAGCGACATTAATTAATGTTGATGACAATTTTATTCACAGTCTGAATACCCTTTTTCCACCCAAATAAAAGCGAAAAGGGTTTTATTGTGGTTTACTGTGATTTACTGAATAGACGTATGTGAGCAAATAGAAATAGGAGATATTTCTTACCAACAAGCTTGTGAACTATCTACTAAATATCAATTTTTCAGTAGAAAGGGTTATCATATTGACAGAATTGAATTTTTGCCTAGGTCGTTTGTATAAGTCATTTGCATAAATGCCGCAGTGTTTAGAACTTTTGGGGTTAGGGATTTGTAGCACGTTGATGATGCATGAAAAGTAACAGTTCCTTAATATTTCGAATTAATGATAGGATTAAGAGTAGATTTCGAATTGTCAAAGAATGATGTATGCTATTTTGATAATTTTAGAGTGAAGATTTCTAATATTCATAGGAAAAGTTAAAGAAATTTTCAGTTTGTTTAGAGGTGCAGAGGGATACTTTAGATTTGTTTGAGTGATTGATTAGGTGTGTATAATCTATTGCTTTACGGTTTTGTGTGTGCGGAAGACTTCACTTTGACGTCTTGCAAGACAAGCGTGACTCCTTAGCTCTCCTGGTCTGACATTAAGCGTGTCAGAAAGTGAGTTTTATCGTATTTCCTGCATTAGATAATTAGGCAGAATGATTCCAATTATTCTAGAATATATGAGAATGTTAAAGAAGATTGTCAAACTAGAATGTTTACGATATTTTTGAGAGTAAAAGTGTTTTCCTATGTCAAGTCAGATTCATTCTTTGAAGAGGGATGTTTGCACTTGTGCGTTTTAGTCGAGGTATTTAGGACGAAATGAAATCAAATATGTTTGTGTACTCTAGTATCGGATACATTTCAGATTATGTTATTTGACTGAGACATTATGCAGTCTTAATGAGTATGAATACATTGAATTACGGTGATGTATGATAGTTGTTACAACACATGTACGTTTTGCTGTGTGAAAAGTTGCCGCTGGGGCGGTATAGTGTCAACAAAGGGAAAAGACGGCGGTGCCCATGAAGTGTTTCATTACTGTTTCGCTATAAGGTGTTGAAGTGTTACAAAGATGTAACTTAATTGCCTTCATTGTGTTATTGTAGGTGCTGATTCGTGTACAGGGTATCGTGAATCGGATGAGGGCTGTGTTTACTGTTGAGGATGGGTTGAGGCAGCTGAGTTAGGCGATGCAGTGGTCACCGAGTTCGTCGATGGTGGCCTGGAACCGTTCAGGACGGGAACGTTTTAGTATAGTGGCTACAAGTGATGGGTGACAAGGTTGCTTGTGTTGGCAGAGACCTCGGGTAGGCACGAGTTGTTACACGGTTCTTGAAGTAGTAGACATTTACCATAATTCAACTTTATTTCAATCTGTCCACATCTGAGCAAGTGTTAATCAAAATACATTAGTCTCGGGACCATGTAAGATATAAAGTGCAGGTATGTCAGATTTAGTATAGTTTCCAAACTCATGTCAGTTTGGTTTGGGGATATGGTATCCTGATTGTACAAGATTTTCTTTTATTAATTAGATGCGTGTACCTTACATTCCAAGAACTTCTCGATACTTGGAATGTTCCTTCGAGAGTGATTGATTATGTTCAGGACCAATTTTACTCGATTGGATGATATTGATTTGCGTGCTTACTTTACTAGTCGAAGACATTAAAAAGCAATACAATGTATGTATTTGTATATCGAGTTGTAGAGATGTACAGACAGTTACACCGTGTCTGATTATGTACTTTATGGATTGGTATCTATGTAAAAGCAGTTGTTACTACACTGTATTTGTAAAGAAGAAAAGTAACTATATGTATATGTATTTTCAAAGTGATTGTCATGTATTACTCCATATTTTAAAAAGATGTTTATTCTGCTTGCTTTGCAGGGTGATTTGTATTTCCATTTCATGTCAAGATCTATGATCACGACCAAAATAAACTTTGGCAGACCACCCACTTATAAATCACCTCTCCACTCTACTTCTCAGAGTCTTCTTCTACCTATCTACTTGTCACACTACGACAATATAATCTAAACATGGTAAAGAGAACACATAGATATGTGTAGTTGAATAAGACTCAACCATTTTATTCAAAGATTTCTGAAAAGATTCTTTCCCTTCTTTTTCATTTTCTTTTTTTCTTCATCGTCTGCTTTTACATTTTGCCAAACAACAATTTCATTATTTCCCTGTGATAGTTTGCAAGAATTTTTTAGCTCTTTGTTTTTAAATGAAATATACAAATCGATTATCAGGATTTTCAAGCATTTCAAACTGTCGCCCTCCATTAAAAAACATAGGCTCTTCAAAGAGTATTCAACGGGTAAAATAGCTGATCTTGTGCCTGTATTATGTGTATGTCACTTTGCAAATAACAAGTGTCAAGATACTCTATAACAAATTTGCTCTCATATACCAATCCTCACCTTAGTTACTATCGATAATATTGTATGAAACAGGTTCCCGATCTTCCACTTGATGTTATATTCACAATAGATGACCAAGGAAAACAATCAGTGCATGACAACTCATATTGATAAATTACTCTCCTAACCTGGAGCAGAAAGTTCCGGCCTTTAATACTTTTATATGGCTTTTCATTTCAGGCATATGATATCAAATCAAAACTTGTTGCAATAAATGACATCCTTAAGTCATAAAATTGTCACTTAAAAATAATTTTTAAAAGATGGTGTCTATAATCTAGAAAGTACTTTCATTTCTACACTCATCAATAACCTTACAATTTCTTTGCTATTGGTCACCCTCCTTCTGCAGGTTTTAAAACGGAAAAAGAACACCGAGTTGGGTGTAGAATCTACGTGCCCGTTTAGTAACAGGAATAAAAGGGGAGGGGCACAGGGCAGAACATACGGGAGTAAAACTTCAATCTTTGAAGAATCGCATTGTAGCATCACCTCGGAGAGGAAGTCACAATAAAAATAGTGTTATCCACTGCGAATTGTGGTAGAATCCACTCAAGGGTCCTTATGTGTAATCGTTTGAGAGTATACATCTCATTTGTTATATGTTTTTGTCTTTCTTTACCGTCAAGTTCGTTATTACCGTCAAGTTACGTTCAAATTTTATTAAATTTTTTTTCCTATCTTCATCATATAAATTCACATTTGGAAAGTCCTGTGCATACAAAGCACAGTCTAAAAATAACAGAGAAGAATTAGGCTGAAATCAAGTAATCTTTGTCATATTGCAGGGTTTTTTTCAGAAATCTTCAAATATACCCAAATTATCCTCATACAAGTTAACACTAATCATGCTAATATAAAGATATGTCATCAGCGGTTCAATTACTGCTGTGTCCGCGTACTGTACACATGCCTGCATGCACCAATAGCGTAAGTATCAACACCCTATCATCCTTGCAGGTATACTTCCATGGTGGCAGGAGTGGGATGTTTAAGAGGTGAACCGCATCATCATTGGAAAAGTGGGAGCTTCATAGTATGGTGAGAATACAATATCTAATCCTTTGACAGGTTTATTTCTTGTAGTTGCGTTCATTCAGAATCTAAAATACAGTATCTTGTTTAAATCCATGAAAACCATATGAGCAAGGTTTTTATTAGGCTATTTCAAGTTTGAAGAACAGGGTTTCCTTGGGTGAAATCATCGTTTGCTCCCACAGTGAGGTTTATTCTGCTGGCAGGCGGGTTCTTACTCCTTCGATGGAGCCAGCAAATGCTACACACACCGGCAATAACAATTATAATTAAGGCCACACCAGCGAAGGCTAAGGATCCAATGACGGACGGCCTCAATGTTGTATCTGAAAAGTTGTAAACGAAAAAAAAAAGATATGAATTTCTGTTATCACTTGACTAACTAGCATTACTTATTTCTACTCGTATATTAAAGGGAATTGATAGATGAAGACATGAATAATGAAGTAAAATATGTTTGGCTTTCCTTTTTTTTTAAATATAGAACATTTGAACAGAGACTATAAGATGAATACGTTAAGAAAACTAAGCTAAGTTCAAAACGGCAGAAAGAAAAAAATACATAATTAATCGTTAAGCAATCATGCCCGTTAGGTTTTAAAAAAGGCAGTGTGACTCACAACACTCGACGCCGTTATTCAGAACACCATCGGGACAGACACCGTCTAATGTGTACACCTCACTGCATTCGTACAACAGTTACTGTCCTGCGCCGTCACACGTCAGTTCGTTGATAACCATCGGTAGGTTCTTTATCATAGGAAACAGAGCTGGCTAAAAGGAAAATTAAAATTTTAGGGGAAATGTTAATTTTAAAAAAGAATTGATGAGAAATCAATGAAACATTATACACTGATGATATGAATAAACCTTTCATTAAAGACCTGTGCTGTCATAACTTCGGGAGTCACTGTAAAGGTGGATTAGGGTTAACGAGTAGAGACTGAAGCATAACTTTGAATACATTTGTAAAAGAAGGTGAATGGTAATTGTATATCCGAATGCTTCATGCATAGAAATGTATCGTATCCTATTTCAAAACATGGAAAATTATACAGATCAGCAACCCCCCCCCCCCCCCCAAAAAAAAAAAAAAAAAAAAAAAGAAACTACAAACATAATATAGGAGATCCCGAGTCGGGAATATAATTTTTTAATTGTATAGGATAGGATAAATTCGGCTGCCTTCAGCTGTGTTCAGTTATTTCTGTCACCCTGATGATACCTAGAGAGTATGTTGATTTGAATTTCTCTCAGTGAAACCTCTTGTTACCATACATTTTAACAAATAAGTTTGTTTGCTTTTTTGTTCCCTTTAGATCATAAAAGACAGTCGGGGTGAAGAAAATTTCATGCGTATTGCGCATTTGCTTCATTTTCTGGGGCAAGGCGGAGAGGGGGGTGTTACTCCTTAATGTGGGAACGTGCCAAAAAATTAAACAGCGCGTCTTATTTTTTCAAAAATACTAAAAAATGAATTGTGAGCCTGTCTACATACAATATTGCAGTTATTAATCAACATACCTTGCCGCCATTGGTGTATCCATGTCTGTCACATATCAACCTAGCCGCTTGCTCGTCCAAGTCACAAAACCCTCCAACAGCGAATAATCTCCCTCCATCTATCGGTCTATATAAATGGTTATCCTTAAACAACAGGAGGCCACTCGAATTGACGTTGGTAGAGGCAATAGTAAATGTAAACGAACTAGAGTAGTAGTAGCTGCGACTGTTTATGCCGTCCAGTAGTTCAGTGAATTGGGCTGCCGTGATTCCTTCATATTGATAAAAATGAAGGGGGAACTAAATCACTGAAGTTATATGCTAAAAGGTATGTCTGAGTGTAAGTACAAGGATAACAGGAAAAATAATTTGTTGGTGATGTTTAAACTGGTTTTGATATAGTTTTCCCGATCGCTGCCTTATTACATAGGAGTACCACGTTAATAATAATAATAATAATAATAGATGGGATTTGTAATGCGCCAACAATAACAATTCTAACAAACAGTACAATTTCAGAAATTTAACTGAATGTTCCTTTCGTGATGCAACGTTTTTTGTGTGTGTGTGTGTGGTTTTTTGTTTTGTTTTCCTCCATGGTGTGTGCATATCCATTTTATAAGATTTGTATGCATTTTTTGCATCGAGCAAGAGTGTGGATTCTTAAACTCCAAAAGAAAGAGCTCAAATTTTAGTACTTGCCATATCATGAGTAAACAAATATTGTAAAATTATTTAAATTGTATCGAATATGCTAGACAATTAATTGACGGTATCTAAAGTCATACCTACCACATGCTACTCCTGCCAGTGTTGAGCAGTACCTGTTCTGTTTCGCGTATTTGCAAGATAAAAGAGAGTTTTCGTAACCAGTACAAGCGAAATCACTTCCCTCAAGTGAAAAGGATTCCGAGGAACGATTCTTTGCAGGTTGTGATCTTTTGTCTAGCTCCCAAAGCATAGCGTATCCTTCGTTAAATCCTATTTCTCTGCACGTGACCAGCGCATCAAGTGCATCCCATCCGTCATTGCAGATTGTCTTCCATTCCTCGGCTACCATGACTTGTACGACGCCCTCTTTGTCAGAAGATCCTCCATACAAGCGAATAGATCCATCAAGGGCAACTTTTAGGTTTAGAAAACGAAATATACAGGTGTAATAAATACATAAA
>CM057156.1:26246811-26314740 GCA_029962745.1 Echinometra lucunter | reverse complement strand
TCATTATCATGATCCTTACATTTCATTTGTTTATTTTATTCTTTGCCCCCCCCCCCCCTTTCGTTCACTCCCTCTTTCTCTATCTCTCTATCTCTCCCTCTCTCTCCTCCATAATAAGATCTCATGTGGTATTACCGCATTTCCTTGGATGCATGACCAACTAGGTATGTGATGCCAGGGCTAATCTCAGGTATAAATTCATCGATAACCAAAATTGCACAATTATGTAAAGAAACTGAGTTATTCTTATTCAAGATTCATAAATGATATTGGTTGAATACATGTAAATCCTGTATGATTTTAATTTTGTATAATTCCACATTTAATAAAATGAAATAGTTCTCTTTTTTTCGCCTGACATTGCAGTTTTCGAACATTACAAAGATGACACTCTCAATAACATTTTGACATAATGATTCGAGTTGTGTTTTGTCTTATTTAGACTAACTGGAAGAAGATATTTAATTTCTTACCCCTCTTGGTAAAGATTCTATTCATTATAAAATAATAATAATAATTTATAAGGTACTGTAGAGTACATATTTTAGGCAAGGCACATTGTATGATTGATTCGATCGATATGTGCGTATGTATAGTTGTACTGAGCTGAACATCTAGTTTCTCCTCTCTCAGGTAGGTCCATAGATCTTGGTCATATAATCATGTATTACGGGGAGCCTTTGCTCCTCTGATCCAGTGAGTAGTAATTGCACAAACAAGAAGAATACACTTGATAAACATGACTAGCCATAATTCACGTGTTAGACAGCAACTGCCTTGAGGTGATAACGATATTTTCATCATCGTCATCATTTTCTCACTATTCTCAGTGACAATACGATCGAAAGACAGATAGGTTATTAAACTTTGAGCTAGAGAATAACCTGAGATGATGACGCGCCATCGTCATCGTCATCTTCGGTTGACATAGCATCATCATTGCCATTACGGCTCTCCAAGTGACAGTAGAATCGAAAGACAGTTTTTGATAATTCGTTTTTATCTGAAGAAGCAGCAATGGGATTGGGTATCATCAACAGTGTCTTTTCATCATCATCATCATCATCATCATCATCATCATCATCGAAAAGACTCTCAGTAACAAAGGCATCGAAGTACATTAAAGGCCAAGTCCACAGCAAGATGAAGTTCATTTTGATAACAGGAATTTTGTTTAATTCCAAAGAAAACGGTGAAAAGTTTATGAAAATCGGATGAAAAATAGAGAGTTATGAATTTTCAAAGTTTCACAATCGTTTTCGCAAAACAGTTCTTGAAAAGTCGATATGAAAATTGAATGAATGAGTTGATATGTTATACACTCACTATTTTCCATAATAATCTTAACAAAAAATTTCTAATTTTTTTCCCCACTAAAACTGAATAGTCTTCCATCATGTCTACACATGATATTAGACTAAATACCTTTTTCTAAGTGTGTAAGGAGTATTTGGGACAAATTTTACATTTGTTATAGCTAAACTATGAAATTGTTGGCATTCCTGTATACATAATGTGTGGAAACTGTGAGAATATGACATCATCAACTCACTCACTGAATATTTATATCGACTGTCAAGAATAGTTTTGCGATTAAAAAAAATCAAAATTCATAACTTCGTTATTTTGCATCCAATTTTTATAAAATATTTAGTGTTTTGTTTGGATTTTTTTTTTTACTGTAACTAACTTCATCTTGTTGTGGACTTGGCCTTTAAAGAAGCTAGTTGCTTAAAAAGTATCTTTATTGTCATTATCATCATCATCAGTTAAGTTCTAGGTAGCGACTGGTTGGTGTGGACATCCGTATCACTACTCTCGGCATTCTCGGTGAGAATCGAATGTGTGCCAGGGGGAGCCTTTCTCTTCTGATGCGGTGTTATAGCAATAGAACCGGCAATGAGAATGAAAATGCCTGAAACAAAGGCAACGTAGTGCCCCGATTACGGACGGTCGCAATGTTGTGTCTAGAAGAATGAAAAAAAAATGTTTGGGGAGAATGAAATGAATTTTGTGTCTCGTCTTCAAGTGACATAATGATTAATTAATATCGATGGCAACTTGATATCAGTCGCATCCTGTAATGTCGAGATACTATTTTACATGTTTGTGAATGGTTGTACGATTTGCGATAAATCCGGATCTATCGCATTTCTTAAGATGGAGTCTTGAGCTGAGTTCCTAAGGTCAAGAGGTCAAAATGTGACTAAATTCTAATAGTTTTCTCATACAAATGGCAAATCGCTCAGTTTCTTCATTTTCGTCAACTTGTATTCATTTCGATGAAATTGATGGGCATATGGGCACATCAACCTCAAAGTCCCAGAAACAGTTTACAAAATGCTGGAAAACATTTTATCCTATCTTACAAATACATTTATTTTCACATACGTTAGAACGATATTTCGAATTACTGTCTTATTGGTAGCATAAATTCAAGGGCGGACATCTGTTTTAAAACGTGAAGGGACGCAATCAACAAACATGAAAAAAAGAAGAAACGGGCATCGCCATAATCGTGTGCCCTTTCATGCAACAATAATACGAAAAGCAACCAAACACAGAAAGACAGGTTGGAAATGGTGGGGGGGGGGGGGAATTCGGGGGAATCCTCTCTCCTCACCCCCCCCCCCGGTTTTTCCGCCTAATATATACATGGACATGTACCATGTGTACTGCGACCAGTCATTTTTTTTAACTTAACTTTAGTTAAATATTGAATACTATTTCTCCATCCATTCATCACCTGTCAGTCCAAATCATGGAAAGCAATTTATTCAAATCTCGACTATTATGACTTGGTATCCAAATTGGCTTTCCTCTTTGTCTGCCTCTTACCAGCAACATTTCATTTTATTTCATTTAATTTAGCACTGTTGTTATTTACTAATCATCGATGCAAGGTTCAGTTTAAACAAATGTATTTATACATTTCTTTATCCATACATTGAACACATGGTGTAACATGTGACTGATACATTCAGATAAGACATCAGGGGAGCGTTTCATCAACATTTGTTGTCTGACAAGTTGTCAGATCTGACATCTTTCCTTGATTTTGATTGTCTGAGAAGCATCGTTACTATGGCAACTGTCGGATAAAACAGACTTTCATGAAACGCTCCCCTGGTCTGAAAGTAAGGAACTTACAACACTCGACGCCGTCAAAGGGAACACCATCTTGACATAGTCCGTCGGTAGAATATTGGAGGTCGCAGCCGCCCATCCAGAATGCATCACCACATGTCATCTTAGTTGCCAGCATTGGAAGGTTATCCAGGTGTGGCAATCGTGTTGGCTAAACAATAAACAATATCATTCAAACGCGGTGATGTTTAAATTTCAAAACGTAGGTTCATTACTTTAAAGGAAATGATAGTGTGTATATCTCAGTCAGGAAGGAGGAAATAAAATGTGTGCTAAGGAAATGAATTTGAATTGTACATTAAAAAACACTACAGAAAAAAAAACTAAACCATTTCCAAAAATGCCTAATCGAGTGACTGTGGTGCTCTTAAACACTGATCATTGATAATGATTTATTGATTTCTGTATCATCTTTGTCCAACATGAATATTCATATTCAATGCATTAATGTGATATTTTCGGTTTGATTCACCGCATTCAATACATTTGCAAAAGTAGTACGAGAAATTGTATAGGCTTCATTTTTGTGAATACAGTATAGTACTTGGAAGCAAAATATTATGTCTAGTTTGTATACTCTGTTTGTATGTCACATATTTATACCACTGATGCCATTGATGTTCTCAATCACCTCTTTACATATTTTCCGTGTTATGTGAGTGTTTTCTCCTTCTCTCATAATATCAGGACAGATAAAATGAGATAAGCTGCTTTGTATTTGCTAAGTAGTTTTAAATCCGCTCACACCACCACCCCTCCATCCACCAGTCAGTTTCGGACACCCTCATCAGACGAGCTCACCAACTCAGCGACAAGGATCATCTCCATCAGGAACTCAGACATGTCACCCGCGCTCTCACCACCATCAACCAATACCCCAGGAGAAGAATCAACACCCAACCTCCTCACAGCCGCACCACCACTAGCACCGCCGATGACCAACCCACCACCAAGCCGACTACCACCATAGTACTCCCCTACATCGGCAAGACCTCCCACCGTCTACAACGCATCCTCCGATCAGCGAACATCCTAGTCAGACACCAATCCTCCCGCAAGCTCATTCCATCCTCCATTCACACAAGGATAAGCATCCACCCAACAAGCATCCAGGCGTCTACAAGATTCCTTGCAGCTGCGGCAAAGTCTACATCGGAAAAACCGGCCGCGACTTCGACACCAGACTCAAGGAACACAAGGCATATCAACGACACAGCGACTGGGACAGATCCGCCATCGTCAAACACGCCCAACAGGAAGACCCCCGCATAAACTGGGAGAACAGCAAACTCATCACTACCATCCGACACTGGAACACCAGAAGAGTCCGAGAAGCCATCGAAATTCACCAACACAACACCGTACCCCAAGACCCAGGACTTCACATCAACAACATCTGGCACCCAATCCTACATCACCAGACCACTCCACCCAGCTCAGCGACGCCGTCCACTGCAACTCCATCAACCCAAGACAAGACCCGCACCGACGCCCTCCCCACACAGCCTGTCACCTCCACCACCCTCCATCAGCCGCAGGACCAACCCACTACGCCGCCGACACGCACACCCCGCTACAACCTCCGCCGACGCAACACCACCACATCCGGATATCAACCCGCCCACACCAAGCCTTCCCGCCGATTCCGCCACCACCGACCCGTCCACACAGAGCGCCACCACCGACAGCCGTTCACCACACCGCCGACCCCGCCGGCCGACTCACTCCTCTACGTCCGCATACCCGCCCACACAGAGCGCCACCACCGACAGCCGTTCATCACGCCGCCGACCCCGTCGCCCGTCTCACTCCTCCACGTCCGCATACCCGTCTCAAGTACTCCGACACGCCTAGCGAAGTCCGGACTTTGAACCCCAAGGTCCGTGGTTCGAATCCCTGCAGCGGCACTAATGTCCTTTGGCAAGACATGAATCTACATTTGCCACGTCTTTCGGATGGTGACGTTAAAGGTCGGTCCCAGACGTAAAAAATCAGAATTGATTGATACACGTCTGTAAAAACCCAATTCACCACCACCACCACTACCGCGAACACTCACTCCTGAAGACGGACAGTCAAGCTGCCCGAAACGTCGAGTCTTCTCTTCAAGTCTCCTCACCTCTCGCCGACTCAAGCCTCCTCATCTCTTCACCAACTCAATCCTCTCACATCTTCTGGTTTACAGTCCTTTTTAGGACTTCACCCCGTTCTCGAAAGATACTCTGCCCTGCAATTTTCCTACTTTCTCGCCTCTCTATTTCACCTCCATCTCTATCCACTTTATCTACAGTCCCTCAGGACTTACCACATGGTGAACCGTAAACCCTTTCTACGAATACCCGTACCACCATGCAAACCTTCAAACATCATCCAAGTCCAACAAAGTCAATATTTGTTATGTCTTCCTACCCTTACAAATCACGAATTTGCGATGATTTGGTTTATTACCCTTGCAAACTTTCATAATAAATGCCACCCTTTTACTTCCCACTATAATCTTTTCCATTTTTACTTCTACCTAAATTTCAATAATGTTTTTGTATCTGTACATTACATTTTCTAGCCCCCATAGTCAATGTATGTTCAGAAGAATTGTTTTTTACATTGAAGCAGTGAAACTTCTGGGGTGGACTTTCCCTTTAACTCTCCATATCTCTTGAAAGATGAGAGGAGAAACCCTCGAACATTTATGAAGAAGGTATCTTATTCCCTGCTTCTTCTTCTTTCGGGGGGGGGGGGGGGCTGGGTGATAACGAGATAGGCCACTTCCTAAAGATACTAGGAATTCTTTTAATGTAACAGGGGGGAAATAAAAACTGTTGTATGGGGGGCAAACATTTTACTCCATAAAAACACTTTATAGAATAACTGTTGTATGGCGAGCCGGGGTTAAATGACTGATCGGACTGACTGATTTTTTAGTGGAAATTCATTTTCAAAATAGTGTAATCCACTCTCAAATTGGTCATTAAAAAATAACAATAACTTCAAAGTGAATTTCCATTTTTTTCCATGAGCAGGTTACATTACCTTTCCGCCATTATAATTTCTCTGTCTGCCACATATCATGGAAGCCCCACGGTCATCTATGTTGCAAATCCCACCTGTTATAAGGACGCGGGTATTTCGTCGCTGTTGAACTGCCATTACTCTACCCGTCGAATGTCCGTTAGGGCCGAAGGAGTATGTTAGGGGATCATAGGTATCTAGGTGTGCGAGCATTTCGTAGATCTTCTGTGGTGTGATGTCTAATGCGGAATGGACGAGAAAAGGGGAGGGAAAGGTAAGGAATTTGAAATTAGCCACATTTTTAGAATTAAATTTCATATTTTTTTCAATTCCATTTCATCCAGCGAGTTTGTGCTCCTGCACATCGTATAGTCATCTTTGGTCCCCCATTTTCTATTCATTTATAAAGATATGTATATAGATAAACGGCGAGGTAATTACAAGTAGGGTTAGTGACCTATACTGATTAATTCCATTAATTATATTACCCAATTAAGTTCATACCTACCACAAGCCGCTCCGGCCAGTTTCCAACAGTATCTGTTATATTTTGTGTGTTTACAGGAAAGCAAGGATCTCTCTGTACCCTCGCATGCAAAGTCATTGCCCTCAATGATAAACAGCACTGCATCCGAGGATGGTGGTCCATAATAGTCATAGTTAAATAGCATGGCATATCCTTCATTAAATCCCAGCTGTCTGCACGTGACTAAAGCATCAAGTGCATCCCATCCGTCATCGCAGATTGTCTTCCATTCCTCGGCTACCATGACTTGTACGACGCCCTCTTTGTCAGAAGATCCTCCATACAAGCGAATAGAATTATCGGCTGCAACTTCACATTGGGAATTTAAAAAAAAAACAAATTAAAAAAAATGAAAACAAAAATCATTCAGTATACGGTAGTTTATTCTAGCTTTTATTTGAATAGCTCATATAAGAAAATTCAAGGAGGCACTATGCATAGCATGCCTGACTTTGCATTTTCCTGTTCTCTATCAGTATCAACATGGGGACTTATGCGATTTCATTTTCCTTTATCTATATATCTTTTTTTTTAATATAAATCTTTTGCATGGTCTTTTGTAAGGGCAGCGAAATAAATCAAATTGTAGCACTAAATCGCACGTGCCTAGCTATATATATATCAGCCCATATTCCTGAGTGAAGCTTAATTGTGTGAGAAATCTCATAATAAATTATTTCACGTTGTAAATATCTCTGTACATGCAGGTATTTTCTCGTTATGGTAGTCCAAAAATCTCATGATTTCAAGCATGGTTAATAATGCTTAAGGTCCATTTGCGATAAGTTAAAAGATTTTTTTTAAAATCAGACATATTCAATCGGTTGTATGCACAGCGTTGGACTGCCTAGTGAATGCACAAGACTTTCACACACACAGTACATGTTTCACATGCAAACAAGTTTGTGCACACGTACACACAGTCCTTTGGTGTAATCGGTTAGATTTAGCATGTTTAGAGACATCCCTGGCGTAATTTAAGTACATATATTTTTACCCATTTCCTATCATTCCGTCCATGACATAGTCATATTGAGGAATAACTTACGTGTGTCCAATATGCAGACAGCTAGAAAATTCAGTACTTTAAGCGTACAAGCCCACGCTGGTATAGCCATGCCGTAAGCTGGTATGGAGACGACAGTTTGCCACGGGTTCAGCTGCTGTCGATCTGGTCTACCAAAATAGAATTATAGTAGTACCACGGTTCCGAAAATCAAAGGGCCGTGTATTTCAGATGTTAAGAATAAATCTCATCTGAGTGATACACATATGCGAATACAGTGACACAGACTAACAACGTGAAACGAAAAGCCCTTTATGCTTATTTCAGTACATAGTTAGCGATGTATGGTTTCGTACACTGCGACAGTACAATCGCATTGAAGAATTAACACTGGACTTGTACGCAGTTTGTATTTGTTGTGCATCAAGTTCACTATGATATGTTTTAAGTGTAAACATTGTAACGATAATACATTTCCTACTCCCTTCGCCTTATGGTAGTGGGCCATGTGATTGGGGTTTTTTCACTCTCTTTCTCTCTCTCTCTCTCTCTCTTTCTCTCGCTTGTGATGTGAAAATATATATGCTAAAAACCAAAATCTCACACACACATGCGCATATAATAATATACATACCCTATATATAAATATATATATATATATATATATATATATATATATATGGGGGCGTATGTGTATATGTACATTATATGCATGATATTGAAATTAAATTGTCATTCAGCTGCTCTTCCTCTGGTAATTCATTTTAGCAACAAAAAAAAAACCAAAAAATATAACATAACGTTTAATTATATCGTATCATGCACTCTCTTAACTTAGCATTTTCATTATTCAGCCTAAATAAAATTAATAACAATACCTCTCAGGCAACATTTGCGAACTTCGTGTCCTGTATAGCTCAGAGTAAGAGGAAAGTTCTTTGTCACAACAATAACTTTTCAATCCCATACAAAAATACAAATGTAAAACATAAAATAAAAGATATTTATATTTAGTTAAGCAATATAATTAGCACAAATTAGGTTGTTTCTTATAGAAAAAGGCACACGCGAATTCAGTCGTAACAGCAAGTTTATACTTGCATTTTAATATTTTCAGTACTCTCGTATTGCTCATAGATATACATTTCGATACAAACTATTAAAATGCCGTTAAAAACTATCCTTACATGGGTTTTACAGTGTCAAATTAGAGTAAATTGTGAAAAGATAATATTTCACAACCTGATTTCACTTGACGAATGGTTATAAAACCAGAAGCAAAAGAAATCAAAATAAAACAAACATAAAAAAGCTAGAGAAAAGCTGATACAACTTGCATTTGTGTAACATTTTCTTGTTTTGGGGTTTTCTTTTTAAGGATAGCTGAATTTACAAATGCACCTTTATTGTCATCAGCTGCATTTTGAAATGTATCCCATGGCATTTGCAAAATTCATAAGTACATGCATATTAAATGACTTAATTTCAGTTACAAAAATCCCAATAACTATTTTTAAAATAACATTCTAATATCCGCAAAGGCGAAAAAAAAAAATCTGTAAGCTATGTATTTATGGATATGATGATTAACTGATATTAGGGATGGGGTATAAATCTACATATTATTTCATGTAAGACTCTTTTCTCATAGAATCAGGGCTTTGACTGATCATCTTCACAGGTAATCTAAATATGTATTCAGATAACTAAATAAAAACATATCCAGATGTAGTGTTTCTAAAGTCCAGTACATGAACACTAAGATACAAAATATATGACTTTTTTAACATAAAGTATATAAATTTTTTTCCAGTTTCAACTTTCCGCATAAAAAAAAAATACGAGTAACGTTTATTAAAGAAGAAATCGTGCAAAACTATTAAAAAAGAGGAATAGATTATTTTTTTAATGTGTGATTCATCTATAACACTGGAAGTAAAACAAGTATAAGATCCCAATTTTTCCGTCAGTGACACTCCCTGCATGTTCCGGGTTTTTTCTACATTATTTATTCCTGACAGAAAAAATTCAATTATCTTTATGGTCAACTGAGATACACGGAGTAGGGAGAAAACAATGTGATATCGTAATGACAATGTAATATTATTACTCAATTTGAGCAGGAAACGTGTAACATTCACTGCAGCCAGACGAGGTTCTCTCTCTCTCTCTCTCTCTCTCTCTCTCTCTCTTAAAATGCAGTAATGAAACAGTTAGTATTTAGGATTGTCCTATAATCTTGCATTAGTGGATGGCAGGTGTGAATTGGCTTTAAATGTTTTAAAAAATGACAGGATTATGAACAGATATGACAAAGAAATTATTGCTACAATTATAGCATAATATGACTTGTGGAGATCGAGTTTCACCGACTGAGAAATAAATTCTATCAACATGATCAATTACGCTTTTCATCAACAAGCGGTTTATCATTTCACGCTGGATCGACATGATCGAGTAAGTTATTTTGTCATATAAACGTATACTGCCCTTACTGATGTTACCAATTACAGCGACAGTTATATAGATTATTGCCCTCGAAATTGGATTAGATCAACTGCATGTGGATCCGACACCAACGACTGGAATAAGCATAATATACTTCCGATGCTAATTTATTAGCCTCTATTTCAATGACCGATTACATCAACAGGACTCTATCTATGTATACCTAACCCTGCTTAATACTTTATTCTAATCAAAGGTCGTTAGTCTAGCTGCAGGCGAGATCGGCTCTCCGTTCCACAGAGTAAATTCCCAGGTAACACACAACGTATTTCGGACGTTCCTGAACTTTACAGTTTAGTTGTGGTTTAGTCATGTCTCTAAGAAGCGTCCAAGAACCTCCGAAAAAACGTTGTGTATTACCTACGTCAGGGATTTTTTATCATGCATCAGGAGTGCACGTGAGATTCATCTGGAGGAACAGATGACGGTTTTCGATTCCGTGTAATCCAGAATATACCGCATGCCCCGGCAATGAGGACAAGAAGAGACGTGACACCGGCAAAGGCTAAGGACCCGATGACTGATGGTCTGGCTCTTACGTCTTAAGAAAAGAGAAGAGAAAGTTACGTTCCTTCTGGACAAATGAACCTAAGAACATTTAAGCATCAGGTGTTAAACAACTGCAAATCTGTTGTTTAGCGTAAAGTAGAAAAAAGTTTCGTAATCTAACTTTGCTACACGTTATAGGCCTAATTAATTGGGAGTGCATTCCATTCAACATGTACAACAACCTCTGAAATTACCATATACTTTCTTGTCAAGTAAATTCTACACAATAATGATCCGCAGAGTTTAGCAGTTAAAATCTTCTTTTCGTTTTAAAATGTAACTGGCGGTAATCATGCACTTTACCTCCTGGGGTTTTGCGTGTACTGTGTGTGTGCGCATGTTTATATTTTTGTTAAAGTTGTGACTGGTTTCCATAGGCCTTCTGACAAAATCATACTGACGCAGGTTGCATTCTCGGTTAAAAGCTCCACAGTGATAATGATCCGTGATTATAAAAATTTCAAAAAATTGTCTGTTCTTAAAAGAAAACTTACAGCACTTCACTGCATTGTACTGGACCCCATCAGGGCACACGCCGTCGTCTGTGTACTGCACAGAGCATCTTCTCAGAGATGATGATGGTTCCTCACACGTTAAGGCACGAATCATCATGGGTACGTGTGGTATAGCTGGCACAGGGACTGACTAACATAATGAGGAATTTTTTAAAAATGAGAAAATAATTTTTAACAAGTTGCTGAATTATATTATGTGATAGTTACACAGGTTATTTTCATCCATGAATTTCAGTGAAAACTAAGACTTTCCTCCCTAGCTCTTTATAGCACTTGTATTCATCATTATAGGTCAAACCGACACCCCCCCCCCCCCACACACACACACACAAACCCGTTTCTCTTTTGTTATTCACCATTTTCTGGATACGGATCCGCTAGCTTGATATTATCGTGCGGCATGGTCTGAGGATGAATTTCTTAACCCACGGAATAATAATGATAATAATAATAATTATAATAATAATAATAATAATAATAATAATGATCGATGATTATAATGATAATAAATTCATAAGCGCATAATAAAAATGCAATTCTCTATGGGTTGCAGATACAGAAAATAAAACATAATACATCAATACCACATGATAAGTAAAACAATTAACAAAATATATAGGTTATCAATAAAACACGTAAATGAAAATTAATAATAATAATCAAGGAAGGCGGAAAGGGTTGGTTTTTAAGTACAGATTTGAAATTAACAAAATTGGGTGCCTGTCGAATGTTTTGTGGGAGATTGTTCCCAAAATTCGGTCCACCAAGTGCAAAAGATCTGCCCCGTAATATGATGATTTTTTTTCTTTCCCACAGACATAATACAGGGGCCAGCCGGTTCCAGTAGCTAATGGGTTATTACTTATTATGAAGTATAAAATTATCACGATTTTAACAATGTTAACTAATTCAAATGACTTGGAAAGGGACCTACCTCGCCACCATTGGTATATCCTTGACTGCGACATAATAGGGTCGCCGCTTGCTTGTTCATATTACATATACCACCAGTAATTATAGTGCTATCCTCTCCATAATCAAAGTTAATTGTATATGAAGAATATACTGGGCCAGCCGAGTTACCGTTGAAGACAGGGACGGTGTAGCGCAGGCTTGGGTAATAGCTGGATATGAACCCCTTAAAACTTCTGTAGTATTCTGTTGTGACACCTGAAATAAAAGAGGAGGGAAACTGGAATGATTGTGGTCTGCAGTATTTATTCTAACAGATAAAGAATCTTAAACAAAAAGGCAATTATAGACTCTGCTTCAAGCTTTCCGGGGAAGAGGAAGGAACATCACAGAAACTCAAAATTACTCCAACCCTAACCGACTGTGAAAACACTATGCAAATTTATGCACTCAAACACATAGAACTAAAGCCAGTAATTTTGCTTCCATGAGCTTCTTCTTCTTCTTTCGTTAGGTTGAGTGGCAATCAGTCATATTTGACTATTGTCGCCATTGACTCTACAGGTTTATTTCACTTCTCTCTATTAAAACATTTATTTATTTCATTTCTAGTATTGTCTTTTTTATTCTTCACTTGTGTTTTTTATTACCTTCAAATATATAGAAAAAATAGTAATCTTTATTTTTATTAAATTGGCCAACGGAATCACACAAAAAACAACCACTATCTTCAGCCCAGTTCCAACTGCGCTTACCCTGCTCTTTCCAAGATGCAATCTTACCAAATCGGAGCTGTACGTTGCTCCGATTTTTCGGTCAAGCCTAGGTAACTCATACATGAACGAGGGGGCGCTAGTGTACCTGTGCGTATAGATGGGTTTTAATTTCAGTGTATGACTTTTTTTTTTAAAGTTCTTTTTGTTTTAAACAATAAGGCGAAAAACACTTGTGGGCTTGGTTAGTAACATGTGCATCTTTCTAATTGTAATAAGCCTCTCAATAACTTGTGCGCACATACGCATACATGTACATGCATTGACCTATATACCGTAAAGAGGAGAAAATAATTTTAAAATGAAATTTTATGTATTTACTCTACATAAACTCACACTATTAAATTTTCTTTTTTATTTCCTATTCTTCTTTAGATAAATAAAAGGTAATGTACATACCATAATCAATATATATATATATGCAATCAATACAATATTACATAGTAAACTTAACTACTCTTTTATGTTTTATGCGAATATTTTATGGTATCTTTTCACC
This sequence comes from Echinometra lucunter, assembly GCA_029962745.1. Lineage (NCBI taxonomy): Eukaryota > Metazoa > Echinodermata > Echinoidea > Camarodonta > Echinometridae > Echinometra > Echinometra lucunter. The sequence goes on along the minus strand of CM057156.1, from coordinate 26,301,296 downwards.
ATTTTTTCTTAATATCCCTTTTCTTTATTTTTTTCTGGCGAATGCTCTAGGGGTGATTGGGACCTTTATATACCTTTGTGTTACAAGTTCGCAGTCCGAAAATATATTATGGTTGGTATGACTGGTCCCCTATTGACAAGAGGTTGTGTAATAAGAATTTGAGATGCTTGAAAATAACACGCAACCAGTGACAAAAATTATAGATTTTGCCTTTTCATAAAAGAGAAATAGCAGGGGGGGGGGTTCTATGGGAAATTGCTTACACGTGAACCGATGATTCAATATTCATAACAAAGATAGGCATTTCTAATGAACTATACCAAAACTGAGTGGAAATTACTTACACGTGAACCGATGATTCAATATTTATACCATAGATGTGCATTTTGAGCGAGTTTAGAAATTATTCACACTTTTACAAATAAAAGCTAGTTAGTTTTTTTTTTTAAGTGTGTGTGTGTGTTTCTTTTTTGTTTGTTTGTTTTTTGTTTTCTTGTTTTTGTTTTTGTCCACTGAAAATACGTTGTTACAGTGACTACCAACAAAGCATGTTGTAGTTTCATTCGGATAAAACTCGAAATCTACCGACAAAATTACATTGTTGCAAAGGGAAGAAGGTACTCTTCATGCGGCATAATATCCGACTACGTGCTTATTGACTGAATGTAACAATAGAAAGTCGATATATTCTGTCAAATATTTTCTTGCATTGAGGGGGCATTGGACTTTACACAAAAAGACACCATTTATCTACTGCTACTTTTGTGATAGATTCTTGGGTGCTACTTGAGGCAAGTATATACAAGTCCTTTTTCGGATGGGGTGCAGAAGGGGGCTTGGTTCGTGGTCAAAAAGAATTACTCATTCAGAAATCATACTTACCACAGCTTACTCCAGCAAGGGTGTGACAATAAGTGGTGTGCTTTGTGTATTTGCAGGATAAGAGATTTTCTTCGCTTCCGTTGCAGGCGAAGTTGTTTCCCTCGACGGAAAAGTGATGCCGTGTCGGTGTTGGCGCGGCTGTGGTATGAGAGCGCCTTCTCCGAAAACCTTTCCTCCACAACAGGGCGTATCCGTCAGTATATCCAAGCTCCCGACAAGCAACTAAAGCATCAAGTGCATCCCATCCGTCATTGCAGATTGTCTTCCATTCCCCGGCTACCATGACTTGTACGACGCCCTCTTTGTCAGAAGATCCTCCATGCATGTACAAGCGAATAGAATCCCTACTACAAGCGACAACTTGGGTTAGGAGATATAGGGGAAGAATTACACCAAAGCGAAAAGTAATCTCTGCTCCATTGACCATGATATTCAATCACCACTTTCAGACATTTAGGTGGAAAAAAATAATCTATAGTTTTTACAATAAACAGAGCTGCTTTCGGATGTTGCGCTCCCGTTTCACCAAGCCCTTAGTTTTCTTGAGACGAAAATGCAAAACAGTGAAAATTTGATGACGTGATTTTAAAGATTGGTCGTCCGGAAAACTTTGTGTGTGTGTGTGTGTGTGTGTGTGTTTGTGTGATTATTTTTGTGTTAAAATACTTTTGACTTATTCATTTATTATGATTACAGTTATTATCATTTCATAGTTATTAATATTTATCATTATTGTTATCAAACACGATAAAAATCTACTTTCGAAAAATCAACTTAAGGCAACTTCAATAGCTCTGTCTATCACCTTTAGCTGTTTAGAAATGTGCAGAATCTACGATGGCTTATTATGTAATCCGAACATGATTTGTATAAGCAGTATAACAGACTTCCGAAACTGCACTTGAGTTGATTTTCCGAAAGTAAATTTTTTCGTGTTATAATTATTTCGATATTATTCTCAATATCACGATTATCATTTTTATCATGATGATGATGATGATTATTATTATTACTGTTGTTGTCGTTGTTGATGTCGTCGTTATCATCATTATCGGTATTACTGTTGGTGTTGGAGTTATGATTGTCATTGCCATCAGCACCACCATCTCCCTGTTATTACATCATCACTTAGGTTAAGGGTGAATATAAATAACCCCACCACAATGCTTACAAAGAATGGCGTTCAACGTACATGTATTCATTTTCCTCCAGTCTTATGAAACTATCGAATCTACGTCTTCCATCCTGAAGAGGCATGTAATAGCAAACAACTCTGTCCTGAATTTGAAATAAATATTGGCTGCCGTTTCAGATTCACAAATTTCATTTCATTTTCAATTTTCAAAATACCATTTAGGCCTATACAATCATAATTCAAACATAATAACGAAGGAGATGGAAAATGAAAGGATGATTTTTAAAAAATAATATAACCAAAGAAAAGAGGAAACAAAATAATGAAGGGATATAATACATAAAACCGATATGTAAAAGTTAATTCGAAAGAAAACAAATCTGTACAGAAATCATTTAAGAATAAAATAAAGACAGAGACCGCGAAAAGAAGAAACGCTTGAATGTCATACCACTGGTCCCTGGTTAAAATACATACATGTAGGAGATCTTACAGTACCAAATACATCATGACAAAATAAAACTATCAAACATGCCTATGGCAAAGCCAGTAAAGAGACACAGAGATGACAGCATACAAATAGAATGTCATACAAAGAAAAAATATGGTAAGAAAAAAAACCAGAAAAATGAAAGGAAAGCAGTTATGTAAAAAGAAGAATAAATAAACACATTTGTTTTGATAAGCTATCATTTATCCATGTTTTATCCGAGAAAAACCAACAAAAGATTGTGTGATAACAATTAGTTGTAAACCGCAAAGAATCAAACAAGATAAAAACTTCTGCGGTAACAGATATGAGGCGTATCAGAGGTATATTAATCAAGTTGAAACCATCATTGTCAAGCCATGAAAATCTACAAAAGCGGGGGAGGGGTAGTCGTCGCCTTTTAGTCTTGTGCTTTTTTACTTCCATACTCTGCAAAAGGCAAAGCCGAAAAGTGTGTGTGTGTGGGGGGGGGGGGGGGGGTCATCGAACGTTTTCTTTACACTGGACCCCCCCCCCTCCCGATTTCTGCGCATGGCACATCTTGGACTTCATGCCCCGTTGCATATGAAATGTTATTCCGATTGTGTTATTACCACCTAGAGGTAATCATTGCTAGTCTATATGGAGGCAATGACCGTGTATTCAGTAGATATGCTGAAAATAATATTCTACCCAGATCTCTCCTACGTCAACGCACTTTGGATAATACGAACACATGAACAAATTCTTAAAACCCTCTTACCAAAGGGAGAATCTAATGATAAAAGGTTGGATATCTAGTTATGGAATAGCAAATGCCTGAAGCTCGTGTCAGCTTATAATTTCGCTGGAAATCGCATTGAGCAGGATCTACCAATACCCAATCCAACTCCTGCAAACCAAATTACTTTAGCTTATGTTCATGATATAGAATACGAAATGTATTTGACCTAGCCGTACGATTCGTTCATGTACGGCACCGTGTATAGTCGGGTAGGAGAAATTGTTTCGATTTTGTGCATTCCCAAGGCTCCCTACCATAAAACAGTACAGTAATGTTTGTTCATTTCTAATTTACATTTCAAAAATTTAGCCCGATAAAAGAAACTGTAATACCGCAGACTGTAAACCACTCACGTGTATCTGTGAAGAGGACGAATAAGAGCCCCGCTTGCTGCAGAACAGTCCATTTCTCGAACGCCATGTTGATTTACTATGATGCTACGCAGTATAGATGTACCACATATAGCACCCGTATAATGTTGCATGAGTTATAGGTCAGTATAGAACGCTCTACATAATATTTTTCACCCATTTATTCGATTTTATGCTTGTCGCGACCTTTCTGACATTCACGTTTCCTCTCTCTCTCTCTCTCTTTCTCTCTCTCTCTCCCTCTCTCCCCCCCCCTCTCTCTCTCTCTCTATATATATATCTATGTATATATTCCCACACACTCTCCCTTTCTCTTTCGATCCGTCTCTGCATTCTCATTCAATCTCTCTCTCTCTCTCTCCCTCTCTTTCACTCATTCTCTCTGTCATGCCCGTCTGCATGTATTCTGTTAGTCTCTCACCCGATCGCTATATCCTGTTCCTCATCCTCACTCCCCCACCCTTTTTTGTGGAATGTATCTTGTTAACGTGTACTTAAAGGAGAAGTCAATTTTAATGAAAAGAGAGGATATGGAAAAGCAAGTCAAAAAAGTTAAATCAAAATCGGTTAGAAAATTTGATAGTTATGAAAGTTTTAAAATTCTTGATATGGCTTCGAAATGGCAGGCTTTTGTGGACAACTCTCCATATGTTTGGTAAACAAAATATAAGATTTGCTCAACTAGCTCTTTGAGGTACAGTTTGCTTGAACTATGTTGTGTCAAATATATTTTCCCGTGATATATCGTGAACTAAGAAAGATACAAGCCGCACCTTGAGAGCCTGGGAATATCTGAAATTTGGTGTATAAAACATAATGGATAGTTGTCCACAAATATCTGCCAGTTTTGAAACGATATTGCCAATTTGAGGATCGCCATAGGATACTATGGGTATTTCCTTTTCATTAAAGTCCTTTCAAAATAAGTGCTCTCATCTCAACAGGAAGCTATGGTTGAATAAGGGCAGAGGCCGATTTATTTTATTTTTCTCCACATGAAAAATCATTTTACATACAAATAATAGGCAAGCGAAAATCCATAAAATAACACAATACAATGATTTTTTTTTTAATTAGACAATGTTCCATAGGCAAGAAAAGAATACAGGTTCACAAATTAGATGATAAAAATTATGTGCTATCATGAATGATGGATATTTCACATTAATCATACACACTTCGAAAAAAGTTGTGCTGATTAGAACCTTTTCTTGTCCCATCTTTGAAACCTTTAAAGGTTCTTCAAAGAACCGTTAATAGCCTATGAATGTTCTCCAAAAGGTTCTAAAGGGGTCTTTAGAACCATTTCGTTGTACAAGGAACCGTTTGGAGTTCTTGAAAATATAAAGAACCCTTTGTAGAACCCCCTTTTCCGGAGGTTCTAACATACAGGACAAAAAGGGGTTCTAACTGGCACGTTTTTCTTAGATTGTATACAGCGGGGTTTTTTCCTCCTTTGTTTGTTTGTTCGTTTGTTTGTTTGTTCGTTTGTTTTTAATTTTTTTTTTTTCAATTTATGACACCTGACACCTGCGATATATTTCACGAGATAGGAGAGAAGGTCCAAGTGCAATATTGTGAATAAAAATATGAAAATTACAAGTAGTGTATTAATGTACAACTTGTTCGAATCTACGAATAACAAAATGATAAACTCCAAAACTAGACTGAGATATCACATTTTAGGAAAATATGAACCCTTCTAATCGTTAGAGGGTCCTGTTTCGTAAAACTTGTTGTCGATAACAAGTTCCAACTTACTATAAGAAATTTTCAGATAGCAAATGACACGCTGCTTTCATGAAATTGGACCAAAAGCATGAAAGGGTACATAAAGCTCATGCTTTATTGTCCAACCACTGGGGGATCGGAGGGGGGGGGGGGGCGCATCATTTGGGGTACTCCGTCTTAGAAAAAAAAATGGAGTTATAAAAAGCAGAGAGTGGTATCGAGTAAGGGGGTAGTATGAATAGAATAGTAAGAGAGGTTTATTTTTAGTTGTCATTTACCTTTCTTTTGGTTTCGCCTACCCCTCGTTCTTTTTAATTTTTTTTTGGGGGGGTTCATATTTTCAGGTGGTATCTGTCATTTATGACAGATAACCTTTTAATTTCGTCAGAATTTTATTGATTGATTTATCTATTCTTTTTATTCTTCCCCCATTTTTGTTACACTGATAACTCAAAATTGCTTTGTTCAATTTTCGTGAAATTTTCGTCAGTTATCAGGCCTACTGAGGACAAGTTCCAGGAAGGTTTTCAAGATCATCGGGTTATCGTGACGTCATCTAGGCGCCATTTTGTGAAAATTTTGTAGTGTATATCTTCATAACCATGACGAAAAGTCATTTCTCAATCATATTTGACATGATTAAAGCTTACATCACTAGTCAAAAGAATTTCAATTGCTTAGACGCGCGCAAATATTAGAAATGCTCAGAATCGACTCAAACTCAATTTGCACACGTTTCAGGCCATTTTAAGTATTTCAAAAATTTGCGCGCCTCCACGACCGCACGCGCCATATTTGCGCGCGCAGGTCGCAAAAATCGTAAAAATGTCGTTTTTTCACATGATTTGCACTCCCAATACTTTTCTAACATTTCAAACAATTTAGATTTAATTTAAACTTACCGTAATGTCGAACGCGTGCGCCAAAGTTCAAAATCCGCGCGTGCATCTATGTGCAAAATAACGCAAACATGCGCAAAAACATGCCCTTTTATATTCCGTCATTATGATGGGGTGACTCCACCCTTTCTAAGGATATTACAGCTCCTTAGAAAGGGTGGAGACACCCCAATTTTTAACATATTCTGAAAGCTTATGACTTCTAGATTTGAATTAAAAATGGCCCCTTCATGGTTAGAAATTCGTGATATTCTCATCTCAAGTCAAAAATTCGATTTTGAATTTAAAACGTTATATTTCCTGTATTCAATAGACGATATTTCGCTTACGGTTGATCGATTTTCTCCAGAATTCCGATATGCTGTAGCTGAGACAATTCCCAACAAAAAATGTTTTACTTTTTTTATTTTGACAATGGCATCCTGGCCCAGTTTTGCAATAAATGGATGCATGTAAATATGTCCAATTTTACGTGTATTCCCTATTGGGGGGGCAATCTTTCTCAAATCTTGATTTCTACATTCCATTCTTCTTTGATCAACACATCCGTTATCAGGTTATTTCTCCTCGATTTTCGCGGAGCTTCGAAAAATTGTGTTTTAGCTGATAAAATTTTCTACAAGGAGGGTGACTCTTATTTTTAATCAAACGTTGACAGACCACCTAATTCGTCCCCAGTGACGAATTCAAATGTCTTGTTATTTTTCTTCTTCTTTTTTTTTTTTTTTTTGGGGGGGGGTTCGTTGTTTTATTTTAAGGGGCAGTGTTCCCTGCATTTATATCACTTTGTACATTACTATGATAACTAAGATGTTAAGACCATTTGCTGTTTGCAACCGTTTGCTTCTGAAACTATCAATCGGAAATCGCTACGAAAGAGACAATGAAGTACAGCTCAATAATCGCACGAGGTGCCTGCGGCATTCACGGCATTAGACATAATTCAAATATAGATGCCATACTTCCTGAAACATCTCAGTTTCACCCCCCGCCCCCGCGCTTTTAAACACATGAAATACACAGAAAAATTATATATGGCCAGACATCACGAAAGAGGTTTAACAATATTGGCTGGATAAGCGTTCCCATGAGGACAAGAGGACATGCGTGTTGAGGTTCATACCATAAGTTACGCCACTCTATTGCGATTCGGGAGCCTTTCCTTCAATCAAGGTTTTCATCCCCCCCCCCCCCCCCCCCCCTCGAGACAATAATGGATTATAGACTGAAAATAAAGAAATTTAATCTACACAGTCATGAGACGGACTGTAGTGTCGTCAAATGGCTTGCTCGTGAACATGTTGCCCGGGGGCCGGGGGGGGGGGGCACTGCAGTCAGTATTCTTGTACACACGCGTGACCACGGGTTTTTCCCTAAAGTATCCTACAGGATTTTCATCCATGTACAAAATGAGAAAGTACGTCGGTCTCTCTTGATCCACCGGACGCCACATGCACCAGTAATGATTATGAGAAAAGATGTCAGAGCAGCAAAAACTAGGGCCCCCTTGACGGACGGTGCCAGTGCTGTATCTATAATAAAGAAATAAACCCAAGTCTAAATAAATGTTCTTTATGGTCTACTGGTTTATCACTTGACTTGGGATGTACAGATTGCATGGATTCGAGCCCCGGCACTTATGGTTATGATAATGATAATAATAACAATCGTTATGATATTAATGATAATAATGATGATAGCAATAATAATGATGATAATAATATTAGATAGAAGGCCATCTAATTGCATTCATAGAGCACTTACTACGTTTCTAAAGGATGTAAGCACTGTGTGAGGATCAAACCTAGGATTGCAAGGATGAGAGGCAAGAGCATTCACAAATATTCCACGGTGATCCATGATAATTATGAACTGGATATATTTAAGCTATTTCGACAAAAGAGGAACAAGAAAGCTGAGACTTACAACACTGGACTCCATTAGTTTGGTTGCCATCAGGGCACACCCCTTTTGATGTGTACTGAAATTTGCAACTGCCTAAATACGATCTGAAGCCACATGTTACTCTGCTAAGCAGCATTGGAAGGCCCTCTAATGTTGGAACTTTGGATGCCTATAGAAGAGTAATTGAATGAACACTGAGGTAATTTTGTGGAGGGAAAGGTAAAAGGTTACCAAGCAGTCAGGGAAACTCTTGACTTCCCGGGAATGAGGCCATAATCCCCGAAAGTAGACTCATTATTTGGCACTGCGTAATCGCCGAGGATCCCTCCGCTGAGCGAGACTGTACAAAAGGTCCGTGTGTGTATACCGTTGAAAAAAAATCATGTAAAATAACCAACATGGCAGCGGATTTTGTTGCCTCGAGTACAGGCGAGAAATTTAATTTTCGTTCACATATTTGCGTATAAAATTCCGCTGCCATGTTGGTTATTTTATATGATTTTTTTTTCAACGGTATACATACACGGACCATTCACTTTGTATAGTCTCGCTCGGCGGAGGGATCCTCGGCGATTACGCATTGGCACGTAATAAGTCCACTTTCCGAGATTTACTGCCTCTCCCGGGAAGTGGGGAGTTTCCATAAAACTAAATTATTTACCCATTAATGACTGAATTCTCCATTTCCCATATGCTTAACGCATTGCATGCTACCCGATTCCAGTAGCCAATGGTTTAAACGTGAAAGAATTTTATGAAGACCTATATTCATTGGTACAGGAGCCAAGGCGAAAAGCGATAATGGGAAAGATTCTTGCTTGTCTCATCTCAGGCCACATAAAAAGAAAATCGAGCAGCAAAATACGGCTTCATACTTTCAGAGAATAAAGACAAGTTGATCTAATGTTGATGTATGCAAGAATTCTTGATTTTTCATGTTTTTTTTTTTCTTCTTTTTTTCTGAAACATTTCATTTGGAAAACATGATCCTAAGGTCATGTCCAGTGAAATAATGACGCATTGTAGAGCCCTCTATCGTTCATGTGCACAAACAAGCATAGGGAAAATTGTGGAAAACGTGTACGCTGACATACCTTCCCTCCATTAATGTATCCCTGATCAGCACATATCAACATAGCTGCTTTCTCGTCTATGTCGCATATGCCGCCTGTCATAGTTATGTGGTCATAGGATGTGCGCATTGTAGACAACACTCGACCGTTGGAGTTCCCGTTCGAAGTGACGACGTCGTATGTCGGACCATAATAATCATAGTGATAGTTGTCTGCCAGTAATTCATTGTACTTGGATTCTGTGATACCTAGATAAAATGAAAATAATCAGAGACGCATCAGAGTCAATGGAAATTTTGGACAAACGTGATCTAATATAGGTTTTCCCGTCCAATTTCACACTTAGTGCCTGCAAGAGTATAAATAGTTCATTCAATTTCGCTATGGGGCAACCAAAAATTCAAACTAGTCATTCAAAATCGCCATAGAGCAGCCAAAAATACATAATGGGCATTCAAATTCGCCATAGAGTAGTCAAAAGTGTAAGAACATCGTTCAGATTCGCCATAGTGCATTCAAGTTAGCACGGAAGGACACGTGACTGAAGATAGGGCATTCAATTTCGCCATAGGATATTCATGTTCATAACTGCGGGAAATCTATCCATTATTGTTTCCTTTATGAAATTTGTTGGAGGTGAACCATCCTCTCTCTCTCCTTCTCCTTCTCCTTCTCTCTTAAAGTGATTTTCTTCAGTCAATCAGACACGCACACTTTAAAAACCTAGCACATGTATAGGCAATACTTTGTATTAATGGCACATCTTAAAAATCGGCGTAAAACCGTCGCACAGTGCACAAACATGATAAGGCCATCGTCGTTCGAAGGTGTGTGTGCAAACAGAATGAAAAAAATCTAGGAAGTCAACCCGTTGGTGCTGGATCTAAAATAATGCCCCGGATCATATTTATCGCAAACGTTTGCCACTTAAAGTAATTTTGTTAACTAATCATTTATGGATTCGGAAGGTCAATGAGCTGCAATATTTTTTTTTTTTTTAAAGGAAAAAAAAAAGAATCATATAATTAACAGGTTCACTTAAGGGAAATTTCCTCCATTTCTTTTGCACAAACTGCCCAGCAAAGGAGGCTGAGCTATATTCTCTATTCGTTAAGCACAAATTATATCCACACATATTGTAGAATAAACATACTTTAGAAATGCATGAGTGGTACATACCGCAAGCTACTGCGGCTCCCGTTGAACAAAATGTTTTGTCTTCTGTGTATTTGCAAGATAGGAGGGATTCCTCATCACCGTTACAATCAAACTTGTTTCCTTCGACAGGTGATACTGTGGTGTTGGGATAATCTGAAGGACTTCCCTCCCAGAACATAGCATACCCTTCAGTAAATCCCAGCTCTCTGCAAGTCACTAAAGCAGCAAGTGCATCCCATCCGTCGTTACAAATAGCTTTCCATACTCCTGCCACACTGACTTGGACGAAACCCTCCTTGTCCGAAGATCCTCCATACAATCGAACGGAGGTGTCGGCAGCAACTGAAGTTTAGAAAAAGTCGAGGTCACAAAATTTTCTATGTTTTCACACCACAATTATTCTTCAGTCTTTGCTTCTACAATGGTTATTTGGATTTTTTTTTAAATAGTCTGCCCTGGATGCCTAGAGTTTGATGTTTTCATAACAGTTTTATTTTGATTACATGTATCTGTTTTTAATTTCATACCATTTAATTTCGTTTCATTTCATTTCACGGCATTTGATTTGATTTCTAATTTCATCCTTTCTTATGATTTTTTTTTCTTGTTTGACCTTTTTAATTTCACTTTATGCTGCTTCTAATATGGTTAGGATTTGAATATGAAACGAAAATCTTTCCGGATGTTACTATTATTTTTTTCATATACTTCCATTTAATAGAAATCTCGGTGTACTGTATTTTCGTATTTACGACAGTGATCGTCACATTACATAGCATTATGCATTCGGGAGAGACACTAGTACATGTACAGTGTATCATGACTACAGTGAGATCAATTTTCCCCGAACGGAATGCCGGTCTAGTGCGAGAGTGAAGGAGATGAGGTTACGAGGCTAAATATCCTTTGTAATCCACAAGGAACAGGGGTATTTGGATAAGGGCATGGCCGTACGCAGGTGGGGGCGGCGTCAGGTGGGGCAGCCCCCCCCCCGAAATTTTCAAGACTTTTTTTTTTTAAATGAAAGTTTTCCAAAATTCCACCAAAGGTGTGCACAAGATCTTTTCATCTCAATTTCAAAAACACAAAAGCGCCCTCATGACCAGCTTGGTCGCTTCGCTCCCTCGCTTTTATGTTCCTTCGAACATTTTACGTATTCTTGCATACGGCCCTGGATAGGGGGCAAGATGAAACACAGGTGAGTTTATTTACATTCTGAATGAACAAATAGGGTTCCAGTTGCATGACCCTGCCTTCTCTTTCCCCATTACATACTCTTCTTTCTTCTTCTTCTTTTTCTTCTTCTACTTCTTCTTCTTTCTTCTTCTTCTTTTTCTTCTTCTACTTCTTTTTCTTCTTTTTCTTTTTCTTTTTCTTCTTCTCCTTCTTCTTCTTCTTTTTCTTCTTCTTCTCCTTCTTCTTCTCCTTCGTTCTCTTCTTTTTATTTTTCTTCTTCTTCTTCTCCTTCGTCTTTTTATCACTGAAAATCATAGAGGTCGGCCGCGCCCACCCGCCTATAGCACCACCCCAGAACTAGGAGGAATATGACATCTACGGACTGCATCCTAGCCTAATCTCTCACAATATATATCCTCGCTCATTAGTATAATCAGTCTAATATTACGTACACACATGAATGGATCGTTCATGAAGTTATTTTTTACAATTCCCCGGAACTCAAGTTTCTCTTTAAGTGTTTACTTTCCCCTCAAAATTCGGGAGTTTCAAAAAATTCTACCAATCGATTGCATTCTTCCAAATCGAATTTGATTTATGAGTGTTTTAATCCTTGTTAGAGGAGAAGCTTAAGTTTTAGATATGCATGACAGACCCACGATCAAACTATGTAGTTTAGTAGACAGGTTAAATCATTAGAGTATAGAGTGAAAATTTAGGTGAAAATTTATTGAATATATTTTTAGCGTAAGGTTTGATGAATATTAATCTAAATCTAACTGCAGATTTTCGTCAAGTTGTTTTGCCCCGAATCCTGAATAAAAAATTAGATTAAAAGCTTGCAATAGTCTCGCACATAGAGCGGTGTTCTGCACTACCTTTAAAGAAGTATTCTCTTTTCTTGAACAAAAACGATTTCCAAAGTACAGTGTATAGAGAAAAATGTGTTTGATCTAATAGAAACGAGAAAGGGTAAATCAGAAAAGTCCTAAATCTCTTTTGTAATTGATTACTAACATGATATTTCAAAACTTCCGAAAATCCTAAATCCTAAATCTAACTTCAGATTTTCATCAAGTTGTAAGTGCTCAGTGACATCTACATATTCGAATACCATAATCATGTACATTACATGTACATGTACATGTACTCTTCTTCACTCTTTGTGACTGTATTCCATCAATTCAGTTTTATTCTTTAAAGTAAAAGTAGCTAACTAGATAAGACTATTAAAAAACTTACGCACACTCCAGAATGATAATGTGAAGACCGCTATCTTCAGTCTAGAACCCCATGTCTTGAAGAGACCCATATTCGTTCTCAACTTCTGCGCCTACTTCGTGTTTGTCATACATATACAATGTACTTAGTATGAAAAAAGCCACAAAGCAAACTACATGTTCTTTTTTTTATGTGTGTGTGAGGGTGAGTGTGTATGTGCGTGTGCTCTTCGAATGCATATTGCTGCATTGTGAGCACAATGTTTACGATATGACAATAAAAATATAGTTCTTGAACTTTGTACTTATAAAAAGTTAAAGAACTTTAAGTAAAGTAAACTGATATCCCTAAAGTATATCTCCCTTGACTTCCCACTCTCTCACTCTCTTTCTCTCTCTCTCTCTCTCTTTCTCTCTCTTTCTCCCTCTCTCACGCTCACGCGCTGTCTCTCTCTTTCACCCACTCACTTTCCCTCTTTCAGTTTCCTGCATTTCAGTTTAGAGCCTGATCAGTTTGTCATGGACGGACATTTGACAAATTTTGTAGGTTTGAAGGCCTGCAAAAAATTAGTACTTTAATGTTTTTTCCCCTGGCTTGTGATTTGCATATACAGATCGAGCTAGGATCTTTAACACTTGGAGTAATGCCTAAAATTTGTTTACAAATTACTTTAAATGCAAAAAATTAGTACTTTAATGTTTTTTCCCCTGACTTGTGATTTTCATGTACAGATCGAGCATACGATCTTTAACACTTGGAGTAATGCCTAAAATTTGTTTACAAATTACTTTAAATATTTTGAGCTATTCTTGTCAAGACTGAATTCTGCATCGTTTCACAAAACGTTTAGGTGGCGAGACTTTTTCCAACTGTAAACTTTTGGGGGGTACCATATGGCACAATTCCATTTCTTCTTAATATAAGAGAATGGTAAGTAATGCAAAGAATTTCAATACACAAGAAATGAGAAAAGACCTCTAAAGACACGTCACAGCCGGGGTTGCCAATTTGTGTGTGGATAATCTCAACTTCACTGGCATTGGCCAAATTCTGAGGTGTTCATAATGTCCAGTAAAAGTCTTTTCCCCATTTACAGTATGTAAGTCTTTACTGTGACATGACTCAATATCAGACACACATAGCACTATAGAGAATCATCGGCATACATCACATGCTTCGTTTTGTTTTTGTTTTATTTTTGTTTTGTTTTTGTTTTGTTTTTTGTTGTTGTTGTTTTTTCTTCTAATTTCTCGACTTTTATCAAAACAAACTAAATTCCAAGCTGGACTTTCACTTCAAGTGTCACGTTAAAAAGGTTATATTTCCGGGACAGAGTGACCGGGTATGACATCGTCATCAGGCTCGCTCTCAAAGGTCACATGTGGATTTTTCCGATCTTTCCGGATCCTACGCACACCACAGGCACCGGCAATGAGGATGACAATGGATGAAACACCAGCAAAAATTAGGGTTGCAATGACGGATGGTCTTACTGCTGTATCTGTAAATAAGAAGAAAATACGTGTCTTATTTCTTTTATTATACTAATAGATATCAATCAATAACTAGAATTCGTAACGCCTAGTTTCGCATGATAGAACTACCTTCCTCCTTTAAAAGGAGGATGGGGAATGGTTTGTTTTCAAAATGACAAAAGTTATATACCTGCGGTGTTTGGATATAAAGATTGTAGTACTGAGTATTCAAAAATCAGCTTTCCGATTTTATGTCGAAGGAAGTGTTTAGAACAACTTGCAGCCATGATTATCAATGCTGATGACGATGATAACGAAAATGATGATGATTGATATAAATGTTAGATACGAAGATACTAACTATACCAAGAGTAATATTTACGTAGGAGGAGCAGGAGTAATAATAAAACAAAATAATAATTATTTCTGCATGATAAATTTTATTTGTATTTATGTCCTAGTGTGAGCTATATTTATTCATGAATTTGTATGAATTTTTGTATGAATTTACAGATTGTTGAATTAATGTGCAGAAACAGGCGGAAAAATGATTATTGTATCTTTACTTTTGTGCATGATTAACAAAGTTTTGAATTGAAATGAATTGAATCGAATGGAATTAATTATAATGTTAAAGGTAATAATAATGATATCAATAACAATGTTAACAGAGAGGTTTCAATGACACAGGGCAGTCTCTGCTGAATAAAATGATCATGCAAGCATGTTTTCATGAGTTACCATGAAAAGGCGCACAAGCATATGATTCCAGGAACTCCTTACTGTCCCGTAACTAGTACCGAGATACTTCACCTGGGGGTGTTTCATAAAGCTGTTCGTAAAGTTACGAATGACCTTACGAACGACTTAAATATGGCAAGCCAGATGTGATTCTCAATCATTATAAATCGGATTAGCTGAAGTGAAATATGCAGGTGTAGATTAACTTTACTATTGTTCACAAACATTTGTATTGCAATTTATATCTGTTGCCACTATGTAATTGAGATTATTGGAAATGCAGTCATACTTTGTTAAACGTCGGGAAAATTTTTGGGCATCCCACTTGGCACGTCATATTCAATTCATTCGTAAAGTCATGCATAATTTTGCAAACAACTTTATGAAACACCACCCTGGATGGAGAATGAAATGCGATTAATGTCTTCCCGAACGGCATACTTATTCAAAGCAGTCGAATTGGGTATTCCCTACATTAGGGCTATGGAACTTGTTCATCAGGTCAACATAAGAATTGTGAGGGTACGGGTGTGTGTGGGTGTGTGTGGGTGTGTGAGGGTGGGTGGGTGCGAGTGTCTGTGTGTTTTGTTTATTTGATTATTTGTTTGTTCTTTGTTTTGTGTGTTTTTATGCGATTTTTTCCAGGAAATCTAACATTTAGAATACACCTTTTTTGAGACATAATATGTGACATGGTAACAAAAGTTAAGGACGTTATGAGTGACTCACAACAAATGACTGCATTGTACTGTATACCATATGGACACACTCCTGTTGATGTGTAATGAAGATCGCAGCTGGATAAATACGATGTTAAACCACATGTCATCTTGCTAACCATCATTGGTAAGCCCTCTAGAGTTGACACTCTTGTTTTCTACATAAGAAAAAATAAAACAAACCCGCACGATGATGAAATGCTGAAAGCGTTGGAGGCATCAATTACAAGCGTGCTGACAGTTAAATCAAATGAGGAAAATCAAATAAACAGAAGATATCGGCTTTCAAATACTTAAAACTCATGGAACTAATGGACAAAGTTTTAATCTTTAGGATACCTATACCCTTGCATATTGATCAGATAGCACTCCAACATGAAATATACATTTTGTGGAATCCGATTTCCGAACATGGTTATGCTTGGTAGTAAATTAAAAATGTGTCCCCACCCCTTTTTAAATTGTATGCTGATGAAAATCACTTCACAGAAATCTCATACTCCAGCTATGAGAAGCCGTGCTTCTGCATACACAGATTTGTACCGTATAACCTTCGTAGACTCAGACTATTGGCTGTAAGTAAAATTTTATAATATTGAGGAGGGCTCACACCATAGACAAGAGTGAAAAGAATTTGGCAAACTCTTAGTACCAATAATATAATTGTATGAGATTCCTCCGACACGTGCAACAAAAAAGAGAGAGAGAGAGAGAGAAGAAGATGATGAAAAATACAGACTTAACATTTGACATTATTACACTGTCATATGCTCCTTGTAAAGACCACAAAATAATAGTGCAATTCCGGAATAACGAAGATAATACTTTTTTTGCCGGGTTCCGTACCAAATATAATGCTGGGACACGGGCTTTATTTCTTGTCGTTTTGTTGCTTGCTTGTTTGTTTTAATTTTCCAGTTTGTTTGTTTGGGTCTTTTAACGAAAGTAATGAACAATTAACATGTAAACTGTCTTATGAGTCCGCACTCCCTGGTCTTACCTTTCCACCATTGATGTATCCCTGATCATCGCATATTAACCTAGCCGCTTGCTCGTCCATGTCACAAATGCCACCCGTCATGAGCGTTTGTTCGTAGGAGCCGTATAATGCTCGAAATGAAGCCAATGCCTGACCAAGAGAAGTAGTAATGGTGTAATCTAGAGAAATATGATTCTCGTGTGGATTACGAGCCGCCAGTAATTCATTGTATTTGACTGCCGTGATACCTGCAAGGTATAGGTTGAGAGAGGTGAAGAATCGATGGAAACTTTGGACAAATTCTAAGACATTACACATGTTACCATGGTTACATGAACCAATTGCTAAAAGATTTGCCGACGACTTTCCAAAGGTTGAAACTAAGTATGTCCGGGGGAAATACTTGCAATCCTATCCATCCAACAAATCCCTGCAATTGTTATAGAGCCCAAAATTAACAAATATTTTCAATCAAACGAGTGAAACGCTCAGGGCAGTCGTCTCGCCTGCATCACGCAAATTGCCATGACAGCATTCTTATTTAGCGAAAATTGTAATGTGAGTACATGAAGGGGGCTACCCCTGACCTTGACTTTGTGACTTGAAATTTGTTCCAAGTGATTTTTGATACCTGGAAACCCCTTTCAAGAAGCTTCGTGAAATTTTAATGAATACTACGTAACCTTAGGTAAAGCTTTTTGCAACATGGTAAATGACCTCAAATACTCTGACCTTGACTTTCTGACATGAAATTTCTTCCACATGATTTGTGTTACTTGATATCTCTTGAGAACACGTTTAATTCATGGAATTCTAACAAATGCTTTCGGAATGAGGGTTACAATTCAAGAATTTAACCATGTGGTTAAGTTTTTGAAACATAATTTAAGTTTATTGACCTCGAATGACCTTTGACATTAAGTTTCTTACCTGAAATTCGTTCCAAATGATTTTTGTTACTTGATAACCCATGTGGACAAGTTTCATAGGCAAATACTTTTGAAATGAGGGTGTAAATTCAAAAACTTAACCGCAAGGTTAAGTTTTTGAAACATGATGCAAGTTTATTGACCTCAAATGACCTTTGACCTTAAATTTGTGACCTGAAATTCGTTTCACATGATCTTTGATACTTGATAAGCCTTGTGTACCAGTTTCATGAAAATTGAACAAACACTTTTGAAATGAGAGTATTTCTTAAAATGTTGACGCCGTCGCCGTCGGAAAAGCGGCACCTATATCTCGCTATTGCTACGTAGGCGAGACAAAAAGTTGCATATGATTTTAACATAATGTTTTAAATAATGATAACTATGAAATCATGCATACCACAAACGACTCCTGCACGGGTTGAGCAATATTGGTTTTTTGTGTACTTGCAGGATAATAATGATTCCTCGTCACCATTGCAAGCAAAATTGTTTCCTTCGACAGGGAACAACTGCTTCGGGGATTGTGTCGTATAATACCAATGTGAATGACTTTTCTTCAGCCACAGCATAGCATATCCTTCGGCAAATCCCAGTTGTCTGCAGGTGACTAACGCATCGATTGCATCCCATCCGTCTTTACAAATGGCTTTCCATACTCCTGCAACGTTGACTTGAACGAATCCCGCATCGTCTGTTGACCCTCCATACAATCGAATAGAACCATCAACGGCAACTGAAATTCATAAAATATCCGGGAAATACATATTTATACGGCACAGAGATGCTTGCGGTTCACACCTTCATTGCATGTACATGTATAGGCCTATCGATTCGAATGGGACCTTTTAGTTCTTGCAACTTGACAATGAACAGGGTGAATTCATCGATGTTGGTGCATTGAGCAAATTGTTAGAGCAGTGTATACAAGTATATGCCTGTCATACTTACGTGCAGTCATGCTCATGAATGAAATAAATAAGAAGGCGGCCTGTGTTTTTAGATGAAGACTAGCTATGTCGAAGAAAGCCATGACGTATTCTTGGAATGTTCCTCATCAACCATGCTAAGTTCATGTTCACGAAAGATAGCAGTAGGCATAATCGTTTGTCCGATGCAATCCAATGTTTTTCATGGTGCGATGTGCAGACAGGATATATTGGACTTTGAACCCATCAGCTAGTGTGCTCATAGCAAATATGTAACCAGTTACATTTCCCTGATCATGTAACACCATCGGGCCGGCGTACGTGCTTTGACGACCGACTGCCTTGAGTTTTAAAAAAAGACTCTTATCTTATAGGTGCACGTGCATGCACAGTTCGTTGTAATATACATTATATTTTTGCGAAGATTATACTGTAACGAGCCTGCAGTGCGTGCGCTCCCTCCTACGCAACGTATAGGAGGGGGAGGGGGGGGGGGGGGTCATCAAACCAACTCCATGACAGTCATATCTCTTGTCGGTGATCTATGGAGATGTCAAAGAGCTGACAAAGTGTTTCACGAAAGACTGATATATGACAAATTCATGATATCGATACTAACGGCTACAAAAACATCATAATGCACTGGATTTATCGTCAATTATCCAGACACAATTTGAGACGCACTTTTGTGAGTTACAGCCGTCTCCAATAGAAAACGCGCCAATGATGGTTTCTGAGGGCTCGACTCAGAATAGATCGGGGATGCGGGTGGGGTTATATCCCCTTGTACATTTTGTAGGATGATGTAATACATATATACAAGAATGCTCTGTCAACATTATCTCTCTTTATTTAATTTAAGATAAAGGCCTGTGCACAACTTACAGCACCATTATTATGCACCGTATGTACCTTTCGTTTCGTTCGGATCTGAGAGTCAAGAGTCATAAAAAACAACAGATTTGATACAGTGATCCGAAACGCAAGTAATACAAATACATCGGTTGAGCTGACATATTTTGTTCTTAATTTTATTACTTCCATTTTCTAAATACACATACTGTAGCATCTTCACAGTAATCAAAATCAGGTATAATTGAGAAAGTATATTTATATAATATTGATAAATGATATTATTACCCCGGTCATCGAATTCAGGTTTCCCCGCACACAATGCATGCACCTTCTCCACTCCTTGCGGAGCATTCCAGCCAGGCGCCTTTTGCAGGCGCTCATATTCCAGAATCATAATGTTGAAGCCTCCATAATAACGTATAAATGTACACAAAGTTAACTATTGGCAATAAATCAAATCGCCATAACAATTTTTTACCAGCACAATCCTATGCACATTATTCCCGGAAATATATACACATGATACACCTGACCTATACAAAATAGGGGGGAGACAGAGAGAGAGAAAAAAAAACCCTGAGAATTCTCAAACCCACCCCAGGACTCGCCCCCCCCCCCCCCAAGATAGATAGATTGTTTCTTTATTTTCACCTTACATTTGTGGATGATTTTGGACTTTTTGCACCCTAATTCCACCTTTTTGTCAACGGAAATCAAAGTGTTCCCAGTTTCTTCTGTGTACTAAGAAGCTCAAGAGCCATTATTTTTCTTCTAGTCAGCCGTTTCTCTGGTATAATTTCTTTATATTCTTTTTTTCAGATTTATACCGTGAGGTGACTTTTTTTTTTTTACTACATTGTGGTGGAACAGATGATTCAATAAATTTTCTTCCCCAATTCATGCCAATATTCCTGCCAATCCATGGCATTATTATCTATCTCAGCTCCAAAATGAGTTGCCTCCCGATTTAGCTCTTTCGAAATAAAATGTTTGATTTCATTAACATTCCCCCACACCTTCTGAATGTGAAATCAATTTTTTACATAATTATGTACAAAAAACACTAAACAGGAATATGTGTTGATATTGATGACAATAATAAACTTATAATGCGCATAATAAGGAATGCACTTCTCTATGCGCTGCACATACATAAAAAATGACTTTTCTTTTCTTACACAAATATAAACAGTTATAATTATTTTGTTATGAACATATTCAAATGATACAAATGATTCTATGCAACATTTTTTACTGACATTGCCCGGCTTGCTTGCTATAATAAAGATTGCATTTTTTGCTGTGCCAGCAATGTTCTGTCTACATAATGGGTACATTAATGTTTCGTCTACATAATGACTACATTGAGCGAACCTTTCAAATTTAACCATTATAGATTTTCGGATCGATCACCTAGTCAGTGTAAATATCATTTTTTAATATACAATTTCAAATTAATTTATCACAAATTACGGAGGTAATTTTTCCTCAAAGATTTGTTTTCCCTTCCTCTTTTCTTGTCATATACTTCCTCCAACTTCCTAGGATCATTTACAAAATATACTTTATTTGTGACATATGTCAGGTGTGAACCCCTTTCTTACTGTTACAAAAATCCAGTAACTCATTATCTTTGTAGCAGCTAGGTATTTTGTTCTTTTATTGCAGGATCTGCAGAGTGAGGAGCTACATTTTGATTTGTTATGCAAATTAGCATCTCTAGAAAGTGTCAGAGAGCTTGAGTGATTCTGAATAGAAGAGAATGTGCATTAGCTGTGTAATTTAGGAGTGTAAGTGCTTGACTTTGGGTGTAACCAGCATTGACACTCTGCCTAGTTGTCTTTAGAGAGTTAAGACCTGTGTCTTAGCTTTGGCTACCTGTGTAGCTCGGCCAGACGGCCAATTCACCTTTAAAGGACCAAGCCTGAATCCACAAGTCAATTTGTAAGTGGAAATTACTTTTCTTTTCTGATAACGGTAGTGTAAATGGACTGAGGTTGTAAAAGAGAGTTTTAATGGTCACTATGGAAAGGTAGCATGGATTTTGTGATATTGATAAACCGACTTATTTCTTTGCATTAATTATTTGAAAATGCCATGCAATTTCATCATTATAATCTGTAATTTTATAGATTTGTAAAAGTAAGAAAAACAAATGATTATTGTAGGTACTATTCTTGTGTTTTAGCATTTCATTACCTGAAAATTATTGAGAACTAGTTACTTGTACATGTGAGGGTTTATTACAATTTTCAGGTAGCTCCTTTTTCATGGGGTCTCAGCTTTACCTCGATCACATCTCTGGCTACCAGCGTGGGTTGAGACTCAACCGTGGAGCCACTTCAGTGGGCCTTTCTGTGTGGGAGCATCTTTGACTATGTGACTGAATTCCTGCTATCTTTGTGGAACAGCAGGAAATATACAACTTCGTGGGTCGGCTTTGTGGAACTGTGTGGCAGATGCTCATGAACCCCGTCAACTTAGTAATCATCATCACCGATCATCAATAAAAGACAGATATCACGGACCCTAGAACACCATTTCAGGTGTCGCCAGCTACGGGGTAAGACTGTTCCTTGTTCTTCCCAATTTTCAAGTCAGTTCTTCTGAGACCGTCAACACAGATAACAATTGGACACGATTGGACTCAAAACTCTTCCCAAATGCTTATTCGTCATGCGGACACTTTCAATTTAAACAGGATTATCGATGGTTTGAATGGGACAAAGGACTGATTAACTCTTTCACCTGTTTTTTTTATAATTAAATCATTTTGGTGTTTTAACTGAAACCTACGCCTAAAAGTCTGTGAAAGCATACTGTATGTATTAGATTATTTCTGTCTATTTGAGAATAGTCAACCATTGCCGGCATAAGAGTATTTTAATTTTGATTGTTTTCTTCTTGAGATCTCTGTAGAATGTCAGATGTTACAAACAGATATTATGATTTTCTGTTTTACTTCCACTTTGTGGATCAAGAGACTCCCACAGAAATGGGATTGGATTAAAATAGACACATAAACCGTATTTCCTTATTGTTGACTGCTTATTTTGCTGTGTTCTGGCTCAAACCTGACATTTTGGTGCCGAAACCCGGGATTTGAAAAAAAAAAAATTAAGTCAGTTGAGCCAGATATCTTGGGTATAGGATTCTAGTAGCTAGAGATTTATGGAATTAATTTGTAGGATGATTAGTTTTTGAATAGCATCCCACCTTGTTAATTTCTTTCTCTTTCCGATTAACTATTAAACCCTGAAAAATGGATAAGTGGATGGAGTTAGGGAAAGAAATGAGTTTAGAAGGTAAGGAATTGCTGGATTTTGTAAAAGAAAGGGAGAATGCCGCAAGAGAGGAGAGGGTGCAGTTGTTAGAACTAAAAAGAAATGAAATCCAAATTCTTGAATTAAAGAAAAACTTGCAGATTCTAAGGAAGGGGAAACTTCGGGACAACCTACCTCGAAGCCACGCCCTCCAAAACTACCAGTTTTCCAAGAGGACGTAGATAATCTTGATTCTTACCTGAACAGATTTGAAAAGTATGCGCAGCAACAGGAATGGCCAAGAGAAACTTGGGCCATCAATTTGAGCGCTCTACTCACAGGTAAAGCATTGGAAGTCTATGCTAGGTTAAGCCTGAAAGACTCTCAAAGTTATGATAGAGTGTGTAAAGCCCTGTGTCAGAGATTTCACCTCACAGAAGAGGGATTTCGGTGCAAGTTCAGGAGTGCCCGTCCAGAGAAAGACGAAACTCCTGATCAATTTCTAGCCAGGTTAGAAAACCTATTTGACCGATGGACAAGTTTGGCCAAGGTCGATAGTTCATTTGATCTTTTGAAAGCTTTGCTTATTCGTGAACAATACTTGAGTAAATGCTCTTCAGATTTATTGATTTTTCTTAAGGAAAGAGATACGACTGATCTTACCAGCCTCGGGCAGTTAACGAAACATTACGTGGAAGCCAGGAAGTCGTCATTAGCACACTTCTATGTTCCCGACAGGAGACTCAGCCCCCGGTTGCAGAACCAGCCTGCATCGAATCAGCCAGAGAGGGTCACTTCACTGAGACAGCCTAGCCGCCCCTCTAGTGGACCACGCAACAACCAGCTCCGGCCCCCAAGAACTTGCTACTCGTGCAAAAGGACAGGACATTTCGCCAATGAATGCCCTTATAGGCCAACACCTATCCGAGCCTCCTGTCTTCAGGATATTGATGGAGAACCGGAAGATGACTTTCAGGAAGAACCTACAATGCCTGAAGGTGAGACAGATATTGAACAATCATTCAATTCTAGTCAAGATGATAACTCTGCACATCCTGATCAGGATGTTGTAGCTTTCTGTGCTTTCCCCAAACAGCTTGGAGAGTGTTGCGTTGAATCTGACCGAGTAACCCTAAGATGTGGACATCAACTCCCGATCATGTCAGCAGCCTGTGGCGATAGACTACACCCCCAAATGCCGGTGTGCAAAGGTTTGGTGGGAGGAAATCAAGTGAAGGTCTTGAGGGATAGTGGGTGCAGCGGCGTCGTTATCCGACGCAGCCTTGTCGACGATCATCAATTCACTGGGCAACATCGAGCATGTGTCCTCATTGATGGTACGGTGAGACGAGTACCAGTAGCACAGGTACATGTCAATACACCTTATTACACTGGACTTGTAACTGCTATCTGTATGACAAACCCTATCTATGATCTTGTTTTAGGCAACATAGAAGGAGTAAGGTGCCCCTCGGATCCTGATCGCAACTGGACAGCCGACAACTCCATGCCTGAAAGGAAGCGAGACGTAACGGAGCGGAACGAACAAGTTCACGCAGTACAGACTAGAGCACAGAAGGAAAGAATGGAACCAAAGGCTCAGCCCCTCAAGGTAGCTACCCCTATTACAGACGTGGTCACAGCCGAGGATCTTCGAACAGAACAAAGAGCTGACCCCACCCTCCGTCAATACTATGAGTTAGCAGAAGACGGCGACCCGAAAATTGGTAAGGATGGATCAGTTTCTACTTTTCTTGTTCAGAAGGAGATCTTATACAGAGAATATAAGTCTCCTCCAGACAGTGGGAGCACTACCACCCAACAAGTAGTACTTCCGAAGAAACTTAGGTCCCAGGTACTGAAAATTGCCCATGAATCACTCCTGGGTGGTCACCAAGGGATCAAGAAAACTAGTGATCGAGTCCACATGAACTTCTACTGGCCTGGAATGCAGGGCGATATAACAAGATATGTGCAGTCATGTGACATATGTCAGAGAACTTTTCCCAAGGGTCGAGTTCAGAAAGTTCCGTTAGGAAACATGCCTATCATAGACACCCCTTTCAAACGGGTTGCTGTAGATATTGTGGGGCCCCTTGATCCAAGAACATCGCGAGGAAACAAATACATCCTCACCATGGTGGACTTTGCCACCAGATATCCTGAGGCGGTTCCGTTGAAAAACATTGAAGCCATAACCATTGCTGATGCACTTGTGGACATTTTTTCCCGCATAGGTGTTCCACAGGAGATGTTGAGCGACCGTGGATCGCAGTTCACGTCTGGCCTATTTCGGGAAGTGACCAAAGTTCTGTCGATGCGTCAGCTGTTTACCACACCATACCACCCAGCCGGGAACGGCCTCGTGGAGCGCTTCAACGGTACCCTCAAATTAATGCTGCGGAGGATGTGCGCTGAGAAGCCCAAGGACTGGGATCGCTACCTTGGA
The DNA here is from genome assembly GCA_029962745.1 of Echinometra lucunter. Lineage (NCBI taxonomy): Eukaryota > Metazoa > Echinodermata > Echinoidea > Camarodonta > Echinometridae > Echinometra > Echinometra lucunter. Next base: position 26,276,153 of record CM057156.1, on the reverse strand, counting down.
GCTCTTCTGTTTGCCTATCGTGAAGCACCACAAGCCAGTCTTGGATTTTCCCCGTTCGAGCTTATCTATGGACGTAGAGTGCGAGGACCGCTGACCCTGTTGAAAGAAATCTGGACAGGAGAATCTCCGGAAGACCAAACACGAAGCACATATGAGTATGTGTTTGACCTCCAAAACCGGCTACACGACACTTGCAAGTTGGCTCACGAACATCTGGCAAAGGCCAAAGAACAGCAGCGATCCTACTACAACCAGAAGAGTCGCAACCGAACCTTCACCATCGGCGACAAGGTTCTGTTGTTACTTCCAACGGAACACAATAAACTACTGCTTCACTGGAAGGGCCCCTTTGTCGTCGTAGGTAAGCAGAGTAGTTGCGATTATAAGATTGACGTGAATGGCCATGTCAAGGTTTTCCATGCAAATCTGTTGAAGGCATATCTTTCTAGGGAGCAAAGTGGTGCGATGGACGAGTGTGCTGCCGTAATCTCCGAGGCAATGGAAACACCGTTTCCCAGCAGCAAGTCAGTGTGCAACCAGACCCCGGCACTGAAGGCAACAGAAGGTCCCCAGGAAGTGCACCTTGATGAGAACCTCACCAAGCCTCAGCAACAAGAACTGAGAAACCTGCTGAGTGAGTTTTCAGATGTCCTAACTGACCTTCCAGGTAAAACTAATATCAGTGAACATGACATCAAACTTACCTCTAATGAACCCTTTCGCAGGAAACAGTACACCGTTCCTCATGCCTTACAGAAGACTGTACGGGACGAAGTGGATAACATGCTCAAGCTGGGCATCATCGAACCATCAGAGTCTCCATATGCATCCCCAATTGTCCTGATCGACAAGAAAGATGGAAGCAAGAGGTTCTGTATTGATTTCCGTACTCTCAATCGGTTAACTGTATTCGATGCTGAACAGTTGCCTGACCCCGAACATATTTTTGCATCCATTTCACAGGACAACTTCTTTAGCAAGTTCGACCTTACCAAAGGGTACTGGCAGGTTCCAGTTAAGGAAAGAGCCAAGCCTTACACAGCCTTTCTCACCCCTGCCGGGCTTTTCCAGTTCCGAGTGATGCCTTTTGGTCTCGTAAACGCACCGGCCACCTTCACCAGGATGATGAGGAGCGTGCTTCGAGACCTGAACAATACTGACAATTTCATCGATGATATCTTGATACATACTCGAACCTGGGATGAGCATGTCCAAGCGATCCAGACCCTCTTAGGAAGCCTTCGCGATGTAGGACTCACCGCAAAACCAAGCAAGTGTGAAGTCGGTTGCCAGTCTCTTCAATTTCTCGGACACATAGTTGGCCAAGGAAAACTTCAACCTCAAGATGACAAAGTCGCAAACGTCAAAGAAGCAAGACCACCATGCACCAAGAAGGAGTTACGGTCATTCCTTGGGTTCGTCGGATACTACCGTCGCTTCATTCCTAACTTTGCCACCCTTGCATCTCCACTGACAGACCTTACCAAGGCAAAGCTACCCAATCGGATTGTATGGGGAGACAGTCAAGAGGAAGCGTTCAAAACACTGAAGTCTCGTTTGGCCTCTTCTCCGATACTCCAACTGCCAGACTGTAACCGACCATTCTACCTCCGTACTGATGCCTCAAACGTGGGGATTGGGGCTGTTCTCCTTCAGGAATCTGAAGAAACTGGATAAAAGTTCCCAGTCAGCTATGCTAGTCGCAAACTTCTCCCCCGTGAAAAGTCCTATGCTACTGTAGAAAAGGAGGCGCTTGCCATCGTCTGGAGTGTTCAGAAGTATGAGCCGTACCTGTACGGTCGTGAGTTCATTCTTCAAACAGATCATCAGGCCTTGATGTACCTTCATCGAGCAAAACAAACCAACTCCAGAATCATGCGTTGGGCGCTGACCCTTCAACCCTATCGGTTCCGAGTAGAGAGCATAAAAAGCTCTGAGAATGTAGGGGCCGATTTCCTCAGCAGGGCGGATGTAGGTGAAGCGTAAACCTCCCAAATTAGAATCGCAAGGATGATTTTGTTTTGCTTTTTTCAACAACAAAAAAAATATATATATTTTTTTTTTTTCTGTAAGGAGGGGAGAATTGTCAGGTGTGAACCCCTTTCTTACTGTTACAAAAATCCAGTAACTCATTATCTTTGTAGCAGCTAGGTATTTTGTTCTTTTATTGCAGGATCTGCAGAGTGAGGAGCTACATTTTGATTTGTTATGCAAATTAGCATCTCTAGAAAGTGTCAGAGAGCTTGAGTGATTCTGAATAGAAGAGAATGTGCATTAGCTGTGTAATTTAGGAGTGTAAGTGCTTGACTTTGGGTGTAACCAGCATTGACACTCTGCCTAGTTGTCTTTAGAGAGTTAAGACCTGTGTCTTAGCTTTGGCTACCTGTGTAGCTCGGCCAGACGGCCAATTCACCTTTAAAGGACCAAGCCTGAATCCACAAGTCAATTTGTAAGTGGAAATTACTTTTCTTTTCTGATAACGGTAGTGTAAATGGACTGAGGTTGTAAAAGAGAGTTTTAATGGTCACTATGGAAAGGTAGCATGGATTTTGTGATAATTGATAAACCGACTTATTTCTGTGCATTAATTATTTGAAAATGCCATGCAATTTCATCATTATAATCTGTAATTTTATAGATTTTTAAAAGTAAGAAAAACAAATGATTATTGTAGGTACTATTCTTGTGTTTTAGCATTTCATTACCTGAAAATTATTGAGAACTAGTTACTTGTACATGTGAGGGTTTATTACAATTTTCAGGTAGCTCCTTTTTCATGGGGTCTCAGCTTTACCTCGATCACATCTCTGGCTACCAGCGTGGATTGAGACTCAACCGTGGAGCCACTTCAGTGGGCCTTTCTGTGTGGGAGCATCTTTGACTATGTGACTGAATTCCTGCTATCTTTGTGGAACAGCAGGAAATATACAACTTCGTGGGTCGGCTTTGTGGAACTGTGTGGCAGATGCTCATGAACCCCGTCAACTTAGTAATCATCATCACCGATCATCAATAAAAGACAGATATCACGGACCCTAGAACACCATTTCAGGTGTCGCCAGCTACGGGGTAAGACTGTTCCTTGTTCTTCCCAATTTTCAAGTCAGTTCTTCTGAGACCGTCAACACAGATAACAATTGGACACGATTGGACTCAAAACTCTTCCCAAATGCTTATTCGTCATGCGGACACTTTCAATTTAAACAGGATTATCGATGGTTTGAATGGGACAAAGGACTGATTAACTCTTTCACCTGTTTTTTTTGTAATTAAATCATTTTGGTGTTTTAACTGAAACCTACGCCTAAAAGTCTGTGAAAGCATACTGTATGTATTAGATTATTTCTGTCTATTTGAGAATAGTCAACCATTGCCGGCATAAGAGTATTTTAATTTTGATTGTTTTCTTCTTGAGATCTCTGTAGAATGTCAGATGTTACAAACAGATATTATGATTTTCTGTTTTACTTCCACTTTGTGGATCAAGAGACTCCCACAGAAATGGGATTGGATTAAAATAGACACATAAACCGTATTTCCTTATTGTTGACTGCTTATTTTGCTGTGTTCTGGCTCAAACCTGACAACATATACCATGCAAAGAAACCCTTCCAATAAAATGATAATCCGATCTTAATTTACCATTTCATCAATAATATACGCTCAATTTCCTTACAGATTCAAAACACGGGCACGATGATTGGGCTATATGCATTTTCAATCTGTATAGTGTAATGTACAACAACAACAACAACACAACAACAACAATAACCCCTAAAAAACTGCAAATGAAAGATATAAGATAGATTATGTAAAACATACGTTCATTCTTGTGTTGTCCTCTGCCCCTGCCCTATGGAAGGAAATATCAGATTATTTGGTAATTGACTTTTAAGCGCACTTCGAACATCAATCATCAATAATTCCGATTCTGTAATTTGATAATGCATTTGATGATTGTCAATTCTAAAAGCAACATCTTTAGTTGTTTTGTTTTGCATTGTTTTGTTTTGTTTTGTTTTGTTTTGCTTTTTTGCAAAGTTTCAACCTTTATAAAGGATTGCCTTTAATGGAAGCGGAACAAAAAATGCACGAGGGGATCCGACAATTCATAAGGAATGAGAACCTGTGAAAATGAAATCACTTTTTATACGGACTCCGAAACTATGACTCTTTACAGGACTATGTACTGGAACGGACAGACTACCAAGGGAGTACATTTACAAATATCTAAAACCGATTACATAAATATGTTTCATTATGGAACTCAATGAAACAGAACATGGAGAAGTATAGTCCACCTTTGGCACTACACATCATCATGGCCGCGAATTTTCCAATGGGAGGAAATCTCTATAAGTGGGCTTCCTTACCATGCTTATATTTTGTCTGATAATTATCCTAATGTTCTTCTTCTCTTTTACTCAGTTCAACTTTGGAGTTGCAACCCCGCTTTGGAGATTCGTTGATTCCTACAATCAAGTTTTCCAGCCACAACTATTTTTTGTCATTGTAAGTAATTTTTTTTTTCCTCTCCTGCTAGTTTCCAGGTATGAAGGCTATCATGTATCTCTTTTACTGAACTTCAGTTACAAAACATTTGTGTTAGAAACCCCTCCATTTTAAGAATATTTCTACTTTCGATATGCTTTTTGGTCTGACGAAAACTTTAGAGTGGACATTGAGTGACAGAGCTACATTGGTTATCGTCGCCTTCCCGGAAAAAGGCCACTAACGCGCACGTGCACGAAATGTACGTTTTCGAGAAAAACGCGATTGAAGTTTTGACCTTATTTTGAGCTTTTAGCAGCTAGTGTATTATTTTTTCGTCCTAACTCTCAAACTTTCTGACAGAGCAAGATTTTTTCTTCAATGATATTTTGTGCTTTTATTTAAAACACTCTAAAGGTTTTCTAATCATTAGCATTTAATCCCTAACGGCAAATCGGTCTGTGCGCGTAAGCACATTGAGTGAGGAGCAATTCACGTGCTCGCGTAATTTTGTTTTTTGGCTTATTATGTCATAATGACGTCAAATTGAGGTTCGAGAATGATACGAGAAGAAAGCTTGTGACATACTTTTTTCCATTTCTGCAATGAAAAAAAATGGCGGGAAAAGTGAGAAAAGGTCGATAACGGCCTTTTTCCGGGAAGGCGACGTTATGGAAGTCAGCTCCTCTTCATTTATGTGGTTTTTATATACAATTTGCTCTCCTGTACAAAAGTTTGTATTCTGTCATTTATATTTTTACATTAAAATTTCTTCTCAACCTATATTTCATGATTGTCCCGATGGGGTCTGACGAAGTTCTGCATAGCCTGACGACTCTAAATCTATGGGCTCATTGCATCTACTTCCTTCGAACAAATAGTCCAGACAGTCAGCAGAGGAGAGAGATGTCGATTTCCCTTTCTTGAAAGGCTTGGCGTACAATGATTCAACCGGGATATCTGGATCTGGTTCAAGTACGGTAACTTTTCCCTCTTCACTTCGAGAATCATTATCCACTCGATCATCTCGTTTGCCCGGCTGGCCCAAAGCATTGATTTCAGGTCCCTTACGGAGATCCGCACAGGCCCCTGGACACGAGACGTACGTTGCATCATCACAAAAATTAGTGGCCGATGTACCGTGATACTGATTTGTGTCAGTCACAGTGTGGTAGATGCTCTCGGAGTCCTTCTGCACATCGGTTGTTGAACAGCCCTTATGTTCGCTTGCAGGCCTTGCAGGTGGGCAGTTCTCTGTCTGGTCACACTTTGACGTCACCATTGCAAATGCATTCGCCTTTCCAACTTCTGCAGAATGTATTCTTTGGCTATCTGCCCCGTGATTCCAGGCTCCAGGTTGTCCTCTTGGCGGTAATGCTGGTGGATGGACAAGTACTTCAGAGACATCTCCATGATAGTCATCTCCTTCATTAGCATTCTGGACTTCTGGAATGGGGTGCAAATGGCTACCACTTGGCGAGTTGACTGAAAGGGATGCTGCATGTATATTGACAGTCGATGATGTTGCGAGATCCTCTCTTCGGTCAGAAGCAAGATCATTTCCACGTCGGTCGTACCGGTAATATTGCAGTCTCAAGTTATTCCCATCATCTATATTCATTCTTTTGTGGGCTAGAAACAAACATGTCGTAATGTTTAATAGTATTGAAACGCTTGCTACTATGCACAAGAGCGTAGAATAATTCAACGGTGTGTTAGATTCACATTTATCACCATCTGTTTCACCATTGGGTCCTTTTGACACGGGATGAACTGGAGTTTCATTCCACATGCTCCATACTGCAGTTGTAGATTCATCTGTGGAATAGTACCTATAATATGTAGCTTGTGTAGTCACAGATAGGTTCGGTGTGATGCTAGCTGCAGTAGTAGGCCTATAAGATGAGCGATCAAATTTAGTATTTGGTTCACATCCAGGATTAATGCTAAATTGTGTCTGCAACCAGGATTCTCTGACTTTAGCAGTATAACAAGTGTCAGGTTTATTTAGCTTGACCTTTGTTATACTACTTATATTTATAAAGCCTCTTGTTTCTATACCACATATAACTGTTAAACTATTGCCATTAGCCATGAGGGTGTCTACAATAGTTGGCTTGAGCGAGTGCAGCTTCAGAGTTTTAAAATCATTACTTATAAGCCATACTTCCAACTGCTTCTCTCCGCAGCCGAATAACGAATCTGCAGTCATGACAATACTATTCATCCCAATGTATCTAGGGTACCCACAGAAGTTAGATTTTTGCGATGTCCTCAAAACACATTTTTTAGGGACAAGTGCACTTGTCAAAATACCATTCAAACTGATTACAGATTTTACCAGGTTATATACACTGTAAGCCTGTGAGTTGTTTAAATTATTGTTTAGTGTGGAATTCACGTTAACCTCAGTACCATTGTCCATCATTATAATCTGAAGTGAAGTTGCTACGTAACTGTGTAACATCGCTCCGCATGACAATTCGATTTCCCGAGAGTTTTTTCTCCAATTCATACCACAAGTTGGCTGCTGGGAAATTATTTGATGTACAGAAAGGTTCAAAGCCAAAAGTCTATAAAAAAGAATAGATGACATGTTTCTCAAAGAGGCATAATATGCTTCTGAATCATCTGCTTCTAGGTCATGGATTTGAAATGTATATTTCGACTCCTTTAAAGAAAGTTCGAATGAGTAAGAGTGAGTAGAATTGCAACCATCTAAGGAACATCTTCCGATTGCTTTTTCTCCTTTATCCAAAATGAAATGCTCATTGGATTTCAAGATATTATTTAAATGACAGGTTATTTCCACACTACTCCTCATCGGTTTTGTAATTTCCTTTTCTCTGGGAAAGCACTTAAATGACGCTCCTGTGCAGAACACACTTACATGGATCACTGCGAGGGCGAGCAAAATGTTGGAAAGCATTTTGAATTCCGTGAAAAGTAGATCAAATTCGTAAAACGATTCTGTTTCCTCACACTGTGTATATCGCTCGATCTGGGTCTGGCTTTGGTCTCAATTCTCGATAAGCAATGGCAGCTCATCCCAGGAAACGCTCAAATGTATAAGTCTTTTGACTGTGATGGAAACATTTACTTATCAACATTTTAACCAACGGTGATCTGTCTTGAGATGTGGTGAGCGTGTGTTTTAATAGAGCATGAATATTTATCATGTAGAGAATAGTTACTTTAGCCAATGATGGCACGGTGGGCGTGGAAATCATCCTTGCACCAAATGTGGGCGTGAGGGTCGAATAAACTTGCTGGTCGAACCGAAAGCCGAAGTTGATCATTCTACCAGGAATACTATCCTCAGGGCTTTATCAGGACAACCCTAAATTCTTTCATATCTATTGTGATGGCAAAAGTACCCTTCCACTATAAAAAAAAATGTCAAGACTGAAGGAAATCAAACATTCCACCAACATGCCAAGCGGCTTGAGACCCCTTCTCAATACAACCTTATCTTAAATTGGACTGCTGATCAGTAGAGTATTCAAAAATTAGTGATCAGTGCCTGATTGTCCACCGAAACTATGCTTATGATTTTTTTAAAAAAATAGGGAGAGAAAAAGCAGAAGTGTGTAGATGACACCCCCCCCCCCCACCCAGACGGCCTTCTCGGAGCGCCCGGGGAGGGGTCTAGGGGGCACAGTGGCTCTCCCTCTCTTTTACAAGTACCCCATTTTAACCGCAAAATAACCATTTTCATTTATAAAAAAGTGCCCCCTTTACACGTCTGATAAGTGCCACTTTTTCATATCTGATAAGTGGTCCATTTTAAATTTGTTATAAGTGTCCTTTTCCTTTTCAATTGTTGTGGATTTCTCCTTCAGAAGAGATGCCAAGTCTCACGCATAAAGCGTGACAGTCAAGCGTCGGGGCTCTTTCTCACGCTCACATGCCCGACACCCTTTTCTCGCCTAATAGCCTGACTGGAAAAAGAAATTATTTGAGCACCAAAATATTTCATTTGCTTTCATTTGATTTTTTTTAATGTGACATTTGAGGTCCCAAAACCTGAATGATATTTATTTTAATCGATGAAGTGAGCATTTTCAATTATCTGCAGTCCAATATGTTTTAAACTGTTTCATGAAAGAGATTATGGGTTGTGGTTTCCTGATCTACCTCATAAACTTCAAGGTTAATTTTGGTCAGTGGTGAATTTTTTTGAAGCCAAAAATGTTAGAAAGTGCGGGATTTAAAAAAAAAAAAATTTGCCCCGATTTTCTGCTTCTTCAGGTGAAAGCTCTTAAAAATACACGCCATGTAACCAGAATTCTGTCAGTACCGCCTCAGTACTCAGTGAGCGGTTCTTGGCTACCGGTGCTGCCTGAAGGCTGAACTTCGGGATAGGAGTCCAGCAGAAACTGCCTCACTCAGGTGCTAATTTCAAAATTTTTAATAAATAACTGAACGCAGCATCATGGAACAATAAACATGCTGGATCATTTCAAAGTTTTTCAAATTTCAAATTTGGGACCCTCTTTTTTATGCATAAGCCAAAATAGTCATCAAAATCACATTATTTAGAGCTTTAACATGCTAAAGCTCCTTATATCAGAGGGGACCCCCCCCCCCCCCACACACACACACTACCCCATGGATCGTTTCGCTTCAACTTCACTATGCTGATGGTTCATTTAGCTATCCAGCGGCATTGTTTGTTTGTTTGTTTGTCTGTTTGTCTGTTTTGGTAGTGCGCCACTTATGATAATGAGATAAACATTAACCATGTTAACGCATCAAAAACAGAGTAGCATATCCATTCTGATAAAAAAAAATAGTTCACAAATAGTTCACAAATCAAAAGAGTTTTGACTAAAGCTGCCCATACATACTTGTGACGATACGTTTTGCACTAACCTTATAAGAATTTGATTGGCCCCCACCTTTTGACGCCAGGAGGCAAAAACAAACCAACAAACAAACAAAATGCTTTTTGCCTCGTTGGGTTACCCCCCCCCCCCCCCCGGCTTCATATACAATCCACTGACGGGTAAAAACAAACATTCCAAACTGTGGGAGTTTATCGCAGTGGTTAATTTGCCCCTTCAAATGGGAAGAATCCTTAAGAAAGAAAATGAGGCTCTGATTAGATGTTTTATATCTTGTACAACCTTTTTCATCTGATAAGTGCCCTAAATACCTTTTGAAAGCCATACGCCCCACCACAGTATGAATTCTTCAAGCAGGGAGCAGAAGAAGAACAACGGCTCCCAACACGTAGTGCCCCTAAATCAAAGCAACCATGATCTTTCCTTCTACTATCCCAAAGCTACCTTTCCACACCCGCTCGCACTTAAAATATACCTCTCCATTGTATCAAACCGAGCACACCTGGGGGTGTCACATAAAACATACAATCAATCTTACGATTGATATCAATCGTAAGGCTATGGCAAACCATGTACTAAAGAGATACAATTGACTGTAAGATTGATTGTATCTCTTTATGTTACACCCACCAGGATTGGTATGGTGTGACCTTTATAAAGACCTCGTGGATTCTTTATTTATGAGACTATGAGGTTAAACAAGCAACAACAACAACAAAACAGTTTGATTACTTTCTGGAATAATTTAGTTTTTTAAATGGCAAAGTGAAAAGAACAAACGTGATGTGGCAGGCCCTTAAAATGAGTTTGTTTTTGGCATTATCATTATATCACTGGAAGTTGTGTAAAGACTGTGGTGTTTACTATTACAACAGGAAATTCTTGAATTCTTTTTCGGGTTGGCTATAGATCCGCAATACCATGAATACGGAAACAGTCCAGGCAGAGGACTAGAAAGATTCGTGGCCGTTCGTGGCCACAGACAAATCGATTTTCATTTGGGTTTGGTACCAGTCGCTGACTTCTACATAGGCCATTGTAACTTTCCTGTTTCAAAGAATGATTAGTAGTGTAGAAATACTGCCTTCGTTTCTTTTAAGTGCCAAGTCGAAAATACGAATCCATTCATTAACCTGTCACTCTTGTGGAATATAAACGGTTCTCCACTTGATCACAACAGGCTTGTCAAGAACTCTCGAGTAGAAACTGGAATAGATAGATGTCCTTTTCTAAACCATCTTCTCATGGCACGAAAGGAAAAAAAATTTCATTATCAATCATGTTCATATTATTGATCTGCTAGGGTGGTAGGCTCGTTAGGCACGCTAGGCAGGGAGTGTATGTTGTCTTATTCAATAAACTTGCTAAAGTTTCGCAAAAGTTTAGAACATGTAGAAAGTTAACTGCAAAACAAAATAATATTAATTTTGAAAGTGTGACAAAAAGCTACCAGAACTTTACAGATTTACAAGTACATGCCATTGCATTGCTTATCTGGTTTGGTACCAGCGTAGAAATACTGTCTTCGTTTCTTTTTCAGTGCCAAGTCGAAAATACGAATCCTATCATTAAACTGTCACTATTGTGGAATATAAACGGTTCTCCACTTGATCACAACAGGCTTGTCAAGAACTCTCGAGTAGAAACTGGAATAGGTAGATGTCCTTTCTAAGCCATCTTCTCACTGCACGAAAGGAAAAAACATTTCATTATCAATCATGTTCATGTTATTGTTCTGCTAGGGTGGTAGGCTCGTTAGGCACGCTAGGCAGAGAGTGTATGTTGTCTTATTCAGTAAACTTGCTAAAGTTTCGCAAAAGAACATGTAGAAAGTTAACTGCAAAACAAAATAATACTAATTTTGAAAGTGTGACAAAAAGCTACCAGAACTTTACTGATTTATAAGTACATGCAACTGAATTTCTTATCTAGTTTTGTTAGGAGGCACTGATCATATGTTTGCGTGCAAATGACAACTAGAACTATTTTACAATGATAGGGATAAAGAATTTTACGAACTCACGGTAAGAGAAAACAATCTAGCGTGAATCTTCTGATCAGTATTCTTTTCTCTCTCTCTCTCTCTCTCTCTCTCTCTCTCTCTTTCCGTTTTTATTCTTCTGCCATGTGTATCCTGATTATGCAATACACCGAAACATGTCGCATAGAAAATTGATCACAGTAATGTATATTTCAGTTATAATACCAAATTACGTATTATGATAAAAGCCGCGTAAATGTCATCATATATTGACAAAGGCTCACAGCTGAAATTTGAACGCACTCATTTTATCATCTAAAAATTAAATCATCAGTTGTTGAATTGTTCACTTTTCTTTACTTGTTCACCAACCGACTCGCAACGTTTTTTCCTCATATACCAGTATACAAGCGTCATGAGTGATATCGTACTTGGAACGTCGTCTCGATAATCCACTGCAACAATGTTAAAAGAGACCCACTGAACATGTTGAATTAGGCTATATAAACTCAGTCAAAGATTATTCTCATGAGTTTATCATCTTTCATTTTCAAGTATTTAGTAGATATTCGGGACATTCTGCCGACTAAATTCGTTGTCGAAAACCAATATTGCCACTATCACGGCGCAGTCACTTTGCTCTAGATGCCCCTGTGTGCAGTTTTAATCTTGATCTGAAGGGAAGTGAACAACTATGAATTATGGTCGTTTGAACATTTTTGAACGCAGGGCTGATCAATGAGGGCGAGTCGTGTGTATTGTTGTAGCGCCATCTAACCTCAAAGCATTGTACTTCCCGAAATACATGACAATTTTCCCACTTTTAACAGAGTGTTATGAAGACCAAAGCATACGTTGACACTTGGATGGATTCGGGGGGAGGGGGTGGGGAGAGAAAATTCCGAATGATGAGCAAGTAAAAATGTAAAACTTTGAAGAATATGATAATCATGTACCTAATAGCTAACTAGTAATTAAGTCCAATTTGATGAATTCCACTCGCCATTTAACAAGAAGTTATTCCAAATCTCTAAATCTATGTAAATTTTCACTGGCCCAAAACTAAAAAAAAAAAAAACACTGCAGGCAAGTTCATGATTCAAGATTCAAGATTACTTTATTTCTGTTTTTTACTAGTACAAAACACAGAAGTAAAAAAAAAGTCATTACAAAGTATATCAGTCAAGCAAACATAGAAACATAAAAAGTGCTGAAGATATAGTAAATAACATCATTCCATGACTGATAAACTAATGTGTTTTAGACGTTCTTTATTCGAAAAACAGTTAATAAAATAGTTTCATAATATCATAATACACAAAGTATAAGACAATTACAATATCTTAGAGAACTAAGAGCAGAGCTAAAGAGCAGAGATTTTTATAATTTGCATGTCCAAAAAGTAAAATTACTGTATAGTATATGGTCATCATATCATATAAATTTATAAATAACGTTTTTTTTTTCCTGTTTCACTTCATTCAAAGGTGGATCCAAGACTCTCTGCCTTGTAAGGGGGAGGGGGGGGGGGGTTACAAGTTCGAAAACTTCTGACAAGCAAATGGCTATCACAATTTAGTGTCACCAGCTTTCATAATTTGTACAACTATTTATCATGGTTTTATTATGGTATGGGAAATAAATACGAAATGAAATTTTAAAAAAAATGAATAGTAATATCCGTGGCACAATTACACAAATATAGAATGTGGTTTTGCCTTTCTTGCGCCCCCCCCCCCCCCACACCCACAAGATTTCCTTCATTTTCGATGAAAACCAATTGAAAGTGCATTACCAAATAACTGGAGGGGTCGTTAAGTATCATTGATAGCTTCCTTAAAATAGCTGGGTTATTATGAGTGCCACTATATGGACTTTCAAAACACGCGTAATATGTAAAAGAATTCACTTGCTTTTGTTACAGAGAGTTGAATGTACAATACAAAATGATGGAATTTTCTCCTTTTTTCTAATATAGTATTTTATCTACCGATTGATATGATTAAAAACAGCGTATTCGTTTGAACAGCTATCTTTACTGACTTTATCAAAAATATGTATACATGTGTATTCACCTGACAAGTAAATGTACTTTCAAACCGACCAATATGCTGCCAAAATACGCTGCCAGACAGATGTGTATGTGTTTATCCTTATTCCCTCTGTGTACATCGAAGTCCAATGTGTTAGACTGAGCTCGGTTATATTTTTAGATATGAAAATACCCCTGTATGTTTACTGCTAAACAATGGTTTTGTGAGCTTTGTAAAAGGATTGAGAGATACATCTAGTTGTTGCACAACTGCACCTACAAGAATGTGGCCAAGGAGAGTTTTTCAAGGCTATTTTGGCATGTTTAGAGGGAAGAAAACGTTTGGATGGAAAGAAACAGAGATTTTGATATACGTGTTACACTTTGAATAAATATAACTGATTTTCATCATATTCATTTCTCATGTTACCATTGTTGACATTAACATTACCATAAAAATCATTACTTTACATGCAGTTTATATCACTATGATCTTTTACATTCATATTATTATTCTAATATCAGAATCTGTTTAATAATCATGATAATGACTATAATTATTATATTAAAAAATCACTGTCATTATTGGTGTTGTTGGATATTGACACCACCTCCATCATCATCATCATAACTCACTCAACACCAATGACTCGACGCCGTTTTATCCTACACGCTACCTGTTTCTGGAAATCAACGCCAAGTTAGTCGTATCTTTGTCCGCCAACTACGGAGATGACTCTAATCTTTCTAAACCGTTTCACGAAGAGCATGCTAGCTAAATCTCGTGATTCGATGAGCAAATGTGACAACACATAGCCTTGATCACAATCACACATATATTTTGTGAACAAGAAATTATCAGAACTGCAGTTATTTGAGTGATCTGGTGAGGGCAAAGCTTAGAAATAGTAGCAGGGGGTTATAGATTCAAGATATTTTCAAAGAATGCAGATTACACCAAAGAAAAACTTACAAGATTTTGTTTTTAGTAATTAAGTTCATTGTCGTTTTGAACGTAAGATGGGTACCCCGGGACACTAGATTTGCAAAATAAACCCTTACGTTCATGATCGGAAAATGGAGGCAAATTAAATATTTATCCAGCGTCACGTCTTGACCAAAACGTTGATATGCATAATTTTGGCAAATTACAAGCTAAAATATGTGTCTTAAAAAGTATTTTGTTTAAAAATCTACGATATAAATTATCTTTGAATGAATATGGGTCTGAAATCTACAGACTATCCCTTTGACTATGCCTTGCCTGACGTGGCAGAATTGCGTTCTTTTGAGAGATGTTACAATACCGGGAGAAACCCCCTAGGAAACCTTTTTTTGCAGGTCGTTTCATATGAAACATGAAATATGATATTTATACATGGGCAAGGATGAATTACTGATTGCAGGAACCCTTTGAACAGATAGATTTGATTTTTTTTTTTTTTTTTTTTTTTTACCTCTATGTAACTTCCATTTTGGCCAGCCATAATCTACAAAAATTAGTGGCATGTGATGGCGCTGCATATCAACGAAAAATGATATGACAGGGTCAAAGGCGTCATAAGTTATTAGTCGGGATGTTGGCGTTGATCTTGGCAAACACGGCTTCGTGAAACACGTAGCAGACAAATAGCCAGCTAGCGGCGATCTTAGCTGAGAAGTTGACTTATGACGGTTTCGTGAAACGGGCCCAGCTCTCTAAGTATCCTACAAGTGCTCTTTTTTTTCCATTTCTTTGATTCTCACAATTTACCTTAATCTTATTTTCCTATGCCCATGTGTGTTTAATTTTTCTCCTTCTTGATATATATTTATTTGCACTGTTTGTGTTTAAGATGGATGTATGCAAGAATATTTTAATGGAAATGAATAAATCAATTGAATTTTTTATGAAAAAAAAACAATGTATAAATTTGGAAACAAAACTTAGTAGGAATAAATTTTTAGAGGGGCAAATGAGAAGCTTTCGCACAAGAACGAGACTACCCATCCTGTCTGTATTCGCTTCATTTCCTGATTATGCAGTTATCAAAAAATGATTGCAAAAATTAGTTGCTTGTAGTCTTGAACTTTCAGTTAACAGTTTATTGGATTTGTGAAGAAAGTGCGATGATCGGGGAATTCTTTATCAATTCACAACATTCTTAACGGATTTGCAGACAATTTCACTCATTTGTTTCTCTAATCTTATTGAAAACACTTACTAAATTTTACACTCGAATTCCACTTTTAGTATCACGTGAAAAATTTATATTTCCGAGTCAGAGTGACCTGGTATGACATCGTCATCAGGCTCGCTCTCAAAGGTCACATGTGGAATTTTCCGATCTTTCCGGATCCTACGCACACCACAGGCACCGGCAATGAGTATGACAATGGTTGAAACTCCAGCAAAAAGTAGGGCTCCAAAGACGGACAGTCGTATTCCTGGATCTGTAAACAAAGATTTTAGAAAAATCCGCATCTCTTTTTCTTTATACACCGGTTAAACAGTGACAAAATAGAATTCATTCAAAAGCTTTCGGATGGGATAGAACTACCTACCTCGTTCAAAAGCATGCAGGATGCAGAATGGTTTATTTTTGAAGCCTATAGACATACTGTCTTTCAGTGTTGTTTTATGATAACACTGACCACCGAAATATCACATCTTCGATATTATGTTTCATGAAAGAGTTTTGGACAAAACGTAATAATGATGATGATGGTGATGATTATGACTGATACACAACAGACATATGCCATGATGATAAATACTAATACTAATAAACCTTGACATAACAATACCAACAGTAATAGCAACAACGATATCATAACAAGAATAATATCAAGAACAATAATAATAACAATGATAATACATCTAATAAGAAATAATCGTGTGAAACGGTAACAGAAATTTTAAAAAAGACGTTGGGGTGACTCACAACATAAGATTCCATTGTACTTTATACCATCTGGACACACCCCTGTTGATGTATAGTGAAGATCGCAATTGGATACATACGATGTAAAACCACATGTAATTTTACCAACCATCATTGGTAGGCCCTCTGTAATCAACGATTTGGTTTTCTACAAAGAAAAACAAATAATAAAGTCACACAATAACAAAATGATAGCTTGTGAGGCCTTAATTTCAAACGTACTGACGGTAAAATCAAATGGGTAACAACCGTAGGATCGTATAAAAAGGGTCAACTATAAATAAAAGTTCACGGAACTAATGGTTGAGTTTTGATCTTTAATAGAATACCCATTCCCTTTCAAATTGATCAGTTAGCATTCTAATATGAACTACATTTTGTGGAATTGTAATTCCGAACATGGTTATGCTTGGCAGTGAATTAAATAGGTGCTATCTTGTCTTGTATGCTGAGGGAATTCACGTTCACAGAAACCCCACGGTCAGCAAAAGAAATCAGTGTTAAAACATGAGAAACCTTTTTCTTGCTATCTCCATGGACTCGATTCACTGTAAAAAATAAAAAATAAAAAATAGAAAGAGAAAAAAAAAGAGGAAATCGCTGATATTACTCCAAAAATGTTCTTCAACGAATTGCCTTGATTATTTTAAGTAAACATTACATTGTAATTTCTAAGTAGAACTTACTTATTTTGCTTACTACGTTTTCACTCTGTTAACTTGGGTTACATTAACGTAAAATAGCTTAAGTGTTGTAATCCTGATAGATTTTTTTTTAATATGACATGCACGACTGAACATGAACATCTATTTTGTATACCCATCCAACATTCACTGATATCATTTCAACTTCCACCATCTGCAATTACTCTTAACTATGTGCGCTTTTATAGTTTGGCACATACTGAACGGGTTCCGAATTTTCTATACATGTATATACTTGCTCGTTGCATCTTAAACAGAAAATTGGTTAGCAATTTCCTGAAAAATCAAGGTTTGATTTACTCTGAATTCAGCGACAATTCAAAATGTTCATATTTATGCTTAATTAAATTAAGAAATATTTCATACATTTTATATCGTCATTCAACCAAAAAAATGTGGGTTTTTTTACTCTTCAAAATTTAAAATGATTAATTTGATCTCAATGAATATTTATGAGATTATGTTAATTCTTAAATTAAGCACTTTAAGTGCAATCTGCATAAATTGTTAGAGTTATACGTATGATTTCTTATCTTTCCGTTGATGCCTACAATCAATGAGTTGATTTCTTAATTTAATATTACTGAATTGATACAAGTTCAAATTACCTGAATGTTTTGTCTTTAATTCTACTTTTAAATTTTATATATATTTTAGTTGATTAAAAGTTTGAGTTTGTAAAATTCGTTAAATTCGTATCGAATGCGTAAGGGGCACAACCGCGATTGGCTCTGTGTACAAAATCAATGAAAGATATGAGATATGCCCTGATATTGTTCCATTTACTTATTCTAGATCAATAAAATAAAGCATGGATACATGGAAAGATAAGGTGAGACAATTGCCAAATCTTACAGATGAAGGTATGATTTAATTGTGTAATTTCGTTGCTTTTCCCCCTTAGTTTTGTCAATAAAAGTTTGACCGCAGCATGGCGGCCCCACTGCTGGCTCTGTCCCACTCGCGGTACTGCACTGCCGCAGTAAAAGGGAGCCATAATACCTTGTTTACATGTTTCCACTCATTAAATTGTACGCCAAACTACATAATAATAATGTTTCTTGACTTCAAAGTCCATTCTGTTGATGTGTTTTTTTATCCACTGCCGACGAATTCCTTCACATTCCTTACGGAAACCTGTGTAGGGCGTACGGCTTCCCACACAAACAGGCTACATGGGTCAAAGGTGAGTGAATTTCGCACTCAGTCAGCTTCCAATTCTTAAGCCTTCTCCAATTGTGGCATTTGAGCACAGCACAGCTGCGACCTGAACTTCCCTGATTATTTCTCATTGCCAACATTAAAAGAAATCTGCATATATTGGTCTAAATAGACAAAAATCGAACGAATGTACATAACGCGCTATTGATTTGTGTACGATGAAAGCTGGGGTGCACACTGCAGTAGATCGACCAGTCTGCTGCCCTCTCGCATTGTGGTATTGGTCTATAATTAATCAACATGATGACAATGGGGTAAGATTGGCCAGGAGGATGAAATACTGTAACAAGAAAGAACAAAGGGTCTGTGTGCGTCTTTGTGGATTCAGACAAGGGAAGAGGCTTGAAATTTCGTGAGAAGGTAAATGAATTAAATAAAGGATTTATATTCGACAAACAATAAACAATATCACGGCCATTCTTATTATCATTAATATAATTTATATATATATGTATGTATATATATATATATATATATATATATATATATATGTGTGTGTGTGTGTGTGTGTGTGTGTGTGTGTATATATATATATAAAAATATTCTAACATATACATGCATCCAAAGCATTCGCTCGGATCCAGCTGAGGTGTGCGGCAGGCCATTGATCGAAACTCAACTGCCACCGACAAAGGAATTAATTAGTGAGGGTTGAAGATTTGTCAGTCTGTCGGTTAAGCGAATTTGGAGTCGCCGAAACCACTGGCCCGCCTCCGTGGTCTAGTGGTTAAGGCATTGGCGTTCATAGCCGAAGGCCCGGGTCCGATTCCCGGCGGAGACATTTTTTCAACCTTTGCAAAATTTTCAAAATGGTAGGACAGCTCTGGGGAACTTTGATTCATGCTACGCTATTATTCTCTCAATTGATCTCACGTGTATTTATTTCCACGAGAGTTGCTAAAGCTGTTGTATATGTTATCTGATCACAAAGGTTAATTATTCCAACATCCGCTCGGATCCAGCTAAGATGTGCGGCAGGTCATTGTTCGAAACTCATCTGCCACCGACAAAGGAATTAATTAGTGAGGGTTGAAGATTTGTCAGTCTGTCGGTTAAGCATGCTACGCTATTATTCTCTCAGTTGATCTCACATATATATATATATATATATATATTGTGACGAAACCGGTTGACTAGTATCTTGCTGCCCAGCAGCCAAATCTGTCAGGATGCCTGCTGCTGGTAGGCTACCAAGTGCTTGTGAACTACCACCGGGCAGCTACAGTCTGCTTGCATACGACCAGACCACAACAAGGTCTGCAGTAGACGACCAGACCACTACCAGGGGAACGTTTCATGAAGAGTTTTGTCGGCGATTTTCACTGACTAATTTGCTTTCACCCAATCAGATGCGAGGATTTTCAGTAGCTTATAACATTTGTCGGGGATTTCCACCGACAAAACTCTTCATGAAACGTTCCCCATGTCTGCAGTAGACGACCAGACGACCAGACCTGCTGCCAGACCATCAGATACGATCAGACCAATGGGCAAACCCTGGTATCGTCTTTTGCTGGAGTGCAAAAGACCAAACACATTAAATTCTACCCACGGTCGTAGCCTGAGACTAGAAGTCCATCTGTTTCAACATTGGGTTCTTTTGACACGGGATGAACTGCTGCTGCTGTTGTAGATTCATCTGTGGAAAAGTACGAAAAATCTGTAACTTGTTGTCACAGATAGGTTCGGTGTGATACTAGCAGTAGTAGGCATATAAGATGAGCGATCAAATTTAGTGTTTGGTTCACATCCAGGATTAATGCTAAATTGTGTCTGCATCCAGGATTCTCTGACACGAGCAGTATAACAAGTGTCAGATTTATTTATCTTGATCTTTGTTATACTACGTATATCTATAAAGCCTCTCGTTTCTATTCCACATATAACTATAAAACTATTGCCATTAACCAAGCGGATGTCTACAAATGTTGGCTTGAGCAAGTGCAGTTTCAGCGTTTTACAACCATTACCTATAAGCCATACTTCCAACTGCTTCTCTCCGCAGCCAAAATGCGATACTTCAGTCATGACAGTATTCATCCCAATGTATTGAGGGTACTCACAGAAGTTAGATTTTTGCGATGTCCTCAAAACACATTTTCTAGGGACAAGTGCCCTTGTCAAAATAGCATTCAAGCTTGTTACAGATTTTACCAGGTTATACACGATGTAAGCCTGCGAGCTGTTTAAAGTATTGTTTAGTGTTGAATTCACGTTAACCTCAGTACCATTGTCTATCATCATAAGCTGAAGTGAAGTTGCTACGTAACTGTATAACATCGCTCCGCATGACAATTCGATTTCCAGAGAGTTTTTTCTCCAATTCATACCACAAGTTGGCTGCTGGGAAATTATTTGATGTACAGAAAGGTTCAAAACCAAAACTCTGTTAAACAGAACGGATGACGTGTTTCTCAAAGAGGCATAGTATGCCCCTGAATCATCTGCTGCTAGATCACGGATTTGAAATGAACATTTCGACTCCTTTATAGAAAGTTCGCATGAGTAAGGGTTAGTAGATCTGCAACCATCTAAGGAACATTGTCCGATTGCTTTTTCTCCTTTATCCAAAATGAAATGCTCATCGGATTGCAAAATATTATCTAGATGACAGTTTATTTCCACACTACTCCTCATCGGTTTTGTAATTTCCTTTTCTCTGGGAAAGCACTTAAATGACGCTCCTGTGCAGAACACACTAACATAGATCACTGCGAGGGCGAGCAAAGTGTTGGAAAGCATTTTTTATTCCGTGAAAAGTAGATCAAATTCGTAAAACGATTCTGTTTCCTCACACTGTGTATATCGCTCGATCTGGGTCTGGCTTTGGTCTCAATTCTCGATTAGCAATGACAGCTTATCCCAGGAAACGCTTGAATGTATAAGTCTTTCGGCTGTGATGGAAACATTTACTTATCAACATTTTAACCGACAGTGATCTGTCTTGAGATGTTGGTGAACGTGTATTTTAACAGAGCATGAATATTGATGATTTAGAGAATAGTTACTTTAGCCAATGATGGCACGGTGGGCGTGGAAATCACCCTTGCACCAGATGTGGGCGTGAGGGTCGAATAAATTAGCTGGTCGAACCGAAAGCCGAAGTTTATCATTCTACCACTCTCCTCAGGGCTTTATCAGGACAACCATAAATTCTTATATACCTATTGTGATGGTAAAAGTACCCTTCCACTATAAAAAGTGTCATGATTGAAGGAAATCAAACATTCCACCAACATGGCCAAGCGACTTGAGACCCCTTCTCAATGCAACCTTACCTTAAATTGGACTGCTGATCAGTAGAGTATTCAGAAATTAGTGATCAGTACCTGTTTGCTCACCGTAACTATGCTTATGGTTAAAAAAAAATCGAGAGAGAAAAAGCAGAAGTGTGTAGATTACACCCTTCCCCCCCCCCCAAGGCGGCCCTCCCGGAGCGCCCAGGGAAGGGTCTAAGGGGCACAGTGCCTCTCCTTCTCTTTTACAAGTACCCCATTTTAACCGCAAAATAACCATTTTCATTTATAAAAAGTGCCCCCTTTACACGTCCGATAAGTGCCACTTTTTCACATCTGATAAGTGGTCCATTTTAAATTTGTTATAAGTGTCCTTTTCCTTTTCAATTGTTGTGGATTTCCCCCCTCAGAAGAGATGCCAGGTCTCACGCATAAAGCGTTACAGTCAAGCGTCGGGGCTCTTTCTCACGCTCACATGCCTGACACCCTTTTTTTTTCGCCTAATAGCCTGACTGGAAAAAGAAATTATAATATTTCATTTGATTTCATTTGATTTTTTTTTTAATGTAACATTTGAGGTCCCAAAACCTGAGTGATATTTATTACAATCGATCAAGTAAGCATTTTAATTATCTGCAGTCCAATATGTTTTAAACTGTGTCATGAAGGAGATTATGGGTTGTGGTTTCCTGATCTAGCTCATAAACTTCAAGGTTAATTTTGGTCGGTCATGTCGGTGGTGAAATTTTTTGAAGCCAAAAATGTTAGAAAGTGCGGGATTTTTAAAACTTTAAAACGATTTTCTGGTTCTTCAGGTAAAAGCTCTTAAAAATACAGGCCATGTAACAAGAATTCTGTCAGTACCGCATCAGCACTCAGTGAGCGTTTCTTGGCTACCGGTGCTGCCTGAAGGCTGCACTTCGGGAGAGGAGTCCAGCAGCAACTGCCTCACTGAGGTGCTCAATTCAAGATTTTAATAAATAAATGAACGCAGCATCATGGAACAATAAACATGCTGGATCATTTCAAAGTTTTTCAAATTTCAAATTTTGGGACCCTCTTTTTTATGCATAACCATTATTTAGAGCTTTAAAATGCTAAAGCTCCTTATATCGAGGGGGACCCCCTCCCCCCCCCCCCCCCCCCCCCCCCCCCACACACACACACATACTACCCCATCGTTAGATCGTTTCGTTTCAACTTCACTATGCTGATGGCTCATTTAGCTATCTAGCGGCATTGTTTGTTTGTTTGTATATTTTGTCTGTTTTGGTAGCGCGCCACTTATGATAATGAAATAAACATTAAAGGCATTGGCTAACTTTGTGAGTAGCTGATTTAAAAAATTCTCAAACTAAGATGAAACATGTGCATGAGTACTTGCATTTGTACTCAAAAACCCTGAAACCAACCATAATTTGGAATAAAAAAAGTGTAAATTAGACGCAAACGGCGATTTTATCATCCTTCGTCTCACGAGACAATCACTAAGAGGACCACTTTGCTTGAATTTGAAAATGCCGTTATGTGCCTCCCGCCGCATGATTCGCCAATACACATAGTAGGGTAAGATGAGTTATACGCGCATGCGCACTCCTTATGTCTATTCTGTGCAACCGACCCTCGTATATTTTTCAAACATTGGTTCACTTTTTTGATATTTAAAAATACTTCCTGTGGATATTATACTTGAAACTTTCAGAGACTGGTATTTTTACACAATAGCCCTTATGTTTATCCCATTTTTCAAGTAACAAAACAAGATTTTTTTAAATCATAACAATGTTAACCAATGTCTTTAACCATGTTAACGCATCAAAAACAGAGTAGCATATCCATTCTCATCAAAAAATAGTTCACGCTCAAATCAAAGTTGCCCATACATACTTGTGAAGACACGTTTTGCACTAACCTTATAAGAATTTGATTGGCCCCCACCTTTTGACGCCAGGAGGCAAAAAAAAAAAAACACAGACAAACAAACAAAGCAACAAAACGCTTTTTGCCTCGTTGGGTTACCCCACCCCCCCCCCCCCCCCCCCCCCCCCCCGGCTTCATATACCATTCACTGACGGGTAAAAACAAACAATCAAAACTGTGGGAGTTTATCGCAGTGGTTAATTTGCCCCTTCATATGCGAAGAATCCTTAAGAAAGAAAAGGATGCACTGATTAGATTTTTTATATCTTGTACAACCTTTTACATCTGATAAGTGCCCTAAATACCTTTTGAAAGCCATACACCCCACCACAGTTTGAATTTTTCAAGCAGGGAGCAGGAGAAGAACAACGGCTCCCAACACGTAGTGCCCCTAAATCAAAGCAACCATGATCTTTCCTCCTACTATCCCAAAGATACCTTTCCACACCCGCTCGCACTTAAAGCGATTACACAATGGTAATTTTTTTTTTTTTTTTTTTTGATATATGATCGAGAATAGAATTATAAGAGGAATGAAATTTAAAAATATGATGTTTTTCAATCGAAATCAACGCATTTTGGCTAATTTTCTTATAAAAAGTCAAGAGTTGACCAAAAAATTTGAGTATGAGGTGTGACGTCAAAAAGAATACCCAGCTTCGCGCATTGCAGTTGTGCTGCGCGCTAGACTGTACAATATGCATTATACCTTGAGCGCATTTTGCTAGAAGTGCGCGACAAGGTACCCACTTTGACGTCATTTTGACGTCAAAGTGGGTAGCCAGATGAAACTGGGTCACAGCTGAGGGGTCAAAAATATCCTTAAATCTTACCACATTTGGGGGTTTCCTTGGCAACACGACTTTTTAAAAACTTTAGGCAGATGATTTTCTGCTAATAAAATCATGCTCTTTTAAATGAACTAAAATTGTTTCAGCATTGGGTACCCCCTTTAAAATATATCTATCCATCGTATCAAACCGAGCACACCAGGACTGGTATGGTGTGACCTTTATAAAGATCTCGTGGATTCTTTATTTATGAGCCTATGTGGCTAAACCAGCAACAACAACAAAACAGTTTGATTACTTTCTGGAATAATTTTGTTTTTTAAATGACATAGTGAAAAGAACAAACGTGATGTGGCAGGCCCTCAAAATGAGTTTGTTTTTGGCATTATCATTATCAGTGGAAGTTGTGTAAAGACTGTGGTGTTTACTATTACAAAAGGAAATCCTTGAATTCTTTTTCCGTCTAGCTATAGATCCGCAATACCATGAAAACGGAAACAGTCCAGGTAGAGGGCTACAAAGATTCTATCTCCACCGTTCGTGGTCATAGACAAATCGACTTTCCTTTGGGTTTGGTACCAGTCGCTGACTTCTACAGAGGCCATTGTAACTTTCCTGTTTCAAAGAATGATTAGTAGTGTAGAAATACTGCCTTCTTTTCTTTTCAGTGCCAAATCGAAAATAACCTGTTCATTAACCTGTCACTCTGGTAGAATATAAACGGTTTCCCACTTGATCACAACAGCTTGTCAAGAACTCTCGAGTAGAAACTGGAATAGGTAGATGTCCTTTCTAAACCATCTTCTCACTGCACGAAAGGAAAAAACATTTCATTATCAATCATGTTCATATTATTGATCTGCTAGGGTGGTAGGCTCGTTAGGCACGCTAGGCAGGGAGTGTATGTTGTCTTATTCAATAAACTTGCTAAAGTTTCGCAAAAGTTTGGAACATGTAGAAAGTTAACTGCAAAACAAAATAATACTAATTTTGAAAGTGTGACAAAAAGCTACCAGTACTTTACAGATTTATAAGTACATGCAATTGTATTGCTTATCTGGTTTTGTTAGGAGGCACTGATCATAAATTATGTTTGCATGCAAATGACAACTAGACCTATTGTACAATGATAGGGATAAAGAATTTTACGAACTCACGGTAAGAGAAAACAATCTAGCGTGAATCTTCTGATCAGTATTCTTTTTTTTTTCTCTCTCTCTCTTTCCGTTTTTATTCTTCTGCCATGTGTATCCTGATTATGCAATACACCGATACATGTCGCATAGAAAATTTATCACAGTAATATATATTTCAGTTATAATACCAAATTACGTATTATGTATGATAAAAGCCGCGTCATAAATGTCAGCATATATTGACAAAATCTTACAGCTGAAATTTGAACTCACTCATTTTATCATCTAAAAATTAAATCATCAGTTGTTGAATTGTTCACTTTTCTTTACTTGTTCACCGACCGACGCACAACGTTTTTCCTTATATACCTGTATACGAGCGTCATGATTGATATCTTACTTGGAATGTCGGCTCGATAATCCACTGCAACAATGTTAAAAGAGACCCACTGAACATATTGAAGTAGGCTATATAAACTCAGTCAAAGATTATACTCATGAGTTTATCATTTTTCATTTTCAAGTATTTAGTAGATATTCGGGATATTCTGTGGACTGAATTCGTTGTCGAAAAGCCATATTACCATTATCACGGCGCAGTCACTTTACTCTAGATGTCCTTGTGCGCAGTTTTAATCTTGATCTGAAGGGAAGTGAACAACAATGAATTTTGGTCTTTTCAACATTTTGAACGCAAGGCTGATCAATGAGGGCAAATCGTATGTATTGTTGTAGCGCCATCTAACGTCAAATCATTGTACTTCCCGAAATACATGACAATTTTCCCAAAGCATACGTTGACACTTGGATAGATTCGAGGGGAGGGGGTGGGGAGAGATAATTCCGAATGATGAGTAAATAAAGATGTAAAATTTTGAAGAATATGATAATCATGTACCTATTAGCTAACTAGTAATTAAGTCCAATCTGATGAATTCCACTCGCCATTTAACAAGAACTTATTACAAATCTCTAAATATATGTTCATTTTCACTGGCCCAAAACTAAAAACAAAACACTGCATGCAAGTTCATGATTCAAGATTCAAGATTACTTTATTTCCGTTTTTTCTAGTACAAACCACAGAAGTAAAAAAAAAAAAGTCATTACAAAGTATATCAGTCAAGCAAACATTGAAACATAACAGTGATTAACATATAGTAAATAACATCATTCTATGACTGATAAACTAATGTGTTTTAGACATTCTTTATAATACACAAAGTATAGGGCAATTACAATTTCTTAGAGAACTAAGAGCAGAACTAAAGAGCAGAGCTTTTTATAATTTGCATGTCCAAAAAGGAAAATTACTTTATAGTATATGGTCATCATATCATATAAATTTATAAATAACGTTTTTCTGTCTCACTTCAAGAAGTAGATCTGCATTCGGAGGTGGGTCCAAGACTCTCTGCCTTGTAAGGGCCAAGGGGGGGGGGGGGGGGGGGCGTACAAGTTCGGAAACTTTCTGACAAGCAAATGGTTATCACATTTTATTGTCATCAGCTTTCATAATTTTTACAACTTTTTATCATGCTTTTATCATGGGAAATAAATGGGAAATAAATATGGGAAATAAATACGAAATGAAATGAAAAAAATTAATAGTAATATCCGTGGCACAATTATAGAATGTGGTTTTGCCTTTCCTGCGCCACCACCCCCCTCCCCCACACACACACAAAATTTCCTTCATTTTCAATGAAAACCAATTGAAAATGCATTACCAAATAACTGGAGTGGTCTATAAGAATTATTGATAATAGATTCCTTAAAACAGCTGGATTTTTATGAGTGCCACTATATAGACTTTCAAAACACGCGTAATATCTAAAAGAATTCACTTACATTTTTACAGAGAGTTGAATGTACAATACAGAATGATGGAATTTTCTCCTCTTTTTCTAATATAGTATTTTATCTACCGATTGATATGATTAAAAACAGCGTATTCGTTTGAACAGCGATCTTTACTGACTTTATCAAAAATATGTATACATGTGTATTCACCTGACAAGTAAATGTACTTTCAAACCGACCAATATGCTGCCAAAATACGCTGCCAGACAGATGTGTATTCCCTCTGTGTACATCGAAGCCCAATGTGTTAGACTGAGCTCGGTTATATTTTCAGATACAAAAAATACCCCTGTATGTTTACTGCTAAGCAATGGTTTTGTGAGCTTTGTAAAGGGATTGAGAGATACATCTATAGTTGTTACACAACTGCACCTACAAGAATGTGGCCAAGGAGAGTTTTTCAAGGCTATTTTGGCATGTTTAGAGGGAAGAAAACGTTTGGATGGAAAGAGACAGAGATTGTAATATACGTGTTACACTTTGAATAAATATAACTGATTTTCATCATATTCATTTCTCATGTTACCATTGTTGACATTAACATTACTATAAAAATCACTACTTTACATGTAGTTTATATCACTATGATCTTTTACATTCATAGTATTATTCTAATATCAGAATCTGTTTAATAATCATGATAACGACTATAATTATTATATTTAAAAATCACTGTCATTATCGGTGTTGTTGGATATTGACACCACCTCCACCACCATCATCATCATCATAACTCACTCAACACCAATGACTCGACGCCGTTTTATCCTACACTCTAAAAACAAATCAGTCAAAATGACTAGTCAGCTGGGTGCGACTGATATTTCTAGTCATAAAAGTTACTACATTCTAGTCAAAATACTACTAGAAAATAGTCACAAATGACTGAAACATAGTAAAGAAAAAAAAAATGACTAGTATTTTAGTTGCACCCAGCTGACCCTTTCATCTAGTCATTTTTGACTGATTTGTTTTAAGAGTGTATTATCTAATTGCATCGTATTTCTTTCATCCTGCATATGGAGCCTACAATTACAGCAACAATAGATTCATTCAAACAATTACCCCAAATGGACCGCTTGTTCAAGAATTAGAAGAATAAACACTGCCTGCATGCGTATACATATTTAACATTAACGGGAGAGCCTGAGTATCATGGTGATGTCTGTGTTTCTAATTTGTTTACTGTTGGCATCTCATATTTACAAGCTCTCTAAGTATCCTACAAGTGCTCTTTTTTCCATTCCTTCGATTCTCACAATTTACCTTTATCTTATTTTCATATGCCCATGTGTTTTTCTCCTTCTTTATATATATTTGCACTGTTTGTGTTTAAGAAGGATGTATGCAAGAATATTTTAATGGAAATAAATAAATGAATTGATTTTTTAATGAAAAAAAACATGTATAAATTTGGAAGCAAAACTTAGTAGGAATAACTTTTTTGAGGGGCAAATGAGACGCTTTCGCACAAGAACGAGACTACCCATCCTATCTGCATTCGCTTCATTTCCTGATTATGCAGTTATCAAGAAATGATTGCAAAAATTAGTTGCTTGTTGCCTTGAACTTTCAGTTAACAGTTTATTGGATTTGTGACGAAAATGCGATGATCGGGGAATACTTTATCAATTCACAACGTTCTTAACGGATTTGCAGACAATTTCACCAATTCGTTTCTCTTATCTTAATAAAAACACTTACTAAATTTTACACTCGAATTCCACTTTTTGTATCACGTGAAAAATTTATATTTCCGAGTCAGAGTGACCTGGTATGACATCGTCATCAGGCTCGCTCTCAAAGGTCACATGTGGAATTTTCCGATCTTTCCGGATCCTACGCACACCACAGGCACCGGCAATGAGTATGACAATGGTTGAAACTCCAGCAAAAAGTAGGGCTCCAAAGACGGACAGTCGTATTCCTGGATCTGTAAATAAGGATTTTAGAAAAAAAAAATCCACATCTCTTTTACTTTATACACCGGTTAAACAATGGCAATATGGAATTCGTTCAAAAGCTTTCAGATGGGATAGAACTACCTACCTCGTTCAAAAGCATACAGGATGCAGAATGGTTTATTTTTGAAGCCGATAGACATACTGTCTTTCAGTGTTGTTTTATGATAACCCTGACCACCGACATATCACATCTTCGATATCATGTTTCATGAAAGAGTTTTGGACAAAACAT
>CM057156.1:26181502-26246311 GCA_029962745.1 Echinometra lucunter | reverse complement strand
GCCGATTTTCCTCCAACTTTCACTGTTTACTCTCCTTGTTCTTCTTCATTCACTGGAAGCACACTGATGTCTGGGTTGCATTCTCCTTTAAGGTATAGACCAATTTCACAACGCAAGAGGGCAGCAGAATGTTCGACACAGTTCGACATACTGCGGTGGGCGCTCCAACTTTTATAGTACACAAGTCAATAGCGCGTTATGTACATTCGTTCGCTTTTTTGTCTATTTTGACCAGTATATGCAAATTTATTTTAATATTTGCAATGAGAAATTATCAGGGAAGTTCAGGTCGCAGCTGTGCCGTGCTCAAATGCTACAAGAATTAGAGAAAGTTTAAAAATTGGAAGCTAACTGAGTGTAAAATTCACTAGCTTTTGACTCATGAAGCCTGTTTGTGTGAGAAGCCGTACTGCCTACTAAGCGGAGGGCCAAAAGCAGAAAAGGGGAGTTTCGTTCCACCATCTGTACAAACTAAGTTGACCATGCTCATTTTCAAGCTTAAAGCATAACACACAATATTCAAGAGGTCTACCTCAAAAAATTAGTAGCGAAAGCTTCCAAATCCAAGATGGCGTCCAAAATGGCCGCCATTTTGACGGAATTTGAATTTTTCAAGATAAAATTTGATAGAAACATCCAATTGCAACAAAATTGATCTCATCTGAAAGAGAATTAAATTGCCTACAGTTTGATGCCATTTGTGAGTAATGTCAAAGTAATTCGGTCCAGATATTTAGTCAAAAAGTGTATTTTTTGACATTTTTTCCCCAAAACTGAAAATTTGCAAAATGCATGATTTAACATAAATCAAGAAAAAATTTAAGAATTGTCTTGAAACCTTCCAGAAAACTTTCTTGATATTCAATAATCATCTGTGGAAAATTAGAAAGCAATACCATTCTCCGTTCTAAAGTTATAATGTCTCAAACTTGAAAACTCATATTTCATAAATTTCTCTTCTTGCATGTGCATGTGTTACATTCCCATAGACTATAATGCATTAACATGCATGTACCCTGTACAAAAGTGCAGACGTGGATTTTCGCTCTACAAACCAAGAAGGCCATGCTTATATTTATGCTTATTGACATGTTTGTAACTAAACTTGGATGATAGATGCCTTACACAAACTCCAGTGTTATTGGGGAGTCAAAGGTCACATATGTAGGTCAAAGGTCAAATGAGGTCAAATGTTAACATTTTCCGTGCATATTTCTACTGGGGTTGGTAACTTTAGAACCATAAGTCCATTTGTAACCAAACTTGGATAGTAGATGCCTTTCAGGGACATAACTGGTATTTGAGGGTCAAAGGTCATGTATGTAGGTCAAAGGTCAAATGGTAAAAAATTCATGCATATTTCTACTGGGGTTGGTAAGTTTAGTAAGTTTTGGTAAGTTTAAGTCCATTTATAACAAAACTTGAATGGTAATTACCCTTTAAGGAACTCATTGTTATTTGGGGGTCAAAGGTCATGGGTGCAGGTCAAAGGTCAAAGGAGGTCAAATGTTAAAACTTTCCTGCAATTTTCTATGGGGGTTGATAGCTTTAGAACGATGACTCCAAACTTGGATGGTAGATGCCCTATACAGGGTGGCCCAGAAAGAACGGAAAACCTGTGATCCTTAATTTCAGCGAGATTAATAATATAATGTGATAATTTTTCATTTGGTTTGAAAGACAATTTTCTTTGAAAACGACAGTGATATTACATTTAATATTCCCAGGACTTATTTTAGACAACCACTAGGAAAACGGCATTTTCAAGAGTTTTCTCCCGTTTCTCCTTGATCGTACCATTTACTGGTTCAGTTCACCTGCATGGTGTCCCATCACCGTGTTTGAGTCCCTTGTTTTTAATACTTATTAGAATAAAAACTAGAAACATTGGGATTGTGTCAAAGAATGCATAAGCCTCAATCCCACTTTGAGTTATGGATAATTGTATCCTGAACTTTATTGATAAAATGATAAAGCAAAAATGGTAGGTATCAATACAGTAGGAACTTATTTGGGATTCATGTCTGCATAATCGCTGTAAAACAAATATCTAATGCTGAGATGTCTGGAAATAGTATAAGGTACCTCTGAACCATACAAATACATCGTATTATTGATATATTCATCCTTTCCTTGAGGATTAAGCTTTTATCTTCATTGCCAACTTGAGTACTTAACAAATAAAGAAGGTAAATGGGAGAAATTCATGATTTCTAAACAAATTTGTTTACAAATAAAGTATTCACCTAGTGAAATTTTCAGCTCCCTAAAAAAATTAGAATAAGATTACAAAACATATGAGAAAGTCCTAAAAATTAGCTCATTGGAAGTATGAGATGTAGAATGCTGCGTCTACACTTTTTGATTGCCTGTTGCCATTAATATTATGTACAATTTATTAAAAGCACCAAAATTTCAAAAACAGAAAGGTTACAAAACAGTCCTTTTTGCCGTTTCCGATTGCTACACGAATAAGAGACAGTGCAAAGGTACAATGTTGTATGTATTTGTATTTTAATTCTATTTTGTATTAACTGGTCCGATTTCTTCTGTTGATATTTGTATGCATGCACACTGTTAATTTTATGTATTTTTATGGATTTAATGGATTGATTTTTTTATGCCGCTGTTAAAATCAACTTAAAGTTAGCTGTCTAATTAAAATTTAGATGTATATAATTATGCTGAATAATAAACTGTAATATACAAATAATGAGTTTTTAACTAATGAGAAATTAGACATTTTTTTTTTTTACTAATCATGCTTATGATAGCTTATTGTCTTGTGAAGTCATTTTGTACTAATTTATATTCAATTTATATAATACAATAACCACAACTGCACCAGATAAATCAAAGAACAACTTCCAATGAGTTGAAAAAATAACTTAATGACACTAGAATATTTAAAGTGTTCTTTGAAAGAGTGCTCTCGCTGCCATTTTACCATATTTCTAGAGCTATTATTTTCTTTCCATTAAATGTGACATGTGTAATTTGTAATTTCAAAGAATATAACACATTCAAAATTGTATAGCCATTATATATTGGCTGCGAAGCAAGATGATAAATACCATTTCATCTATCTACAATATATCTATTTACATAATGATATTGAAACCTTTCCATCACGGCGCTTTCTGACCCTACTCTCACTTTCACTAATTTCATGGGGGGGGGGTATGTAGAAAAACAATATTTTCCCACTAAATATAGAATAAATTGCATGGTAACTCAACACCCCTCATGAAGGACATTCAGTTGTAAAAAAAAAAAAAAATTCTTTTCATCTGAGACCTATTTAATTCAAATTTGAAGTTTCTAACAATTTTTATGATTTAAATATATTTTCTGCTTATGGCTCCCTGCTTATACGTGGAAGAGTCACAATGATTATGTCAACAACAAAATGAAAAGTTGTGAAGAACATATGTACATGTATCTCATGCAAAGTTTGCATCCATATATTCAATATCAAATGATATAAACCTACAACCCAAGCCCCATAACATGTGGAATTGAGGTCCCTATATAGGGCATCTACCATCTAAGTTTGGAGTCATCGTTCTAAAGCTATCAACCCCCATAGAAAATTGCAGGAAAGTTTTAACATTTGACCTCCTTTGACCTTTGACCTGCACCCATGACCTTTGACCCCCAAATAACAATGAGGTCCTTAAAGGGTAATTACCATTCAAGTTTTGTTATAAATGGACTTAAACTTACCAAAACTTACTAAACTTACCAACCCCAGTAGAAATATGCATGAATTTTTTACCATTTGACCTTTGACCTACATACATGACCTTTGACCCTCAAATACCAGTTATGTCCCTGAAAGGCATCTACTATCCAAGTTTGGTTACAAATGGACTTATGGTTCTAAAGTTACCAACCCCAGTAGAAATATGCACGGAAAATGTTAACATTTGACCTCATTTGACCTTTGACCTACATATGTGACCTTTGACTCCCCAATAACACTGGAGTTTGTGTAAAGCATCTATCATCCAAGTTTAGTTACAAACATGTCAATAAGCATAAATATAAGCATGGCCTTCTTGGTTTGTAGAGCGAAAATCCACGTCTGCACTTTTGTACAGGGTACATGCATGTTAATGCATTATAGTCTATGGGAATATAACACATGCATATGCAAGAAGAGAAATTTATGAAATATGAGTTTTCAAGTTTGAGACATTATAACTTTAGAACGGAGAATGGTATTGCTTTCTAATTTTCCACAGATGATTATTGAATATCAAGAAAGTTTTCTGGAAGGTTTCAAGACAATTCTTAAATTTTTTCTTGATTTATGATAAATCTTGCATTTTGCAAATTTTCAGTTTTGGGGAAAAAATGTCAAAAAAAACACACTTTTTGACTAAATATCTGGACCGAATTACTTTGACATTACTCACAAATGGCATCAAACTGTAGGCAATTTAATTCTCTTTCAGATGAGATCAATTTTGTTGCAATTGGATGTTTCTATCAAATTTTATCTTGAAAAATTCAAATTCCGTCAAAATGGCGGCCATTTTGGACGACATCTTGGATTTGGAAGCTTTCGCTACTAATTTTTTGAGGTAGACCTCTTGAATATTGTGTGTTATGCTTTAAGCTTGAAAATGAGCATGGTCTACTTAGTTTGTACAGATGGTGGAACGAACTAAAAAAATAAGCTAGATATTTGACTTTGGCCCTTCGCTTATACACAGGTTTACGTAAGCAATGTGAAGGAATTCGTCGCCAGTGGGTAAAAACATCAACAGAAAGGACTTTGAAGTCAAGAAACATTATCATTATGTAATTTGGCGTAAAATTTAATGAGTGAAAACATGACTTTGTAAACAGGGTAAGATTTAGGGCTCCCGTTTACTACGGCTTCTATGCTGCAATCGAACTTTACTGACAAAACTAAGTTAGATATGACCATTGTCTTACTTCATTTACCCATGTATCCATGCTTTATTTTATTGATCTAGAATAAAGTAAATGGAACAACAGCGGGGCATGTCTCATATCTTACATTCTTTTTGTACACAGAGCCAATCGCGGTCAGCGCGCTTGCCCACCGCAGCAAAGGCGTCGCCGATAGAGGGCCAAATACATAAACCGGAGGTGAAATTTGACTATAGATGGAGAGGGTAAAGAACCGAGGGGAAACTTTGGACAAATCTGAGACATTACATGAACCAGCTGCTAAAAGATTTACCGACGGCTTTTTACATCTCAAATCCTTCAAACAATAATTATCGTATAAAAAATGGCTATTATCATCAGATCAGAGCCAAAAATGATGAATATTTTTTACTCAAAAAAAGTTGCATGCGATTTTTTACTCCTATGTGTTCTTAAAAAGTGATTGACATGATTAAAGAAACCATGCATACCACAAGCTACTGCTGCGCGGGTTGAACAGAACATGTTTTTGTCTTTTGTGTACTTGCAGGATAATAATGATTCCTCGTCACCATTGCAAGCAAAATTGTTTCCTTCGATGAGAAACCCGTCCGTTGGTGATTTTGTGGCATCATACGAATGTGAACGACTATTCTTCTGCCACAGCATAGCAAAGCCTTTGGTAAATCCCAGTTGTCTGCAGGTGACTAACGCATCGACTACATCCCATCCGTCATTACAAATGGCTTTCCATACTCCTGCCACACGGACTTGAACGAATCCCTGGCTACTGTATGTTGGCCCTCCATACAATCGAATAGAATCATCAACGGCAACTGAAATTCAGAAATTCATGTATTAGGAAATTTATTATGGCACAGACCGGCAGCAGCTGCTGTGAATGGGATCATTTTAGTTCTTGTAAGCCACACGAAAAAAAAAACCCATGTTCTTATCAACTCTACCTGAGAATGAATTTCTTGATTTTGATGCATTCAATTCAATTCAAGTCAAGATAAAATTTTACTTTCCTAATTGGAAATTTGTTTCATTTGCATGTCAATACAGAATTACAGCTTACAAACATAGATCTAGATATCAATAACATACAAAATGGATACAAAATAATACAAAATTTTTGAGCAAAACAAGAAATGCGATACTACCAAAATGCAGACTAAAAATTAGAGGTTCATACTTCAGCTTAAAAATGCAAGGTTTGTACATGTGTACGCGTATTGTCATTAAGCGAGTTATAGCCGCATGCTACTCACGAGCACTCATGTATGAGACAGATAAGAGGAAGACTGATGTTTTCAGATAACATTGATAAAGACTCAATGTGTCGAAGACAGTCATGCTGAATTCCCAGAATATTAATCATCGACGACGCTAATTTGTATGCATGTTTGTACGTCCCTTCACGATGTTCACGAAAGTCATCGGCATTAGGTATTATCGGTTTTCAATCCAAACCCAAGTTTTCCATGGTGTCAGTGGCGGCGATTTCATGATTGGGGAGGGGGGGGGGGGGAGGACACCGAAGGCCATGCACCGACGAAAATCTGTTTAGAGGAGTGGAAAGGGGCGGATAATTGAAATATTTTGCCGAACTCAATTACTCACACTCGAGTAAACATAATCCCTCGCCCCCCCCCCCCCCCCCCGCACACACCCAAATACTTATTTTTTGAGAGCGAATGAAGCGAACGAGCTGAAAATAACCGATATTCGCTGTAAAAGAAGCCCTATTTTGCCATCAAAATACACTCTAGTCCTATAAAATGTTTAAATGGCATTTGGTCACCTCCAAG
Source organism: Echinometra lucunter (assembly GCA_029962745.1). Lineage (NCBI taxonomy): Eukaryota > Metazoa > Echinodermata > Echinoidea > Camarodonta > Echinometridae > Echinometra > Echinometra lucunter. The sequence continues at coordinate 26,239,592 of CM057156.1, read as the reverse complement.
TTCCAGGTTCCAAGTACTTCACTCAAAATAGAAAAATTAAATAGTAAGATTTTGAAATCGAGAGGGAACAATTCCCCTAAAAAAAAAAATGAGGGGGACACGTTCCCCCTCCCCTCCTCCCCCAGGATCACCGCCTATGCATGGTGTGATGTGCAATACCAAGACAGAATACAGACGTATTGGACTTTGAGCCCATAAACGAAACTAGTGTGCGGAACATGCTTTGACTCTCGTTTTTTTGTTTTTGTTTTGTTGTTGTTGTTGTTTTTATGATAAAACGGATACTACAGTTTTTCGTGCATTTTGCTTTTAGTTAGTTTCTTTTTTCTTTGCTAACTTATTTTGCACAATTACTATTAAATGTTTGTAGTTTTTTTTTATGACATTGAAACGAAATAAGAACTGAATCGAAAAAAAAAAACGACCTCTTATCATATGTACACGTGCAGGCACAATTCGTTGTAACAATGATGAATAATAACAGAGTCACCAGTGACAAGAAAACACTATGATGGCAAAAAGTTATCCTCATCATTTTAAGTTATGCTAAAAAACAAATACAACACAAAACAAAATAAAGAAGCACTCCGAAAGCCCGATAAGGCGGCTTTTTCAGGTGAGTTTTACCCCCTAAAAAACAAGCAAATTTGTCAGCAATTTTTGATCTATTTTTCATCTAAAAATTTGCTGAAAAGCGAAATAAAAATGGTCCTCAGCATGTGCAGGTCTGTGGATTAAGGAGAGGAGAAGATTGGACACTCCCCTGTTTTTAGTGTAATGCCTGCTATTCATTTGGAGAAGGGGCGCCCCCACAGCGTTGGGTAGGTAAACTCACGCATTGACTGTATAACTAATCAACATGACAATGGGGTAAGATTGGTCACGTCGAAATACTGTAACAAGAAATAACAAGGGGTCTATGTGCGCCTTTGTGGATTCAGGCAAGGGAAATTTCGTGAGAAACAAGAAAAAGAAAGTAAATAAATTCAATAAAGGATTTATATTCGACAAACAACAGTCAATATCACGACCGTTCTCATTAATATAATTGTAATATATATATTTCTTGTTTTTGAATGTTTAATTGACTTTTTTTTCAAAATTTAAAGGAATATCATAATGAGTCTTTCAATCACACACACATCCACACGCGCACACACACACACACACACACACAAACACAAACAGTACACGCCCACACTCATACGCAAATGAATGTCTGAATTCAATAAAGGATTTATATTCGAAAAACAACATATCTTGACCGTTCTCATTAATATAATTGTAATATTTTTTTTTCTTATTTTTGAATGTTTAATCGACTTTTCAGATCTTACAAGAATATCATAATTAGTCCGTTAATCACACACATACACTAACAGTATACACCCACACTCATACGCAAATGAATGTCTGAATGGAAAACTGACATTAATAATTCAATCACACATAATCTCCTTTCTATATATGTACAACTCATTATTTAAAAAAAAAAGACTTTGAGATGAAAAGTAAATTATGATACTACACAGTACATGCTCATGCTGATTTCGGTTCACGTATTGAAGGCCTGTATTTTGACAGATTGCAACACATTCTAGACAACAAATTCCATTTGGTGTGTAGCAAATTTATTGTACATGTACTTGTACAATTATTTCAAGGGTGGGGGTGGGCTGTGCATGCGAATGAGCATATAGTATAACTTCATTTCGATGCCGCAATGTAAACTTGTCTACTGAAGTGGAAACTTCAACCCCACCCTACCCCCTCCCCATCCCATCAGTCCCTGCTTTCCATCTAAAACAACTCTTTTCAAACATGACTGAATAAGAAGACAAAATCATTTTTAAGGAGCAAGTAGTATTTCATTTCAATCACCTTGCTTTAAAATTCTTTGTAGAATGCAGTGAAGTTAACTTACCTGAATTCGTAGTTAAAAGAAATTTTCTTTGTCGGTTTGTTTAGATAAAAGACAAGATACTTCTAATAAACTCCATTTCTGTCTGGTCTGTCCGTGACATTGAATATTTAATGGATTCTGCTTTAGCAGGTAACCATGACAACCAAACTTTCACTGGTACCTTCTCAATGAAACATTCAAATGAAAAAGCTCAACACATTCATTCCTCCTTTTTTTATTTCTTACATGCTTTCACACTTTGAGACTATGTCAAATTTCTATCCGTGTCAAACCGATCATCAGGCTTAGGCTTATACACCATGCATGTCATGTATACTTTATTTGTGACATATTCCTGAGAAAAAAAAAAAAACTTTTTTTAGAAAATGCCCATGCGATCTTAATCTACCATCTCCATCAGTAATGTACTCAATTTTCATAAAGGTTCAATACTGCAAAAGCATATTGATGAGTTATATTATACATTTCGAATCTATACAGTGTAATGTACGACAAAAACAACAACCCCTATAAAAAGATAAGACTGCAAGTGCGAGGCTCAAAACTTTGTGAAGATACATTATATAGTTATGTGAGATAAAGTTAATGATCTATAACATCCGTTTGTCCTAAATGATGTCCTTTTCCTCATCGTTGGAAGGAAATAGCAGTTTGTATTACTGACTTTTAAGCACACATCAAACTCCAACACCTATGCAGAGTGTGCAGTTTGCTGATACATTTCATAATTTCCAATTTTTAAAGGAAATCATGTTTGGCCTTTCGCAAAGTTTCAGCTTTGTTCCTTCAACTGTCGGGAAGTAGAAAAAAAAATGAAGGAGTGGATGCCGCATTTTTCGATAAGAAATAAGAAACAGTGAAAAAAAAATGAATTATTGTTATATGGTAATATGGACCCCAAAAATATGACTCTCTGCAAGACTACGTATGGGACCCCGACCACAGACTAATACGGGGGTACATTTACATAGGTAAAACCGATTACATATTGAGGGAAAATACAGTATCCCGCAAAATATGTACACCGTCACCAAATAACTGGGGTCTACTTACTCAGTATCCTTAATACATTATATTGCTGTGTGAAATTGGTTGTTGTTTTATTTTACAGAGTGACGTGTATCAAACAGATACGATCATCTGCGACCGACCTTATCGAATGTCACCATCCGAAAGACGTGACTCAGGTTCGAACCTAGGTACGATCTGAGTAAGTTTGTAAGTGAAAACAAAGATCTGACAATTGAGCTGACAAGTGACGTTACCCCTGCACCAGCTCCTGCTTCCACTGTTTTAATGGAACAGATCATTTGTGTCAATACACCTATTATTTTGTAAAAAGTTACATTAGAATTTTTTACTTTTGTAAAAGGTGCATATACACACTCTTGTTGGACACCGCACAAATAATGTTTCATCACTGAAGTCTTTATTACAGAAAATCGAGAAGTAGTCAACCAGTGGCATCACACATCATCATGGTCGAACAGCCAGTGGCAGAAATCCTAATGGCGTTGTTGCTCACAGTTTCTGAGTCAGCAGGCTTCCTTATTTTCTGTCTAATTATGCGAACCTCCTTCTTTTCTACTACTCACATTTACTTTATATTGCATGGCCCCTTTGGAGATGCTTCTTTATTGTTAGTATTGTATTTGCTTCCCTGGGCTAGTTTTAAGACATGCAGACTATCATTAGTTCCGATTAGCTCTTTTGCAGTTACAAACGGTTGTCTGGCTGTATTAGAAAGTCTTTTTAGAAAGTTTTTCATTTGATGAATGTTATTTACCTTCAGTGTGCTATTTGGCCCGAAGAAAACTTCAGAGTGGTTTAAATCAAAGAAAGTAACATCGTTATGGGACTCAGCTTTTCTTAATTTTATGTGTTTTTTTTTATATAAGCTGCTGTTCTGTACAAAAGTTTATAATTTTTCATTTTTCTTTTTAAGTTAAGGTTTCTTTACAACCTGTCTTTCATATTTGTCCAGATGGGGTTGACGAAGTTCTGCATAGTCTGACAACTCTAAAGATGTGGACTCATTGCAACTACTTCCTTCAACCGAATATTGCAGACACACGTTGGATAAAAGGGAGTTTGATTTTCCTTTCTTGTTAGGCTTCGCGTACAATTCTTCGGCCGAGTCAGCTTGATCAAGATCAAGTACATTCAATTTCCCCTCTAAACCGTGAGAATAATTATCCACTTGGCCATCTCGTTTTACAGGCTGGACCATCGCATCGATTTCGTTATTTCCCTCGCGGATATCAGCATAGTCTGACAATTCTAAAGATATGGGCTCATTGCAACCACTTCCTTCAACCGAATATTCCAGACACACGTTGGATAAAAGGGAGGTTGATTTTCCTTTCTTGTTGGGCTTCGCGTACAATTCTTCGACCGAGTCAGTTTGATCTAGATCAATTACATTCAATTTCCCCTCTAAACCGTGAGAATGATTATCCACTTGGCCATCTCGTTTTACAGGCTGGACCATCGCATCGATTTCGTTATTTGCCTCGCGGATATCAGCATAGTCCCCAGGGGACGAGACGTGCTTCACACTATGAGAAAGAGTAGTAGCCAAAGCCCCCTGATGTACGTCCAGATGTGCGTCATCGTGGTCATTCACCGTCTGGTAGATGCTTCCAGAGTCCTGCGGCATATCGACTGCAGAACAGAGCTTCTTTTCACTTGTAAGTTCTGAATTTGGGTAGCATTCTACCTGGTTACACTTTGATGTCGCCAGTGCAAATGCATTCGCTTTTAGTTCTACAGAGTGTAGGCATTTTCTATGGCTATCTGTCTCATGATTTGAGGCTTCTGGATGTCCTCTTGGAGGTAACGCTGGTCGGTGAATAAGTGCTCTAGAAACTTCACCATTATGGCCATCATCGTCATTGACGCTCTGTACTTGACTGAAATCTAAATCACTTCTAGCCAACGTGCTGATCAAACGTGATGTCATGTCGGCGGTCGATGATGCTACCTGGTCATCTCTCCTGTCAGAAGCAAGATCATTACCTCGTCGATTGTAGCGGTAATATTGCAGTTGCAATTTTTTTCTATCATTTAAACTCATCCGCTGATGGGTTAGAAACAGGCATGTTGTAATAGTTAGAAGTATTGCAATGCTTGATACTATCCATAAAGGCGTAGTATAGTTCAGATATGGGCAAAATTTATTTTCTCCCCTGTCTTCTTTGGCAGTAACTCTTGTTGACGCGGGATGATCTTCATTATTGTCTTGTGAAGTTGTTGTTGCCATTTCTGTCTTAAAGTGTGCATAATCTTTTTCTTCCGTTCCCATAGACAGCGTCGGCATGTCGCTTGCAGCAGTAGATCTATAAGATGAGCGATGGAAACTGGTAGTTGATACACATCCAGGGACTATGTTCAATGTAGTCTGCAACCTCGTTTCTGTGACATGAGCAATATAACAAGTGTCATTTTCCATTGCTGGTCCCTTTGTTATATTACGAATATCTATCAAACCTCCTGTTTCTAAGCCACATAAAAATAAAATATTTTTTCCACCAATCAAGTTGGCATCTATGATAGTTGGCTTCCTCGAGTACAACTTTAGTGTTTTGAAATGATTTCTACTCATGCTGATAAGCCATACTTCCAGTGCAGGATATCCACAGTCGATCTGTGACTTTTCAGCCGAAGGGATGTCCAAACCCGTGAACACTGGATACTGACAGGAATTATATTCGTTGGACATAATCAATACACACTTTTTAGGAACAACCAACCTTGTCATAAAAGTATCCAAACTCGTCACAAATTTCTCCAGGCTACCCACACTGTAAGACTGCCAGCTGCTTGAAGTAACGTTTATTGATGAATTAACGTTAAGCTCGGTACCATTATCCATCACCGTGATCACTGCGAGATGAACTGAAGTTTTCCCGTAACCGGGAAACGTCACTCCACATGATAACTCAATTTCAGAAGAGTTGATTCGGAAATTCATACCACATTTCGCTTCCCGTGCCATTACAGTCAGATTCAATACCAGAACTCTGCTGAAGATAACAACCAAATTATTTTTTAGGGATGCGTAGTACACCCCTGCATTATCTGGTTCCAGATTGTCGATTCGAAAAGTAACCATTTTAGTCTCATTCTTAGACATTTGTAGGTGATAAAGATTAGAAACTAAGCAGTTTCCAGCAGAACATTGTCCAATTTGTGTATTATCTTTCTCCAAAATCAGTCGGAAATCTTGTTGCAAATCTCCATAAAGATAACAGTTTATTTCTACGTTACCCCTTACGGGTTTCTTAATTTCTTTCTGATCAGGAAAGCACTTGAATGACGCTCCAGTGTAAAACAAACTTAAACATGTCACTGCGAGTGCTTGCAAAATATGGGTAGGCATTTTAGATTCCTTGAATGCTATGTCAACTACAAGAACTTTGGGAGAGGAAGATTCCGTTTCCTTACCAGATCTGTTTCGCTCTTTTCACTGTTGTTTTGATTTTACCTTGTTTACGCGAAATACTATTGGAGGTTGCATTATGATTCTCGACAACAGCAATGGCAGCTCAACCCAGGTAACGATCAAATTTATAGGCCTGTATATCTTTTTCCTCATTAAACCTTAACCAATAATCTTTCTGTCTTGAGATGATCACTTGAAAAGAACACATGATTTAATGAAGCAGGAATATTGATGATATAGAGAATAGTTAATTTGGCCAATGATGGTACAGTGGGCGTGGAAGTTTTCCTTGAAACCTCAAAGTGTGCGTCACTGTGAGGTTTCTACTTGAACCGAAACCCGAAGTTTTCTTTTATTATACCCGAAATTCTTTCGTAAAGTTTTTGAAGAAATCAAATCAAATGCAATGCTGTTTAGTATTTAAGTCTTTTATGCCTAGTGATGATAAGAATTACCTTAACAATTAAACAAAATGTAAAAAAATTGAAACAGGAAATCATTTAACATTTCACCAAGAAACATGAGCCCCCTGTCATGCCTGTTGAAAATGAGCCAACTTGAAGACGCGAAGGCTCCTGCATCCATTTCACTGGCTGTCTCCTGGACAGACTTTACTCAAATTTTCAATAAAAATAGAAAAATGAGAAATACTTTAAGACTAATAACCAGTGAAATAATCACATTTTTAAGGGAAGTAGTGGCTGACTATAGACTGCTCGCTGATGGTGAAAAGTGTGTAGGTGGTTAAAAGGTGTGTTTGTTCAATTCACTTTTTTATACTCCAATCTTTTCGATCTCATGCTAGCCATTTACTACTCCCTCTTCCCCCCCCCCCTCTCTCTCTCTCTCTCTTTCTCTCGTACTTGTTCTCTCTTTTCATTGTTCATTGGAGTTGTACCGTATAGGGTTGTAGTATACTTACATAATGTTTATCTTGTTTAACCCTAGTTTTGTTCCCCTGTCAATTTGTAGATCGTTTTAAAACTGTATTGCGGGTCTGTTCAGTCGAAGCCTGCGATTATTAACTTTTAAATAAAACCTTCCTATTAGTACTCATTCAGTCCACTAAATATTATTCCTTTCACCAACATGGTGGAGAACCCTTTTTGTCATCCAGTTTCGGAGAGTAAACTTCATTCTCAACTATCGAGAGCATCCTGGATATAATTCAAGTTCAGATTCTTGCATTATTTCGTCTTTCTCCCAGCGCTAACGGTTACGATTGAAAATGATTGTTTAACACTTCATTTGAAATTGAAATTGATTTTTCTCTGCCATAAAACAGTTTTGTTTTACAAGGCACAACACTTGCAGACAGTCAGGCAAATTTAGCAATAAAGTCTATGCATGAAGGGAAAATGCTTTAATAATTACATGCAAAGCACCAGTAGAAACAAGCGCTATTCCTATATAACTATTATTGTTATTATTAAATCTGTGTAATATGGGCCTACATGCAGTACTCTGAGTAAATTCACTTTATTGATTGAAAAAGTAGTTTATACCTATAAAATCGGGGCTCAAGCGTATTTCCCGTAAAGAACTACTTTTTTTCCAGCTCTAGCGGTTCTGCCTATAAAGAGTTATGATTAGGACACATCTTTTAAGCTTTCATTTGGGACTGGTACAAGTCGGAATCCTGTGGATATGACATTGTAACTTTGTGGTTAATGGCTAAGTGGAGGACTTGCTATCCACTTGGATCATTATCGACTTCTTGTAAGCATGGGCACCGTCTAGGCGCACCCATTGGATCAATAATTGATTAGTTGAAAACAAATTTCCTATTTCAAAGATTCAGTGATAAGTAGTGTAGAAATACTGCATTCGTTTCTTTTATGCAAAGTCGAACATACGAATTCTCATTACCGGTAGTCTGTCATTCTTCATGTTCCTGTGGAATATAAACGATTCTCTTCTTGAGCACGCAAGCCTGTTCGAGAGCTCTCGAGTAGAAACCTGAACAGGTGAATATGCTAGCTAAACTATCCTCCCACTAATGTCCATTTTTATATCATTAATCTGCAAAGTGGTAACCTCGTTATGCACGCTATCCATCAAGTGTGTGTTGTCCAATTTAATAAACTTGCTAATAAATGTTTCGCCAAGGTTTCAACAGTTTTTCCTAAGTTGTTTTATATAGTTGTCACAGTCGTCACAGTAGTATCCACTTCTTGTTGATAGAGCCCTAGCATGCCTACAGCTGAACACGTTGAACTAGGCTTTATGCCTAAACTCAGTCATGATTATGCTCACGAGTTCGCATGAGATATTAAGATTATTTTTCAGAATTTAGTAGATATTCGAGATAAGCTGCGAACTTGTTTTGTTGTCTAAAACCACATTTATCACATTGCTGTCACTGTGCTCTAGATGTCCTTTGGCGCAGTTTCAGACTCGGTCTGAATTAAGGGAATGTATGTATGTATTGTGCACGTCTGGGACCGACCTTTAACGTCACCATTCGGAAGACGTGACTTAGACTCGAACCTGGGTCCGCTGAATCAGCATATAACTTCCATTGTTGGCTGAATTGCAGGCGCACGCCACAATCATGACAACACCCAGTTTGAATGTTTTGAAAATAAGGCTGATCGACGAGGGCTAATCGTATGGCCACAGACCAGTAATTATTTCCCCATAGGGCTATGTGTTAAAATGAGACGGAAGAAAATTCATGAAAAAAGTTTGAATGAGACATTGCATACTTTAACTTCTAGTAGCTGAAACATTTCTTTCTAAAGGCACATTTTTCTCCTCGATTTCTTTCTAAAGGGTCTGCAATGCGACTCCAATGGAATTTAATCGTTTGTCGCCCGCAGTATCAAGTTATTGAGCCATGAATTTTAACAACTATAAAACTCTCTCATAGGATCCATCTAAAGCACCAATGCATATTCTTTATGAACACTGCTATTCTAAAATGTAACATTGATTTTTATGTGAATATCTTTTAACCATTTCATCATCTTTGCCATACGCGGAAAATGGAAATCCCGAAACTGTTTGCAGTCTAATTACTGGACTGTGTCCGCATGAGTTGCTGTAGCGCCATCTAATGTCAAATCGTTTTACTTCCTGAACCAATTCCTGCTAACAAACACGACATTTGCCCAAAATTAACAGAGTATTTTGTGAAGGCCAAAGAAGTGAAGAAAAATGATTTTACATAATTAATGCTGTGACAATGGAAAAATGAGAGCAATTGGTTATTTTTCTCCACAAAATCAAAACTGAAAGAGTGACGATTCATGCACATAATATCTCATTGTCCCATATTGATATCTGATCCAGCCTACACTTTCTCTCTCTCTCTCTCTTTTTCTCTCTCTCTCTCTCTCTGTTTTTTTTTCCATCTTCCTGGTACTTTTTTCTGTTATAATGTTGTTAGCAAAAGAAAAAATGAGGGGGCGTGTATCTCTGGTGTGTGTGCGTGTGTTTTTTTTTTTTGTTTGTTTGTTTTTTGTTTGTTTGTTTGTCTGTTTTTTTTGGGGGGGGTCCTCATCCAACTATTCTAAATATCATACAACATTACAATGCACAATGCACGCCTTAAAACATTTTCAAAAGAAATCAAGAATACCAATCTCTTGAAAATGATCAGAACACCGATGACACTTTCACAGACAGATACTGTCAATCTCCTAGGCAGTCAGATTAACATGACAGTGTCGCATTACATGAACCTGGGGGATGTTCACGTCTGATAAGAAAATAAGATAAACACGGCTATGGTCAAGATGCGTCCATCTTTATTCAAAAACTACATTTATACCCAACGTTTGCAACAGTACATACGCTTTACATGCTTTACGAGACCTAAGGGGTGTGTTCTGTTCTGATGAACCCTCTTCCACTAAAGTAACACTCTGCTCTGATGGTATACGAGGTAACGTCCTCATATATAAATGGCATGAATGGGTTATTTTTAATTCTTCTCTCTTTCCAGACAGAGATGGCTCTTCTTGATTCTGGCTGTTTCGACTATGTCGAGAGCTCACACGTTTGCAAGGCAATCTGAATGCGACCAGTATCAGAATAAAGCTTATGCTAAAGGTCAGTACTGATGTGATAATGACGATGTTTAGAGGATGCATCTTCTGCTCTTCTTCTTTAGGGGTCGCTTTCGTGAGCCCTGAGCCTTATCGTGGATGGGTTCACCTCAAAGATGTCTGCCACTACTGCAGAGGCTGTGTCAGCGCTTGCAGTCTGTAATTTTCCATGACTCTTTCCACCAAGTTTATCGGCAGTGTTGCCAGAATGCGATGTTCTTGTCATGATTCTGGGCATTATGGTCGTGCTTGTCACTCCCTCTCATTACTTGAAGTGGCAAAAGAATGTGGATAAAGGTAAAATAGCCTGTCGCTGCTTCTGTCAGGCAGCATAAATGTCGAGAACCAGATGGGATTGAGGTCTAGGTTGGCAGATTAGAATGATGAGCCACTGTAATTGAACATCTCACCACTGCCAGAAGACAAAAACCGAAATATAATTTATTGTCAGGGTATTTTCTATCTTCATTGAGTACCGATGTTTTTGTTCCGATTGCTCAAGAACCTGCCTCATCTTTCCGTCACCACGTTGAAGTGCGCCATCTACGCAACTTGGAATATCATTTAGAATGCGTTTGTAAACCTCAATAAAACAAAATACAGATTTTTTTTTTTCAAAAGTACGTACATGTATATGTCATTCATAGTGTTACTTCATCAAATGATTCATGTTTGTTCCTGTTTTACATTTTTGTGACGTTGGCCACATATGACCAACCTGATATTAGCCTGTCATATGAAACTAGTTCATGATGATCAAACATCAGATTTCACACATCATTAACCATAACAGCTTCATTCAATATCCGATACTAGTATTACCTTTACTTCGAATGATACTCTTTTCATTTAAAATAACACATACAGCTTCCAGAGAAGTAGTAAACTGCTCATGATATCATACATATAGACATATTTAGTAGGTAATGGGATAAGGAAACATAATGTCTATTATATTACGAAAAGGCTTTCTGAAACATCATGCCGTTATTTCTAAATTTCCTCCATCGTGTTTTCCCATAGGCTAGGAGTCTGTACAGAAATAGTAACCCAATTTTGAACATCAGCTTTACCCCTTAAAAGTTTTTTTTTTCCATCCATGTATGTCATTCACATAAAGCTGTCAGCCTGAACGTAACCGCCGGAAGTGGCCCTATAAGGTCCCCCCCCCCCCGGCCCCATAGCAGGAGTTGATTTTACCCCATCTAACACATGCACCGAACTTTGTCAGAAGGAAGTTGTATGACTTTACAATTATCAAAACACAAAAACCACGAAAACTGACAAGTTTCGTTTCCCTTAGCGTGGGTTGTCAAGAGGCCCCTAAAGCTTAGAGGTAAAAGGTAATTTTTCCCCTTAAGGCTCGGAGAACTAAAATAATTTATGTCAGAAAGAAAAAGTATGGCTGTATATTACAAAGACATAAGAAATGACAAAACATTCCCTAGCGAAGGGAGTCTAACACTCCCATGAAAAAAATAAAACACCGCAGTTCCCTTCGACTAAACGCTGCTGTCCCCAAATGCGCTGGATTTATTGAGAAAAAGCATTTTCTTACTTTCCATCCTCAATAGATCAAAAGTCTCTTATTCAATTAAGGTCGATTTCATAGAGAAGCATCTTGAGTATACTGCAGTTTTCTTTGGGTGCAATTTCGTGTCATGCTGTTGATATTTATTTTACAGAAAAGTAGAATACAAATACAACATGTACAAGGTAAACATAGTACAGTAAATCCAACACGGTTTGAAAAAAATAACAAAACAGAATAATTTGACAGACAAGACAGAGTAGTGACATAGTAGTAGGAAAGTTACAAATGTACCAGGTCCATTGCTTTTACAGGAGAATGGCAGATTTTGCAAAGTTTTTGGAAATTATGCAGGTAGATATCAAATGTGTGAAAACAGGTCTATAGCTTAATAGATGTAATCTTACATGTTTGGCTCTTCAACTAATACTTGATTAAGGATGGTAAGTAACACAAAGAACTGAAGTTATATATCTTGTATTTTCAGTAATGCATCGTTTGTTATGCATGTATACATACATTCATCTGTAGATTTTGATTACAAAATTTATGTAATGCAATTGTTTTCAAAATCAATACTTCCTTTGTTTTCCCTTTCATCAAGTATTGTCCTCAAATAGATTACTGAAGTGCACTCAGACTGAGGTCTACAAGCTAATATCTTTTCTTGCACGTTGAACCTAGTGGAAGCATATAAGGTTCCCGGTTCGATTCCTCATTAGTGCTTACAGGGAATTTGGAAGAGAGAATTCTCTGGTGCTTACATCATCATTAATAGTTGCAGTAGTAGTAGAAGTAGTAGTAGTAGTGGCAGCAGCAGCAGTAGTATTACGCCAGTGAATTTCTCATTTACTACAGGTGCTTCTTCTTCTTCTTCTTCTTCTTCTTCTTCTTCTTCTTCTTCTTCTTCTTCTTTTAATATTTCTTTCTCTTTTAAGTTTGGTAATTTGAGATTTTGCTGCTATTGTTGATCGTGGTGGTTGTTGTTAGTTTTTATTTTATTTCCTTAGAAAGTATGGGGCATACATTTTGTAGATAACCATGGTATGTTTAGAACAATCAGATTAGCCACTTTGCCACGTGTCACGGTGTTTGTGCAGTGGCATATGAATCATAAGATTTTGCAGAAGAATGATAAATACGTTCTGCATATTTCGCTTCCTCCTTATCTGCATCCAAGATTTCAACACAATGCTCTTTATCGCTATGATATTCTTGTAGATTTTTCACATGTGGCATTATTTCTGCACTGGCATATGAATCATAAGATTTTGCAGAAGAATGATAAATACGTTCTGCATATTTCGCTTCCTCCTTGTTTCTGCAGCAGGATATCGTAGGAACTATATCCCTATTGTTTTTTACTATCATCGACATTTGTGTATAACTGGAAGCACTGTTCGCTAACCCCATATTAGTCTTTTTTTCAACCTGCCCGTCGGACTCGAACTCGGCCTCGGATGTCCAGGACTCGGGACTCAGATGCCAGGACTCGGACTTGGACTTGGGCTCGGACTCAAGAGATTCGGACTGTGATGAGATGGACTCGACTACAGCACTGGAAATATTAGTGGCCGAAACACCCTGGTGTACGTCTCGATGTGTGTCATTCACAGTGTGGTAGAAACTCTCAGAATCCTGATGCGGCACATCTGTTGAAGAACAGCGCTTCTGTTTGCTTCCAGAGTCCTGTAGAAAGAACCTGGTTACACTTTGATGTCGGCAGTGCAAATGCATTCGCTTTTAGTTCTTCAGAGTGTAGACATATTCTATGGCTATCTGCTTCACGATTTGAGGCTTCTGGATGTCCTCTTGAAGGTAACGCGGGTCGGTGAATAAGTGCTCTAGAAACTTCACCATTATAGCCATCATCGTCATTGACGCTCTGGACTTGACTTAAATCTAGTTCACTTCTAGCCAGCGTGCTGATCAAACGTGATATCATGTCAGCGGTCGATGATGCTACCAGGTCATCTCTCCTGTCAGAAGCAAGATCATTACCTCGTCGATTGTAGCTGTAATATTGCAGCTGCAAGTTTTTTCTATCATTTACACTCATCCGCTGATGAATTATAAACAGACATGTTGTAATGGTCAGAAGTATCGTAATGCTTGAGACTATCCATAAGGACGTAACATATTTTGTATTTAAGTTCAATGCATTTGCTCCCCTGCCTGTATCGGCAGTAGCTCCTTTTGACGTGGGATGGTCTTCATTATTTCCTTCTGAAATTGCAGTTGCCATTTCTGTCTGAAGTGCGCATAATCTTTATTTTCCGTTCCCAGAGACAGCGTCGGCATGTCGCTTACAGCAGTAGACCTATAAGATGAGCGATGGAAACTGGTAGTTGATACACATCCAGGGACTATGTTCATTGTAGTCTGCAACCTCGTTTCTGTGACATGAGCAATATAACAAGTGTCATTTTCCATTACTGGTCCCTTTGTTATATTGCGAATATCTATCAAACCTCCTGTTTCTACTCCACATAAAAATATAATATCATTTCCACCAATAAAGTTGCTATCTATGATAGTTGGCATCCTCGAGTACAACTTTAGTGTTTTGAAATGATTTCTGCTCATGCTGATAAGCCATACTTCCAGTGCAGGATATCCACAGTGGATCTGTGACTCTTCAGCCGAAGGGATGTCCAAACCAGTGAACACTGGATACTGACAAGAATTAGATTCCTTGGACATAATCAATACGCACTCTTTAGGAACAAGAAGTCTTGTCATAAAAGCATCCAAACTCGTCACAAGTTTCTCCTGGCTACCCAGACTGTAAGACTGCCAGCTGCTTGAAGCAACGTTTATTGATGAATTAACGTTAAGCTCGGTACCATTATCCATCACTACGAGATGAAGTGAAGTTTTCCCGAAACCGGGAAACGTCACTCCACATGATAACTCAATTTCAGAAGAGCTGATTCGGAAATTCATACCACATTTCGCTTCCTGTGCCATTACAGTCAGATTCAATACCAGAACTCTGCTGAAGATAACAACCAAATTATTTTTTAGGGATGCGTAGTACGCCCCTGCATTATCTGGTTCCAGATTGTCCATTCGAAAAGTAACCATTTTAGTCTCATTCTTGGACATTTGTAGGTGATAAAGATTAGAAACTAAGCAGCTTCCAGTGGAACATTGTCCAATGTGTATGTTATCTTTTTCCAAAATCAATCGGAAACTTTTTTGCAAATCTCCATATAGATAACAGTTTATTTCTACGTTACCCCTTACGGGTTTCTTAATTTCTTTCTGATCAGGAAAGCACTTGAATGACGCTCCTGTGTAAAGCAAACTGAAAAATGTCACTGCGAGTGTTTGCAAAATGTGGGTAATCATTTTAGATTCCTTGAATGCTATGTCAACTACAAGAACTTTAGGAGAGGAAGATTCCGTTTCGTTACCAGATCTGTTTCGCTCTTTGTTCACTGTTGTTTTGATTTTACCTTGTTTACGCGAAATACTATTGGAGGTTGCATTATGATTCTCGACAACAGCAATGGCAGCTCAACCCAGGTAACGATCAAGTTTATAGGCCTATATATCTTTTCGCTATTAAACTTTAACCAACACTCTCTCTGTCTTGAGATGATCACTTGAAGAGAACACATGATTTGAATGAAGCATGAATATTGATGATGTAGAGAATAGTCAATTTGGCCAATGATGGCACAGTGGGCGTGGAAGTATTCCTTGAAACCAGTGGCGTAACAGTCGGGGGGGGGGGGCGAGGGGGGGGGGGCAGAGTGCCCCCCCCCCCCCCCTGAAGGATTTCAGCGGGAAAATCCACCAAACCACCGGGAAAAATGAAAGGGAGTTAAAGAAAGAAAGAGGAAGGGAGAAAGGGAAAGGAAGAAGAAGAAAGGAAAAGAAAGAAGGAGAAGGGGAAAGAAAGAAGGAGAAAGGGAAAGGAAGAAGGAGGAAGGGAAAGGAAGAAGGAGAAAGGGGAGAAAGAAGAAGAGAGAGAGGGAAAAGAGGGAAAGGGGGGGAAGAAGAGAGCAAAGGGAAACAAAAGAAATGAGGGAAAAATTTAGTACCAAAACCCCGGAGTTTCCGGGGGCTCCACTCCCTGGACCCCGGCAGTGGCTTTCCCTGTAGACACCCATAAGCCAGAACCCTGGGCTCCATCTGCTAAGGGCTTCGCAACAAGAAACTCGCGGTGCGGGCTCACCTCCGCATATTCTATTTCTAGACTTAGCTACCGGGAAATTTTCGGCTCTGCTCCCCCCCCCCCCCCCCCGATAACAGGCAGAGAATGTAAGAGACCGGGAACAGACAACGAACAATTCAAAGAAAAGTCAGAGCTTCCGCGCTTCGCACCCTCCCCCTAGCATGCTTAGGGAGCGCGCTTTCACTATCGTCCTCCTAAAATGAAATCCTAGCTGCACCAATGATTCTAGACTTAATTACCGGGAAATTTTTGGCTATGCATATGCCCCCTCCTCCCCCCCCCCCCGCCCCGATAACAGGCAGAGAGCGTATAAAGAAGAGCAGGAACTGACAGCGAAAAAACGTCGGAGCTTCCGCGCTTTGCGCGGGAGGGGGGAAACCCCCCCCCCCCCCCCACCTTGCACCCTCCCCCTAGGGAGCAGTACCGTCCTCCTAAAATGAAATCCTAGTTACGTCGCAGAAGATAGATTAACTAACAATTTAAAAAAACGTCAGAGCTTCCGCGCTTCACGCACCCTCCCCTCTAGGGAGCACTACATTGGCGTAAATTCCGGGAGTGAGATGGGGGACTATCACCCCCACTTGGGGGAGAGGGGGGGGGGTGGTGTGTACAAATTTCCCTCCCCCCCCCCCCCCCCCCCATGCAGACACACTTTTTAAGGAAGAAGATGTATTTCAATTAATCAGTAAAATTCTGAATATCTGTCATAAACAAACATATTTTAGAATTTCTATTTGAATAATGATATTGAAAACAAAAAAGTGGTTATTTTTGGCTCGCTCACATCGCTCGCTCATAAAAATCTTAGGATTTACATCCGAAAATGCCATTCAAAACCGGAAAAGTGACATACTTTTTGAGGAAGAAGATATATTTCAATTAATCAGTAAAATTCTGAATATCTGTCATAAACAAACATATTTTAGAATTTCTATTTGAAAATGCTATTGAAAACAAAAAAAAAGTGTTTATTTTTGGCTCGCTCGCTTCGCTTGCTCATAAATATCTTAGGATTTACATCCGAAAATGCCATTCAAAACCGGAAAAGTGGTTATTTTCTGCTCGCTCGCTTCGCTCGCTCGCACCAAAAATCGTTAAAAAAGTTTTTCATCCCCCACACCTCAAACTGGATTTACGCCGGTGGAGCACTACCGTCCTCCTAAAATGCAGTCCTAGCTACGCCACAGATTCTAGACATAGACTATAGTTACAGGGAAATTTTGGGCTCTGCCCCCCCCCCCCCGCGATAACAGGTACCTGTTACGCCCCTGCTTGAAACCTCACAGTGCGCGTCACTGTGAGGTTTCTACTTGAACCGAAACCCGAAGTTTTTTTATTATAAAAAATTAAACAAAATTGATTGAAGGCATCAGAATGGAAGTACATATTACATAAAAAGTGGGCGAAATCATAGGGTAGGATTTTTATGAAAACTTGCACCGGTTTTCGCTGAAAAACGGAAGCTCTGTATTAAACCTCGTAATCACCATTAAGTCCAATAACTGCTTTGCCGAAAAGTTATTTATACAGAACGCGCTTCCTGGGAGTGCAGTAAACACATTTAAATGTTCAATGACATCATCCGACTGCTGTGTGTGTGTGTGTGTGTGTATGCATATCAGTACATGGAGAGAGGTGCAGCCAGCGCTTTATTTGAACTGGTGAAAAATGCTCCTCTTATTTATTGTCTCTGAGACCAGAAATAATAAAACCGTCGTTTGCGTCTTACTAACATTTTTTCATTTCAAATTATGGTTGGTTTCAGGATTTTTTAGTACAAAAATACAAGTTTTCATACACATGTTTTTTATTAGTTTGAGAATTTTTTAAATCAGCAGCTCACAAAGTTAGCCAATGCCTTTAATCATTGCGACCAAGGGCGTAGATAGCGGGGGATCGATGCATCCCCCACACTTTTTGAAGTGGATACGTGTGTAATATTATAAACATGTATTAATATTAATTAATTAATAAATGGAATCACCACCCCCCCCCCCCCCCCCTATGAGGACCTGTCTTCGCTAACGATTACGATTAAAAATGATTGTTTGACACTTCGTTTGAAATTGACATTGACTTTTCTCTGCCATAAAACAGTTTTGTTTTACATGGCACAACATTTGCAGACAGTCAGGCAGATTTAGCCATGAAGTCTATGCATAAAGGGAAAATGCTTAAATAATTACATGGAAAGCCCCTGTAGAATCATGAGCTATCTGGGTAGTATGGGCCTACATGCAGTACTCTGAGTAAATTCATTTTATTGAATGAAAAAGTAGTTTATACCTATGAAATCGGGGCTCAAGGGTATTTCCCGTAAAGAACTACTGTTTTTCCAGCTCTAGCGGTTCTGGTCATAAAGAGTTATGATTAAGACACATCTATCAAGCTTTGATTTGGGACTGGTACAAGTCGGAGTCCCGTGCATGTGCCACTGTAACCTTGAGATTAATGGCTAAGTGGAGGACTTGCTATCCACTTGGATCATTATCAACTTCTTGTAAGCGTGGGCACCGGCTAGGCTCACCCACTAGATCACCAGTAATTGATTAGTTGATAATAAATTTCCTGTTTCAAAGATTCAGTGATAAGTAGTGTAGAAATACTGCCTACGTTTCTTTTATGCAAAGTCGAACATACGAAATCTCATTACCGGGAGTATGTCATTCTTCATGTTGTTGTGGAATATAAACGATTTTATTCTTGAGCATGCAAGCCTGTTCGAGAGTTCTCGAGTAGAAACCTGGACAGGTGAATATGCTACCTAAACTATCCTCCCACTATTTGAAAGAAAAAAATGTCCATTTTTACATAATAAACTGCAGAGTGGTAAGTTCGTTATGCACGCTATCCATGAAGTGTGTGTTGTCCAATTTAATAAACTTACTAATGAAATATATTTTCCCAAGGTTTCGACAGTTCTTCCTAAGTTGTTTTATATAGTTGGCACAGTCGTCACAGTAATATCCACTTGTTGTTGATAGCCCTAGCAAGCCTACAGCTGAACACGTTGAACTAGGCTTAACTTAACTTTGTCATGATTATGCTCACGAGTTCGCATAAGATATTAAAATTATTTTTCAGAATTTAGTAGATATTCGAGATAAGCTGCGAACTTGTATTGTTGTCGAAGACCACATTTATCACATTGATGTCATTTTACTCTAGATGTCCTTTAGCGCAGTTGCAGACTCGGTCTGAATCAAGGGAAGACAGTGGCCAGCTATGTATTGTGCACGTTTGAAGTTTGTTGTTGATGTTGTTGAATTGGGTTTTTGCAGACGTGTATTGAATTATCTCGATTTGTATGTACCTCAGTTTAGGATTATTTTCTCCTTACTTAAATTTGTAGTCGAAGAATTTATTTTTCCAATATGTATTTTTCTCGATTGTCATGTGTAATTTGTTGAGCGCCATGAGCGTCAGGACCTGGCGGATACCGGCGCTATATAAGCATCGATATTATTTATTATTATTTATCAATCAATCAAATATGATTAACGTCACCATTCGGAAGACGTGACTTAGACTCGAACCTGGTTCCGCTGAATCAGCACATAACCTCCACTGTTGGCGGATTGCAGGTGCACGCCACAACCATGACAACGCCCAGTTTGAATGTTTTGAAAGTAAGGCTGATCGACGAGGGTTAATCGTATGGCCACAGACCAGTAATTTTAACACATAGCCCCATAGGGCTATGTGTTAAAATGAGCCCGAAGAAAATTCATGAAAAAAGTTTGAATGAGACATTGCATATTTAAGCTTCTAGTAGCTGAAACATTTCTCTTGACCTCCCGAAAATATAAAGGCACATTTTTCTGCTCGATTTCTTTCTAAAGGGTCTGCAATGCGACTCCAATGGAATTTAATCGTTTGTCGCCCGCAGTGTCAAGTTATTGAGCCATGAATTTTAAAAACTCTAAAACTCTCTCATAGGATCCATCTAAAGCATCAATGCATATTCTTTATGAACATTGCTATACTAAAATGTAACATTGATTTTTATGTGAATATCTTTTAACCATTACATCATCTTTTATACGAGGGAAATGGAAATCCCGGAACTGTTTGCAGTCTAATTACTGGATTGTGTCCGTATGAGTTGTTGTAGCGCCATCTAATGTCAATTCATTGTACTTCCTGAACCAATTCCTGCTAACAAACTCGACATTTGCCCAAAATTAACAGAGTATTTTGTGAAGGCCAAGGAATTGAAGAAAAATGATTTTACATACTTAATGCTGTGACAATGGAAAAGGGACAGCAATTACTTATTTTTTTCCCCACGAAATCAAAACTGAAGGAGTGACGATTCATGCACATGTATCTCGCTGTCCCACATTGATATCTGATCCAGCCTACTCTTTCTCTGTCTCTCTCTCTCTCTCTGTTTTTTCTATCTTCCTGGTACTTTTTTTTTTATAATGTTGTTAGCAAAAGAAAAAAAATATGGGGGCTTGTATCTGCGGGTGTGTGTGCGCGTGGGTTTTTTTGTTGTTTTTTTTTTTTTTTTTGCTTGTGTGTATGTGTGTTTTTACTCATCCAACTATTCTAAATATCATGCAACATTACAATGCACAATGCACGCCTTAAAGTATTTTCAAAAGAAATCAAGAATACCACTCTCGGGAACTCTCTTGAAAATGATCAGAACACCTACGACACTTTCACAGACAGATACTGTCAATCTCCTAGGCAGTCAGATTAACATGACAGTGTCGCATTACATGAACCTTGGGGATGTTCACGTCTAATAAGAAAAAAAAGATAAACACGACTATGGTCAAGCATGCGTCCGTCTTTATTCAAAAATTACATCTATACTCAACGTTGGCAACAGTACATACGCTTTACATGCTTTACGAGACCTAAGGGGGTGTGTTCTGTTCTGATGAACCCTCTTTCACTAAAGTAACACTCTGCTCTGATGGTATACGAGGTAACGTCCTCATATATAAATGGCATGAATGGGTTATTTTCAATTCTTCTCTCTCTCCAGACAGGGATGGTTCTTCTTGATTCTGCCTGTTTCGACTATGTCGAGAGCTCACACGTTTGCAAGGCAATTTGAATGCGACCAGTATCAGAATAAAGCTTATGCTAAAGGTCAGTACTGATGTGATAATGACGATGTTTAGAGGATGCGTCTTCTGCTCTTCTTCTTTAGGGGTCGCTTTCGTGAGCCTTATCTTGGATGGGTTCACCTCAAAGATGTCTGCCACTACTACAGAGGCTGTGTCAGCGCTTGCAGTCTGTAATTTTCCATGACTCTTTCCACTAGGTTTATGGGCAGTATTGCCAGAAGGAGATGTAGTTGTCATGCCTCTAGGCAGTATGGTGGTGCTTGTAACTTGCTCTGCAGAGTACGTGTTCGTGTCTAGAGGTCCATCTGAACGATAGTTCGACATTGTGTTCTGTGCAGCACTTTGGTGCTTAACTACTCCTATTCCAATTATAAAATTTCCATGAAAACATATTAAGGTAAAATCGTCATTCTCTGACTGTTCCTGTGGGAAGTACTTTAAAATGCCATTAGTAGTTGTGTTGATAATCAGCTTCGTCATTTCTTTCTGATCGCTTCCCAAAGCTATCCACTGAATTGTACCGTTATGATTGCCATGACAAGAAATAGTTACATCTTTCCCACGTTGTACTTCGTATATACGTGCATTTGAAAAAATGGAGAAACTACATACTAAATGTTTTACTAATGTATTTGGTGTTGCTGGATTACACGGTGCCTCAGCTTCGTGTTTTTTCTTCACTAGATCACTCGCAAAAATTTCGAAGCTCAGCTCATTACTTGCAGATCCATCGTCTTTCTTATTACATTTTCTTTCGTATCTCACTATGACATTCAGGCTGTCGTCTTCTTGATCGGGTTCCTTAGGCCAAGAGCACTGAAACTGGATAACCTTTTCTTCCTTTTCATTAGCAGACATTGACACTGAACATGTACCATTGGTATAGTTGACACTAAAATTGCTTAATGAAGAGTTTTCATTGTCCTCTCCTTGATTTTCGGAGTAGCACCTACTATTCTCTGAGCACGACTTGATGTTATCGCCGGCATTTACGCTACAGTCCCGACTGCCCTTCTCTTGGACACTAATGTTCAGTACCATTTCATGAATTGTTCCTGATAAACTATTCCCGCATTCAAAGCACGATGAACTGCTAGCACTGGCATGAGGGTGACACAAGATTATGCAGAAGGTGAAAAGTAAAAAGCTCGCTTCATCAAGGCGATACATTGTACTATTTTTATAGATATTACTTGAAGTGGCAAAAGAATGTGGACAAAGGTAAAATAGCTGGTCGCTGCTTCTGTCAGGCAGCATAAATGTCGAGAACCAGATGGGATTGAGGTCTAGGTTGGCAGATTAGAATGATGAGCCACTGTACTTGAACATCTCACCACTGCCAGAAGACAAAAACCGAAACATAATTTATTGTCAGGGTATTTTCTATCTTGATTGAGTACCGATGTTTTTGTTCCGATTGCTCAAGAACCTGCCTCATCTTTCCGTCACCACGTTGAAGTGCGCCCTCTACGCAACTTGGAATATCATTTAGAATGCGTTTGTAAACCTCAATAAAACAAAATACAGATTTTTTTTTCAAAAGTACGTACATGTATATGTCATTTATAGTGTTACTTCATAAAATGATTCATGTTTGTTCCTGATTTACATTTTTGTGACGTTGGATATATGACCAACCTGATATTAGCCTGTCATATGAAATAAATTTAGTTCATGATGATCAAACATCAGATTTCACACATCATTGACCATAATAGTTTCATTCACTATCCGATACTAGTATTACCTTTACTTCGAATGATACTCTTTTCATTGAAAATAACACATACAGCTTCCAGAGAGGTAGTAAACTACTCCTCATATCATACATATAGACATAATTTAGTAGGTAATGGAATGAGGAAACATAATTTCCATTATATTAAGAAAAGGCTTTCTACAACATCAAACTGTAATTTTTAGATTAAAACTTTGAGATGCTGTAGACATAAAAAAATATTAGTTTTTAAGGAGGCATAGTATGCCCCTGCATTGTCTGGTGTCAGATTATTGATTCGAAAAGTAAATTTTTTAGGCTCCTCCGTAGAAAGTTGTAGGTGATAGAGATGAGAAGATATGCAAATTCCATGGAAACATTGTCCAATTTGGGTATCATCTTTCTGCAAAATTAATTGATAACTTTGTTGACAATCTCCATATGGATGACACTTTATTTCCACCCTTTACCGGTTTCGTAATTTCGTTTTGATCAGGAAATCACTCGAATGACACTTCTGTGTAAAACAAACTTAGATACATCACCTGATCACAGCGAGTGCTTGCAAAATGCGGGAAAACATCTTGGATTCCTTGCATGCTAGATCAACTACTAGAAAATACTATTTGAGGTTGCATTATGATTCTCGACAAGGAACGGCAGCTCAACCCAGGAAACGATCAAATTTATAGGCCATATATCATTTCCTTTATCAAATTTAACCAATAATATTTCTGTCTTGAGATGGTCACTTGATGAAATGTTGAGGTGAACGCATAATTTAATGAAGCATGAATATTCATAATAGAGAGAATGGTCAATTTGGCCAATGATTACACAGTGGGCGTGGAAGTCATCTTCGCACCAGGTGTGTGCGTGAGGTTTCTTTTTGAACCGAAACCCGAAGTTTATAGTCCGGAATCCACTCGCAAAGTTTTCATGGTTTTTGAACAAATAAAATCAAAAGCAAATGCTCTCCACAACTTCATCTAACATGTTGAATCTTTAAGACATTTCATCATTCACCATCACATCGTTATTTCACACCCGGCGACTCTTCATATGACGTTGTTCTTGGAACGACTTTATATATATATATATACAGATGAGAAGACTGAAGACCTGAAACGTATTTAATTTCCATACTACATCACTGACATGAACCAGGTGGACATTACCTATCTTCACTAGTCGCCAAATCTACCCAAGAAGCAGGACCCGCATAGGAATGACTTTTGGACAAACTGTAGCTTAATCAAAAGGCAATCAGATGTTATTTCCTTAATTATATTTAGCATCTGGAATTCAAAGGGGTATAAAGCCTGCCGCACGCTATAGGATCCATCTGCTATCCGATTTTGGATTTTAAAGAATTGTTTAGCATTTTATATGAAGATTAAAACATATGAAATCTTAATGATCAAAGTTTCGAAAAGTCGTATTAATTCAAAAATCGAAATTCCGGGCTGTTACGAGCCTCCCTGTAGGAATGAAAGCGTACTCAAACCGAATTTCGTGGTGACGTCATAGCGATCTTGCGATCGGCTACGATTTGAAGCCAATTTGGCTTTTACTCCGACCACAAGGCTTGTGGCTAACCAAAGTTTCGATTTTAGTATTCCTATCATTATTCTGAACTTAAAATAAGACAATTTTACTTTGTTTAAACTTTCATATTTAGTGCTAAATGCCATTTGTTCGAAAATCGGGTCGCAGTCAGATTGTACAGTGTGCGGTGGGTTTAAGGCCCCCTCACACCTGACCGAATGTAGGCGGACGAAGGGTGACGAATGGGGAAAATGCACGAAATGCACGCGAATTTAACGAATTCAAATAAAATTTCCGTCAAATCATGCGATCAGTAACTATTGTCAAATTTTATCAACGAACGGTAAGCGAAGGATAAATATGACATGCGAAGGATATCGATTTTTCGGTTCAGCTCTTTGAGTAAATTGCAGCCGAAGGCGAGCGAAGGGTTGATATAACCCACTAAGACGAACGAACAGTCAGCAATGGTTTGATATGGCGTGCGATTAGAAACGAAGACGAGGGAATAGATCGGGCGTTTGTCATCGTGTTGCTTCGTTAAGGGTTCTTTCGAGATCGGTCCACTTTGGCCAAAGCCCAATGAGGGACTATGCGCGACAATAACACACGAACGATAAACGAACGATTACCGCAGACTAAATAAGAGATGCGAATTCAAACAGATGACCAACGATTTTTCAATTCGTCGGGAAACTTTAAACATGTTCAAAATTTCCGCGCGAATTTGAATAATCGCAGCTGTTAGTTCAGAAGGTGTACGAACCCAAACACGAAGGGTAAATATGATTTACTATCAGTTACCATTGAAAACGATTTTTTTTTAAAAAATGCCTTTCGCCAGCCATCGCAAGGCATATTTCAGGCAATTCGGTTAGGTGTGAGGGGGCCTTAAGGAAAGCACAATTATCATTTTCTGCCTGAATATATCAGTGAGAGGGACAGTTTGTGTGAGGCAGTACATGCATCAAAGTTTAACTCTGTACCTTTCGGTGTAGGGTATTCTTTGAAGGTTTTCATGGAAAGAGGATAAGCTACATGTAAGAGTTAGTCCTCAAACACTCCTGATGACAATCAGAGCATTCTTTAAAGAGAGTTCTTTTAGGAACTAATCCGAAAGAAACTCACTTTGAATTGCAGTTCTTTTGAGAACTAATTCACTTCAAGAAATATACAACAAACAAACAGTCCTTTTAAGGACCAACTCTTGCATGGTGCTACCGCAAACCTGTCACTTAACCTCTCGCTGTATTAGGTTACTTTCCCTGATTAGTTTGCACATTATTATTTATTTAATTACTTTATACTTTCTTTGATTTTGTAAATGAAACAATCACTAACTCGAAACCTGCCCTTCCCATAAGACAAACACACTTTTCCGCATAAATTTTCTGGCGAAACAATTGACTGTGACCATGGTGACATCTGTACTGCGCGGGTATTGTGTTGGGGGATCGGATATACTGTTTAGTTTCTTCTCAATATAGAGAGTAGATAGCAATGGTACAGAGACTGAAAATCCGTTATCGTTTCAGGTATTCGTATACCGAATGCAACTTGAAGATAACAACGGTGCATATATGAGTAGAAGTCTGCAGTCAGTCTGATGGTGACTGTAGTCTTTAAAGTGATTACACAATGGTAATTTTTTTTTTTTTCATATATGATCGAGAATAGAATTCTAAGCAGAATAACATTAACATTTTGATGATTTTCAATCGAAATCAATGCATTTTGGCTAATTTCCTCATAAAAAGTCAAGAGTTGACCAAAAAATTTGAGTATGAGGTATGACGTCAAAGTGGGTACCCAGCTGCGCGCATTGCAGTTGTGCTGCGCGCTAGACTGTACAATACATATGTATATACATTGCGCGCATTTTGCTAGAATTGCGCGACATGGTACCCACTTTGACGTCAATTTGACGTCAAAGTGGGTATCCAGTTGAAACTGGGTCACAGCTAAGGGGTCAAAAATATCCTGAAATCTTACCACATTTGGGCGTTTCCTTGGCAACACGACTTTTTGAAAAACTTTAGGCAGATGATTTTCTGCTAATGAAATCATGCTCTTTTAAATGAACTAACATTGTTTCAGCATTGGGTACCCCCTTTAATATCTGGAATGTAGTCTGGAATATTCCCTAAAACCATCAATCTCCGAATAGTCTCAAATACATCTGACTGACTGACTGACTGGGGGCCTAAAGCATGTGAACCTCTTTTCATAATGGGTAAACCCTCTGCTCGAATTTTTCAACCCTAGGGAGTGGGTCTGTTCAACCATGTTAAAGGCATTGGCTAACATTGTTATGATTTTTAAAAAATCTCATTTTGTTACTTAAAAATGGGATAAACATTAGGGTTATAGTGTAAAAATACCAGTGTGAAAGTTTCAGAGCATAATATCCACGGGAAGTATTTTTAAATATTAGAAATGTAAACCAATGTTTGAAAAATATACGAGGGTCGGTTGCATAGACCCAACGTAAGGAGTGCGCATGCGCACATGACTAAACGGACCGCACTGTGTGTATTGACGTATCACGCGGCGGAAGGCAAGTAACGGTATTTTTGAATTCGCGCAAACGGTCCTCTTAGTTCAGTGTCTCTCGAGACGAAAACTAATAAAATCGCGGTTTGCGTCTAACTTACAGCTTTTCCTTCCAAATTATGGTTGGTTTCAGGGGTTTTGAGTGTAAATACAAGTACTCATACACATGTTTCATCTTAGTTTGAGAATTTTTTAAATCAGCTGCTCACAAAGTTAGCCAATGCCTTTAACGATCGAAAAATAAAATATAGAAAAGCTGAAATGTCGCTTTCTGGAAAAGAGCACGGTGCTTATCAGTTACGGAGACACTGATACCAGCAAAGGTAATGCACATGATGGTGACGGTAGACTCGAAAGAGTTCTTGATATTTTATTGACGGTTTGTCATGCAATGTAGAAACTTTCTAAATTCAAGTATCACCTTGTTATATCGAAAGAAAATTACTGGATAAATGGAGACATACAGAACCCGGGAGACATTAAGCCTGTTTCGACAACTTCTCCATCAACTAGGCTGTGACTGCATATTTGAGCGATGTCAGCTATACAGCGTTACGCGAATTAAACAAAGCGCGCTTTTGGACAGATTTTCATGGACATTATGTTGCTTGAGGTGTGGCTCGTAATGATCATGATCATATAGGTTAGACATTACTGTCTATGACTATATGAATACCAAGAAGCAGAATAAAAGGTGCTTTGGTGATGAGGCTTTTTTAGAATTGTTTAGATTTTGCCTAATTTATTTTCCATAAAGAGATCAAAATGGTCAAACACCACTGTGACAGCATAGTTAGCCGTTGTCATGGTAGCAGATGTAATCGCTCTTGAAATCATGTCATACTGCCATTCTGTCATGTTCAGTGAAATGTGTAATCTTTGCATATGGATAGAAATAATTGCTTTCAATAATATGTCCTTCTTTCATATTTTGATAAAAGATATGTTTAGACAATGAATTCAAGGGGATATATGAAGAGTTCATTTCCAAAATGGGCTAAATCCATCTTTCACCGAAACCAAGGTTTTAGCAAGACTGGATGTTTGTTCCATTAGGTCCATATGCGCTTTAGTATGACAAATTGAATATCAAAATATTTTAGGAAATGAGAAAAAAAAACGAAGAAAAATAATTAATTTCCAAACTGAGGCACTAAATCCACTTCGAGTGATTTCGAGTAAATTAAGGGTTTTCATTTACACCATGTTCGTTCTGCATGAATAATAATTTGTCTAGAATTGTTTATATTTTTCATTTCTACGGATTTAGCACTGTTTGGGACCAAACTATGATTTAGCTCGTTTTGGATTTTTTCTTTTCTCGCAAAATTAGAGGCCGTGTATGAAAAATATAAAGAATACTAGGGAACCAACTACTAATGGAGGATTTTATAAGTTGATAAAAAAAGCATATCTTCCCTCATTACTATCTTTCTCTTTACATTTTCTGACCTCATTCCTTCCTCTCTCTCTCTCTCTCTCTCTCTCCCTCTCTCTCTCCCTCTCTCTCTCTCTCTCTCTCTCATTTTCGTTTCAATTTCCTGCACTTTATTTCAAATGAATATCTACGTATATATTTCAGTAAATTCTAAAGCTATTTTGTTTATATAAAAGAATAGTGTACCATATGGATTTTACTTTGCAATCTCATGCTTTGAATAATGTACACTGTAAAAAAAAGAAAAAAAATACTGTAGAATTTACAGAATATTACTGGCCAATCTGCTGCCAGTAATTTACTTTTTTTTTTTACAGTATTGTACTATAAATTCTACGGTAAAACTGTAAACAGCAGTGAAATATATAGTATTTAACTGTAAATGGTACAGTATTTTACTGTATCAAGTAGTACGGAATTTCCAGTAAATTACTTCAGCAATTTTTTTTACAGTGTATATAGGCCTACCATGGTAATGCACCTTTCGAGCTGCAATATCGTTTTTAATCAATACCTTTTCAATCAAGCAAATATTGTGACCTTATATAATTTTATTGACTGTGTCTTTTTTTAATCTATTTACAGCAGTCTAAAAATAACAAATCTGTTTTGTTTTTATTGTAATTTAGCAATAACAAATCTATTTTATTTAGTGCACAAGGATCTTATGACAGAACATTTCTTTTATGCAAATATACAGTACAGAATTTTCATTCACGTGGTATTCTCACAGTCAGAGTTTCTTCTTAGAAAGTGTACTTACTGATATCAAAGGAGACCATTGCAAAGACAGTAAATTACTAATCATGCTAATATTCTATTCGTTGCAGACGACGTGGAGGTCTCCTCTCTTCACTCCCAGTAATTTCTGCGCAAGACCGCAAAATTACTACCATTCAGCTCAATGTGATGGACCCTTTAAAACTAGATGAACTAGATAGAAACTTCTGTCTGAACACCAAGCAGATTTTTTTCTTTCTTTTATTTTGTCACCAGACAGAATGCCAATAAAGTAATTCTTTTACTCCCCGGGGGGATATGTCTCATTGAGGCCTGTATATGCGTAAATGACTTTCTGAAAAACATCCTAAACGGGGATTAAAATAGGACAGAAGTAGGAGTGATTTTAATACCCTAAACAGAGAAATAATGTAATACATCTCCGATTTCTAAACCCTTAACGGGGATTTTATGCAAGGATTTTCCTGATTTTGATACCCATAAAGACGCTAGGTCGTGGGCTATCATGGGGAATTTGACACCATGGGTGCTTACCCAGTAACAGGTGTTGTCCATCACTGTGAGTTTTATGACCAACAGACCTTTTGTAATGCTCTGTATATTTCACCCTTTCCCCATATGGCAAAGTCATTATCTCACTTTCCCTGGCCCGAGAATGCCCGAAGCAGGCCGAAGAATGTTCGTGGTGGAACAGCTTGTTTGCTGTGCTCCAGAAATGTAGCTCTATTACAGGTATTTCCAGTGCTTTTCACAAAGTCTGGTGTCAGCAAATTATGATCCATTCCCCATGAAAGCCCACGACCTAGCGTCTTTAACTGGATCCCCATTTTCCCCGCCTGGTGCTGAAAAAAAAAAACCCTTTTTCTACGGTTTTGTTTACGCGGATGATATACAGGCCTCAATGAGATATATCCCCCCGGGTTTTACTCCTGGCAGATGTTTGATACAGGTAAAGATGAAGGTTTCTTTGGAAAGCATCGAACATACTTGTACATGTATATTACTAACCCTTTGATTTTTAATTGGGGATAATCATGCTAAAACAAGATACTTCATTGTAACCCAAAGCATGAAGATGGATTCACTTACATAGAGATTGATAAAAAATGGTAAATATAAATATAAATATATATATATATATATATATATATATATATATATATATATATATATATAACAATTTGAAAGATTTTTACTAAAAGGCTACAGGCTACAATTGACAAAATAATGCCAGTTAATAAGAATCATGGTACCGGATATCATCTGTTGAGAAACAGAAAGACGTTAGCTCCTTTTAATTTCGTTAAAAACATTAATTTTGTTTTGTATTGATGTTAAAAAGAGAAAATAATGTATATTAATTTACGAATTATTGTCAGAAAAAGATATTCTATGCTTCGTGTTATGATGGAAATAAAAACTTGAACTTGAACTTGAACTTGAACTTGAACTTGAACTTTAAAAAGGCCACTTGGTATCTACCTCGGAGCCTTCCAGATCCATTGCTTATTTCTTACAGTCTGTTAGTTGACCCAAGGCTTAAACTGCATTTTGTTCCTCGATCTTTTCAGAGCCACCGTGCTAAGGGTTAGATTGTCGAAACTCTTCATAGTCAGAAGGGCTGCTGGATGCTTCAATTTTGCCATGTTCTCCTTGACGCAAAGGCGTAGTATTGATGGCTGTTGAGAACAGCCTTGGTTGTTTCAGTGTTCTATTCTTTTTAGGCTTAGCGTACAGTTTGTCTATATCTTCACTGGATGCCAGGGGTGATGATGCTTTCTGAAACCGGCTGGTTGGTCGTTCTTCACGGTGATTACCATTACCCGCATGGCTCATATCTTGGGGATCTGCGGAGGCTGTCAAAAACAAACATGGCGAATTCGAATAAGATTCATTCTTGTTAAGGATGTTGGCAGCTCCTTTCGGTTCATCTTGTATATCATCCACAGTATTGTATATGTTGTCAAAGCTGGTAAGGGCATGTGTGCTCCCTGCATCAATTGCTGCACAGTCAGTGTTTTGTTTTGTGCTGTTTGTGGATTCTTCCTCACGGTGTCCTGTCGGATAGAATACCCCTTTTTTATTTTCCTTGACACTAGAAAACGTATTTAAACTAAAATTTCTATCTGGTACATGACACTCCGCAGTCGTAATCTGTTTAGGGGAACCAGGACGGACCCTTGGCAGCAACATTGGGCATCGGTCTCTAGGTTGTCGTGACCTGTTGTCAAGATTGAAAGCGTCAGAGTCGGATGAAAAGAGAGAAAGTTGTATGCCTGTTGTTGGGAGAGATAATTGGGATGTTGTCTGGGGCATTGCATTGCTCTCCTGGTTGTCAGTCATTTCAAGTGCCGGACTCTGTCTATGAAAATTGCCACCATGCCCATGAAAAGGAATGCTTGCCTTTCTACTTGTGCACAATTTTCGTAAAACTAAGTAAAGACTTGTTCCAATGCTTATGAGGAGAGCAATGGGTGCTACTACAAAGAAAAGAATACCACTTTCCTCATACTTTGATACGTTACTATCTGAGTTAGGATCGACTGTGGCAGATGACGCTTGTACGGCCAGAGTTCCTAAATGGGTGACTGGTGTACTCGCTTTGGTTGAGGTATACCCCACCGTGCTGCCTTCAGAATACCCAAATGAGAGATGATCATTTGCAGGAGTCGAAGTGCATCCAGTTGATATACTGTATGTTTTTACTTGATCCCCCTTCCCAACGCTTACAGTGTAGCATAATTTGTCATTTTCGTCGCTCACAATTCTTTATATGCGATTTACATATATTTTACCATATTCTTCTTTGCCACAGATGATTAGGGTTTTGTTTTGATTAAACTTGGAAATATATATGAAGGAGGGCTCACTTGGATTGAGTTTCACCACATCCAAGTCATTTACGACCCACACTGTCAAATCAGATTCGTTGTTATGTCCACAAGAGAAAGGTTCATGGAATTTCAAGTCGAGTACAGGCATGACAGGGGTCATAAATTTACATGATCCTTCTTCTGCGTATTCGTTGATCGTCTTCACGACACAGGCATCAGGCAAAGTTTTAGATGTCACCAGTTCAGTCAGAGAAAACAAAAGATGCACTCTATTTCTTACTTTAGAATTATAATAGTCTATACCGTGAGAACTCGTGGAAAAGGATAATTGCGCCGGTGTGTGATTCTTACTCCCGAATGATGTGAATGATACAGTTGCTTTTTCATCTTCAACTACCCATTCACATGACAACTCGCATTCCCTCCTATCTTTTATCAGGATTGTTTTGCACGTTGGCTTAGGATGTCGTGAAACTACCGTGAGGTTCAGAATCAAAGTCTTCAAACTTAAACTAGATGATGCGTGTCCTAGAGAAGCGTAATATCGCCCAGAATCGTTATTGTTCAGATTTTGAAGGCTTAAGACAATGAGCTTGTTATTGTAGCCAGACCGGATTAAGCTGTTGGAATTACATGCGTAACTGGAGCAAACTCCTACAATTACTGACTTATTTTCATTGCGCTTTTCCATAATGAATTCTTCATTTCGTTCTAGATGTCTCTCAAGCGTACAAGAAATTAAGACACTTCTCCCTGTCAGAGCAGTTACTTGGTCGGGGGAACATCGGACAGTAGCTTGAACATCTCGAAAGACAGAGTACGTGAAGAATATCGTGAACCACAATACTGGTGTTGGAGGAAGTTTTGCATGCATCTTCACAGATAGATTCACTGGGTCATCAGCGTAGAAATGGACAGTGACAACACCTTTTACATCTACATTTCACACTCTCGTTGAACAGTTCAATCTCTTACTGCAAGTTTGTTTTTTCCGTGATCGTATGAGTACAAATAAAAGTTTCTCGATCGGACGTTAACCTGTCAAAATTCATCCTGCAAGGCATCGTAATGACCAATGGGAGTATAGTTTATACAAGAGTAGATCAGCGCAGCAGGATTTCATGAAAAATTGCCAGAAAATTGGAAGCCGTGCAAATTCGTATTATCACCTCAAACATGACAAAGTCAGATAATACTGTATAAGTGCTTCACCGAAATCATTCATAATGAACGCATATCCTTTGGAGTGTAGTATACATGTTTTGAATGACCAACGGCATGATCCGACCAACCGAGTTGGACCATGAAAGGTAATACTAGCAGTTGACTGCTCGGGTTATGAATATTTGTAGATTTCTTGAATCTAAGACCGATGGTGGCGCCTTCGATCATCCAAAGAAAGATTCGGAAATCAGGAGTTTGTATTATGCGTGTTCATCGTCATCATCATACTTTTCTCTGTTCCCGTCTTTGAAAGGCCAGCTAAAATTGATTCTACAAACTAAACCCTTTATTTTCTTGAAGATGACCTGTCCATGGGTGTTGGCAACAAAACAAGAACTTCATTTCATAATCTATAGATTGCAGTTGCCATAATATTAATTTTGAATAAGTAGCTTTAAGTAAAAACCGCGGCCCTTGAATGTAAATCATTTTGATTAAAAATGCAGAGGTTTTTTTCCCCACTTCATTTGAAATTGATAATTTTCTCTGCCACAAAAACTTGTTCATTATTTTATATTGCAGAACGCTTGCAGACAATCCGGCAAAGCGATGAAGTCTATGCACGAAGGGAAAATGCTACATCACATATAGAAATGCAATTCGATACAACATTTACTAATGGCGTTATACCAATGTAAATACCATTCTGATTTTCAATATGGATAATACAGGCCTACGTATGAATGGATAAATACATTCGTATTGATTTAAAAAGTAGTTTATAAGTATGATAGCAGGACTCACGAGTGTTTCCCATAAATTACTCATGTGCTATCCTGAAAAGATTCCAACTCTACCAGTTCTGACCATAAAGAGTTATTATTAAAACAAATTTTCATTTGGGATTGGTACCAGTCGGAATCCTGTGCTTATGCCATTGTAACTTTGAGATCAATGACTAAGTGGAGGACTTGCTGTCCATTTGAATCATTACTAACTTCTTCTAAGACAGTCAGCGTGGGCACCGTCTAGGCTCATCGCTATCACCAATGACTGATTAGTTGAAAACGAATTTCCTATTTCAAAGATACAGTGACAAGTAGTGTAGAAATACTACCTTTCTTTTATGCACAGTCGAAAATACAGATTCTCATTAACCTGTCATTCTTATGGAATATAAACGATTCTCATCTTGAGCATGAAAGCCTGGTAAGGGCTCTTGAGTAGAAACTTGGATAGGACTCTCTAAACTATCCTCTCACTATGTGAAAGGAAAAGCATATCCTTTCTTCATATCATTAATTTCCAAGGTGGTAAGCTCGTTATACACGCTAGGCAGTAAGTGTGTGTTGTCATATTTGTTTAACTTGCTAATAAAGGTTTCGCCAAAGTTTCGACAGTTCTGCGTAAGTTATTCGGGGCACATGAATAATTGGTTTGAAGAGTGAAAAGAGAAAGTTCAGAACTTGACAGGTATAGAAGTATACTTCAGCTGATTTCATTTGTTTTATTAGGATGAATTAATCATTTCTTTGCGTGCGAATGAGATCTTAACAGTTCTCGGTAAATTATTCGGGACATATGAATAATTGGTTTGAAGAGTGAAAAGAGAAAATTCAGAACTTGACAGGTATAGAAGTATACTTCAGCTGATTTCATTTGTTTTGTTAGGATGTATTTATCATTTATTTGCGTGCGAATGACATCTTAACGGCTCTAACAATAGGTAGAGATGAGGAGATTTTGACGACGCACAGTATAAGAGAAGACAGTGTGCGTGCGAATGTAGTCAGTTTCCTTCTACTCAACATGCTAAATATGCCATCTACCCACCCTCAATCAACAGTAATGATAATGATAACAATTAGATACAACATTTGTAATGCAAAATCGATCTTGTAATCTATTCTGAGGCGAAGATGGATATAAGAAGTAAAAGAGTTAAGGAAAGATAGAGCAAGGAGGAAAGGTGAGAGTGTGTTGTGTTTGTGTGTGTATCTAACAAATATTTTGCTAAAATAAGATGTGAAAATGTATGTTACAATGCAATGTACATATAGGTATAGATCAGTCTTCACAGTAATATCTGTATATTTCTTGCATTCAATTTATACACTAACTTACGTATTTTAACATATTTTGACTTAGATGACTCTTCAGTAAACTCCATCATCTGATCATTACTTGACAAAGGCGTGTAGCTGAAATTATTTATTTCCTCTTATCTTCTCATCTTAATTAATCAATTGTTCAATTATTGTTCAATTTTATTTACATGGCCATCAAGCTAAGTATTTCATTTTTCATTTCATTTCATTTTATTTCCATATCCATGATATCACAAAGTATATAATATAACTCAGACATACAAATTACACAATTTATGTTACTGAACGATAAAGCATATAATAATAATGAACAAATTTGGATATGGGGGGAACATGCAAAAAAGCAAAGCTTGTTACAAGGCAAGTTCCCTAAAATAACAGTATGTAATAATCATAAGTTATCCTTAAACAGGAAAATAACTCAATAAGAACGGACATTCTTGCTATATACGTATACAGTTTGAAAAAAGGAAAAAGTAAACAATATATATATTACTACTTATATAGCAATAGAATAATAATAGTGCACCTGATACTAAGAACAGAACAGAAGGAGGAAGAGAGAGAAAGACAGACAGACAGACGAGATATACATGAGAGAGGGACAGGTAGAACAGACATGACATAACATGAAGACAAAAACACAACTATACAAATACATATAATCACATATAGGGCTAGTAAGATAAGACAAGAAATAAGAGGTCAGCATACAGTGTATCTATTGACAGTAGCAACAGCATTTGAGATGACAGTATATTATCAGAATTGTCATGTAAGCTTGCGCATGTGTGAGTAGTTTAATATTTATGAAGTAAGAACTTTTTCAATTTACATTTAAATGAGAGAACACTGAGAGATTTTTTAATTTCGTTCGGTAGCGAGTTCCACAGTTTGGGTCCTGTATAAACAAATGTCTTTTGAGCAAAAAGAGTACGCTTTAATGGCAAGTGAATACAGCTAGCCTGTCGGGTAGGATATGAATGGATCGAGTTATTCGAAACAAACATAGGAGAAAATATGGACGGAAGGTTGTTCGTATGTAAATTATACATGAAGAGGCCTAGTTGTAACTGATATAACTCATATATCTTTAAGAGTTTGTTTCCTCGAAATAAGTCACTTGTGTGAGAACGGGGTTCAGCATTAAATATTATTCTAAGTATCTTTTTTTGAAGTAAATATAATCTGTTAAGTAACGAAGAGCAGGCATTGCCCCAAGCAAGTATCCCGTAGTTGATGTAAGGTGAAATTAGTGTGAAATAGAGCATTAGTAAATTGGTTTGTGGAAGAACATGTTTAAGTTGCATAATAACACCTATGTTACGGGCAGTTGTTTTACATACATTATCAATATGTATATTCCAGGAAAGTTTGTTATCTATTGTAACTCCAAGAAATTTGGTCGATGTAACCTCTTCAATAACAATACCATCAAATATAACAGGTTTGGGAAAATTATTCAGGATATTACTAAAGAGCATACTTTTTGTTTTTTGCAAATTTAAGGATAGCTTATTGGCTTTTATCCACTCTGAAACATGAGAAAGTTCTTCATTTACTTTGTCGATCAATTCAGTGGGATCAGGGTGGGAACAAAAAATATTAGAGTCGTCGGCGAAGAGGATGAATTCCAAGAAATTAGAAGAGTTTCGAATGTCATTAATATATATGAGGAAAGAAGTGGACCTAATAAGCTCCCTTGCGGAACACCGCAAGAGACAACTTTACTACAAGAAGATACACCATTGACAAAAACAAATTGTTGACGATTAGTTAAATAACTACTAAGCCACTCTAAAGGTCTCCCTCGAATTCCGTAGTGTGACAATTTACGTAATAATATATTATGGTTTATAGTATCGAAGGCCTTGGAAAGATCTAAAAAAATGCCTACAGTATGGTGAGAAGCGTCAATTGCCCTTGCAATTTTATCAGTAAATGCTAAGAGAGCATGAGATGTGCTATGTTTCTCACGGAACCCAAATTGTTCTTTATTCAGAATATTATGTTTATTTAAAAAAGTAATTATACGAGTATATACGATTTTTTCAAGGATCTTTGATAGTGAAGTTAATAATGAAATTGGCCTATAATTAGTTACTAAGTCATTGTCACCTTTTTTGTAGACTGGTATGACTTTAGCAATTTTCATGTCTTTGGGTACTTGACCATTAGAAAGGGACAAATTGAAAATATAAACTAAGGGGTCAACGATTTGGTGTATGACATTTTTCAAAAGGTAATTATTTATCCCATCACACCCAGGACTTTTATGGGAATTCAGTTTATTTACTATAGTGATAATTTCATGAGCACTAGTAGGCTTGAAAAAAAAGCAGTTGGGGTTAGGATTTGTTAGGAAATCATGAAACTGTTTAGATGAGTTAGGAATCGTTCGGGCAAGATTTTCACCAATACAAGAAAAATAAGAATTGAAAGATTCCGCCATAGCGTGGGGATCGTCAATAATTTTACCATCAATATTTAATTGAGATATTTGAGTTGTCTTTTTAAATTTATTAAGTGCTTTGTTTATTACTTTCCAGGTATTTTTCATATCGTTTTTATATAAAGCTAACTGATGAGCGTAGAACTGCTTCTTCGCCACACGTAATAAAGTTGTTAAAGTATTCTTATATTTGACATATTTCTGCTTTAGATCAGGTTTAGAATCAGATTGATCGCATATATATCTGTAGTATAAATTATTCTTCCTGTTAATCGATCGCAATAACGATTTATTAATCCACGGAGATATCGGAGTTTTTTTACGATTAAATTTCTTTGGTTTGACCCGAGGGATGGTATTGTCGATACAGGAGGTAAAAGTAGTCATGAAAGAACCATAAGAGGCGTTCGTATCTTCACTAGAGTATATGGTTGACCAATCAGTATGAGTTAAATTATTTTGTAGGGTGATGATGTTTTCATCGGTGAATTTATACTTGTTAGGTTGATTAGTGCATTTTTGAGAAAGTGGTTCAAATGGTAAATTAACAAAGATTGGATAATGATCAGAAATATCAGTAACTATAAGTCCAGATCGAAGCAAAGGATGGAAATTCATAAAAATATTGTCAATAAGAGTAGCAGAAGTATCCGCTATTCTAGTGGGTTTGGTGATAACAGGAAGAAGCGATGAAGACAAGAATACATCTAAGAAGTCTTGAGTTGCCCTTTCGTTGGTACATGTAAGAAGGTTAATATTAAAGTCTCCCATAATTAGACAATCTTTATTAGCTATAGAAGGTTTTGACAAAATATTTTGAATTTGTGAATTGAAATTATTACAATTGGATTGAGGGGGTCTATATATAACACCAACTATCATGTTTTTACGTCTGGGGATGTGAACTTCAACAAACAGAGTTTCGATTGTGTTATCGATATAAGATATGTCTTCTAAAATGGAGAAATGAAAGCAGTTTGGTATTAAAAGCGCAACACCGCCACCCCTTTTCAATAGTCTATTTTTTGTGACAATATTATAATCGGGGAGTGAGTATAAGTAATTAGGTGTTTCACTAAACCAGGTTTCGCTCAAACCAATAATAGAGGTCTTAGGGAGATTTACGTTTTCAAGGAAGGAACGAAACTTGTCAAAATTGCGGTGAGCACTTCTAATATTTAAGTGGAGAAAAAACATGTCATTTTTCCTCTGTGAGTCTATGTAATTTTTGAAATGATTTTCTGTTAAATAAGAAGACGAAGGGATTTGGGTGGCAGAGTCATTAATATCATAGATGTGATTGACTTCTTGCACATAATTGTCAATTTCTCTAATGATATGGTCTTCAAAAAAAGCATTATTCCTATCAGAGGGGGGATGGGTACTTGGCAAACTGTCTGAGAAACTGTCATCATCTACTGTCATGAAAGGGAAGCTGTAAGAGTCATTCATTTAAAGAAGGGGGGGGGGAAATACCGTCACAGTTATAGGGAAAAAATGAAAAATACAAACATTATTGCTGACATCCCGTAAGTTGCCTTGATGTAATAACAATTGCCCAGTGATGACACATAACATAACAACATACATGTAGGTAAGAAATGGAAGATAAAGATGTAAAAAAGACAACATGCAAAGATACAGAATATGCTTAGAACAGGTGCAGAAAATGAGTGTACTAAAAAAAAGTTGATCCATAGCGAACGTTAACAACATACGTTAATGCCAGAGCTCCAACTATGCGAGGGAAAAATGAATACCATCGACAACTACTAGGAAGGAATGCATGAAGGAAACGGTGACCGGGGAACCCTGGGAGCCTGAGGTAAAGTGGCATGTAATCAGGTGGGTGCTTGCGAGGGGTGAGGAGATGGAGGGGATGGAGGGGAAGGAAGGAAGGGGGAGAGGCGGCAGAAAGGGTGAGCTTGAAAAAGACCTAAAAGGTTATAAGACAAGAAACCCTTTCAACAGCCTTCCTATTTATAAAAAAAAAAAAAAAAAAAAAAAAAAAAAAAAAAAAAAAAAAAAAAAAAAAAAAAAAAAACATTAAATTAGAAGAACACGGAATGCATCGTACCCAATTTGCACGAATGCATTTCCCCATAATTATATAAGACATGCAAATATAAGTCCTGTGCCAGCCCTAGCAACATGAGACAATAGATTCCGGTTTGGGCCAGTGTGAAAAGCGAAATAGAGAGTATCAACAGCTAAGTGGTGACATTGTTATGTAAATAGTAGCCTACATGTATATTAGAATAGTGAATTAACATGAATAAGTTTAAGACTGCCACAGGTGAAGCAGGATTATAAATTGTAAAGAACAAATACAATAGTATTATAAGACGCATTTGGTGAACAAGAGTGTATCATTGTAGAGACGAAAAAAGGGGGGTTATAGAATAATGCATGTACTCAAGTTCGTGAACCTTTTAAAGGAAAATGAAACCCTTGAAAGAAGATACACTGTGCGAAAACAGAAATCTAAGAAACAGATCACGAAAGCCTGAGAAAAAACGAACAAACAATAAGAGAGCTACGAGCACCCGAAATCTAGATCACTACCGTAATGCAGATCCCCAAGCTGGCAATGCGACAAAGGCGCATGATGCCACATGCGAACAACTTTCCCATTACTTTTCTACATGTTTCACTTAAAATAGCTCTCTCATCACATATAGATCATGAATTCCCTCCACAGGAGGGCATGTAACAAAGATTTTTAAAGAATGTAGTATGGATAAAGAGTTTGTATCACCATAAGAAAGAGTGAAAAAAAAAAGCAATTTGGGGGTATTTTATACTCCATCACAGGGAAAGCCGCTCACACGCGACACCACACACCCACGTCGCACCGCCAACCAGAGGACCACCATAGCATCAGTGACCGCAATATTCAAACGCTCACAACCCTCCCACCACACGTCCGATCCCCCCCCCAAACCCCCCCCCCCCCGATCCCAATCGTCCACCCCTCCCCCCCCCCCCCCACACACACACACAAGCCCACCCATTCCAAAAGTCCCACTCCCCTTCAGAGCGGGGTCATTCTGCTTGTAAATTAAAGAAAATAAAAACGCGATAAAGTGAAGGATCATGTATAAACCGGTTAGCAAGGCATTGAACTGATGTTGCAGCCAGGAGGGTTACAGTATACCAATACATACTAGGTAATTTATTATGTATACAATACATTAAATAATGGATGAACATCAATATAGGATTGCCACAGGTGAAGCTAACATAGCTTACCGTGAACGATATAAATTGCATACAAGAGAAGCGAAATTTGGGTTACATAATCCACTTTAGAGATAACAAAAATGAAGCAGATGTGGTATTTTACAGTCGTTTAAACGCGAAAGAAAGGTCAATCCATGTTGAGGATTAGAAAAAAGAAAAGCAATCCTCAGTGTAACCGTTCATACTGATTCATACAATGATTGGGTCGGCCATAAAAAAAAAAAAAAAAAAAAAAAAAAAAAAAAAAAACATGGCGCGACAAAAGAGGTTTGAACGAGCAGGAATGCGAGGGGGAAAAGAAAAAAAAGGAACAGACGGATAAACACATCATGCTT
Organism: Echinometra lucunter; assembly: GCA_029962745.1. Taxonomy (NCBI): domain Eukaryota; kingdom Metazoa; phylum Echinodermata; class Echinoidea; order Camarodonta; family Echinometridae; genus Echinometra; species Echinometra lucunter. The sequence continues at coordinate 26,198,235 of CM057156.1, read as the reverse complement.
TCAAGCATGATTACATAATACCTTACTACTTTTGAAAAGTGTAAGATCCTTAAATTAACATCCGAATTGTTGATCTATAGCAGCATTTAAATAGGTTAGTGTAAGGTTGAAAGAGATTGAGTAAATAAAAAGGCTGCGTTAATCGGTATACTGATTCAAAACATGCAATATAACGTGTATACCCAGATCCATTCACGGATAACATACATGAAGCACAAAAACATCCATTATTTGGGTTTAAAAAAAAAAAAATAAAGGACAAACCAATCGCTCATTCAATCATTGCGAATGGGTCGCACCATCTCGTGATTGAGACACAGAAATTTCTGCATTACGCGGTATGCTTCAATGCATGCAGCATAATTTGTATACCAATATCCATTCACGGACAACATACATACATGAACTGTAATCAATAAAATATGGCAAATGAAATACTGTCAAAAAACTGACTTTGCATTGATCAGCGGCAGGGGCAAAATTGCCAAAAAATACTAAAAATGTCAGGAAATAAGAAGAGGAAGGTGAAGAAGGGAGAGAAAAAAAAAAACAAAACAAAAAACGTGACAACCAGTGAACGTGTAATATGTTCACATGTGCAAAATGACAAACCAGTCGCTCAAACAATCGTTGCGAATAGGTCACATCATCTGATTAATGATATAATTTTCTCCACCATTCAAAAAAGAGATCGAGAGAGTAAGGAAGGAATATTCAGAGTTGTTTGTTGCATATTATGAGGCACTACTTATCAATAAAATGTCATATTGTATATACAATCAGTTACAGATCTCATTCTTGAATAGTGATTTCAAAAGTCATACTCCTGGGTATGCGTAGCACCATGCCGTAGCTGGCAAAAAATATCAATTTAAAGGTACCCAGTTAATGATATCAATGTTCTCCATTACTGAAAATGCAAAATGCAGAATGAGACGGCCGCACTATATACTTGCAAACACCGGAATGATAAAAACATACTTATATGAATGAAGCAAGATTTTCACTTTCCAAATAATTGTTGGTTCTTACATGGCATATTACATTCCAAACGATATTTATATCAGCAAGTAATTAAATCACTGCAGAATGAACATTATGTATGCGAGTATAGTGCGAGTATAGTATTCGACACCCTAATTTAACATACAAAATTTATAAGTCTGCATTATTCATGAATTGCAATAAAAAGTTTTGAATATCAGTGTCATGTTCAGAGCAAATCATGGTGAATTAATAGAAAACGAGAGATGGCAGTTTATCTTGCGGTTCCATTTAAGAAGATAATGAAGTCAGGGAATCCAGATCATGGGTACGCGTAGCACCATGCCGTAGCTGGCAAAAAATATCAATTTAAAGGTACCCAGATCATGGGTATGCGTAGCACCATGCCGTAGCTGGCAAAAATATCAATTTAAAGGTACCCAGATAATGATATCAATGTTCTCCATTACTGAGAATGCAAAATGCAAAATGAGACGGCCGCACTATATACTTGCAGACACCAGAATGAATAAAAAAAAAAAAAAAAACATACTTATATGAATGAAGCAAGATTTTCACTTTAAAAATAACTGTTGGTTCTTACATGGCCAAACGATATTTATATCATCAAGTGATTGAATCACTGCAGGATGAACATAAGTATGCGAGTATAGTGCGAGTATAGTATTCGACACCCGAATTTAACATGCAAAATTTGTAAGTCTGCATAATTCTTGAATTGCAATAAGAAAGTTTTGAATGTCAGTGTCATGCTCAAAGGCAAATCATGGTAAATTAATAGAAAGTGAATGATGGCAGTTTATCTTGCGGTTCCATTCTATAAGAAGACACTGAAATCGTGGAATCCAGATCATGCGTATGCGTAGCACCATGCCGTAGCTGGCAAAAATATCAATTAAAAGGTACCCAGATAATGATATCAATGTTCTCCGTTACTTACGGTTCCATTTTTTAAGAAGACATTGAAATCGAGGAATCCAGATCATCAAGAAAGAGCTACTTCGATTCGGTCCAGGCCGCCCAGGGATGCAGTGGTCCGGCGTCCCTTGCGCCGGGTCTCGTCTGTAGGATGACTCGCGTTCCATTGACGATGATTCGCGTGGACATGTTTCTCTCCTTCCGTAGGTGATACGCGATTGACGCCAGCCTGCCGCGTTCCCGCTTCATCGCCGGCGGTAAGTCGGTGCGGACGGTGATGCGAGATGTCGAATAGGCGTCAGCCGACGGAGTGGGTCGCGGCCGCTGCGATGCGCGCAGAACTCTCTCCCGGTCGTTCATCCGGCCAAATCGGGCAATGATGGGGTCTGGGGCGTCCCTCTGCTCCCTTCCTTCAGCGCCTCCGGCTGCGGCGGTCTTCCGGCGTGGTAGCCTGTGGGCGTTGACAAGAGGGATCGTGTGGAGGGCTTCATCCGGGGTTACGTCAAGCAGTGAAGACATGACACCGTAGCACACCTTGTAGACGTCCTCGTTGACAGCTTTCGGGACACCATAAAAGAGGAGGTTCAGTTTCCGGTCGTGTATCTCGTATTGTAATAGCTTTTCTTCTAAATCTCTCTTCACCTGGTCAACATGCTGAATCATTTCTGGCAATTTTTTTTCTTCAACGTCATCAATTCTCTCTGAAGTGTGATGCACACTGACTTCGAGTTCAGAAACTGTGTTCTTGATTTGCAATAGGTCGCGTTTTAGCGTTGACATCTCACCAATCACTAGGTCAAGCTTAGCATTTAGCTGCTCCGTGCTCCTGTCAGCCGCTTCTTTCATGCTGGTTAGCATCGCAACTAGGTCCGCGGGGAAAGGGGTCGCACTCGCACCGGACATTGGGGCGCGGTCAGGAGTGTACGTGCCATTTTCAGAGTTCGCAGAAGTATCCGCCGACAGGTCACTCAGCGAGGTACTTTTCCTTACAGATTTGGTGGATTTATTCGCGGTTTGAGTCCTTGTAACTGGTGCTCTGCTAACTTTCTTCATGTTGAATATCAAATGAAGATTGAAAATCAAATACGAGGAAAGAAAGGCTCAATGTCGATGATAATTCAGATAAGTTCGGGAGATAAGTAGAGAGCTCCGACAAAACACGTCCGTTCAGCTCAGCAACATTTTCGGCCTGTATACCTGTATAATATGTTTGCCTGTATACCTGTATACAAATAGTGGTGTCGTAATTTGATATCATGCTTGGAACAGGGTACCCTGCTTGAAAGATTGTTTGAATCCCCAGCCACGGAGACCTACCATGCCTACTAAGACATTGAAGTAGGCTTTATGCCTAACCTCGGTCACAGATTATACTCACAAGTTCACATGAAATATTATGATTATTACAATAATGTAGTAGATAGTCGATATATTCTGCAGATTTTGTTTTGCTGGGGAAACCCATATTACCATTATCGCAGTGCTGTCACTTTGTTCCTGATGTCTTTTCGCGAAGTTTCAGACTCGATCTAAAGGGAATAGGCCACCAGTAAATTGTGTGCTCTTTTGAACGTTTTGAAAGCAGGGCCGATCGATGAGGGTGAATCGTATGTATTGTTCTAGCGCCATCTATTGTCAAATCGTTGTATTTCCTGAACAAATTCCTACACACCTGACAATTTCCCCGCAATCAAACGGAGTGTTTGTGAATGTTAAAACATTCATCTGAGACCATGGAGAGAATCTCTGGTATGACAAAAGAAGATAATTCCCAAAATTAATAATGAAAATGGAAAACTTTTAAGAATATCACAGTAGTGAAAAGAAAAATCACAGAAGTAAGTTACTTATGAACGAAGTGATGCCGCTCAATTTTGTTTCTTTGTCATTGTTGCTGTTGATGATGATAATGCTGATGATGGCGATTGTTGTATGTTTTGGTATTTAAGCTCAGTCGAGAACACCTTCCAAACAATTCTTCGATGTACAGTCTAACAGGTCATAATCCGAGGACTGAAACATTGTTTCAAGTTCATCTTTGCAGTTGCTTTCCTCGTCAATCGTATCAGGAGCTGTTTGCTGATGATTCATGGTGAGCTCCTGTTTTACTGAGTTCATTTTCTTTACCTTGACTGGCCTTTCAGAAAATTCAACGTTCTGAGGATAATCCTTAGATGAAATCAGCGGCTGGTGGATTTTATTGGGTTTCGCATACAATTTCTCCGAGTCAAGAACACTTTTATCCGTTACAAAGTCCTGTTCACGGGTTGATAATCGACTTCTCTTCTGTCGCCATGGTCGGGTTGACGACAACGACGTCCAGGCCTCTGACTTCGGCGTATCCATCACACAATGACCACCATCAATGTCATCTACCGTCTGGTAGATGCCGTCTTCGAGAATTGAGCTTCTCTCAACCGCGTCCTGGGGTCTTGGAGTGTTCATATCACCTCTCAACCATGGCGCATTTTTTGCTGCGGAGTCATGTTGAGCGCCCCCAAGTGCATGGTTTCCTGACCCAGGTTTCTTGATCTTCTTCCCCGGGATAAGAGCATGATGCTGAAGAGAAGCCCGGGCGGCATCTCCTTCTTCTCCATTGGGCACTGGATCCGATGACAGTACAGTCATCTCAGTCTCTTCTTGATCAGTTCCTATGAGGTCATTTGCTATGGTGAATATTCTCTGCCCAGGAGAACATATCGTTTTGCTAATCTGTTTGCGACAGATAAAGAAACATGTACCCGTATTACAGACTAGGCTAATGATTAAAGCTGCCAAAGCCATGCTACTCCCATTAGTCATGGCAGACACTGGAGTTGTCACTGTTTTTCCTGGTAGTTTAGGTTTTCTGATCGTAATCTCTCTGATAAAAACTGGCAACATTGTCTCTGCAGAAGCATGACCACAGAGCAGAATTTCTCCATCGTCTGAAGGTTTGATGTCAGAACTCTTTGTTTTCCTTGAATCATCAGACGATACAAATACAGCTGAAACACGTTTTCCTCTTGTTAACCAGCATTCAAATGAAGAATCAGAAATGTTCACAGTCTGATTGATCAGAGACGCATCGTATTTATCCCCTTCTGTTACTGCCATGGAAGATGGAGAGTCAGTCATAAAGTTGCAGTGGTGTCCATTCACCACACATTTCCGTTTAAATTTCTCCTCAGTCGAGAATTCTGGCATTCTTAGTTTAGTCTTCAGCTTTTGGGTAACATTGGAAATACCTTGGTTTCCTTTGATGGTATCTGTGTGGGTAGTTACTACTTTCCCGAAGCGTATCTGAGCTCTAATCTGCTTTACGTTTAAACTTGTCCATTTACATGATAGTTCGAGCATGAGACTCCTTTTCATGAATAAGATCTGGCACATCAGATCATTAACTTTAGGTTGCCATGCAGGTAGCAGGGAGGCTGCTTTTTCCTCGTGCACTGCTACTAATGACTGTTCATTGCGTCGCAAGATGTGGTGAAATGTGGAAGAATTGAAGTAAGAGACTGACGGCGATGAAAATCCAAGTAAAAAGCAGCCATCGCCACAGATATGTAAAATGTAATTTTCCTCCGTATTACATCCATCTCTTCTGCAGCTTCCTATCCACCGCTTATCCGTTGACCACACTATTATTTCACTTGGCTTTAAATCTCTGCTCAGGACACATTTCTTGTCGATATTCTTAGGAAGCTGTGTCATCCTGGATGTAGTGCTTCCGTCATAATCAACATCACAAAGTAAACTGATGTTATCATATTTTTTCGATGCAAAAACAGCATGAATAAGAATGATTAAAAACCAAAGGTATTGCAGAAACCCCATCGTGGCGAAATAAACACAATAAAATAGGGTTTTTTAAGTTCATGGATGTATCATTGACGAATACTAGCTCTTTCTCTATGGGACTAAATGATACTGAAAAAATATGATGCAAGTCGATGTCACAAGAGGTAGATCTTCATTCGGGGCGGATCCAGGGTTCTCTGCCTGACGGATGGAGGGGGGGGGGGGGGGTAGACAAGTTCGGAAACTTTCTGACAAGCAATAGTTTTCACATTTTGTGCCATGTGATTTCATGATAGTAACATCCGGGGCACGATAGGCATGATCATGATGATAGGGGCACAGGGTGTGTATTTATTGTGTTCTAGACTAAGTGTGTTGCCATAATGGTGCCCCCTCCTTCCTCCACGACTCTGTCACTGGCATTACTACAAACTGTCGCAGCTGTTAGAAGGCATCGAAACACTATCACTTTCATAAAGATTCGATTGTGAAGTTGTGGGAAAATAGAACCTAGAAAATATCTTTTATGTTCGATGAGAATCAACTGAAAGTGGATTAAATCACTTAAGTGGGCTCACTACTTGTATCGTAACAGATTGCTTAATAATAGTTAAGTTGATATAAGGGTCTCTTAATAGATTCTCAAAAAACGCGTAACCAAGAAACATGATCAAGAAAATAATTCATTTACATATTCCTTTAACAGTGATCTCTACTTTTTAAGTTACCTACAAATGAAAATATTTACCTGACGCATGAATTTATTTTCAAACCAACCTATATGCTGTATGTTTTATCCCTTGTCTGCACACCGAAGTCCAATGTGTTAGATCAGGCTTGATTATATTTAAAACACTAGTTCCCGAGTCAATACAACTGTACAGTGTGGTGTGTTTACTATTAAACATTGGTTCTGTGAAGTTTGTGAAGGGATTAAGAGATTACTACTAATGGGTTTACACTATTGCACCTGCAAGAATGTGACATGTGGTCATGGAAGGTATTTCAAGGATATTTTAGAGGGAAGAAAATGTTTGGGTGGGAAGAGACAGAGATTATAATATACGTGTTACACTTTAAACATGTTAATTAGACATAATTGCTTTTAAATCTCATATTATTGTGTTTGCATTATGATAACTATAATACTTTTACTTTACAACGTTGTTTTTATTACTATAATTCTTTCATAACATACTTTTTATGTCATACTTAATCTTTGTATTATCGAAAGAATTATATCACTCAGAAGAAGAGTTGTGTTGTTGCTTATTGACACCGCTATCACCACCACCACCATCAGTATAACTCATCTTATCCATGTTATCCTTATTATTGATTATCTGACTTCATCCCATTACTCTCATCCAGCTTATGGAGCCTCAAATTACCGCAAGCTTAGATTGATTCAAGCAATTAGCTTGATGGACCGTTTGTATAAGAATCAGAAATTAGCACGGCCGGTGTATGAATAGTTAAACATTAACGGTGAATCTTGTATAACCGTGCTCTTAGAGGTATGCAGATCGTAAGCCATGTGATCAGGTGATAGAATGTTTGATTGATCGTTCGACGACATATAATCTTGTCCATCAAAGGTGTACTCTATAGTGGGTCAATAAACAATTTGCACGCGTAATTTTTTGATGTCATGTTGAAATTTTGCCCCGGAAATGCATTATTATCTACTTATTTTCATATTCATTTACGAAATTTCTTCTTTCATTGAGTCCAAGAACCAATATTAAACTGTTGGTAAAGAACAAAGGTTTATCATTTGAATATTTACGGCAACATACTTTTAGATACCCTTTATTTCGATTTCTTCTCCTTCTTCTCCTTCTTCTTCTTCTTCTTCTCCTTCTTCTTCTTCTCCTTCTTCTTCTTCTGCTTCTTCTTCTTCTTCTCCTTCTTCTTCTTCTGCTTCTTCTTCTTCTTCTTCGTCTTCTTCTTCTGCTTCTTCTTCTTCTTCTTCTTCTTCTTCTTCTTCTTCTTCTTCTGCTTCTTCTTCTTCTTCTTCTTCTTCTTCTTTCCGTGATATGAAATAATTTCAATACCAGTTCTTATTATCTGATGAACATAAGCAGATGATAAAACATGTACTTTCAATAAAAACAGGATATTCATGTGGAGTCTCGACTTCACCGTAGTAGGAGTGACCTATTGTGGAGAGGCAGGAGACGTTACTCTCTCCTGAAAAAAAAATCCATGTGAGGGGGAAAAAAATCACCCATTGTTTATGCTATTTCAAAATGATAAATGTAAAGATAACGCGATACGAAAATATATCATTTTATAAAAATGGAAAAAGCAAGTCAATGTGTCTTTTATATCATGATATTCTATTCTTTTATTCTTTATTACAACTCAAAAGTTGGATAAATACGTAAATAATATTCACGTTTGGACAGGGAGTATGCCACGCCCATCATGCCCGTATAGTTTCCACCTCACGCCCCCCCCCCCCCCGACTTATTTCTGAACAATATAACAATCAAGCTGTCAAAGTACTGAACAAAGCCGATCATTTCCATCAAAATTAACTTCTAATCCAAGCATTGTAGGCATTGGTTGTGCTTGGGAGAAAGGGGATAGAGTGAACAAAGGAGTTCCATTTGAACTTGGAGCCCCTAATTATACTTATTCTGTGTGCTGAGAGCGGGTGGCTCTTTTGACAATAGTCGCAGCCATTGTCCTCCCGTAAATCTCTCAGCAAAGTTCCTTTTTCTCTATTATCAGGTATTAAGTTGAGACAGTTATTTAGTTTAAGTAGTCCCTGTACAACGACGTGGGAGAGAACAATAACGTTACTTTTCTTGCCAACCGCTATGTCAATAGAATATTATGAAATCTGTTTAAGCCACAAAGTTGGTGAGGAAAAGAAAGGCCTCGATGAGTACAGAGAGAAAGAGAAGGGGGAACAATGCAAAGAGAATACAAAGCCCAATGTTGTGGCGCCTTAAGGCTGTTGAGATAAATGTAATTGAAATGTTCAGCCGCATACACCCTGTACATGGTACGTCCATCAACGTAGGCATGAATCAGTGGTGTTGGGTATAAAAATATCTATGGACGTATTTCTGACCATGGTCCATGTTCTGACCAAGCAGAAAGCATGCTTTCTTGATATTGTAAACACGAAATATTCTCTCTCTCTCTCTCTCTCTCTCTCTCTATTTCTCTCTCTCGCTCACTTTATTTATCTCTGAACTTTTTCCGTCCTCTGCCGGTGTTTCTCTCCATCATCTCTTTCTCCAAGTTTATTTTCCGTTCACAAACTATCGAAAACATCAAACAAAAGTTTGAATTTCTTTTAGACGAATAAACCTATCATTCCTTTGCTCCTGTTCTCGTGTCTAGATCCAGAGATTCTCTTCCAGAAAAAAACAAAACAGACACACAAACAAAAGAACGGAACATTCGTTCGAATGCAAAGAACTCTGTAAACATAGCTATGATAACGTTTTAATTAATTTGAAAGCTCAGAAGATACTAGTACTAGGCCTATAGAGGATAGCGAGTCTACCATCACGTAAACACAATTGTTTACGTGTCTGGATCCAACGAGTTTATTCCATAGAAACAAACAAACAAAAAAACAAAAGAACAAAATTCGTTCGAATGCAAATAGCTGTGATCCCGTTTTGATTCATTTGAAAGCTCGGAAGATATGGAGGATAGCGAGATAGTGATCTTTCGATCACGTAAACATAATTGTTTTCAAATAGGTTAGCAATGTAGATCCAGACTGAGGTCTATAGGCCAATACCTTTTTGCACATGAACCCCAGTGGGAAGCATACGAAAGGTCCTCGGTTCGATTCCTACTTTGGTGCTTGTATAATGAATTGTATTAAGAGAGAAAAATCTCTGGTCCTTACATCCTTTGACCAGGTGTTTTCCCCCAAGTCCCTCTCGACCCATAAACATGATAAGTGGCAAAGCTGAGTATTATATTGCTACCAGTAAAAGTCGATGATAGACAGGGATTACAGTGAAATTACAATGCACCAAACCATCAGCAGGGATCAGGGATAAACAAAATATAATCAAACAGTGGGGTCTATACCCTTCGGTGAATGAAGCTAGAAGTAGTTTTTGTATCAGGGCTCAATACATCTGGACGTCTTGCTCGAAACCGCAAGTACTGAATGTTGCAATTCAAAGACATTCCACAGAAACAAGAATAAATCAAAATAAACTTTGAGAAAAAAAAAGGACCTGGGCCAAGATTCACGAGGTTCTTGCCCTGCAGTGAAGATATAAGAAACAAAGGTATTTGGAGATAGGGCCTCCGCCACAAGTTAAGTAAGAACACGAGTAGACATTTTATTGCAATCCTCCAGTTGTACAATAGTAGCCACCAAACCAGTCGACTGGGCGTTATTCTACGAAATCCTTTGGTTGCTTTCGTCAGTTGCACAATTTGTAATGTTTGATTGTGGAATGGAGGGATGCTTTAGCAAAGACAAGAGAGGAAAACAATGCAGTACCATTGTAGCTGAAGTGTGTGATCAGACAAGGTAACAGTTGTAAGATTTCGATGCTTGGATGAATACAAATGCACAATGGGCGGAGAATTGAGCAAATAAGAAAGTACAATGCTAGGCTATAGTGATGTTGGGGTGTTAACTGGTTGGTGTTTACCATCAAAGTTCAGGAAATCGCTCGCTGAAAAGTGATTTAAATAAAAATGATAACAATGATAATCATGTTGAAAAGAAACAGAACAGAGCCAGCTTGGGGCTTTATGTAGTAGGTTGCATTCATCTTTAGAAAGAAAAGCTATAGGCCTATTGTTCTTTTTTAATATACATTTAATCCTTAAATACTTTCATGACCAGTGAGAAAGATGATGTTATGATATCTATTATCAAACTATCCTAAACTTCTGATTAGAAACAAATCTTCCAAAGGCAAATTGATGGGGATGTGCAATAAGTCGTGTGAGCAGCATTTAGATCTGAGCATAAATATTTTAATTCTTGATTTTTAATTACTTTTCATTTAAGTGACAAAAAATTAGTATGTTAGACCACTATGAACGTAAGCCATTTATTTTCTATCTAGATGAAAATAGTCGCCGTGTTTTATATTGATAACGCCGGGCTGTAACCATAACTCATAACGTCGAGCACCTTTTTAACCAGGTCAGTGCGTTCATAAGTACCATTGAGGTCGCCCTGCTGATAAGCTTTGAGGCTAACGCTCATACTGTGGCGTCTCTGCCCCATCAGCATGTGAGTCGTGTTCATTCAGCGGTGAGCTTGCAAGCAGACGACACAGGACTCCAAATTCTCTCGATACCGCTCGGTCAGTATCGGCTACCAGTTGATACTCTTTTCGTCATTCATGCAGTTCTACTGTTATGAATTTACTGGAATGGTTATGGCCAAGTCTAATTCATTAATTCGGACAGTAATTGTGAGCATTATGGCTTTCTAACATCCGAGAAATTTGTGTTGATTTAATAGGAGAGCGGCAGCATTTTCGGAAATCCGTTGTCAGCATCATTTATATAATTATACAGAGCACTGCATACTTTCCATTAATTCTTTTCTCTGGAATTTGAACTATTTGAAGAAGGGAAAGTGCATACCATAGCACCATTAATGGATTCTTACACATTCCTCCCTTTGGAGAGCACATGGGTGTAATCCCAGCAAACATTCATGCTTTATTGTAATTGTTTGACTGTCTGCATACTTTTGTTGGACCACAGTTGCGCATGATAACAGCATGAATGCAGCATACCATGACTACTTGTGGTTTTTAGTTGTTCGGAGAACACATTCGAAGAAGCGACGAGAGTCTCAGATCTCTTCCTCTTCTACTGTTAGTCCCAGCTATTTATTTGAGTGTCTTATATGCCGTGCTACTACATACGAAAGGGAGGGGATATGAGGATAATCGAAAGATTACATGAGTACTAAGTGTCTACTGAATTACAGAAAGGCAAGAATGGCATTACATCCCGCCCGACTTTAAGAGAACAATAACTGTCCCTCTTTTATATTTCATGCTTATTCCAGGAGTTTCAGAAAGCAGTTTTACGAATTCTCACTCCGCTTTTGTGCGACTACGAGTCTTACCCCACTGAAAAGAACCTCATTACTTCTCGTCTAAATGGCAGCAATTGTTGAAGACCTACAGAATATGAATTAGAGCTGGAGAACATCTTCAAAAGTAATCGTATTGTAGCCTATTAACAGAGATTTATAAACTTATAAATTTATATCGCCTTTAAGCGGATCATGCTGATTGGTGTAAGCGCTGGGTTCTCGAAAGGGTTACTCTACTGAAAATTTGACACCATTTGGAAGCGAATTAGATTAAGCAATTCCCATTACACAAAGAAAAGTTTTGTTCCTCAACTTTTTGTAACGAGGAATCATTTTAATTCTACTCTTTCTTCTCATGCCTGCCTGGTTCAAAGAGCGGGAAATTAGTTTCAGGCTATGTTTCATTTTGCTTCCGATCGCTACATGTTCATGCCTATCGTGGTGAGAAATCAAAATCTCATCGTCAAGGATACGACCCATCTCTGTCAGTGGGAAGTGGTGTATCGAAACTTCTTCACTTATCCGCGGAGGTCGAGTTAAGGACAGGCACAAGGTGGACATTTATCCATTGATGAGAACCCTTGCTGACGTCCGTCGCCTGCATTTGACTTTTACCGTCACCTCTCCCGCCAAGAGTTGTACAACAAACCTCACGAATCTTTAACCGCGGAACGTGCTCCGTCTGCAGAAGACCGAGAAATTTATAACCTCTGTGATTTACGATTTACGAACAGCGAAACAAGGATCCTTCAGGTAATTGCAAAGAAAACGAAAACTACTGAAGTTTGTGTACGCAGTCGGAGGTATTACTACAAGTTCAAGGAGAGGACAATCGAAGCTTTGTTGGGTTCTTTTGTAAAGACTTATTGCCTTGCGGTTGTTATCTTTTGTGTAACCCCAAAACACCAACAAACAGTAATATCTTTGTCCCATTTCAATAATAAGTACGCAATCTATTTGATTTCTTTCTGAGAGCCTCTGCCTTTCTCGTGAAAAAGAATGAGGAAACGTTTCACCAAGTACTAAGTTCGTCTGTGTTTTGGTATTGAATAAGAAAGGGGAGCAGAGCGATGCTCTGGGGTGTACTCCAACTCTTGATTATTTAGCACCGAGACCCCATTTCGGATTAACATTGACCTTCGAGCCTTATAATCGTGCAATATCAAATTTTTATAGTCGTCTTGTCGCCTGCGCGTCGCGAACTTTGTTCAAGCTCGGCTCCACATTTGGGCGCGACCCAGAAAAGGAGCTCCCTCATTGGAAACAGAACTTTGTGAATGTGTGAGGAATGACTTCCTCCGAGGGCAAATGTCTCCCAAATGAGTATCTTGTTCCATTAGCGATCACGTCCAAACACTTGAACCCTCCTTCTCCACACGTTCCACTATTGGTGCTTCTTTACAAAAGTATTTCACTCCCCAGATAACATAACCTTTTGTAATGGTGGTAACGACTTCGAAAATGGATTTATTGCCTACACTGCGTTATGATTGATGTTTGGAAATTTTCAATCGCTTGATGTTATTGCGTCTGTATCGCCAACTAGAGAGTTTGAGAGTGCAGACATTTGTATTATTAGCTCAGTTCTTCATAACCACTCGATAATTCGCAGCGTGGTTTTGTAAGCTCATTGTTTTTAATTGTTTCTCGGATTTCTTCGTGCTCAGCTTGGCTTCAGAAGTTATCGATTTTTCCAGGGGCATGGCTTAACAACACCTTCGGACATTGGCGAAATATCAATAGACGCAGCCCTTTAAATGGAGGCAACAAAAGGATAAAGCAGCAATATGATTTTCTACATTATGGACGCCCAACGCCATGCAGTACACAAGTAACCGTTTTCCTAACCAAACGAAATTGACCAAGTTATCCTGCATCTAAAGAGCACATGTCGCTGTGGGCTTTGATTTTAGAAGTAATACATATGCAAGACATTATTCTAATAACAAAGAGAACGTACAATCTGTTCTAAACCCCTCATTAAAATTTCAATTCACTTGAGGTTATCTCGTTTCCCCTGGAGGAACGATCACGTTGTGGAGGAATCGTTTAATTTTATTTGACTGTCGTTGTCGTCTGCTTCATCTGCTGTTCTAAATGCACGAGACTTTCAACATGACGTCGCGCAATCTCCGTCACCGTAGCAACGGGACTGTCGGGATGATACCCGAGTGTAAGATTGCTCTGCTCGGAAGTCCAGGTGTCGGGAAATCAGGTAAGTACAATTTGATTTCTCAAATGATCCGTGATGCATTAAACATGTTAAAGGTCGCTTAGATTCACTGTGGGGGAAACTGTGTCGAGGATTACGAATGGTTCATTAAACAGTAGATGAGAATGCTGATAATACTTTACATAATGTTCTTCAAAAATATCAGGTCGACAAAATAACCACGAATCCAGCGAAAGTAATTTCTGCAAATCAAATACAATGAAATGCAGCTCATATAAAGGTATATGGGACTGTAACTCGACTCGTGTTGATTAGTTTATGGATATTAATGTGGAGTCAAATTTTGTTCCAAAGTTTTGGGCTATTTCTTGTTATATCTTGATTCATGGATAAACTATATTCATGGTTGAATAGAATGGCATTCCGATTCATTTTTAGACGGATTAATCCTATGATACGTGGGAATACAACATGACCAGAGAGCTTGCTTTTTTAATCTACCATAGCCTAAGCTTATTTCTGATGTTCACATCGAGTGCCATGCCACAAAGCTTAAATAGCTTCGTTGTAATTATGCCTTATCAATCATTTCTTTCGTGGCTTTGCTTCAAGAAAAAATGGCTGTCTTCATGATTTGCGATGAATTGCCTTCTAGTACAGAAATGCATTACAAGAAAATAAACCGCATTGTGATGCGAAGTTGCGATTATGCTATGTTCCCACCATTACGATTCGCGCCGCTATTGAAATCGCGGTCTTAATCGTGGAGTAATCTTGGTGATCATATTAGATCTCATCACATCTTGAGGTCAATCGTGGCAGTCGTGTTGATCGTAGAAAAATTTTGGACGGTTAAAAAATTCTCTGCGATAAATACGATTAATTGTCGAACGTGATCATCGCATCAGATCGTATTAAAGCGCGACAGATCGCATCTAATCGCACTTTGAAATCGTGGTTATCGGAATCAACCTTGGAAAAGACCAACGCATTAAGCTCTTTTGGGATCGCACGATCTCCCGTGATCTGTAACGATTTGGAGCCTCTGAGAAATGCCACTCAAAGGTACTAGAGGCAAGATGGGAAAGGGTAATGCTGCCCCAAACGTGACAGGGGCCGTGAAACCGTAGGAGCTGGGGGGGGGGGGGGGGGGGCTCACTTTTTTGAGTAGACACATTTGCCTCTGTACAAAAACCCGGAAGTGCTTTTCCTGGTTTGTACGCGCAGCCCCCCCCCCCCCCCCCCCCCCCCCACTTTCAAAAACGTTCCGCGGCTTCTGCGTGAAAGTTCCACGATCAGCTACGAATGGCCATTCGTGGCGTTCGTGACAAGTCGCACGACAGTGGGAACCTGGAATTAGGTTGCGAAACTTCAGGACAAGAGAATACACATGTTGTGGTGTACTAGTAATCGGTCGGTTTCTATAATCTTTTCGTCTCAGCAAGTTACTAATAATCTCTCCTCATTCACGAATATTATCATTACAAACAAACGTGGGGGCGACCCCTATATAACCATATATATATATATATATATATATATATATATATATATATATATATACGTCCCTATTACAGGATCAAAATCATCCTTAGACGCTTTGCATCCAGATTTCTGGTGAAGAGAGTGATGCATTTTATGATTTGAAAATGATCTGCCTGTCGCGATGGAGTAATTTAGAAGGGTGGATGTGAGGCGCACCATATTGTAACAGCGCCGTCAACTCCAATTCCATCGTCGCATTTTTGTAAATTAGGCTCCAGCTAACATTATGAAGTGCTTGTGGAAACACGCAACTCGGCGAAGGGGAGAATGAGTAGAGCAACTGGATAGGATGATATTGGATCTGTCTTTGCGCGTAACATGCAAAAATGTTCGCCAGTTTATCGTTAGGATTCCAAAACGATTATAGATAACGGTTTATTAGATATGGCTTCCCTGTTAGGCTTCAGTTTTGCGGAGCAGTTGGCGTGGTGTTTAGTATTCCAGAAACCCCAAACTTACTTCCTCATTTTTTTTGCAATGCGAAAAATTCAGAGAGCATAACATCACGTTCAAGTTTTATGAAGTGAGATAGGGAAACAAACCTCACATCACCACATCGACTCTTCTCGAGCAAAATTTTAGTATGATATCTCTTTTCTTTCTAGAGGGTGGGGCTTAAGCACTTTAAAGTATAAATAGCCACTGACGTTTTCTCACTAACCAACATTCATTTTGAAAGACAGTTCTCATCTTATGATTCTCATCTTATGATAATATGAAGCCATCTTGCAATCTGTTTTGTTAACTGTAAACTTTCAAACAGAATTGGATTGAACACTGAGGCTAATAATGTATATCAATGCCCGTGATATATCACTTATGCTTATGGTGCTGTCCACGGCTGCTTTCTCAGCTCTCGGGTTAACACAATTAGATCCACATTCCTCCCTTGTTTCCTTGTATGACACTTCCCAAGTTTCAGTTTAGCAAAGGTAGCACAGCCTTTATTTTCCTAATGTTGCTTAACTATTTGACGTTTTTTATTTGAAAAATTCAGGAAAATAAGGTACATCTAGAACCGACAGACCATTATTTAGTTATGAAAATTTAATAATTGAATACAGTAGTGTAAGACTTTGGTACTTTGGTACTTGGTTGACGTCTTCATCATGTTAATTCCTCGAGGAGTAATTTTAATGAATTTCATACCAGTTACTCTTCCTCTCGACACTTGTTTTCGTTGTTTGTTTGGTTTTTCTTGTTGTTTTTGTTGTTTGATGTTTTTTTACTTTGGATTGATTTCTAAATTCA
>CM057156.1:26081311-26181002 GCA_029962745.1 Echinometra lucunter | reverse complement strand
TTTTTTTTTGCTTTGGATTGATTTCTAAATTTATTGATTTCAAAGTTCTTTTTCAATAGTTCAATCATAGTACCTATAATACAAGCTCAATATATTTAACTTTAATGTAACGGAACAGTTTGTTAATCTATTTTCATCACATTCTCCTATTTCTCTTATAAATTGTAAAACGAGTAACCATGGAAAACGGTTTCCACCATTTCCAGCAGATGTTGATAGACATCTCAGAGAGCACATTCGACATTGACTCGCACAGAGCTCAGTTCTATGAGCTACAAGATTCTAAATGTCATGGTAAAATGGTAAATGACAATTAAAATCGATGAATCTGTAGTTAAGTGATGGGGAATCAGACATCGCGAAGGGTGTTTCCAGCGAGGCACATTACAGTATGAAATTAGTCCATTTTTAAGCATTTCCCGTAGCGTAGTTAAAGGGTACACGTACCCTCCTCCCTCCATGAAGTATTAAGAGAAAGAGAAAACACCTAGAAAGCCAGAGAAAAGAAGAGAGAGGAAAGGTAATGTGAATGACGATGATAGGACCCAGTTCCATCCTTCCCCCTAATCGATGAATGTGTTATTATGGATTACACCTGGTCCCCCCCCCCCCCCCCCCCCCCCACCGCCCGCCCAAATATGCCCGTACCCCTTCCACGGTTTGGCCGATACACGTTGTATGACTGAACTTTATGTAAAAATTCCATCTGAAAATGTCACTTACAATTTACAAACGAAATAAATGAATTAAGTGGATTCTTGGCGTGGCAGCAATAGATCTTCACTTTTCGCACATGTCATTTGTTCCCTCTTTTAAAATAATACTGTCAAGAGATCGCTTCTTTTTTCTCAATTGTATTGTTATTTATTTTTAGAAACCCCCTTCCCTTAACGACCAAGCAATTTCCTTTATAGAGCTTCGTGATATTATGCTCCAAAACCAATCGTGGACGAATTGTGTGAGCTTAAAAGCACGTTGTCATTTGCAACATGTATTTTTAGCTGTTAGCGAATGATTGAGGTAGAAAATGTAATTGCGGTTAGCAAATTACCTATCAAAACATTTTGTTAAAATGTATGCTTATTCTGAATAGTACATGTTAGCATCATCATGTATTTCTATTTTGTTCAA
The DNA here is from genome assembly GCA_029962745.1 of Echinometra lucunter. Taxonomy (NCBI): domain Eukaryota; kingdom Metazoa; phylum Echinodermata; class Echinoidea; order Camarodonta; family Echinometridae; genus Echinometra; species Echinometra lucunter. Next base: position 26,179,871 of record CM057156.1, on the reverse strand, counting down.
CTGTTTGAAACCACCTTACTTTTACCGATTCTCAGTATGTTTAAACGTTGATTTTCTTTATCACTTGTACCTTGAGGAAATAGAGAGAGAAAGAGAGAGATAGAGAGAGATTTTAAAAGGGGGCAGCCCTCCTTTCTTTGCTATTACTCAAGTTCATTAGTTTATTCTCACCATGAATTTATTGAGCATACGCTAAACGTTTCATGCAGTTTTGCCTATAATCTCTCGTTGGAAGCTGATCGGTTTTTAAGGGGGGGGGGGGTGGGGAAATCTATGGATGTGTTACCACACACATTAGTTTAATTGAATCCTATTTCTATCCATCATTTCAAATATGATGCATTGCAGTAGACCATTTCGTAGACCCTTTGAGGTTACCTCATCATCGTGCATTATTCATGTTGGAGGTGTTGGTACCCCCAAGCGCTGGGCCATCAACCCTAACATGCCTAAAATACATGAACTTGGATCTGTTGTGTCATGATCTCATCAAGGACGAATCATATTGAGGGGGATAAAGGGGAGCTATGATATTCAATCGATGAGTATGAAATGTTTATAAGAAAAGTACCAGTCGGGTTGTGATTTCGCATTATTATCCCTGACTTACTGACAACTGTTCTTAGCTTGTTCATAGAGCCGGTTGTCGTGTAAATGATGATGCACTTTTTTTAAAACGTATGAGGCTTTTAAAGTTTATTACATTGCTCACTGCTAACGCTATGTCATTAAGAGGGCTCCCTCCCTCACCCCTACAGTTATGCTTTCAAAATTACAGTAGAATTGTTAACTTTTTCTCAGGTAGCTGTATATAAGTACTTCAGCGTATATGCGATTGTTTATGAATGTACGAATATGATACTAGTATTTTCCATACTTTTTCACCATAAAATAAACATAAACTACAGGAGAACTTTGATTTTTACATGATAAACTCGATAGAAAAGAAAGATGCGTAGACTTTGTTCCAAGAGTATTCAATTGATCCTATTGTCATGATTATCTACATGTATGTTTCTGGTAAATTTGCGTTTGCACGTTTGTGAAGGCGTCAATTAGCATTAACCTGTTAACTTTTTTGTTTGTCTGTGTTTGTTTTTAGAATTAAGCGATATCCATGTCGTTGTTTGAATCCACAACGTGCCCTGGATATATTTTGGATAGATCTGTCTCCATACTATAAACAACGAGTAAATCTAGACCGCTTTTATTGTGACTAGACTGAAGGGAGTAAATCTGATTTGTGTAGTCATGGTAGTAGTGTGATTTCATGGAAACATTAAAATTGTAGATCGTGCATGACGAATCTCTGAAACCTGATTCATACAGATGCAACGATTGGCCTGCGGGGGAATGGAAAGGGGATATTCATCTAACGTATAAATGAGATCATGATTTAGAAGTACAGTAAGGAGTAACATGATAAAGTTGCGTGTTTTAAAAAAAAAATCATCATTACTATTTAAAGGCATGACGTAATGCTAAAAAACTTTTTACAGATGATATATATATATTTTTTTTTACCTCTGTATACTAAGTAGGTCGAGAAGTCTAATCATGACAAAATATCGTTCATGGAATGCCAGCAATTCTTAACCGAACCTTCATTTTTATTTTCTCCCGAGGCCACGCCCCTTGTTTGAAAGAAACAACCAAATTTATTTTGACATCTGTCGCGTGATCAAATTGATGCCTCTCATCGCGTGCGTGCTGGGCTGCCGAAATCTTTCCAAGAAAAAAAAGCTTGGAACTGGTGAAAGGAGGAGGATGAAAAGAAGAAAGAGGAAAAGAGGATTTCGGTTTGTACTCCATTCACTCTGATAGGTAAAAAGTATGGACCTATCACCATATCACGTAAGGTCTGGTCTATTTGACAGATTAATAATGATACGCTAAACTTATAGGCTAGCTACTATCATACTTTGTAATTCGGTCTCTTAAAATTTATGACGAAGGGCATTTAGTTGATATGCCTCCCACCTACCGAATTAGGACCGGCCCATTACTATGCTTCCTTATTTAACAGAAAAGGAGAGGATGAAAAGGAAGAAAATAATTTTGTAGATGTTAATTTTATACACATTCATTAGCAAAACTGCATCTGTTGCCGAAAGAGACCCCTCGAACGGGCCTTCTCAAGTCATTTCAAAAGAGAATTATTATTATCGTCAATGGAAACGGTGAAAAAGTTTTTAATCATCACCGATATGAATCACTGTGGTGATAGAGGTTGCCCTATAGAAATAGAAAACGTACCATTGAAATTGGGGGAATTCATTTTCTCTTGAATGACTCCAATAATCGCACTTTTCGATCAAGAAGAAATGTGGGTCGCACGTTAACTTGCCGCTTTAAGAATTCAGTAAGTTAACGCCTTATGCATGTTTGTGGACAAAATATAGCTCAGCTACGAAAGCAGTCTTGGGCCTTTGTTTATAGAACATCTTAAGAAAACTGTGTTAGTGTAGTATTCTTACGGAGAAGGGTGAACAATAACATTCTAAAACTGACACAATTCTTTTTGTCTGATCGTTTGATAGATGGCCCTATAAATTGCCCGAGAATTACATAGGGGCATGACCCCATATGAATAATAACGGTTTACTGACACCCCTCCCCTTTCTCTCTCTCTCTCTCTCGCTCTCTCCTCTCTCTCTCTCTCTCATGTTTTCTCTATTGTTCTCTCTATCTCCCTTTCTTCCTTTCTTCCCGTCTTTTGTGACCCTTCTTATTTTGCAACCCCCCCCCCCCCCCTTCCAGTCTCTCCCTTGCCAAGGAGCCCCTCCTACCTTTCTGCATGTCAGTCTTTTGTGAGCGATAAAAAATAACTCTTGCTTCTTTGTCGTGACTTCAGGTTTCCACGTAAAAAGTTTCATTCCTTCGGCGATTTGTTGTTAGCTATCACCGGGTAATTGAAATAAGAAACCAAATAGAGTATTTCTGTAAGGATCCTAAACATTTTACTAAATTTTAGGAATCTAACGCCTTTGATGATTGAGTAGGCATGTTGGAATGTGATAAAATTATACCTGACTAAGTTTTTGGCTGTTTATTGTGATAGTAACTGTTTTTCTATTGCAGACGGGAGAATTTTTCACCTGTGAAAAGAAACTAGTCAAAGTTTACAAACCTGAGTTGATTTTACCCCAAATTTGGTACAATTTACTCTGTAATGAATAAAGCTTTATCATCGAATGTGTACGTTGCCAATTTCACTATGTTTGGTAATATTTTTTCTTCTTCCTATATTTTTGGACCAAAATCCACCATGTGTTCAAGCAGCCAAACATATGTTTGTTAGTTTACAGATGTTGTGTTTATAGTTGCAGAGATGTATATAATATATTAATGTGGTAGAGATCGTGTGGTCGTCTTTTAAATATGTAGGAATTGCTTCCATTGTTGGGAGAGTAAATGATGCCATCTTTGTCAATCTCCGAAGCGAGTCATGTTGGACGTTGGTTAATGGACCGTTGGCATTTGGGGATGAGTGACCGTTTGTTGCCCCAGCTCTCCCGGGACCCATCATCCAACCATCACGAAGGAATGAGAGTCACTCTTTCCCGCATCCTCAAACATGTCAAGACGATTCATCTGTTACAAACCCCACCCCAAGTATATTTGATTTGCCCCTTGAACTCGTCTTTTGCCCCCCCCCCTTTCTCTCTCAGTCTCTCCTCTCCTCTCCTCTCCTCTCTCTCTCTCTCTCTCTCTCTTAACCACCGTCCTTTTATTTATCTTACTAGCAACCTCTTCTATTTGTTTTGTTTTGCTTTTTATTCGTTCATTTATTTAGAATCTCTTTCAATTTATCCTCTCAAAATAATTGTTTCATTCTATATCCTTTTCGAGCCTATCATTCTGGTACTCGTCCCACCCTTCTCTCTCTCTCTCTCTCTCTCTCTCTCTCTCTTGTATAACACACAGTATTACATCTTGCCATTTTTCAAAATGCCAATGACAATTGTAAAGCGCCACATCCATTACGCATTATGCTCAAGGCGCTGGGGGGGGGGGATGAAACTACTAATACAATATAGAAAATGTTACTCTATCTTAGAACACTAGTCTCGTAATCCGGTGACCTGTGTTTGAAAATCAAGCCGATGCGCTCGTGTCCTTTTGTAAGGCATTAATCCCTATTACCATTGGCCAGGTCCCTCGAAGAAGTCTTAAGACCGTCGTTCCTCTGGTTGCTAGTTACGAGCATGCATACTTTCTTAGCAGTTAGGTAAAACAAACCATAAGCCAACTACTTTCGAAAAATCAATTCAAGGCAATCTCAAATAATCTTGCCGATCATCTTTTCGAATATGCGGACTTGGCAAAGGTGTGTCACGCAATTCATATACCTGATATACGTCATGTGGGCATAAGCCTGTACAATACGGCATTGAAATTGTCTAAGAATTTTAGGAGTAGATCGCGTTCCTGATGATAACTGGTGGAATGTCAATGATGTCATCGTCATCATATCATTATCATCGTAACCACCACCACCAACCACCATCGTTATCCACATCATGATCATCCGAATCGAAACCATCAGCCATTCGGCGCACCATTAAAAGCATGCCCCTAATTCCCAGATTCAAACCTAAGAGTTTTCACATCATTACATTAATTATCAAGGAGAGTCAGGATTTATTCATGACCCCTATATGAATACCACTACCACTTCTACCACCACCTCCCTCTGATGCCATCCATCTTACTCATGAAGGATAGTTAATGGTGTGTGAAGCAGTGAGGGTTGGTGTGTTTGTCATCAGATGTCATTGTCGCACACACGTACGAGGGTGAAGATGCAGTGATCCAGTTTAAATCGGGTCATTGAGGATTCATCTCTGACTTGTAATTTGTTTGCGCTGTTCACTTTACGTTTCTCCCTTTGTACATGTACATTGGCGTCAATAAAGATGACGCCAGTTGCTAGCGCAGCCCTACGTCAACAAAATGACTCCTCGTCTGTAACTTGTTTAATCAGTTTGTACGTTCTACATATAGCCTTTAGGACACGATATGTGATTTCTATTTCAAGGGGTAAAAAGGCATTGATCATGAAATGTATTCTATTTCTCGTAGTATCTAGACTATTTATTTCATTACGAGGATATCATATCGTATATATACTCTGTTCATCTTTCGTATTTTTTTTTCTTTCAGCTCTACACGGTGAAATTCATTACCAGACGGTTCATCAACGAATACGACCCAACTCTGGGTAAGTCATGTCCAACATCAATCCCGAGCTCAAAAGTAAAACCCCGACTTAATTTTAATCTTTTGAGTGTCTTTTTCAACTTTTTGTCTCCTCTTAATAAGGCCATGTCTTACTATGTGGGAGCTAAAATCCTATTGCACACATTATCCCGAGTCCACGTCCCTCCCTTCCTTATATCATTTCAATGTTGTTTTTTTTTTTAATCTTTCTTTCCATGTATTTTTCTACTTCACGACTTCACCCGTGTCCTTTCTCGAACTTATCCTCCACCTTTTCAAAGATACGTAGAGCCTTGCCTATAACTCTTTTTAAAAAGAGTGAACGCATTCATTCTGTTAGGAGTGAATTTAAAAAAAGGGTGCATTTAGAGTGAATTAAGAGTGAAAATTGTGATATTTTACTATTTAAGGCGTGACCTTAAATGAATAAAATAAATATCACAATTTTTACTCGTTATTCACTCTTAATTCACTCTATATTAACTGTTTTCATAAATTCACTCAAGAGAGTACGGAAGAAAAAAGTTGTTTAGCGCTCCACTATAGAACAATGAATCTCGTTTCCTTTAGAAATGTTGTTTCTTTTAAACGTTTTAAACTTTTAAACTCTTTTAAGATATGACTCATGCCTTTTTTCCAAATTTAATTCGTTCCGTACCTTCATGAACATCAAGAACGTGATTATGAATTTAATTTCTTATGATATCCTTCACACATCACTATGGTTTCGCCCTTTGGTAATGTGCTTCCATAAATGAAACGCAAGCAGCTGTAAGAAGGAAAATGATTTATTATCTTGCGATGTACGTTGTTTACCTTTCAAATCAACTACCATCAGGGCCCCCCCCCCCCCCGTCTGCCCCACCAACAATCACAGTGTCTTATAAGAAGTGTTGATGAAAGACGACAGAAAGCCTAATGGTTTGCTAACAAGTAGGTGCACCCAAGGATTGCCCCCCCCCCCCCATCCCTGGGATGGAGGGAGGGGGGACTTCCCCTTCATGTGACTTTCTGGATATACCTCTGTTCTCTCTTGCTAGTTCCTCGTACAACAGTTGCGTGTGGAAGAAAAGTATGATGATCGACGTTGTACAAGTGTTCCCAAATCTCGAACACGTTTGCAAAATTATTTCAAACTTGAGCGATTCTTGAACGGAAGAATGTGGCATGAACATGATGAGAGGTTGCGTATTTTGGACAGAGCTTAGAAATGGGATAGTAATGATGCGGGAAGTGACATTCGTGCTTGAGCTTAAGCCATTTCGTTCCCCAGAGGGGTAGTTGGGGATTAAGGATAAGATGAATGACAGAGAAGGAACCCTCATGGAATTAAGGATTAAGACATACTGCCTGTATACCGAGCAGTGCAATTGATCTTCTAATGCCCTGTTGTTACTTTCAGTAAATTGTAGGTAAAATTTTATATCGGTGATGTATACGAAGGTGAGGAAATCTCGGGGGGGGGGGGGCATTCACATTTGGAAAGGGTAGGGGTGTGTGGCCCCAAAATCTGAAACCATACCCTTAAGAACTGAAGTTGCTTGTGAAGTGACGGCTTAAGAACTAAATGGCCCTCTCCAAATGGGGGTCTTGGGAACTGGAATTTAACATGAAATGGGGGTCTTGAGAACTGACGCCTGAAATGAATTGAATGAGGGTGTTAGCAAAGATTTTGATTTCCCAGAATTCTGGAAATTTCCCTTAAAGTGGAAACACTGGCCTGCACGTCAGGACAAGCCTTAGATCGAGCTGAGGGCTCCAAAGATCAGTATCGACTCTATCGACGGAGAAACCTGCCTTGACTGGTACAATACATAGCTGTTTACAGTGGACCTAGAACTTTTACGCGCGTTGCGATTCCGATCCGGCATCGAATTTTGAAATCGCGATATCTCTTTTTACAAAAAAAAAAATCGTTGACGATCGTACAGAAATTGAAAATTGTTCAGGACGGACCGAAGCCCCGGAAAGACGTGAAATGGGCCTTAAGGGCCGCACATACCAAACTACCATTATACGTGAGTGCCCCCCCCCCTCCCCCCGGGAGGAAAATAGGCGACGACGCCTTTCCTGTTAGAAATAGTGAATGTAACTGATTAATTTGCAGTGATATTTTAAGACGCAATACACTGATATAGACAGATAGAGATGTTAGTTAGGACAGAATAATATTCAAATGTGCATTTTCATTTTTGTCAAGCTTCTTATTTATTCATTATGGAATTAATAATTGTGGTGAGGAAAGATGTTGCGTAGAGAGGGAGCGAAAAGAGACTGGATTTAGAATTATCAACACCATCTTCTTATTTAAGAATTGGACGTATCTTCTGTGGAAGGGAATGTATTAAGCAAAATTGAATTGTGAACACGGTGCTAGAGACACGAAGGATAGATGTCTATTTTCATTTTGTTTAGACGAGGACTTGGGCAGTGTTTAACTTCTATGTATCTTAAAGAAAATGGTGCAGGGTCCCCCTGAGAAATGACACCGCTCGCCCGAAAGTTTAAACGATTATTCCTATCACTTCTAAAGCCGTTTCACGGTTTCAGATATACCGTAGGCTGGAATGCTACGAATGTGCGGAATGCGAATGTATGTGTCGCGTGAACATAAGCGTAGAGCGTTCATATTTATCAGACTATACTACTGAATACCCCTGGCACACTCATGATATCGGAACCTGATCGACACTAGGGCCCCGTTTCATAAAACTTGTTATCAACAAGTTGCAATTACTGTTATAAGCTCCTGAAATCCTTGCAACTGATTGGCTGAGAGCTGCAAATTTGTCATAGAAATGTGGCATTTGTTACTGATAACGAGTTTTATGAAAGGGGGCCCAGATCGACACCAGATTGACGATAACAATTACAATACACCAAACAACCAAATAAAATGGTTTGAAAGTAGAGTGAGTGAGAGAGAGAGAGAGAAAAAAACCTATTTGGAATCAGTATGGCTATGTGACTGATACTGCTTTCACACCTAGGTACGGTCGCTGCGACCGGTCGCTGCGAGCGGTCGCTGCGACCGATGAAATCATAGTGTGAAAGCATTTCATCGGTCGCTGCGACCGATCGTTTTGGTCAAAAACGATCGGTCGCTGAGTACGGTCGGTGAGGTACTTCAGCGATCGATTGCGACCGATGCAAGCTAGATGTGAAAGCACATCGTACTCAGCGACCGATCGAAATGCAATGACCCCCCATACATGCCTACGCACTATCTCTACTTCCGCTTCCGGCTAGGTCAGCTATACAGCGACCGATCGCTCTGGGCCTGACCAAATTTTGACGGAGGTGTGAAAGCACGTCCGATCGGTCGCAGCGACCGCTCGCAGCGACCGTACCTTGGTGTGAAAGCAGTACGATGGCACATGCATGCATTTGTCTTTATCTATTTTTATTATCTTTTTTTATTTCATTCATTAAAATATTTTTTCAATCATTATGTTAACACAATGCTGAGATGGCAAGTTATCAAGTGCTTGCTTGATTTTGATCAATCTTGAAATAAAGATTTGTTGCGCTGACACGCTGCAGTTTAAAGCAGATAGCCTTATCTATTTTGGTTGATACCCAGCTGTAGCAAAGTTTGAAACCATTGTTACCGATGGGTTCCTGGTCACTACTGGATCATTTTAATTTCGAAATCTCACTCAAATAAAAAATGCAGATAGCCCTTTGTTGCACTAAACCCTCGATATGATGGAGGTGGGAACCGTTCGGAAAAAAGAGGGGGGAGAGAGAAAGAGAGGGAGAAAGAAAGAGGAAAGCTTAAAAGTGGAGAAGGGAGAGAGAGAGAGAGAGAAAGAAAGAAAGAAAGAGAATGAAATAAGGGGAGAAAGGGAAAGACAGAGGGACGGTCGAGAGAAGGAACGACGGAAAGACAAGAGAAGCAAAGTGATTGATATGAACGTGACGTTGGCGAAACTGAATACCAATCGTAGTCCAAAGTCTCGTTGTATGGTTATCTCTTATTGTTTTGATTGGTGCCAGATCATTTGAAAGTGACCGCTTAGAGCTTATCAGTTTATCTTGGTGCACGTTTTCTACGCATGAATCATATGGCGAATCGACAACGTGGCGCTTGTCCATAGAAGTTCGTCTACCTTAGATGTAGAGTAAGTGGACCAAGATTTATCACTTGCATGGGGCCTTTTTGGTTATAGTTTATTGAACAGGATTGTCTGTTTTAAGATGATGGGCATCTTCATTTCTTTGATGGTAATTTTTCATTTTGATTTATTTACTTTTTTTTTAATATGAACATGTTAGGGTGGAAATGAAAGGGAGGTTGGAAAGTCACAATAAAGCTTCACGGATTATGAAAGGCAGTTTTAAATCGGTTGAAAGAACAACACAATCAAATTATACCGCTGTTTTGAGGATAGTGGTTGGGGCCCACAAAAATTTTGGCAACGGAAAGTCATTATTACACTTTGCTATTTGTGAACAGGTGAGCAACAGAATATCTTTCAATACAAACTTGATATGTCCAATGGCGGAATTGGCCCAGTTGCCATCGTATGAACTCTATGAGATAGGATCTGAACACTCAACGTTATTATCATTGTTACTCCACATTATATCACAACCCTTTTAGCAGACAAGACCATTATACCATAGATGAGGTAGAACAATGGAAAGCGATAAGGTCTAAAAGGGTGGAAAGTCGTTAGTCTCCGAAGGGCATTTATCTTTCATAGAATCTGTCCTATTTTGCTATCGCCGGCAAGGCCACTCGACAAAGGGGTTTGGTGAAAGCAAGAGCTCATCACCCCACCCCCTCTCTCTCTCTCTCTCTCTCTCTCTCTCTCTCTCTCTCTCCCCCCCCCCCCCTCCTCCTCCTCCTCCTCCTCCTCCTCTCTCTCTCTAAAATAGTCATCAGCGTACAATGTTTTAGGTTTTAGTTTGTGTGTATGCTTTTGACAAGGAGAAAAAACACCAAAATGTGTTGTGTGTTGTATCAGTGCTGTAAAATATAAAGTGAAATCAGGCAATGAACTGTTCTATGATTTACATCACGAGTGAGAGTGATGTAAACACACACACCCACGCACACATTTCCACAGTGTGGTAAATGTATTTGTGTGGACCTGTACTAATACACAGTGTACACGTGAACTTGTACAGTCGGAGCATGTACACTGTGCATGCTCCGGGTCCTCTTTTTCTTTTCCTTCATTTCTCTTCTTTTCTTTTCATTTCTTTTCTCTTCTTTCCTTTTCCTCTCCCCCCCCCCTTTTTTTTTTCCTTGTCAGTGTAACCATATTGGGGATCTGGTGAGAATTATCGTTGTATAACTGCATCCACAGTTTCACCAAAGTAATGTTCCACAGCGTGCACAAAAGTAAGGTTGTAAACATTTTTCTGCAATGGACTTTGCAAGTAAAACATAATGTGGTCACTCATTTTGCACATGCTGTGTCCATGGCGTTAACATTGATTAATGCCTTTAATACCAAAATTATCTACATTTGATTGCGAATGGCAAATGCATGAATTGGCTGAAGATTATATTACCATTGAAACAACCTAATTTTTAGAGATAATCGATATATAAACAGACCTTCATGAAGGATTAATGCGTTCTCGCATTTTCCAGCCAGAACCATGCAGGATATATGCACCTGGCACTGTTCGGGTTAATTTAGTGACCAGTCTTCGGGAATAGACAACAATGGATTATTTTCAAGGAGACTATCACCAATATGATTTTCTTTGATGCTCGAATAGTTATGGTCGGGGAAAATAGGAAGAGACAGGGGGTATTGTTTACGTCCAAGTTCTCATTTTGTCTTTTGAGTTTCTTGAGAGCGGCTCCCATTGCATACACGACCTGCTTTATTGAGGACAAGGCTAAAGAAAATTGTGCAAGTTAGCAGGAGAAAAAGAAGAACATGTTTTTTGATTACTCGGGACTGCAGGCCTGTCCAGACGAACCTTACCCTTATTCTTCCCACACGTATTCTTTATGAAGGCAGCTTGAAGTCAATGATAGTTCTGTTGTAGATATTTGTATTCCGAATCTTAAGGTAATCGGTCTGGCAAAAAGAAAAAGCATCCAAAAATGTCATTTTGAATATGGTTGGATACAGCTTTAGGAAAGAGAGAGAGAAAAGAAGAAGAAGAAGGAGAAGAAGAAGAAGAAGAAGAAGAAGAAGAAGAAGAAGAAGAAGAAGGAGAAGGAGAAGGAGAAGAAGAAGAAGAAGAAGAAGAAGGAGAAGGAGAAGGAGAAGGAGAAGGAGAAGGAGAAGGAGAAGGAGAAGGAGAAGGAGAAGGAGAAGGAGAAGGAGAAGGAGAAGGAGAAGGAGAAGGAGAAGAAGAAGTGAGAAGTAGATAGAAGAAAGCAAAAAAGGAAACGGTGAAAGAAAGAGAGAGAGAGGGGAGAGGGGGTGGGGCGGGAGAGGGAAAAAATCGTACTGAACCGGTTCCTAGTTCAGTACGATGATTAAGATTTTATAGTCATTGGTTTCCCGCGGAAAGAATAGAATACTTAATACTGAAAAATGTAATTTTCATTATTTCTATTAAAGTTTAATCAAATTTGGAAACTTTCAGCATATTTTTTTTTTCAATTTCAAGTAGTGAATTCCGTCTAGACACACTTTACTGGAAATGAGAGTAAACAATATTGTATTCATCATCCCAAGTGAGTTGTTTACTAAGAGGATTTGTATTTTAAGATTGTCTCGGAGATAGTGAGCGCGGCAGCGCAGGAAGTTTGTTCCTAATTGAATCGTTCTAATTTCCGAAATATGAAAATCTTAAACTCACTCTGGTACCAATTGCGGTTTATTGTAAGTCATACACTTTGGCATGAATGAAAAAATAATGAATGTCAGTTGATATATAATTATGTTGAAGAAAGGGGACGAATGAGAGAGATAGGGGAAAGGGAGAAAAGAGAGAAAGAAAATGAGAGGGAGAGATAGAAAGAGAAGGGGAAGGACACAGCACAAGCTGGGTCAAGTTAAAAATGAACGTGATCATTAAGACACATACACACACACAAATAAAACCTGTATTTAACACTTGCAAAATAAGAATAAGGGGAATAAATGCAATTAAGGATGCATCATCGGTGAAAGAAAAACTAAAGACATTTCCCATTCGCCCGCTGTTTACCGTAGATAAAGAATGCGTGCATGGTGTATCGTTTTAATGAAGTACTTCAATTTTTGCCGACAGAAGAATCAGTGCCTGTGACATTTTCCAATTAGTGTTCCACTCCCGTCTTAGCCTTCACTAAAAGATTAAAATAATGAAATTCTACACACGATTTTGCCGCTATTCCCAGCATGGCGTGTATACTCTCATTTAATTCATGAGGTATTTTGTTTTATCAACAAAGCGCAGCACAGCGGGGAAATGATAATGTCAATTTCCCAGTGTTTCATTGCTTCAATCGAGTCCTTATTGTTTCAACCAAGTAATAAATTCGTGAACTAGTTCTGGAATTGATTCAATAGAACTAGAAGTCGGGTGAAAAGGAATGCGCGCAGGAGCTATTAATATTACTTTGATATAGGGTCCATGTGAGCCGATTTTACCCGTTTGTTTGACATAAAACTGAAACACTGCAAACACCTGGCACCACACACATTGAAATCCATTGAGGGAAAGAAAATGGGGGCGCTGGGTATATTATGGGCATTCAATAACAGTGGAGGCAAATATTTTCAAATGATTAGCCTACCCCTGCCCCCCCCCTCTCTCTCTCTCTCTCTCTCTCTCTCTCTCGCTCGCTCTCTCTCTCTCCTCTCTCGCTCTCTCTCTCTCCTCTCTCTCTCTCTCTCTCTTTCGAATTCTAATGTGTTAAGTGTTATATAAAGAATGTACATGTACTTATCTCGAATGAAGAAAAATATGTGTAGGACCATGTATGCACAGTAAGCGTGATAAGGAAAATAAAGTACACGGCTTTGCCTGCTTCTATTCATTATATGGTATTTTATGGTATTTTTCCCCAATCAATTTCTTGATCGGAATTCAAAGACACCGTATATCTTTGACCCCAACCTACTTATCAGTAAAATTGTCTAGCAAAGTACTTTCCAGACTTGCTGTGGCAGCTCTATCCTCGAACAAGGTTGTAGATGTAAAGCACTGGAGGTTTTGTCTTTCCTTTCGATACATTCCGAAGAATCTTTGATGACTCTGATCTTGGAGTTATCCATTTTGTTGTGGTTTTTTTTATGTTGTTTAGAATGAAGGAAAGCAGGCATAATCAGAAATATCTCATAGCATACTGCTGTCATCATTATTGCCTCCAGTTATCAAGGTTATGATAATGATGTCTGTTAATTTCTTCACCTTGTCTATGCTAAATTCAGTGAACCGGTTAATGATGCTTTTCCCGTACATTCGAAGACTGACTAGTAAACAATTATTCGACTTCTTGATGATGTATGACCATTTAGCTCATGAGTTACCTCCTAGTTTGACATGGGTTGATTGCCGTTTGATTGAAGAAAGGTTCTGTAGTTTTTATTGAGAAAGGAAAACATGAGATAAAATGATATTATCTTCGCTTTCTTCGTCGTATAGTAGTCGTTAAATAAAAGAATTCAATTCAGAGAAGGTGAATGATATTTGAAGTTCATGTCTTTGACAAGACCCCACTCGTCTCAAGCGCTCGATAATCTATTGTATTATAAACAAAATTCCGTTCTTATCCTCACATGCCATGAAGTTCAATTTTGGAATCCGTTTCCACTTGAAGATAATGAAGAAATATTTGATATGAGAGCGGCCTCCCTCTCTCGTTTTCCTCTCTCTTTATCTCTTTCTCTCTCTCTCTCTCTCTCTCTCTCTCTCTCTCTACTTCTCTTTCCCTATCTCTCTCACTCTCTCTCTCTCTTGTTTTCTCTTTCTCTACATAATGCATGTCATTTCTCCGTCATTCTTCCATTTTATTAAGATTTATCTCCCATTCTTTCCGTCTCCACTGTATTTCTCTTTCTCACCCCCCCCCCCATCTCCCTTTCTCTCTATTTCTCTCTCCTTCCCTCTGTCCATTAAGACGTCGCTATCTTGACGTTGTTTACCGGCAGCTTACATGCCGTGATTATCCATGTTATCAGAGCATCAATGTCAATTGTCAATTTAAATGATCAAGTTCGGCTTACAAGCCTCTTTTCTAGTGTCACGCGAGCGATTGTTGTGTAATCAGAAGTCACTATTGCCGTATCCAGGATTCTCCTGCGTGGGGGGGGGGGGGTGAGTAAATATCTCACATCTCCCTGCCCCCATCTTCCATTTTTACCTACTTTGCTGTTTTCTTTTACGCAGAATTCTGTGGCAATTATTAGTAAATAAGAAAGCAAGGAGCACTGCCAAGCCCCCACCCCCTTTTTTTGGGGGGGGGGGGGAGAGAACAAGCGAAACATATCACACTTTGGACACCTTTAGGGATATAAATTTGCTCCCATGGGACATCAACGGGCAAGTTTTGTATTTATACTTACAGCGAGATTTCGTCTAGCGCTGGGAAATTAAATTCTTCCGGCGTGCTCCCCTCTTCTCCTGCAAACCGCCAGCTATTCACCCATGGTCATGCGTTGCATAATACTATTAGAGGAAGCACAGTTACTGAGGTTGCATTAGATACACATTGAAACATTACTTTATAATTGAAGCAAGAGCTACATTTTTCTACACCGATGTTTAAAAGTGCGATATGTATTTTTATTTTCGCAATACACTCTATACCTCTTCATGCGGTAGGTAAACACGCCTAAGGCCTAAAACACAGCTGAACAACGCCCTGCCTCCACCACACGCCCCATCCCCCGCCTTTCGTCCACTTTAAGTTCATGAAGATGGGCTTTATGTAATGCTCTGTAATACTGATTTCAGAATTAAGCATAACCGTAACTTGCTTTTTGTGGGGGGAGGGGGCTGCAAATATGAAACGTCCTCAAGAAGGAAACGTTTGACCTAGAAAAATGACGCAGACTGATTTAGGTACAATTGATCATTTGCTTCCATTGGAAATTCACATCAAAAGTGAACAGACGCAGCATGCATATGTGAAACTGAACAAAGAGTATGGGTGTCAAGAAAATATAAAAAGGAGATAAAATACTATTTAGCTCTTCGAGAGGAATTCCTTGCCAGTGGCGCCTCAGAAAGGTCGCCCAAAAATGACTCTCCAAATCGTGGGCACAGTAAACATGTCAGTCACATCGCGTTCTAGTCTCTTAATCGGAAATGTTTCTCTGTTCCATTCGGGACAACTAGCATGGCTCTTTCATTCGCAATCGAGCAATGGCCTTGCCCTGTATACTAGATACGATGGAGTAAACATGTTGTGATATACAGCCTGATAGCCTAAGTTACAAAATGGAGACACACTTGATGATAAAGAGTCCCGACTGTTTAATCCTGTTTGGGGAGGTTCTTATCCGCCAAAATATTTTAAAGTCGCATTCTTCTGATGTCTAGATGATATTTCCAAGTAAAGAACAGGTCAAGAATGCGGTGAACGCTTTGAAGTTTGGGGTTAAATGAAGTTTATTTTATCTCAGATGGCCAAAAACAATGAGGGATGACATGGACAATCCGCTTTTTCTTGAGATTAAATAGGCCTGCACAACTGTATACAAAGAGACCGAGAAGAACATAAATCTAACTTTTCTGACGTTCGACTCTATATTTCGTCCTTTTTTGTTCTTTTTGTTTTTCTTTTACAGTTGTAAAAAGATAATAATGATGATAATGATGATGATGATAATAATAATGATAATAGTGATAGTAATAATGATGATAATAGTGATAGTAATAATAATGATAGTAATAACAATGATAGTAATAATAATGAAGGTAATAATAACAATGATAATCATAATAATAATAATAATCATCATCATCATCATCATCATAATGATAATAATAAACATTTTGTACAGCGCTCGTATTCGTCACGTGATGACGGGCAAATACAACTCCCTTCTCTTTATTAACCACTCTCTTTCTCTCTCTTCTGTATATTATTTTATTCTGCTTTTCTTTTCTGTTTATTTCTATCTCTCCCTTTAAAAACAGCTCTTTCCCCTGCCATTTGAATATGTTCCTGTAAGATTGATGCTGAGTGAAACGACAAAGGCCTGATGCTAACTGATTTCAACACTTCCCACACAATCGTATACCTGCTTAATTAGTGATATTAGCTAGAGTGGACGACATGTACACGAATGTGGACATGAGGGTGTAATGTGTTGTCACGGATTCGATGGCGTCATAATTCAATGTGATGGTATGAGGTTTCTTGTATAGGCCTACGTATTATTAGAGAAGTAGGCCTCTTGAAAACAGATTTGGGTTTCTTACTGTGCTTAACTAAAAGTACGTCCTAAGCGAATCACAGTAGCTGTCAACATGTCAACATCTAAGTTAGAAATACTGTTGGTTCGCTTCTTTCACCGAATAGGGCGTTTGAGTGAATTAGATACCAGATGGTGTCGTGGTGGTTGGCCCCTTGGTATTACGTCAGTCCTGTGCATACAGCCGATGCCCTCGATGAAAATAACCCCTGTTTTTTTCTAAAACTGTTCTTAACATTGTACGTCGTTGTATAGGCCTACCAGACTAACGACCAAAACAACTTTCCTTTAACAGTTTAAAGGCGGAAATATCTTTATGCTCTGCGTTGTAGGCCTACAGCTTCATTTCTGTGTCTGCCCAGCTTTAATATACGTTAGGGACATTCAGATGTGACAAGTTTTGAAAGTTTGAAGAGTTATAAAAATATTGTATTTAATAAGCTGGTTTTTGTTTCATTATGAAAGTTAATCAGATTTTGTGGTCCAAATGACTTTAATAAATTTGGAATATGTAAAAGTTTTAGTGTCTTGAATTTATTGTCTTAATTGGATTGATAATCCATGAGGCTCTGATCTTTCTTTTTTCTTCTTCTTCTTCTTCTTCTTCTTCTTCTTCTTCTTCTTCTTCTTCTTCTTCTTCTTCTTCTTCTTTCTTCTTCTTCTTCTTCTTCTTCTTCTTCTTCTTCTTCTTCTTCTTCTTATTCTTCTTCTTCTTCTTCTTCTTCTTCTTCTTCTTCTTCTTCTTCTTCTTCTTCTTCTTCTTCTTCTTCCTTTTCTATGCATGTAGTAGACATTTATACCGAGCATATCATATTTTTGCTGCCCTTAGCCAGAAATACTTTTTGCAATATTTCCGTATCATGTGACCTGTGTCTTTCAGCCGTGACTTTCTATTTGCCTTCCATTAATGTGACAGAGGACTACAAAACGAGCGCACTTTTGTGGCTCACAAAGAAAACCCAATTTTCTAAATTGAAATCAGCTCTTTCTAACTAAATTCAGTCCATTGGTTCCCATAGCAACGTCCAACAACTGTTTGCTGCCCCCAGATTGAGCATGCAATATGACACCCTTGGAAAATATCTTCACTTCTCGTAATGGAAAGAGACTGACGTTTCAACGTGTCTTGGGTGATGCACGCGCGCGTCCACACAAACAAGTAACTATCATCGACTTTTTTTTTATTCTTTTTTTTTTTTGTGAACGTAAAACAGCCTTGCAAGTATATCACTTTTGTTTGAATTTCCTAGTGTTAAACATTTCATATTAGGGTTTTACCGTGATGGTGAAGTTGGTAGACCATTATTCAGTGGCATAATAAACCAAATGTTTTGGGGGCTGCGCTATCCCCCCCCCCCCCAAAAAAAAAAATAATAATAAAATGAAATAAAATGAAATAGAAACATCAATAAATCAATAAAATTAAATAAGAGAGTTGCAGCAGCTCCAAAAAAAGTCCCTCAGGGATCATGAGGAATGAGGGAATAAAAAGGGGGTCCTATCGGCTAGATATTCAAGAAAATTCTATGCAATGAAAATGCTGAAGGGATACAAACAATAATTGGGAAAAGAGGGCGCTTTTCTGGATTTTCCAACATTTTCCTGTCTGTAGCAGTATGCATCAATACAGTGATATACATGGCAATTGTACTCGTATATCATTGTCTTCGTGTTCGAGAGGCATGATTAATTTCCTCGCATCTTCAGGGTGAGATAGATATGGAACCCATGATGTTGATTCAGTGATGCCTTTCTTGGCACCTTCACGCCCATCCCCAGCTTTGTTGATCTATGTAACATGGTGCTATGAACATGTTTGCTTGGTTTAGTAGCTGCATGCCGAAGTGCTTTCGTTATGTTGCTTGGATCCAAAAGACATTATTTGTCTTGTCTGTGTTTGATTTTATTTTTTATCTCCCTCTTTCTCTTTCCCTCCCTCCCCACCCCACCCCTCTCTCTCTCTCTCTCTCTCTCTCTCTCTCTCTCTCTCTTTCTGTCTCTATCTCTGTCTCTGTCTCTTCTCTGTCTTTGTCTTTCCCTCTGTCTCTGTTAATTTGTCCCTCAGTCAGTATATCTTATGTGTAGCCTAATTTTCCTTCTTTTTCTCACTCTCTTTGAATATCTTCATTACATATGGAAGCTAAAATTTCGATGTTATGTTGACGATAGGCGATGCATGGTTCGCTGGAACTGACTCAACTTATTGCAAATTGGACTATTTCACTACGATAACTGTTGCAAAAGGGTAATGCATGCTGCGATGGTGTCATCACAGCCTGAACCATAAATCTCATCGTCTGCACACATTCAAGGCGCTCCCATAACTCAATCCGAAATAGTCCTAAATGACATGAATTGAATTTGACAAGGCGAAACAATCTCTATGCGATATCTCAATGGCTGATGTTTTGATCTCATTTTGAAAGACGTAGACTGCTGCATGATGACGTGAAAGATGCTAACCTTTGGAGGCATGCACAGAAAATTATGATGACTTTCGACTCCTTTTTTCAAATTTTATTGTAAGAGAACAAAAAGATTTGGAATAGAAAAGGGAAAATGGAAAGACTAAAACAGAGAGGAATATACGATTAACAGAAGGCGAGTGAAAGTGTTCGGTGGCCCAATGGTGAGAAATAAATGAAATATATTGACGAAAAAAAAATATATTTGATTTGACTAAACAGACGGTCTTTAATATTCATTTGGATGCCGAATGATGTTTTACTGTACCGAGGCGCATTTTACGTCATTTTTCTGAGCACTGAAACACTTAATGCCAGAAAGGTTATGCTGCTTCATTGAAGTAATGAAGGTGAACATTTTACTTTTTCGAATAGTTGTGCTCTCTACTTGTGAGAATTTCTGGCATTTGATTGAGCCATTTTTTTTTTTCTCCTCAGAATGAATATTTTGTAATTCGAAGATGGAGGAGAAACGTGAAGTCCTCCTATATACTTGAAATGACCTGGTCACAAGATTTGAACTTCTGAACTTATTTCGTGCATGCCTGACCACTTTTTTTTATAAGCTAACCCCCTTAGGACATTATTGCAATCATCAAATCAAGTCTACGGAAAATGATGAAGATAGATGTATTTTGGCCACAAGGCAATATTCCTGGATCATTCGGGAAATAAATCTAAGGAATTTCTGATAATGACTTCTGAATAAATGCTTGTCCGAAATCTTGACCCCTATCCTTTCGGCCAGGAGGTTAGTTTGGGTCAAGCGGTCACTTGTACTTTGACCCTCACATTGAAGGAGGCACATGTGTTCTCCTTTTCCCTTGACCATTTTGACAATGGTCATTTTTATTTCCCATTGCCACACTGGGAGTCGTTAATTCACAACGTACTTTTGTGACATCATAGAATACCTTGAATTTGAGTACACATGTAGTTTTTTTTTTAATGGAATGCATTATGATATCGATGTGAAACACAAACTCCTGTAATATTCACAATCTGCAATTGACGTTAGTTTCATAAAGTTCATTTTAGAATGAGGTTGTTTTTTTTTTTCTTTCTTTCTTTTTTGAACGACGACACAGGAACAATAACCGAGTAAGCTAAATATATCTTGCAATAGTTGCCATTATCATGATTATGGCATACACACTAAGAAAAAAAAGGTAAAACCTTTTTGTTCTTGTTTGCACCCGAAAATGCCGCTTGCACCCTAAAAGGTGCAACTTTGCATCTTTTACATGTTTTGGGGTGCAGAAATTTTTGCGTACAAAAAGATGCAAAGTTCAACCTGCCCTAAAAGGGTGCAACTCTGCACCCTTTAGGGTGCAAAATGTAGCTAACTGCACCTTTAAAGGTGCAAAAAGCTCGAAAAGGTGCAAAGTTGCACCCTAGAAGGTGCTCCCAGTGTTGCATTTGAAGGGTGCAAAATTGCACCTTTTTTTCTTAGTGTGTACTTGAATTGTAATGCTTACATCTGTTCATCTGTAGATGGCTGCTGGATGGCAGCTTAAACAATGAAACAGAGTATGGACGCTTTCTGATGTATAGCTTTAAACAGCGTCTGGCAATAATGCTTGGTGAAAAATCATTCATCTCACCCTGGAATAACATCTGGATATTATTAATGAAATAACCTTTCAAAATGATACTTGGCATGTATTTGAATTCTGGTTGGAAAGATGACACTGCGTATGAACTATTCCAAAAAGGTCGCCCGACGATATCTTTCCAATTTTAGTTGTTCACCCATTGAAGAAATCCTTCTGTTGATTCGGGAATATCTCCCCAAGGGCACCAGACAACTCTTGAAACCGATTCTTTCTAAATATCTTCAGGTTCATGGGATTCATGCACGTTTCTGTCTTCTCTTTCCATCCCTCCTCCTCGAGGTGCTTTCCCTTTTTTCTTCTGTTTTGCAGTCTTTCAAAGATTTTAGTTAGAACTAATCAATCATCATACACACACTTGCCCGCAAGAAGTTTGCACCCAGACGAGTTTGCCAGCCATTCATAGAAAACAACAACGTTTAAGATATCAGCTAGAAATAGAAAAGTGCAATATCATTTTTCATGAATAAGATCAAGCTCTTGACCTGCAGTTATTAAACGATATTTATTGATGTCCCCTTTTAAAAAAAAATCATATTTCATGACTGACATGTTTATGAAGCGGTTATTGTATTATTTAAAATTGATTTTCTTCATCAATTAGAAATTCGGGAAAGGGAGGGACACGGCTTGTTTATGGGCGATTGACGAGAATTTCAGGTATAAGAAGTAAGTTTTCAAAGCAGGTGTTTCGGATGGCAGTTACACGTATCAATCGCCCAGAAATCGTCACACGAGTGACGCGCTAGCCATGCTAGCTAACCACTAAAAACTACCCTCTCCATCCGCTTTTTTCTGGTCGCGCGTGTGTGCGGCAATATATTGGACTGCCCCCCCCCCCCCTCCCCCCAAAAAAAATCTTGCTAAAAAGAGATCCCGCATTCTTTCTAGAAATATTCTCACAAGTTCAATTCAAAACGATCGCTAGGCACTCGAGAACCCGTTGAAATTTAGATCTCAGCACTTCGACGTTTTGGAGTTGATCTCGGCTCTGCAATGCTTGCTTTGTTGGGCGGTTTTTTTTTTTTTTTTTTTTTTTTTTTGCATAGTTTGGGATCTTGAGGGGGGGGGGGTAAATCGAGCAGAAATTTTGTTTTTCTTTTATGCTTGAAAAAACTGTGATCAGAATGGTTGCGATGGTAATAGGTGTGAGGATAATATCGGGATGCAGAAAGCTATCATCAGCGTTGTTAACAGACAATATAGGAATAGAGACATGCTAACTTGCCCTTCCCCCCCCCCCCCCCCCGCCCCGAACACTTTATCAAAAATTTCCGAACTAAAACCAATTAAAAACTTTGAAGCAAAATGAATATATGAATAAATAGATAAATAAGTGCATGAATGAATATATCAGTAAATGAATCAATAATTGAACGAATGAATCAGTGAGTATCGCGAAAATTTCAGATTTGCTTATAAGAGAGAGAGAGAGAAAAAAAACCCCTCCTTTTCAAGTTATTTTCTTATAGCAATCACAGATTTGCTGATGGGAATTTCAAATGTATGTGGGTTGGGGTCATAGAGATTTATGGGAGGTGAGGGGGAGTGATTCTTTCCCTATCATTTTCCTCTAGTCCACTGCTGGTCAGAGGGTGATGCATTCTTGGATCACCCCTTGGTATATTTTGAAAGATGGAGGTAAGCCATGGGATATGGGGGATGGTGATGGTAGATGGACTCGCGATGGACATGGGAAAGAATTGAAGGGAGAATGAGATTTGTTACCATAGAGGGGAAAGGGGGATAGAAAACGCTAAGTGGGTTTATATGGGCAATTTATTTAGTTACCACTTAGAAGAATGAATATTATCAAGTTACAGAAAAAAAAACACTTTAGGTTATAGATAACATTAAGATTAAGTTCGAAGTTTGAAGTTTGAAGTTTCTTTTATTTCCACATAATGTAAGTAACACAATTAAATAAACATACATATTCTTATTCTTTGAATAACAATATTTGAAATAAATTTGCATATGAAAAATAATACATTTTACTGTTTGTAAGTGTTAAGTTAAATTAACAAAAATAAATCAGTGGAGTCTATTTAAAGAAGCAAAGCTTGTATTTTATAGATCCCTATCTGGCTTACAGAAATTATACAACAACAATAATGTAATACGAACGTATATGTGCTTATATGTTATTCCATATTCCCCCCCCCCCCGCCCCGCGGTCCCGACCACAGAAAAGAAGGAGTAATTATGACTTACATTAGTTGGTACATGTAAAATAAAAAAACAAAAGAATGAAAAAAAGAAAAAAGAATGAATTCAGAGAGAGAGAAATGGAGAAAATTGGAGGGATGTAGATGAAGGATGAAAATGGTGAAGATGAGGGATGGACGACGGGGAATTTTACATTACGATCACTTTTGCAAAGCTTTAGATCTTATTATAGTGTAAAGTAAAGATATAAGGAAAATACAGATGTGGGGTAAATGGAGAAAGAGGCAGGGGGCGGGGCATTGATAATAATAATAATAATAGTAGGCGCTCATGTCTGTCAGAACTGACACTCCTAGCGCTCCACTGTTATTACCCCGGCTTTAGCGTGGCGGCCATTAAAGCGCTCTTGCATTTCAAGGAAATTCCTCCCGGGCATGCCGGGTACCCATTTACTACACCTTAGAGAACGAGAGAGAAAGGAGAGGAAAAAAATAAATGATGGAAGATTAGGAGGGAAAAGAAGTTAAGCAACAGAGAATGTAGATATTGGAAAATGGAAATTGTGAGTGTGCGAGAATTATCATGCTTATACCGTGGCAAACGGGGAAAGGTGACTGTCAGATGCAACCGAGGAGAGAGATGAAGTATTTGGAGGATTTTGACGATTGAGATAGTTCTCAGCCCTATAATCTTCATGTCCTATGGCTGGATCGAGGGCGTGCAAGAATGTAAATAGTGGACTTTAAGTTTGATCCCGTGTCAGATCTACCGGGATAAACCTAAAGAAAATTGAGCTCATTTTTGAAATATCTATTCCCCCGGTATGCAAAGGATGTAAAGGGTGGATTGCTAGAGCGTTTCGTAGGCCCCTGTTCAGGTAAAAAATTTATTCCACTCTCCATGGACTAACCTCAGAAAAAATGTTGCCTCGGGACATGATCCCAGAGACAAGCATTGAAGAAGAAATATTTTAATTCGCCTTGTTAAAAGTCAATTAAGGAAAGGTATTCTCTAAATAGTGACCTTCCATAAATTTGATTATACTCCATGGATGGGAAAGAAAGATGGTAGGAGAGAGAGAGAGGGAGGGTTAGAAGGTGAGGAAGAGAGAGAAAGGTAGAAAGAAAAAAAAGAGAGTGAAGTGGAGAGAGAGAGAGAAAGAAGGAGAGAGTGAGACAGATGGGGCATCAGAAAGGGCCAGAAAAAAAGAGAATACATGGGGTGAAAAAAATTAATGGCAAAAACTGGATAAAGAAAGAGATAAAAAGATGGGAAGAGAGAGAGGCAGACAGAGACAGAGATACAGAGAGACAGAGAGACAGAGAGACAGAGACGACTACTTTTTTTTTCATGAAGTGGGCTTATCATCGATGAGGATCATACATGACCCTCCATCATTACTTGGTTTTGAAGTACTACCGAGTGATAACTAGCAGACTAGTAGATGATTGTGGATGACCAGTATGTCCCAAAGAATTTTCCCTTTTATTTAATTAGCCGCCATATAATATGAACACTAAAAGCAAAATAAGAAGAAAAAAAGAAAAGAAAGGGGACGATATTTGAAATGCCCCTCCCCTACCGTTTCCTTTGATTTGTTAAACAGAAGATGGGTATTGTGGTTCGACACTAATAACACGAAACATAAAATACATAAAATAACTTTTGTCTTTGTTCCGATGAAGTGATGAATATCCACGTAGTGGAATGCAAAATATAAAAAAGAAGATGGTTCAGTTTATTCGGGAAAGTCCGCGTAAAATACGATGTCACAAAAAGGAATTAATAGTTGAACAGTTCCTTGAAAACCGTCCTTGCTCTCCACGCCTAATGTCTGGGGAAAGCTTAGAGCCAACATGACCAATGTCACGGTATTATGCGTTAAGAGAGAATGGCATGCAGTGATCATGAAATAATTACTCCCCTGATCATGATGGCGTGTCAAGGCAAAGGCTAATAATATACCATTAAATTGACTACAGTTGTCCTTGTATGTATGGTCACTGAAATACCTAGCAATTAATGTATATATGCAGACTCGGGAGAAATGATAAAATTTGAACAAAACCTGCCGTGATTAGCTAGCCTGAATTTTTATTTATTTTATGACTGCATGGAGAAAATGATTTGCAAAAATGTTAAATGTAAAAATGAACATGTATAAGAAAAATAGCGGCTAGTATATCGATGACAGCTTTGTATTTCAAAAGGAATTAAGATTGTGGTACAAAATTCATTATTTTACTTTCACCAGGGGAATCATTTAATAGGCGTTTTTTTTTCTGTGTGCGTTTTTTTTTACTTTTGATTTGAAACAATTTGTTTACAATTTGAAATTCGAAATCCTGATGGTAATTGTTTTTTTTTCAGTATGTCGGAATAAACACAAACGGGATTCAGAAAATAGTCCTCTCCCGTAATTGTCACCTGTAGAATGATTTTGAAGTGCAATGACGTGAGTTGGTTTCGGGGGAAAAAAAACAATACTACCCACGTCCAAACTATACAGGAGTTCATCTATGATCATGATATTAATTGTAACATTTTCAAGATCCCTAGAAACAGATTCCAGAAGCATACTGGTGGACCATATGTTGTCAGATTCAATATCTTATAGGCAGAATGAAGAAATTCATTAAAGCTTAATTACTTGTCCAAAGTGGCATTTTCTTTTTGATCGTAATAACGATGGACTGCTTTCGTAATTTTCCACTGATGAGAGGAGAATACAATGCCATATTTAATCAGAAATAGTTGTTGGTGTATGAACTGATTTTTATTGATAGTGATGGTAATGATGTTCAGCTATCTGGTCAGGAACTTGATCCAAGGAGGGAATATCATGGCGAGGTGGTGTAGGAGGTTTGTACACCATCGTCAAAACTACCTCGGGCAAAGTTAAGAACATCACATTATTATTTACTCCATAATGAACTCCAGGCTCCAAGTTTAGACGCCAAGAGGTCCGATTTTCAGCACGTTATAGATTTTACGGACCTGCCCCCCCCCCCTCTTTCCTCCACCACTGGCACTGAGCTGTTGGCTGGTTTCAGCAAAGTCATTTAAAATAATGTTATCGTACAGAGGAAAGAAAGTAAATAAACGAATGCATGTAATATGGTCATTGTGAAAGAAAAAAAACGAAACAATGAAAGAAAATAAAGATTTGAAAACGAAAATGGGTACGTGTCAAACAATCTCGAAATAAAAAAGATAAATAAAAAATTTACAGTCTTCATCAGATATATTGGAATATACAGCTGAATATGTATAGATAACATATAGGACAACATGTTTTTTCTGCTCCCTGACAACTCTAACCAGGTCAGTCCTACGTCAGTATTCCACCCATCATTATTTCCAGATTATGACAAATGTAACTTATTAAAATCCGAGGCTCCCCCACCGCGGTCTGCCCTTTGAGGACGTAGCCTTATATCAAGGGCTTTTGTTGAATTTCAATAATTTCATTTCCCTTTTCTCATTCAAAATCATATGTTTTTGTTTTTGTTTTGGTTGGTTTTTTTTTGTTTGTTTGTTTAATTTTTGTTTATTCGTTTGTTTTCTTTGGGGGTCGTTGTTTATGTGCCGAGTATATCAAAGTTTGTGTTTCCCTGCAGAGATGATGTCTTGGATTTTTTAAAGACTCCATGGGATGAATCTAATAAGCAAGCACAAAAGAGACGTAACTAAATGGCAATACGACTGCTCTTACCACTAGTATATTAGAAGTAAAATGACTATGTTTGTAATGACTTGGTCATTAATTCACTTTCGAAAGTGGGAGGGCACAGCTGTAAAGGTAGTGCATTGAACTGCTGTCAGGTATAAATTTGATATTGAGGATGGAAATAGTACTGACAATAAATGTCAAATAATTACAAGTCTGCATTGCACTATCATGTTGCCTTGAATGTATGATTTTTTTTTTTTTTCAGGTAAGTTTTGCAATATCACTAATCCTGTTCATTATGGGCATCGAGGCGCTGAAGAGGATTGGCAAATGGCTACATTTACTACTCTTTGGTCGTCACTGAAAGGGGACGCGACCCTCTGTTTTTTATAATCATTTCATTTTTCTACTGTGACTGCAGCTTTTGCGGCTTTTGGGGGTTTACAGTGCGTACACAATCAATAGAATGTTTTGATCACAAACATTCAGACAGTACAACGTATTGTGTAAGAAGTGATTCGACATAGCAATCTAAGATTTTTGCTCATTCTGCTCGTGTAACATGTCTTATTCCCAGCACTCTCGATCAAAAGATAATGCAAAAGCGTAAGTCGAAGGGGCTTTTACTAAACACTCGGGTCGCGCGGCGCGCTGGAAAACACTCGGATCGTGGCACGCTGGGTACGGCACCCCAAGCGTTAACTAATACTGCTTTCACATCAAGGTACGGTCGCTGCGACCGGTCGCTGCGACCGTACCCAGCGACCGATCGGACGTGCTTTCACACCTCCGTCAAAATTTGGTCAGGCCCAGAGCGATCGGTCGCTGTATAGCTGACCTAGCCGGAAGCGGAAGTAGAGATAGTGCGTAGGCATGTATGGGGTCATTGCATTTCGATCGGTCGCTGAGTACGATGTGCTTTCACATCTAGCTTGCATCGGTCGCGATCGGTCGCTGAAGTACCTCACCGACCGTACTCAGCGACCGATCGTTTTTGACCAAAACGATCGGTCGCAGCGACCGATGAAATGCTTTCACATTATGATTTCATCGGTCGCAGCGACCGCTCGCAGCGACCGTACCGTGGTGCGAAAGCAGTATTAGTTATTTAATTGGTCCAAAACTACGCAATTTAGTGTCAAAAGCTCACTCAAAACTTTATTTATTTATAGAATTCACGAACAGTGAACCATTTCGTTACAGAATGAATGCAAAAGACGATTGTGCAACAAAACCTCCCACCCATAATGAATAAACAGACAGGATTTATAATTATGATCTCTCATCGTAAAGCCTTTACAAGCACTTTGTGCATAGCAGAGGGTGAGAGGATCAGTTTGCCAGAATATACTTGCGGGCGTGGCTATGAGGGTTTTGGTTTTACTGTACACTGGCTGTCGTTTTGGACCGAATAACCTAGTTAACACTTGGCGCACCATACATGTCATACCCAGCGAGCCGCGACCCGAGTGTTTAGTAACAGGACTAGAAGGAGTCACTGTACTGCTTCAGGATAACAAAGAAGTGGACTGAAATCAAATACTTCCCATTTCCTCTTATCATCCTGTAATTTGTATGGTTGGCGTTCTTTATACAGAATACAGTCGGAGAAACCAGTTTTCGATACACTTTCTTCCTCCCACGGTTCCCCCTTCAAAGACTTGAAGTGACTGTGACAGAAAAATGGGGCAATTCTTGAAAATCTGATCTGGGTATCTCACTTACTAGCGATGCTATAAAGAAAAAGGACATGTAGAACTGCTTTGGCATTTTGCTTTGAGCTTCGCGAAGTGCCAAGAAATGGATCGATGCATTAAGCCGCTCACTTAATATCTTAGGTAGATTAATATTCCCAAGAAAAGAATATAAATATCTGAAGTTATTCAACTAATTGATTTAAGATTCTTATATTCCTTTGCCGATTCTTATTTTCCTTTGCTATCGTATCACTTTCAACCCATCTGCTACTCCATTTAACCTCTCGCAGGCTGCGAAGGCTGTCGGTATATCTCTTTCACGCGTCCCTGGCTCTTCTATGACACTGATCGCATGCAGAAGAAAGCGGTCAAGTCTCTCGCGCTCTCGGCTAACTTGTTGAAGTCCGTGTGGGGTCTGAGGAAAGTGCAGGGTTTTAAAGGCTCGGCAGGTGATACGCATACATGTGGAGGATTTGAGAGATGGTGAAAAGGGCGGAGGAGGAACTGGGTATGGATGGGGTTCATGGGTGGGTATCATAATCACCCCTTTGGTGAACTTGAGAGCCGCAATTTGTTATGGTCCTCCGATCATTTCCGATATTCATCTCATAAGAAGAAACCTCGTAATGCTATCATTTTGAAGAAGAAAAAAAACTTCCATTTTTTCTTCCTTGATCAAAGACACTAGAGTTTCCGTATGAATAATTAGATTAAGCAAGATGGCACACATCATCTAATCATTATTCTGAACGCTTCTGACAATGCAGTATTCACCTCTCAACTAAAATGTATGCATTTGCCTTTAGGAAGAAGATTAATGTTAAACTAAGAGATTGTCTTGTTTATAATGGGTATATTTGACGTTTGCCCCCCAAATGATCATTGCTCAAGTCATACCTCTTTACCTGTACCTTTTCAAAGAAGCAGGTGGAAGTCAAACCTAGGCATCTTGCAAGCCTTCTGCATCCATCTAGGTGGTGATTTCCTTTCCTGCTTCATTAGGTGGAAGAAATCGAAGTTTTTAACGGATAGCGAAATGATGAAATCCACTGGAAAGGAATAAAAGCGTCGTCTGATTGATCTGAAGTATCCCCCCCCTCTCTCTCTCTCTCTCTCTCTCTCTCATAATTCAGTTGATACTTTTTCATTAGTTCGTTGCCCCCTTTATTTGTCCAGTAATCAATATCAACAGCTCACCGTACAATGACCTGGCCACAATAATATGATATCGTGGTATTGCAATGACTCCCCTTTTCATTAGAAATAGAATGATTTATCTTTTATGTACCCTAAGGAAATATCAAGATCATCTGTTATCCTCTCACTCTAAAGTTAGTCGTAACTATTGGCATGGCATGCATACCAATATTTATCATCCATCCATCTTAACTCATGCAATCTTTAGCTATGTGGGTACTAAAATAATTTCAAGTGAACATGGCCAGCTTCGAGCTCTTGCGCAATAAATGGAGTAAATCCACCGAAATCTTTCCGTGGATGATTCCACATACACTATATAATTATGGCTTTATAGTCGGAAAGCCTTCTTGCGGATCGAGGGGAAGGGAGGAGGGGCGGGCTAAGGAAGTGGAAGAAAGGAAAAGGGAAGGGGGAAAGAGGGAGTGAAAGGGAAAACCTATATAGCAGAATGGAGGGAAGAAAAGGAGGCGATGGAGAGGGAGAAAACGTCTGGATGAAAGGGAGGGGGGGGGGGGAGTCGAAGGGAAGGGATAGGATGCATTTGTCCATACTGTGGAAACCGTTGATCTTGCAGATACCGCCATGCATAGACAGGACTCATACGGGAGGTCTTATTCTGAATCGCAAGGCCATTATGACAGTGGTCATCCATTCCCATGTAAACACCAATGAGAGCAGAGCAAACTTTAGCAAGAATATTGGCCTTGCTTTGATACTTCTTTTCGTTGCTAACCATATGGCCTCCAACAATCAATGCAGTGATATATATGTAAATTTGGCGGAAAGAAACAGTCGGAACGAGCAGTTGGCACCTAGTCTGGGAATCTACGTGAAGGCATACTATGTAATGCAAGATGAATTTATTTCATAACGACTTCACATCTATACTTAAGTTTGTTGCATTTAGAAATTACCCATTGCAAACCACACCCGTCCATGTTTTGTTTTTGTTGTTTTTAAATGAAGATCGCCGCATTGGATTGTTACTTTCATAAATGCAGTTTGACGAATTATGAAATTTAAAAAAAAGAGAGCGGGGGGAGGGAGAATGGGAGGAAGAAAGAAGGATAAGGAAGAGCGAGAAAGGAATAAAAATTAGAGAGCAAAAAAGGTTGAGAGCGCTGACATGCCTGAGACAAACAAAAAATTTCGAACAGCTTGGACAACATGGACTACAGAAAAAGAAAATAGATAGGTACCCTCCTTCAACTCATTCTCTCTCTCTCTCTCTCTCTCTCTCTCTCTCTCTCTCTCTCTCTCTCTCTCTCTCTCTCTCTCCCTCACTCCCCCATTTTCCCCACTGCCCCTCCCCCTTGGTTCTTAGAGTTCACTCAGAACGCATGCATAACATCACGTTCAAAGCGCGCCAAGCCATGCATGATGGACGACTTCATTTTTCCTCCAAGTAAATGTTTTCTTCAATTTTCCCTAATCCTTTTGCTAGTCCCAAAAGTACCAGTGTTGAACAGGGAAAAAAAAAATCATTTCCGTCATAACTTGCAAAGCTTGAGTACCGTAGGGGCACAAAATACCCCTCTTCGAGTCGGCGAATCTACGTGAATATCCCGTACATCCATTTACAGGCATACAATTATATTGTTCACAACTATTAGCAGAAAAAATCAACACACTATCTTCATCTTGTTCGCATGATGTGCATGATTTTGTTTAATATCACTTGGATATTTTTCCCTTACTCATACCAAAATGCCCCTCCCCTCCTCCTCTTTTTGTCCTCCTCTTCCTCTTCCTCCTCCTTCTGCCCTCATCCTTTTTTCATCCTCTTTCTTCTGCTCTTGTTCTTCTTCCTCCTCCTCCTCCTACTTCTCCTGCTCCTGCTCCTGCTCCTACCCCTCCTTCCTCCTTCCTCCTCCCTCCTCCCCTTCCTCTTCTTCCTCCTCTTCCATGTCCTCTCCTCCCCCTTCCCCTTTTCGTCTTCCCCTCCTCTGTTTCGTCCTCTTCCTCCTCCCCCTGCTCCCCTCCTCTAAAAACTACTCCTTCTACCAGGCACCACAAATCTCAAGTTCAAGTTCAAATTGAGCCCAAGCTAGCAGTCTCCAATTTTAAATGGAAGTCATCTGTTCTAGCTCTGTAATGTATATGGAATGGATATCTGTATCAAGGCCAGAAACCCCCTTAGTTTTATGCTTCCTTAATAAAAAGCATCCCGTGGATTTTATTTTTGGAGAAATGGAAATTATTTCACGTGTTTCTGCTCGCTCACGTCGGGAGCCGAAAAGGTCAGATGGTCTTTCGTCAAGGCTGGATTAAATCTTTATTTGTTATAAAGCAGAATAAGAATTTAATGTGAGGAAGTGGAGGCTGAGATGGATTCCAGGTTTCGCTATCAAAGAAAAATATTGCTGAGCCATATTTCCGATATATTATTTTCACAATGAAAATAAATTTGAAAATTAAGTGTTATTGAACATAATTTGGCCTTGCCCCTTACAAAGTGAGTTCAATTTCCACAGTCGTATAATTTTGATAAAGAAAAGTGCAGCTTGGAGTTTTAAGACATTTCCGGGTGGAGCTGGAGAGGTGAAAAGGTGTGTTTCTGCACTCAACTTTACGAGTTCACTATAGAAAGTGATCGGAGGGGTGATAAAACCTCTTAGTTCTTGTCATAATCTTACAGCTAGGAACATTTAAAATGTGTTTTCAAACCCTCACATGCCCATCTGCAAAGATATAGGTCACTGTTGATAAACGAAACTTAAATCGCCTCCATAGTCCATTGGCTGCAATTAATGCTTTAATGCACAACATTTTTGAAATACGAGGTTTTGTCTCCCCACTGAAATATTCCGGTCTACCTTTGAAAAAAATCATTCATGAATTTGCCCCCCCCCCCTTGCCCCTATCTTTGCCCCATGTCTCTCTCTTTCTCCTCTGTTTCCTTTCCTTCTCCCCTTCCTCTCCTCCTTCCCCCTCTCTCTCCTTCTCTCTCTCTCTCTCTCTCTCTCTCTGTGTCGCTCTCTCTGTGTGTGCCTCTCTCTGTCTCTCTCTTTCTCCATCTTCATCATCCTCTACAATACCATGTCTACTACTTTTTGCTTCTTCTCTCCCCTTTCATCGTGTTCATTTCCATTCACGCTGTCTCTCTCAAGTTTATATCGCAAGCTGTTGAGGGTAATCCAAAGGTCGAATGAGATTTATGAGGTTCAAATGGAACAATATTTATTGCGTTCTGCAATCGGTTGGATACGACCGGGGCCATGCCTCTAAATATGACGAAGGAAACTGGGAGTGAGAAGGGGGGGGGGGTTGTAGAGTTCCGATTTCCGGTCCATAGTGGAGTTCGGACGCTCTGTTCATGACCGAGGTCGTCTCGACCTCGACATTCGTACACCATTGGGGAACCGATTTCCAGGATGACATACGTTAAGTCAATCTCGTGCCCTTCTCCCTCTCAGCCTGTCAATTTATTTTGACTCTATATCACGCACCAAGTTCTCCGTCAATAAAACTGTAACTGACTGAATAATAACTTGCCGATACGCTATGTATGTCACTTTTTTATTTATACAGCATGACGTATGTCTCTATTATTTATTTTTTCTGCGTCTGTAAAAACCCAATTACACACACGCGCACCCTCACAAACACCCCTCCCCCTTGAAAATTGGGAGGCTAGCAATTTATGGTTTGCCTTTCGCATACGATTTCAAAGATTATTCAACAACTTTTCTCTACAAGCCATTAAATGATTGAGACATGTGAATCTCTTTACATTGGCTTTATCTTTTAGAACATAAATAATGTTAATTTTGGCTGTCACGGAAACCTGATCGCCTCACATTTTCTGCCAACCGAGACACACGCAACAGATTTTCTCGACATATGAAGGGCAATTCTTGAAATATTGATGCCCATTGCCATCACATGTCAAGTCATATATTGGCACCCCTGCATCGCTAATTTACTACAGGGTTATCTGAATCAGAATGCATTGCAACGTATCATTCCAGAAACTTTGAGCTGTCGTCTATATGGCTTGTGCTCTATTGGGTTTCATTGAATAAAGTAATGTGCTATGGCCTGTAGCCCTCCCCACAATCATGACGGTTAGAAGGGAGAAAATGGAGGGGGGGGGGGAAACCAAGGGAGATGGTAGCGCGTCCCTATTCTACACCATATTCACTCGCATTTTATCCTCTGAAATTGCTAGTACACCCCGATGATGCAGGGCCCCTCAACATCTGGACACACGCTAAGCCACTGGCTAACTCATACAAAATCAAAGCCGGTATTTTCATGTTAAGCCACACAATCACTGGGTTGAATTCTCACCAGTCACATGACCGACAATTCTGTATGCTAATTGGTCATTTGGTTCACGTGATGTTGCCCTCGCCATGTCATGTGAATGGCAAGTCACACTTGTACTGACGTCACAAGGTCTCTGCAATCAAAGTCGAAATCATGAAAATGAATATGAATGAAAATGACCAAATTTTGATTCCACATTCCTCATGCGAGAATTTTAATGACTATCGTTATCGTTTTAAATTTAGGTACAGGTTGCCAATATTTTAAATGATATGGTTTTCTTGCAATAGTCTGGGACTTTTGCAAAATGTCTCGAAAGATCTTGTCATCTTTTAATTATTCATTCACCTGCAGCCGTAACGGCCTGGCGTCCTCCCAGTCTCAGCTAATTTTGGCGGCGACGAGAGAAAACTATGTCAGTTTTTAATTAGACGGAATATCGTCTGCTCAACATGATTCCTGCAGGGTCTTCTCTCTTCACACCCCAGTGCAGAAAAGTAATTTTGACGCGAAAGAGAAGCTTACATTTCAGTATCGGAATTTGCCAAAGATATTAAACGTGTTAAAGGTATATTAGTGTTAACTTTTACCTACCCAACTCAGAAAACACACATCATCATGGATCACAAAGTAACATCAAGGGTTTCATTAGTCAATCCAACTTAAACATCCTCGAATGAAACGAATTTGAGTTTTTCTTGGCTGTAAGATATTATGATAAAATCAAAATGGCATCAAGATACTTTTATTCTTGAGAATGCAAAAAGTGCCTTTGGATGTTTTAATTACATTTTCTGGAGAAAAGGCCACAGACTTTAGATTCATGAAGTTCGTCAGCATAACAAGTTGCTTCGGCATGCTGGGCAACTCTTTTTGCTCTAACAGCTTGATGCCTCTCGGTTCAGTACGTTTAACAAACAAAACAAAAACAAAAACAAAATACACACACCCACCCTCACACACAATTCGAATATGGGGGCCACACATAGGCTGTGGTCGCATTTGCACAAGCATTTACATGTATGTTGTCAGAGATATGGAAATCAGGGTTAGGATTGTGCTTTAAACATGTTAAGTAATATTTAGGGTCAGGATTAGAAGAATACTATGTCGTTGGTTGAGGTTCGAAAATTCGGATATTCGCATAAATCTTCTGGGAAGCAATTGTGCGTGGTAGGAATGTGTTGCACAATTACGAACTCCCTTCTCCACCCATCATAACCTTCGACAACCATGACAACTGTTGTTGCTTAAGTGGATTCACCTCCTAAGAATATGACATTAAAATTGCGAATGATGCTTAG
The DNA here is from genome assembly GCA_029962745.1 of Echinometra lucunter. NCBI lineage: Eukaryota > Metazoa > Echinodermata > Echinoidea > Camarodonta > Echinometridae > Echinometra > Echinometra lucunter. The sequence goes on along the minus strand of CM057156.1, from coordinate 26,144,925 downwards.
ACTTGACATTAGAGTGAAAAGAACCACTTCACGCAAAATTTATCGCTAGTCCATCTCAAGCATTTGCTTTTATCAAATTATCCTGTTTATATTTCCCTCCTTCGAAAAATGCATTTCCTCGCCTTGATGATATTCTTGAACCGAAGCGAAACTTTTATGCCTGCTCTAGATAAGTTTGCTGGGGCGAGGGGTGTTTTTTAGTGCTCACAGATCATCAAAATGTCAAGCCCGTGATACGACCATTCCTCCTCTCCTCTTCTCCCTTCCTGGTCTTTTTTCTGTTTTCTTTATACGTTTATCATTGCGACACCAAATAAGTAAAAACGTTTCTTATATTTTCTTTTTTTTTCTTCCCCGATTAATAGTCCGAAAAGATAAACTGGCATTCTCTTCGCTCAAGTGTTCCATAATTCATCCCAGTAGAGCATTGGCGCCACAAGCCTTCAAAAGCGAAGATAAAATATATACGTAATTCTTCGGCACGGAGACGACATTGGGCCTTTCATCAACATTTTTTTTTTTTTTTTTGATAGTTCTTCAATCGAAATTTTGTGTTTTTTATCCATGGCTCGGGTTTCAATTCCATGACCAATCAGAAAAGTGCCCTATTATTTGTTGATTTTCAAGATCAGACGTAAATCTATTAACTTAGACATGCAGTCAAAACTATAACCTTGTAGTTAACTTCCTAAATGTCGTTATCCCCCCAAAAGCATAATTTATCTTAAATTTAATAATATTATTTATCAAGCAATTTTCTTTTACCTGGTTATTACAATGCTGTGCTAAACATTACGCAATATACTGTGACATCAATTCTAGGATCATAGGATAGATTAGTATGATGTTTTATCGTCAAATTTATGAATAACCTTACATGACAGGAACACCATCGTCCTTTAAAATTGAAAGTGAAATATGCCTCAGTTATCTGATAAACAGGTTCGACGACGTATCAAATCATCGACAAATCACTGTTTCAAACTACAAAATACTTATCAGGAGAAAAAATGCATCGAATCAGAGAATTAGGGCTTGCAAACCTAAATAGAACAGATTCCTAAGGAAATAAGTTTGTCTTCAGGTAATCCCTAAAGGAGAAGACATATTCATTGACTGGTTTTTATTGACAATTTTATATTTCAGCGACCAGGGGAGCATTTCATGAAGAGTCATGTCGGTGATTTTCACTGACTAATTTGCTGTCAGCCAATCAGATGCGAGGATTTTCAGTAGCTTGTAACATGTGTCGGTGATTTTCACCGACAAAACTCTTCATGAAACGCTCCCCTGATTTAGAGTAGATGAATAGAAATGTGTCAAAAGACATCTCTCGCAATATGTCACCTAAAATACACTGATCGTATGGAGGAGTTCTATACTGTAGCATGGCTTAGTCTGAGCCGACCGTCATGCAGAATGTACGTAAAAATGTATCAATGGGCGTTTAGTCTGTTCTCTTGCTTTAATAATCACACAATCACGCAATTTAACGGTCAGACAGTTCTGTTGAATGTAATTGTACAAATCAAAATTGTGAGAATAATGGCTGAGAGTAGTGTAGCTACGAGGGTAGGATCCCCAGCCACCACCACCACCGTCAAATGGCGAAGGAAAAGGAAAGATCTTTAAAAACAGAGACGAGAAGGCAAGAGAATTTTTTTTTTTAATGAACGTGAAAGACCCAACATAATGGTAAGATGGATACGGTCTCTCTCACATCCTTGCCTCTGTATTTCATTCTGTCCAGCATTTCATGTACTTTTAATATCACCGCCCCCCCCCCCTCTCCATCCCACCCATGACACCCTTAATATCAACGCATGGATCCAAGCCTCCAAAAGTTGAGATTTTTTACTAATATTTCCATCATCAAACAGTTCAGGAGTCGCTGATATATTTTGTGTAATCGACGAAGTGAAATCGATTTATCATCGAGGTCAGAGGTCATGACAGAGATTTGACATTCATGTTATGGTTATGGTGATGATTGTTTCGATGACACGAATCAGGTGTATGTTAGATTGGATGGGTATCATTCTAAATGAAATATGAAATTTAGTATATTGTGAGGATTCCTAAGGCAAAAGAAAGAGAGAACGAGAGAAAAAGAAAGAAAGAAAGAAAGAAAGGAAGATAGAAAAAGAAAGAAAGAAAGAAAGAAAGAAAGAGAAAGAAAGAAAGAAAGGAAGGAAGGAAGAAAGAAAGAGAAAGAAAGAAAGAAAGGAAGAAAGAAAGAAAGAAAGAAAGAAAAGAAAGAAAGAAAAAACACATTCTAAGCAGTGGCGAGTGAGAGGATAATTTTAAAGGAATGCGTGGTAAATTTATCTTTAGGTCTCCAGTTGAGGGACACGAAACGAAAGACATGCAGACTCGGAAGATGATACATTAAGAGAAAGAAATAAAGAGGTAGATGGGTAGACAAGTAAATACAAGTAAAAGCTTCATTCATTGAAATAACATTTCTAGTTAGTAGTTGTTGTTGTTTTTGTTGTATTTTTGTATTTTTCAAAGAGACATGAGAAATAGATAGGGAATGTGAAAGGGTAGAGGTCGGATGATTTGCTTTTCTTCAATACACAAGTAAAAGTTTTCTTTCGGCAAGCGTAATGATAGCTCGATGTCTTCATCATTAAATTCCTATGATTGCAGACCTTGAAAGAAAACTATTGGAATTATAACGGTAGAGTGTTCTATTCAACAATTGGACCTTGAGGAATCTTAGAATGTGTGCAAAACGTTTCAAGTTACAGAAAGCATGGATCTTATAAGAACATCCATGCAGAAAGCGAGTAAAAGGCATCAGAACGCGAATCATTCATCTAATGTCCTTCGTCGATAAAAGGGGGAATGTTTTTTCTAAGCTTTCTTTAATATGGAAAAATCATGTCTCGCTCTGTTGATGGGTTGCATAATGAGTCCCAATCCGATGTATTGATTGAGAAAGTCGCACAAACGATATGCGATCGGCCAGTAAATTGACCAAGGTGCCAACAAAACAATGCCATGACCATGATGACAGATCACCGAGTCGGTAGTAAACCTTAGAAGGATGAAGAAGAAAAATAAACAAAAACTGTAAGGTGCAGAGAGGTGTGATGAGGGAGTGTTGAAACAGATTTAGAGCAGTTTATTATACATACTTTGATGTGCTTAACGAAATAATGTAGTTTTTATGACAATAGGAATGAAATATTCCGTTGGTGTCCTTGTGTCGTGATAATCATCCAAAATATTTTGAAAGTTTACGCGAACGCACATTGCAAAAGATTTCTTCTTTTTTTTCTGAAAGGGGAGGAAGGGGAGTAAGAATGTTTCCCTAGGAATATGATAAATTTAATGTATATAAAGAAAAGGACAAACTGGGCAAAATGCTGATCCTAGTTTACGACGTTATTAGATTATGGAAGTTACTAAAACACTGACAAAACCTTTTGAGCAGTGCGTTTGTAAACAGAGAAATAACATTAGAAATAAAACAGAATAAAATGTAGAATTCTAAGTTAATGCTGGTTTATAGCACTAAAGTTTGTTCTTTTTTTTTTTTTAAGAAACCGTGTTTTGAAGAATCACTCTTTTGTAGCTAACTTTACATTTTTCAAAATGCATTGTAAATGTAAGAAAGAAAAATATGTCAAGTGCTGTTGTCGCCACAGAACCTAAGAAGGTCGTACACAGTAGAATCCAAATTGACATTTTAACTCTAAGCTTCCTTCATTTAAAAAAACGCAGTGTCACGCAATGGGGAAAATACTTGTCAAAATTTCTTTACAAGTCTTTACATTACAGCTATTTAGAAATTATACACATGTAGGTCGTAGCAACTTCACGGGTTGAAATTTCAGACAGCCCTTTTATTCGTCTTTCCCAGTTCATCAAGCTCTGCACGCAAGGGGATATTTTCAGAGTACACATGTTTGAAGTCTTGAAATTATACTCGGTATTTGAGATCCGCTGGTCGTCCATTTTGCTCCTGGTAGGCGGGCAATTTGTTGGATGATATGCAACAGGAACTGAAGGGGTCGGGTAACAAGAGCCGAGGACAAATAACATTTTCTGGTAAGAGTCACGGCATTAACAGCTCGTGATGGACTTCACCGGTGACACATTCTTTGACTTTGAGTACAGACTACAGAAGCATAGCCTATGGGGCCCGAAATATGGTAAAGCAAAATCAAATTATAGGAAGGCACCGCCTCCCCCCCCCCCCAAAAAAAAGGCAACCCCCAAAAGAAGAAGAAGTAGAGAAGAGAAAATGGTGAGAGAACGTAACCTGAGAAGGAGCAGACAAGGAATGAGGACAAAGAAAGGTCAAAGCTTCGGCACTTCTCGCGGAAGGGACCCCCCCCCCCCCCCCCCCCATAGGGAGTACGCTTCGCGCTTGGTATGTAATTTGCACGCTTCACGCGCTCACTAACGCTCCCCTCCCCCCCCCCCCCCCTGAAATCGTGGCTACGCCGGGAGAGAAAGGAAGAAAGAAGGGAAGAAACAAAGCAACTTGAACATCGGTTGTTGATACCACCCTCTCTTCCACCCGGCCTTCATACTGAGTTTAATTCACCCCCCCCCCCCCCCACCGGCTTCCCCTCTTATGATCCTTTTTACATCATTTTTTACTAGATAGATGAAATCAAAATCTTATCAAAAAATCATAGCAAATAAAAAATTACACCGAAATAGCATTATGACATGCAAAAAAAAAATTTTTTTTTTTTATTAATCATTGAGTAAACATCCGTGACATGCAGAGTAGCTTCGCATTTTAAATATAATTATGAAGAAATTCCGTTCAATAAACAGTTTGGTTATGGTATAGACAATTTTAAAAGAAGAAGTATGTATTTCCATGGCATTTCATTATATTTCTTTGATTCATGCTAACAGAAATTAAAGACGAACCTCCTACTGTGTGTTGCTTTACTGTATTAAAATAAACATTGTTAAGGTATTCTAATCCTGCTAACGAAAAGCATATAGCATGCAGATTTTCGTGAGCAGTAATTATAGAAGTCAAGGCTCTAATTGACGTTCTAAATAACAGCATTAAAATGGCATGATATTAAAAGCGAAAGGCATGGAAAAGTAATGGAATTTGTTTAGCACAGAATTACCCATGCAACTTGCCGAGTACTATACTATACCCATTTATATACCTAGTTACAGATATTTTGATCATTAAAACTGAAAGTGCTGTATCGGCGATCGAACCCAAGACCTACACAAGTCATCTCCAGTCTAGCTACCACTATTCCCAAGGAGTTATTCTAGTAATAACTCCTTGCTATTTCACATCTACATTTTTGAATTGCTGTGCTTGTTTCTTAATCTTTTTTTGAATGTCCATTCGGTCCCATGCAAATGGGAGTGCTAAGCTTTAGGCCTACTACAGTCATTACATCTTATTTATTACCATGACAAGAAGAATGAAAACGGAAATAAATATTCGTATGAACAATAAAAGTCTTCGATCCCTTCTCCGAATTTCTCTCATCCCGTCTCTGCCCTTTCCTCGTGGCGTAATGTTTATGTAAAAAAGTTGAAAACGTGTAAATAACATGTCTTCGGTGCTATGATTTGGGGTAGATTTAACGACCCCGTAGAGATTTATGAGCCCCTGTTGTTTTACGATCGCCTACTGGTTCGCAATAAGCATGATAGTGGAACAATTTATTGCGGTCAGGAGTCTTGCGATGACGTTTGTTTTGTTGTGTACTGGTGCTGAGTTGTGAATGAACTTGGTGCCTCTCTGTGATTCCCCAGTGCATAACGTGGGTGAAGCCAAGGACAGTGTCGGGGGGGGGGGGGGGGGGCAGTCTCACTTTGTTCAAGGGAATTGTTTTCTTTACGAGTTCTTCCCCCCCCCCCCCTTTATCTTTGGGTTTCCCCTCTTTTCGCCTTTTTCTTGGAGAGGGCAGGTTTCCCCAATCGCCCCTTCCGGAGCTATTCCACTGTTTTGTACAATGAAAGATGTAAAGTAACAAGACGATATGGTGCGAAAGAGGTCACTAATTATTAACACATTAACTACTGAGCTTTCTTATTCCCTAAGGTTTTGTACAGGGATATTGTCCGCTTCCCGTATCCAATGGGTTAAGGATGCTTTACTGTTTATCACCACATCGCTTACAAGATACAACAGCAGTGATTGATAATTATGGCAATTTCATTGCAAATCCTGGACTCTTTTTCTTGGTTAATCACTGACGGGAAAAAGTATTGTTCATCATCACTGCATGGGAAAATTAAAATGTCATACGGATGGGACGGATGCAGCAAATTCTGCGTAACGGTTTGAGAGATTGCACGTAGTCAGATCAAATTCTTATGAGACAGATGACGGATTCTTCACAAAACGACATCGTTAACACGCAAGTCACGTTCATTTTATTTTGAAGAGTCAGAAATGAAAGTATCTGAAATATGTGCACACTTGTCCTGATATGCAAAATATGCATAAACAGCATATTTGCAAGTTCGCCACAATGATATTTTTCGTCATCCTTTCTTCGACCTTGAAGATTGTGTATGAAGTCCCTATTTCAGCAAGTTTGTGATCAATTAAAGTAATAACTGCCAAACAAAAGTAATGTAATGTTTCAAAACCGCATTTTCAATGTGTGTTATAACAGCATGAACTGAGGGCATAGTAGATTGCACTTTGTTTTCACTATTTCTCGTTTTCATTTGAAGAAATTCACTAAATTGATAAAAGCTTGAACTTTAAGATGAAAGCTTCTTAAGCCAAACATCCGATTCTTGAATCATCTGTGACCCTTGACCCTTCGTTGAATCAAGGAATCTCAAGGATCCATCCCAAAAGAAATGGACTTACAAGTTACACTCTCAAAATTAAATTCAGTCACAACGCATTGAAAATAGAATGTGATACTTTTTTTTTTCATTTTATTTCATTTATTTTTTATTTCATTTGGATGAGTAGAGGGCCCGATTTGTGTATCGGAGCAGGGCTAAACTTCGGTCTACGTGGATAAACGTAAATTAGCTGACAGGCGCTGCGCAGCCATGTAGGGGCCGGGGCGGGGTGACAACGGCTCAGGTTCACGATCTTTTTGAAACGTACATAGGGAATATAAACATGTTTTAGAGATATGGACGCAAGTGCCCATGCAGATTCCTGGCTGACATCTTTTTATAAATGTCCATATTTGGACCGGATAATATATTGAAACCCGTTGAGCACGATACGATTTCAGTACAGGACATTTTCCATAAATACAAAAGGACCACTTAGTTACCAGGATGGGATATGAGGTGATTTTGCTGCAAATATGTTGCCCGAAACTGGAAATTAACTTTCGAGGGGCAGTCCCTTACCATGCTCACTAACTACGTATGCCCTTCGCGGTGATATTTTTCCGAAAGGTAGATCGGATTATATATATATATATTAAAAACGAGTTGTCTATTAAATTTATGGGCTGTTGGTGACAGATATAAAAACACGTTAATATTACTGCAATCCCAAAACGCAGAGAGAAACATAAATCATCTTGAAGTTCGTAAATCTTTCATCCTTTTATATCCACACCTTCTCGTTTAAAAATAAAGAACACATCACTGATGAAACATAGTTTACTCTAATCAACCTTTACTACTTGTATTGGCAGCCTTGTTGCGTTTTCCCTCTATTTTTATTGTTCTCGCAAACACCATTGAGCATAACCATAGCTACAGAATCGGGCACATTTCAAATATTTGCCCATGTTTGCTCAACTCTGCGTGGATTACGCAAATTTATGACATTTTGTATACTTTGAAACATTTCATTAAATATATTTCCCTGAGGAGAGGACATGGGTTGCTCGTGCCGGGAAATATGTTATTCCACTGGAATTTATGATCTTCGACAAACGGAGACAGAAAATGTACTTGTTTGCTTAATTATGGCTGAATGGAAGGCAGTTGTTTCTTTGTTTGAGAATGGCGGCAAGGTCAAGACGTAATTCAACCGACCTAAGAGGTTTAGGGAATCGTGCTTTATGAAGAACTTATTCTTGGTGGACACAGAGAATGAAAGAAACGATATTCTTATAATGTTTTTACATGGGCAAACCTGGAATAGATCGAGGGGAGATTCGTATGTGTTGTAAATATAACGAGAAATAGTGGAACCTTAAGAATGGAGTAAAATGAAATAGAGGTCGAGAACAAGAGACACACACACACAGAGAGAGAGAGAGAGAGAGAGAGAGAGAGAGAGAGAAATGGAGATGAAGACTAATAAAAAAAGAAAGAAGACGAATAATGGAACTAGGAAGAGGTGTTGATAAATATATCAGAAAATGAAAATTTATTTGGTTGCATGAAACAGTTCACATTTTTTCTGTATGTACTCCTTTTTTCCTCCGTCTTCAATTATTTTTTTCTTTGTTCATATTGCTGCCACGCCCATATTTTTTCTACCTACTACCTAAAGATTATACCCCCCCTTCTTTTTTTAAATGGTATGTTTTTGTATATCATTTCCGTAGTATAATCCAAAAGAGTAGAAAGTAAATGCAGTGTCATCCTTCTTTGACCTGGTTTTCGGTACTAACACAGCTGAAACCTCAAATCGCTCCATCAAAGATATCTATCTCCTTCCCCAGTCCTAGCGATTCCTTCATCCAAAGAAATCTGGGGTTGAACAGACGACCCAATGCCTCGTTGTCTGAACAAATATGACGGCATCCGTCTCCGTCACCATGGTTACGGATGATGATGGAGCGAAGCGCGAGAGGAGAAGTCCGGGTTTAATGTGCTGAATGAATGCGCACACGTTCCTGCCTGCGACGCATGCAGGTGATGGATGCAACAAGATCGTGGTTCGTGAACGATTCACCGAGATGAAATCGTTCGCATAACTTCAGGTTTTGACTTCAAAGCCCACTTAAATAAAGTTAAAAAGCAACAAAATCAAATGAATGTCACGTTCATGAAACAGAAATATAATTGGTGATGTTGATACGGGGTTTAACAGAATCTTGATAGAAATTTTAAAAGGAGACAAGATCTTATATAGACTGAAGGTGTACGTCGATTCCATGCAACGAAGATAATAACTCCAGTAATTAGAAGAACCTAGAAGGCAAGGCCACTTCTTCCACAAAATGGAAAGGATGGTATCATGAATACTCTCTCTCTCTCTCTCTCTCTCTCTCTCTCTCTCTCTCTCTCTCTCTCTCTCTCTCTATCTATCTCTCTCTCTATCTATCTTGCTCTCTTATGAAAATGTCTGTATCTAATATTCTCGTTCCTTTTTTTGTCACCAGCTCGTACTTAAAATGGATTTGTCAACACTGTTGCTAGGGCAAGTTTTCATATTTCTCTCTGTTGTCGGTCCTTTTTCATTATAAAAAAAAACGGAAGAGTCTGGAGATTTTTTTTTTCTTTCAATTTTTAACTCTGTTTTCCCATTTCATCTTTCAGAGGGCACTTACACCAAGCAAGACATCGTAGATAATCAGACGGTTCTCATCAGTATATGGGATACAGTTCACGAGGTACATTTCCTTTAGCACAACTGGGTTGTTTTTGTTTTTTTATTTATCATTACGGGTAAACGTCATTATATTTTGATTAATGGAGTTACTAACTCGCTAATGAAAGAGATAACATGCCTTTAACTTTACGATATGAAAGAAGATAAAAATGAAAATATAAATAATTTTAGTCTAAGAGCAGAAGATAAAGTTTAGCAAGATTTTTACGGCCGATGATCGTGATAAAGCAGATTTTTTTCGGTTGGTTGGACTAAGCTAAAAATTGTCTGCTCGACGTTACCTTCTTTACAACTCACAAAATGTATCAAGATCGTTTGATTTTTGTCCAAATTGTGAAAAATGTGTCACATAATTTGAACTTGAACTCTTTCACTCTCTCCCCCGCCCCACCCCCCCCCCCCCCCCCCCCCCATCCCTCCTCCTTCACAGGACACTGAAAGTCTGACACGGTACATCAACTGGGCCGACTGCCTGGTCATAGTCTACAGTATCACCAGCAAACAGAGTTTCCAACAGGCCAAAGAACTGCTTCAGGAACTCTCAGACTCCCAGAAGGCAAGGGATGCACATGAACTCCCCATCGTGTTGCTAGGCAACAAGAATGAGATGGAGAGATACAGGTATAGTTGTCTTTCCTTCTAAATTTAAACATTTTGACTTCTATACAGCGTGTTTTACTTTTAGATCTCCTTTTTTTAAAAGTATTTTGCCACAAATGCTAAGAGGAAAAAGTAGTCTTCGAAATAACGGTGCATCTTTACTGATAGGACCTCAGCAAACTCCTTGGTGCGGTTTATATTTGCACCCGTGATGGATACAATATTACACTAATAAATTTTCTTTATGCATCCTTTCACCAATAAAGTCTCTTCGCGCGTCGCTTGTGGATGAGAAAAAAAATGCTCACAGTCCATACAACATGTATAATACACTCTGTACTATTCCTCACGTGCTTCTCATGTTGCATTAGCTGCAACATTGTACTTTTTATAATTATAGTCATTATGAGTATAGGAGTGGAGGGGGCGGGGGGGGGGGAGGCAGTTAGGCAAATGGAAAATGATGACGCCATTACGGTAAAGATTGCTAAGGAAAATAATTTCGAAATGAAGGCAATTCATTTAAAGCTGGCCCACTGCAAGGTTTGCAAAGCAATTGTTACAGAAGCGATGGCTGTAATGAAATCATTTCTTCGAAAATGCAATATTGAAATGATACAACGTGGGAGCTGAATGATGTTGAACAGTCAAAACTAGGAAAGCGACAATGAAGTAATGATCATCAGTTAGACAGTCTTGAGGACAATATTTTTTTAAAACCATAAACCGTCATCGTGGTCATCCAATCTTCATTTTTTTCTTTTACAGGCAAGTCAGCAAATTAGACGGGAGCGCCCTTGCAACGCAGTACGCCTGCACTTACCATGAAGTTTCGTCGGCCGGTGATTACGAAGACGTCGAACACGTTTTTCACGAGACTGTTCGCGAGATCCGGCGAGAAGCCGAAAGACACATGCCCCTCAAACCGCTTTTCATCGAGGAGAAATCGGTTACTGCAACAGACAGTGGTAGCGCGAACGCCAACACGCACGGGCACCACGGTGCAAGAACCAAACTAACCGCGCCCAAGGCGCCGAGGGTTGTACCGAAAAGAACGGTTTCGAGTTTCAAGTTTTTCAACAAAGGATTCAAAATATTTTCTCAATGATCTGTGCCTGTTTATGCAAAAGTGCTCAAGCTATTGAGAAATAAAGATGTTCTGAAACTTGAGAAGTGCACCTTATGTACTGTCAAGCGGTACACAGAAAGAAAAAAGGAAACTGAAATAGTGTCTTCAAGCGTCATGGCATCATCACAGAGTGAAGAGCCTTCTTTTGAAAAGAAAAAAAAGTGTGAGAGGAAGTGATATTATCTATACCGCTATCACGAGAGTGTACTATTGGGAAACACAACGTCTTGCCTTATGGCAAAATAAAACGGATAAAACAAAATAGGCCTAGAAAGAATGAATGGAGGGGGTGGAGGAAGACTAGACACACTCCCATTCCCTCCTCTCGCCATCCTTACTCGAGCCCTTGGATAATAACAAGAGGAGCGCCCCCACCCTGCACACCTGAAACCAGCATCCCATCAAAAACTGGATCGAAAACCAGGCTATATGCCGCTGTGAGAATAAAAATAGATGCAAAGCATTCATTCACTATGTAGAGAATATGACTTTAATATGAGAAGGAAGGTCCCTTGGTCACTCATCCTGATTAAAGAGAGTATTCATCATTCTTATACAGTACAGGTCTGTGATAGGTGTCATTGGTGTTTTAACAATTAAAATTGCAAATTATAAGGTATTCATTTCAAGAATTCTGCTTTGAATAGTATCCCAGAAAGATGGCAGCAAGATCATTTATCCAGAGTACTGAAACCACTGAACTAAAAATATGTATTTTTAGTTCAGTGACTGAACTTGTATTTCTTTCAGTAGAAGCTTACAGACCCATATATTTATATTTCTGCAGGATGAGAAAGTACGTGGCTTTTTAAATTCATTATATTTCTGCAAGGCAACTTTGTTTTTGTCTTGTTCTTGCAATGCAATGAAGAACCCTGCAATGATTCCAGTAATTCATTATTGTCAAGTGAAAATTTGTATTTTGGTTTAGGCCTTATATTTTAGAGAAGATGTTAGATAATTATCAGATGTCCTGTCAAAGTTACCGAGTACCATGGTAAAAAGCCTGGGAGATGGGGGAGGGGATATGTCCCCCACCACCATTTTTTGTTCTAGCGGGTGGTGCAATATTGAATCCCCCGCCCCCCCCCCCCCCACACACACACACACACACCTCCCGTTTGTAATCTGTTACTCAGCAGAAAGAAGCAGAGAATTTTTGAGCAAAAATGCCCCGAAAATGACCTTTCTTCCAATTTTTGTTTTTATGACCAGCATGACATTTTACCACAGTAATTGCAGTGAGCAGTGCCCACCTGCACAAGGCCGGTCACTTTTTCTCTTTGCTTGCAGTTCCCAGTGGGGCTGAAAGATGACGATGGAAAGACTGGAAGAAAATAGGGCCAAAATATATGTATTACGTATAAGAATACCAACATTATTTTTGTTTCACCTGATCAGTCATTCCCAAAGAACAGTTGTTGGTTGTTGTTTTTTAAACAAATGCATTTTGTAGTTTAATTTGGTGTTCACAGGGCGTTTCAAGCCATAACATTTTGAGATATCCCATGATGCCATGGTAATAAAAGAAGGATAATCTCTTAACAATCATATCTGAATTAACAAGGGCTAGCAAATTAGCAAAATTGAAGCCTAACAAATTCCTCTAGTTCGAGATCAGTCACTGCTTTACCACCACCATCACCACATATCATCATGACCATAAAATTACATCATCATCATCATCATCATCATCATGACATCATCATCATGACATCATCATGACATCATCATCATCATCATCATCATCATCATCATCATCATCATCATCATCATCATCATCATCATCATCATCATCATCATCATCATCATCATCATCATCATCATCATCAATCCTCCTCCTCCTCATAACTAAAACTACAATCATGATTCCAGATCATGACTACCAATATGACAAACCCAATTTGCAATTGTTCCTGTGATTTTGTTCAAGTGAGTTTGCTGTGCATACTGCTATTTCATTTTGTTTCATAAAACTTGAAAATAAATTGTATTTGGTAGAAAAGTCATTGCAAAGGTACAAAATTTCAAAATTTCTTCTGCTTTCATATCTTGTGGTTGTTGATTGCAGCAATACATGTAATTATGGACTAGACTAAAGATGTCATAAATTACAATGCTAGAAAAAATTCTGCAAGAGGAAATCAAGTGTATTCAGTTGGTCATAAGAACATAACAAGAAATTTGGTCTTTTTGGAAGCTTTTCTGAACAAAGGAAGACATTCAATAAACAGATCCACTTTTTCATGAAACAAATGAGAATTTATTTATCTTTGATGTGTTCTCCATAAAAAAGTTGTTCAATATTACACTTCCATATAGTGTATGATGCTTACACTTAAAGAATCGGGTTTTCCCCTTCACTCGTGTATCTGGGGAGCGTTTCATCAAGTGTCTTGTCAGTGATTTTTACAGACAAATTTGCTCTCAGCCAATCAGATGCAAGGATTTCAGTAGCATATAACAGTTGTCAGTAAAAATCACTGTCCAGACTCTTCATGAAATGCTCCAGAGGTCCACGAGCCCAACAGCCCTCAAGACTGACAGCTCAACGAGATTTCATGGCCTCCTGATATTTAATCTGAGGGTTAACAAGACCGACATGCCAAGTCTCAAAGACTTCCCTCGCATTAGTCTGGGGGTCGTTAATCTATAGGGATGTCGCCTTCACATTTTTAGATTATTCCAGCCACATTGCTTAAATGAATTTTACTACATGTACGGAAATATGGTACAGCCACATGTAATCCACTGATTATGATACCTATACACCTTGATAAGCATCTCTTCACAATATGTATTTCTTGTGAGAGCTATTAAAAGGTCTCTCATGAGCAAAGTACAGAACAAAGTTTTGTTTAGTATGGATATCATTTGAATGGAAGTTATGGAATGAACGCTAACTAATTGTAACATGTTCATTATACTTAAGATTGTAACCATACTATTATGACAAATATGAACGGGTGTTTCAGATAATGCACGCACCAATGAATAAAGAAGTGATTTTATCTTGGTTTTTGACCTGCTCATTTTTATTTTACTTCATCCTAATTCAAGACAATTGTCATCTGTGTACAAGAAAGCACTTTGGATATGCCAGGTTCCAGGATTTTCAGAGACCGATAAATATGTTGCCATGTAGCTGCAGTAGACTTCCTTTGCACTGCTGATGAGTACAATGTAAAAGAGGAAACTGAGCTGCCAAATTTAAAGTACACGTATTCTGATAATTCTGATTACATTTTAAAGGTAAGCAGAGGTAGTGACAGCCTTGAAATGTAATAAAATTCAATATTTGAAAAAAAAATGATTTAAAATATGGCAACATGTGAAAGATTCAATTGATTTGCTTAATTTGATTAATTGTGTATTCATATTATATTGCATATTCAATTGAGTTTATAACTTTACTGATTGCCAACACATCACGATCATCCCATGCTGTAAAACACATGTATTTCAACTAGCTATCTTGGGTAAAAATGCTAATGCTCTTACAAAATTTAGAAGCAGGGCAAAGAAGTAGGCAAAGCTCAGAAAAATGGTTTTATGACATGCAAATATAATCTGAGAATTGAGTACATGCATATGTATGTCTTGATTACGTACCTTGAGTTGCCAAGAAAGTACTTCAAAATTCTGATAATTCTTTTGTTTAATTTGTATGTATGTAGGCAATAAATATTTGTAGAAGATATACAATAAATTATGCTACATGTATATGAATCTAAAGCTCTGTCCTACATCTGCTTATTTGTGTGGGGTTTTTTTTATCCCCAAAGTGGAAATAGCACATAGGAAGGACCAAAAGAGACTTGGAAACTAACCTCATTTGAGAAAATAGAAACTTCTCGAGAATTTTTTTTGCATAAATAAAGAAGTGAAAGAGGAGAGCAAAGAAATAAAAGGGAGAATCAAGATTGGCATTGGAGCGATGGAGAACTCCGAAGTTATACAATCACAAAATGAGTAAGAGATACTAACAAAATGTACAAGGTAAAGCTAAGACTAAGAAATTAAATCTCAACATAAGGCAACATACCAAACATTCTAAAGTAAAAAAAGCTAAACTGAATAAGAACTAATAAGCAAAAGGAGGAGAGGAGGTTGAAATATCGTCACATCAGTGCACAATACCCTTATGCAATGCGAAAGGAGTTCTCTCGCAATTCTAAAAAAGAAGAAAATTTGCCGTAAAATACGATTTCTTCCAAACCTATCCATAAGGAAGGTAACATTAATTCTAAAAATAGAATGTCACAACTGGATTTCTTTTAGAAGAGCTTTACAATGCATCATATTTGTTAAGGGCTTTTCTGTGTTAAGGCCGTTTTTGTGCTGCAGCGACAATATATGAAATCATAACAAAAGAAAATATCACCTGTCGAGAGCTAGAATGATATCAACAATTATCTTTCAGGGTGAAGGGTGGTGTTCACAGGGCACGCAAATGATTGGCGAAGGATGAGAATGTCGAAAAATGGCAAAGTCCAACATTCATATTTTAGGCTCCATAGCCTCCATTACATTAAAGTTTGCCAATCATGTGCAGGGGTTCGGAAGTGTTGTCAGGTGGATGCTGGAAACTTTCGCAAGATATTTTAAAAATTTTGAAATTCCTTCTGAACAAAAAATGAACTGTCAATGCTTCCAGGCCCCAACCATATTTGGCAAACTTCTGGAGCCTAAAATATGAACATTGGAGTTGGACCAGGCCCCTAAAGCTCTGCCATTTTGTCCAGATTCATTAGAAGGCCGACCTAAGCACCCATCAATATTCATGATCAAAAATGAATAATTCATTTTGTAAGATGATTCCAAGGAGTAGCGTGCATTTGTACATGTTTTAAAACATCATGCCCATTAGCTAAAAACATGCGCAATAAATGCACAATAAATGCGCAACCAAATGCGCATTAAATCAAAGTGTCACAATAAAATTGATACGTGCAAAAGATATGAAAAATGCGACAGTGTTATCGATATCATGGCAATAACGGGTGCTAATCGGCCCCTTGAAATGATCTGAAAGAGGTGGGCCTAATGCCATTTGCATGATATCTGCACGTGCTGCTTTTCGTCTAGTAAATTTATTATATGCATTTTGTCAAAATTTTCACATCCTTCGCAAATCATTTGCGTGCCCCATGAAACCCGGTCTTAAACAGCCTCCTAGTTCCCTGCAGCTGATATGTATAAGAGATCTGTTCTCACTTTGTGAAGATTCTATGCACAAACAGGTATACCGGATCTTTCTAATTACTAAACTCATAAAGATACGTGCATTAGAAATACAAGACTGACATGTTACAGTATCAAACATGATAGGAAAAAAAGGGAACGGTCAAGGAAAGGGACTTGATTCTTCACTCAGGAGATTCTGAAGGTATTTCTTCAGACTTGTTTTCTGATTTCTTAGGATTCCCGGCATTAAAGAAGCTAATTAACGTTTTAGTCTTTTTGACTGGAGCTTGGGCAGGGTTTGTTTTCTCCTTCTCATGTAACAAGGCATTGGACTCATAGAGCTTGGCGATGGCTGTATCAAGACGTTGTGGGGAAACCTTCTTTATGGATGGCAAAAGGGGAACACTTCCAGAAGACCTACCCAGATCAGAGCTGCTTGGCTTCGGACCTCCAGGTGGAGGAGATTTGATGGTTGGTTTAAAGATGGGGGCAGAGTGCCTCTGCTTCACACCAGTCAGGTCTTGTGGTATACTGTTCTGTGAATCAATCTCCTTTGCTACTCCAGGGATATTTTGTGGAGCACTATTGGTGTTAGGTGGCTGGACAAGTGCTGATGTCTGAGTGGTAGGTGGCTGGACAAGTGCTGATGTCTGTTGCATGTTTGCCAGGAGACTGGAGGCAGCAGCCTGTTGCAGGAGGTTGCTCATGTTAAAAGCAGCCGGGTTGATGGCTTGCTGCATCTGAAGTGGCACTAATTGGAAGGGTGCAAGTCCCGGCCGCAAGAGAGTGCTTTCCGGTGGGATGTACCCAATGGAAGGGGTGCTCTGGAAATGCGTGGCTCCAGGAAGGTGCACAGTACCTGACGCACTTGACACGCCAACTACCTTGTTGAAAGCAGAAGGCATGGTGTTTGATGGGATGAAGATATGCTGGTTTGCTAGAGCCGCTTGTTCCTTCGATGCCTTCAGCAAGCTACTAACAGTACTGCCATCATGTAGATTGGGCACCTTTGTCATCACAGGCTTATTGACCGCAGGCTTGGGGACAGCTGCAGCAGGCTTAGAGGCTATATTGGTTGGCGGCAGAGGTGATGCCTGCCCATCTCTCACTCCTACACCATTCACCCAAGCAGTGGGCACCGGCAGATCGGTCAGGTTGTACTTCTCCAAGATGCGATCATGCACATACCAGCAGATGCGCTTGAAATGCTGAGGACGTCTCTCCCTAACGGCGATGGAATTGATCTTGAGGTCTAGCTGGCGTTTGGAGATGACATGATCAATGTGGTCCAGGTACTGAGGTGATGGAGTGGATCCAGGAACAGGGCTAGGACTGGTATTCGGTACGGGAGTCCCTGCAGCTCTGGCCTCTCCCAATGGAGACTCTCTAGGAGCTACTGGAACTCCTTGGTCTCCAGATGCAACAGGGGGAGAGCCATCAGGACAAGCAGCCAAAGCTCCGGGGCTGGTTGTCTCCAGGCGGTGCTGCTTACGGCGCCAGTAGTCTCTGAACTCACGGATGAGTGACTTGATCCCTGCCATGTTACCATGCACCAAACTCAGAAGTTCTGGCATAGCTGATATTTGAACAAGAGATAGAATAGAATTAACCATTGAAAGCTAAAGATACATGTACAACAGAAACTCACTACACAAGGACCCTGGGAAGAGCTATATTACCTAGTTATATCAGGAATCTCCTTACGTCAGGGTAAAAAAAAACGACAACAAAATAACATTAAGACCTGTGACTAGCAAAGTAATGTTCTTATATCAGGAATCTGGTTGAATCAGAACTCTGTACAGTTTTCAATGTACATACAGTACATGTACCTCAAGAAATGACAGATTAATGGCTATGACAGAATAAAACCAGTAAATTGTAGCCCTGAAAAAGAAGTTATAAAACATGCATTAATTACAGAGAATTACACAAGCAGATTTGACAAACATTTTTTTTTCTCATGCATCCACCTTTAACATCTGAACTGTATGCAAGAACATGAATAATCCCGATGCAGGATATTTGTTCAGCTTTCATCATGATTACAAGTTATAAATCTTGACTGTAAAGAACTGAAACATCTTTATAGCATCATTTATAAGGCCTGCAAACCCCCTCAGTTTACCCCACAGTAAATCCCCCCATTTTTTTGGCATGTAAATGAATGGTACTTAAAGATGGCAAAAAAAAAAAAAAATGCCTTGGTAAAAATAGGCAAAAAGCATGTTTTTTCCTCCTGGCAGCAAAAAAGTGTGGACCAATAATATTCTTATGAAGTCGGTGTAAAATATGACATCACCAGTTTGTTGGCGCAACTTTTGGCAATCTCTGTTTCATTTGAGCTTGAACTATCATTGACATGTTAATGCGCGTCTCATCATAAAAACATGGGGTTTAGCGAGGGTTTGCCGGAGGAAATCTGAATGAGCCTATAATGAGAAAATGTAGAGCAGGATCAAAGAATGATTGGGAATTATTCCATCAAATCAAAACTCTGTAATGTATCAAAAGGTTAGTCCATACCCTCTCCATAAATGCATACCAATTTGAGAGACAGGTACACATACATAGAGATTCTTCAGCATCAAAATTCATCTATTCTCACCTTCTTCAGGGACTGGCTTCAGCTTGTTGCCCATGCCACCAGCCAGCTTCTGCTGCGCCATCGCAGCACCACCCTCTCCCTGCATGGAATTGGTGCTTTCCTCGCCAACCTTAGCCTTCTCTCTCTTGGTGAAGCTGGTAGCAATGGGGAGATTGGTGAGAGGCATGGCCTGGTAGGCCTCCAGCTTCTTTTTCTCATCCTGGCGGGTCTTGTTGGTGGATGCAACCTGGATGAAGGTGATGATCATGGGCTTGAGGGCCTCGCAGCGTCGCTTCAGCTCATTCTCCCAAGCCCTAGCCTTGGCTGCCTGACGAGCCTTGAGGTTATCCGTATCCTCCTAGGGAATAAAGACAAGGTTGAATAACTTGGTAAGGTAAAGCTTCACACTAGCTTTTAGAGAAAGGGTCTTGACGGTCAGTTGTAGGGATTCTGTGCATGGGCCTAATGTTTAAATTTAGGTGTACCGAGGGTCTGGACCTGGATTTCGAGTGGTTGCCAAAGCAAAGGGGAAATACCGTTGACAAGTGATCGTTTCCTACTTCTCACTTGAAAGGCATATTGTCTTTGGTTGGCCTAAAGATCAATCCTTGTGGTTAAAGTTCTCCCTAGTACTAACTACCAAAGATCATTGCAAAGAATATCATCTGTTTTCAAAGAGGTAAGGAGGTCATCAAGGACTTGTAGGGAAACACTGGGACTTGCAGAAGGGCTTGACTTTAAACAGGGACCCACATCCGACAAACTCGTTACTTCATTTAAAACACCAAAGTTCAAGTATTAACAGAGACACATTTCTGACTATCAAAAGTTTTTCTCAAAATCCCCATACAGCACACAACACATACACATATAAAAAACTCAGTGGAAAGGAAACAACTGGCCCCATTCTCATAAATGACTCTTGTGAGATGTAAGAACACTCTTGTATTTTCCTGTGTGGATGGGTTGCATTTGCATGAACCGAACAATGAATGATGTTTCAAAGATGCCAACTTTATATCAAGTTTTGTAGTATTTTTATGTCTGAAAATAATTACTCAAGTTCAGGAAAAACAGTATTTTGCTTAAAACCTGCAGTATTCTTCCTAAAGGGGCTTTCACATATCACTCCGGGGCCCGGACGGCTAGGAAAAATTAGCCGTTTTGCCCATGTTCGTACGAACTGCTCTGTACGAAAATAGGCAAAACAGCTGTTTTCTACTTGCCGTACGGACCTCGGAGTGATATGTGACACAGGCTTAACTGACAATACAAAATACTGCAAAAAAGGAACAGTTGGCATTACTGTGATTTACAAATGTACCTCATCTTCCCCTCCTTCACCAGCGGAGAGATAACCATGGGGAACGAAGAAACCATCCTCTTCATCATCATCATCATCGCCATCTCCATCCTCATCCTCGCCCTGGTAGAAGAAAAATAGAATACAGGTGAACCTCATTATAACAAACTCCTCTAGACCACGGAAATTACCTCTTTATATTGAAACCTTGTTATATCAGTGCTCAAAATCAATAAAATAAAAAGAGTGGGATCGTCAAAATTACCTTGTTATATCGAGAGTTTGTTCTAACAGTGTTCTTCATGTACATAGCCCGTTGACTACTGAATTCTCTCATTCCAATAAGCTTAATACAGGGGTTACCGGCTTCCAGTAGCCAGTGGGTTAAAAGCATTCTCATCAACAAGAATATTTCACATTTGAAATAGGAGTGAGGCATAGAGAACTTACTCTCCATAAGACAAATCCACTGAGACTGCAAAAAAAACGTTTGACTAATGCAAAAGCACATGTAAATGACACGTTTTGCTTAGTCTGGGCCCCCCAAAATATGTATGAACAGAGACAGCAAGATTTTAATCCACATATTTTTATTTTTTTTTGTTGCATATAGGATACAACAGTGACCAATAGCCTTACCAGACATTTAAGGAATCATTGAATGCGCTGAGCAGCAGACTCTCACTGAGAGCTCCGGTGGGCCAATCAAATAGTTCACTGCTACTCTAAATGACTTATTAACTACATGCAATACGAACAAAAAAATGAACAAGATATTCTGAATTCTATAGAACAAAAAAAATTATAAATAACATAATCATGTCACATTTACTTCAAGGAGATACCTACATATATCACTAAATGTACTATCAATAGTGAAATAAACACTGCGTGAAACATTGACATCATTTAAAAAAAAAAAATATTATAGCAAAATTATTTGCTACATTATGATTGCATCTACTTATCTGGTTTAATCATTAAATTTAATTTAACATGTTAGTACAAAGTAAGAATAGAGAGAATATACTAATCATCAGCGCTGGTATTAATTGTTTTATCTTTTATTTTATCTTCACTGTTTTAATTGCATCCATGGACCAGCATGCAAGTTAAAAGTGTACGGTGTAAGCCAATGGTGTACCCATAAAACAATTTCAGAATATCGGCCCAAGTTTGGGGGGGGGGGGGTTGGGGGGGGAGCATTCTACCTCATGGAGGGCTGGTGTCATGGGCAGGTTGAAAGATAAGTAAAGTTGAGAAGATAGCAGAGAATACTTACCTCAGAATGAGACAAACTTTCTCCAGGTTCCTCCCATTCATCATCACTGTCAAACTCATAGTCAAAGGTATCCTACAATGAAGAAGAGAAATGTCAGTGATGTTAATTATAATTTGTAAAATTATGAGTACATCATCACTAGTACCACATTCATACTATATACTGCAACACAATGTAAACATAATTATAGCTCTTTAATGCTGTCTTTTTCTTGTGTGTGTAGCTATGACTATATTATATTCATTAAGTGAATTTGTCATGTATTCTGTTTAATATTTTCCCCGGGGGCCACTGTCATTACATGGTGGACACCATGCTCGTACATGGACTTTCAAGGTGGACCCTAAACAAGTAATTATCCTTTGATCTCAGAATGCCCTAAACAAGTATTTTGTCAGGTTTTCCCCACCCTTAACAAGTATTTCTAAATCAAGCTGTTGTAAAAGTACACCTTTTTTCCTGATTTTTGCAATTTTGATACCCTTTTCACTGTAAACACTTACATAGCCCGTCCGTGAAAAACAACCCTTTTTACGCATTTTTGTGTACAAGCATGGCGTCCACCTTTTAGTGGCAGTGCCCCCTCCCCCCCCCCCCCCCGGATATTTTCTGATCGTTAATTTCTGTTATTACTTAAAGCATCATATATTTCGTGCCTATAATGTGATCTGTACAGGTTTAATTGTAAATATGTATTTTCTTGTTTAATTTTTATGCCAGGGGTCTGTGGGAGACCAGTTTTTAATGTAGGCTTACTGAACAGAATACCCTGAATAAAGATGTGAAAATAAATAAATAAATTCAATACAATGCACACATAGTGTAATAGGTATCATGAAATTTGGCAAAGTTCACGTATTATACCGTGCCAACAATGTGTATGAAATTCTGTAGGTCTGCACAAGTTTTATTTACTAAAATGTAAAGTGATGCCAATCTATGTCTATAGATTGCAGAATACCAACATCAATCTAATCCTTTGCATTCATAGATGAAATCAGTCATTAACTCAATTTCATGGACAAAAAAGAATTGGAAATGTTGGTTACTTAACAGAATCACAGGTTCAATCTTTTTTCTTCTTTTTTTTTTTACAGATCACAAGGCACAAACACTGCACTTTGTACCCCAAAGTATAAAGTCAATTGAAATTTAATGGTTAATTCTAGGCCTGGCACGAGTAGTAATTTTACTACTCGAGGCGAGTAGTAAAAAATACTCGAGTTTTTTCGAGTACTCGAGTAGTAATTTGCCGTCAAATTACCGCTAATTTGCATCATAAATTACGGCCAATTCATAGTTTGAAGTCTTTGGACTCGGGCTCCGATCGTCGCGAGTGGCACTGTCCACCACAGAATGTAATGAGTGGGACTGATCAAAAATTTCGTGCATCTCAAAAGACCATTCTTACTCATTTTACGTCCATATCAATGAAAAAATATTGTATATCCAAACTCAATGATTATTTCAAAACGGAATAATTACCGTAATTTTTCTAGGAAAAATACCATAAGCAAACCATTCTTCGTAAAATTGTTTGGTTTTCTATCGCCAACGCCAAACCATCTTGTTGACAACAATAATAATAGCCTTTCGTCAAGAGGTGCAAATAATTACTTGGATTGTACTGTCAGCTCGAAAATAAAAGCAAGCACTTGTTTCTAAAATAGTTCGAGCGATTTTTATTGAAATTATTATGACTGATGATACAAGAATAATTAATTCGCCATGATCATGATTTCGAATGATCTCAGTGATAATATTTTATAAATCAAAACAATTAGAGCCTTTATCGTAAGCCAGGTATTTAATGTGTGAATTTAATGGAAGTTGTGCGTGCGGTTGCATTGAGAATAAAGTTTCGTGGGCTTTTTCTGTCGACCAAAATCATGAGTAAAATCAGAATCGAAATCAATTATTTTGTTTAATAACCAATTCACATCGGACCCAAATAATTTATCTGTACCCCCCCCCCCTTCCCTGTTTTGATTGTCATTTTTATCTTGTGTTTGACTTTGATGCGTGGCCCGGATGCGTGGCTTTGACTTTGTGTTACTCTGCCGAGTTTCGGCTATTACTAGTATTCTTGAAAATGAAGCAATGATTTAATTACAACAATGAAGTATGGCAATTCGATTTACTTTATTATGATTGATTATAAAATAAAAATGACGTTTTGATCGTGCATACGTTAGGAAATAATCGCAGCAGTGTCATTCTCTGCTGCTTTGAAAGCTTTTAATTATTTGTGTCATCTACATGCCCCGGCCCGAGCCACATGCAAATATTTTGTTTATGAAGTTGCCTAGATACGCAGGTGCGATCATGCACTGGAATGTTGGGCAAGTTTTGGCCTGCTCGCGCTCGTGTCGAATAAATGCAACAGCCTCATTTAAAACAGAAAGTTAGGAGCTTAGGTTATCGAGAGTTGAGATCTGCATCGCAATGAAAGTTCTTTGGAAATTATGATGGAATATTAATTTTTGGTAATTATGCTGAAGTGATTATCTCTGCCCCCCCCCCCTTTCTTGACCATTTTTGTCATTTCATATCGCGTTGTGCGTTCCAATTCGGTCTTGTATTTGTGTCTCGCCTGTGTGTACCGCAACCGGCGGTAGATAGGCTTACGTTGCGTCTTTTAGTATGAACCTGATCGATCGTTCGTTGATACGACGTCATCAAGAATCAATTCTTTGACAGTTTACAATTGCAAAATTGTAGTTTCTAACAGCAATGTCGCCGATAAACATCACTAATGAATGGCAAAAGTGAAGAATTTTGTGCAAAACTGTTAACAGAAAAGGTGAGAAGAGAGTGTTCTACTCGCGAGTGGGCGAGTAATGAAGCGAGTAACGAGTAAAAAACAGTACTCGTCCATCATGCGAGTAGCTCGAGCAGTAAAAAATGCCTACTCGCGAGGCGAGTTTTCAAACAGCACTCGAGTCTACTCGAGTAGTCGAGTACTCGTGCCAGGCCTAGTTAATTCCTCCACACAAGACATTTTATAGGTTCACTATTTTCACATAAAGTGCTTGTAGCCTCTCACCTCATCCTTCTTGAACGGGTTACGTCCCGTGATAACAGACGTCTTCTTTTGGCAGGTCCCGTAGTAAGCAGGTCGATAGTTCTCATGGAACTGTAGCAGTTTCATCTTGATTCCCTCAGGCTTCTTCATCTTAGATTTCTTCCTGGAGTCTTCAGCTGATGTGGAAGGTGCATCGATATCCATACTAGGAGGAAAAGGGGAATTTAATGTAGGGCTGTTACCGAACCGCCGAACTGAACGGAAGTTTGCCGAACATGGCACTTCCGAACAGGACCGAACCGAACCGGACTCAAAGGTCAAGTTCGGAAGTTCGACAATTTATAACATAGGATCAATGATTCGGCCCTCGGTGAAGACCTTGTCCTGAATTCAATATGCTAACTTGGAGATACACCTTTATTTTACTGAAAATTAATACTTACATTTATCAGTGGGATTTCTTTTAATTCATCTTCTAAAAGTTTTTCTTAAATAATAGATAGAAAACCACTAAATACAGCTTGTGTCTCATTTTTACTTTGATTCTGATAAATTTCATAATATTTGGCACCATGAATTCTAGTTTTTTTCCCCAAAAATCATGTTTTGCTGCTAGACGAAACGTCGCTTTCCTACTACGTTTGCTACATCATGGGACAACTGGTTATTTCTTCTACTCAAGGTTGTAATCGATTAACAATCAAAATCGATCATAATACTAAATAAATATCTAAAAAAAAATGAAAAATAGAAAAACACTGCTTTATTGATAATTTCTTTTAATATTTTCCTCCCTTTCCTTTATTTCGTTTTTTTTTTATTTTCCCGTTTCCTATTAATCAGTATATGAAAATTATCTTTCTCTTTCATTCAGAAAATGAAATAAATAACAAATAATCATGCAATAAATGCAGTAACTATTTTTTGTCATACAAAATATATTTATAAGAAACGGTGACTTCCAAGTGCAGTAGAAGTAGAGAGGGTTCTGATGGTCATTTGTTATCGATGCTCACCCTTTTATATTTTTGTATACTGTATTGCCGAACCCCGAACCGAACCAAAGTTCGGAAATAAAAGTGCCGAACTCTGCCGAACCGAACCGAACCCGAACTTGGTGCTAAATTTACAGCCCTAATTTAATGTTTCCGTAACAAGTTTCCATATACACATGTAGACGTGTTCTACGTACTTGGGTATTGAGAATAATAATTGCAAACATTAGGATTAGCGACTGTGATAAAGGATGCTCACAATGATACATGTAATGATGACCATGACAGTGATGACAAAAATATGGCAAGTGATGACTATGGTGATGATATTGATGACCTAAGAAGTACTGGTATTTGTAGCTGAAATAAGATTACAGGTGGAAGTAAAGATGATGAAAACAAGGACTATACATGTACCAGTTCTTATTGAAAAGATGAAATTGAAAGCAAATCTGAACATTCCTTTTACAAGTAACATTCATCAGAAACATCCCCCATTCAGGGCCCCATACCAACCTTTTTCATAGGGGCTCCAATTTACAATTTTAGGGCCCTTTGTTTGGGGGCCCAGGTGTCCTTGGGGCCTGATAGTGTTGAGCCTTGCACCCACTGCCGCATCACTCTTGAAATTACCGTATATTCCGAGAGGGATCAATCCCTTCTTAGAACAAAGAATTAAGTTCTCACCTTTCTTGGGTCGGTTTTTCTTGTGTAGGTCTTGCAGGCCCTGGGGTACGTCCATCTCTGCGTGGTTTAAATCTACCAGATTTCAGCTCATCAAGGTACAAGCTACCAGTTGACTTAAAGTGATGAAAAGAAATCAAAGAAAATATCGGTGGTTAGACTTTCAGAAGGTAATGGCTTGATATTTGTCAATGACACAGTCAGTCATATATTACAGACAGGGAAGACCTTGAAACTAGGAAGAACAAAACCTGCAAAGGATTATCAACAAATTTTCAAGGATCAAAGATATTTCCCAATTCTACATTCTGTTTGTCAATTTGGCATAAAATAAATCAGGAGGTATCAAAATCACAAAATGTAGAATGGCTCCCAAGTGTTAGGAAGACGGCTAGCTCCAAGCAGAAGCAGATACGACTCGACACTCGGTAAACACGCACCCCAACTATGATATCCCTATCACAATTGTGTCCCTCAATGACAGACAAAATTAAAAATGCAGCCAAAGCCCGATTTGCTGCTTCCAGGTAAAGAGGTCATAATGCTCTAAGGGCCGGGGTACTCACTGGGGTCTCAAGATGTTTGTCCACCTGCTGCAAGTCCAGGTCCTTTGGATCTACTCGTGAACAAGGTGCCAAGACCATGTCTGTCTTGACCTCAAAAGGAGCAAACCAACCTTTGAACTCTGGTTTCTTGACCGGTGCTTGGGTCTGGACACTGAAGAAGCTCTTGAACATTTGAGACTGCTTTGCCTTCTTCAACAACTGGGGAGAGAAAAAAATCAATAAATAAATCATTTTTGGTTAATATTCTATTTGAGAAAAAAAATGCAGAAAGATGTCACAACACCTTAATATTGTTGTTTTCTCTGTTTCTTGTTTTTCACCAAAGAAGATAAGAGAATTCTAGCAAATGTTTGAAGGGCTTGCCAAAAACTGTGATAGGCAGAGCTGCCAACCCCAATTGGGAAAAAATCCTATTCTGTTTTTCTTTTTATCCTATTTTCAAGCCCCAAATCCTATTTTTTGCTTAAAATTTCGAAACATCTAACAGTATAATTCCTATGCCACTCAGATCTGTATGTTCTAACTGAAATGCAACATTAGTAATATACAGGGCTTACTTAATTATCTATATCCTCACTCTTCTACATTGTATTTCTTCAATTAAAATGATCTACAGTACAAAATACACAGGTAGAACATAGTGAGCAGTGGGGTAAATTTCAATGTTGAGAAAATAGACCCCCCAAAAATTAAAATATGCGTATTAAAGAATAATTCTTACAAGTTTCAAAAATCCTATTTCAATGGGAAAAATCCTATTCAGTGTCATATTCCCCTTAAAAATCTTACTAAACAAGATAAAATCCTACTAATTGGCAGCTCTGGATAGGGCTCTAGAGCAAGAAGTGTACCAACAATGCCTAGGAAGTTGACCAGTTGGCAAATAAACAATGGACTGGACTCACCTCGGCCTCTTCCTTTTGTTTTTTCTCTTCTTCCATTTTTTGACGCTCCTCTTGTTTCTTCTTTTTTTCCTCCTGCTTGGCTCTGGAACAAAAATGACAGAAAGAAAATCAAGGCTCAGTTTGTATTATTTCTTATATTTAAAAAAAGGGAACTCTCTCCTCTATGTGTGAGAAATGAATAATGATTTGAATTTCACCATTTTGTAATTCAAATTAGTGATCCTTATAATTCTTAGTAACTGATGGATGACAAAGGTTTATATACTATTAATCCAGGGCTCCACACTAACATTTTTTGCAGTGGGCCTGGAATGAAATTTTAGCGTCAGTTTGCATTTAACTCTAGGTAAAATTTCTAAGATTGCGGGGGTCTATACTAAGATTTTGGAGGCTCAAATGGCCTAGGCGCCTGTTAGTGTCTAGCACTGTTTAATCACATTACATTTACAAAGTTTTGTTAAATGTTCAAAGCACATGTACAAGGGAAGGAAAATCTCACTCTATCTCCTCTTGTTTCTTCTGACGTTCCTCCTCCTTAGCTTTCCTCTTCTCCATTCTCTCTTGTTCCTCTTTCTCTTTCTTCAGTTGCTTCTCCATCTCTTTTTTCTTCTTCTCTTCCACCTTCTGTTTCCTCTGGGCCTCTTTCTCCTCCTCCTTGGCACGCCTCTGCTCCAGCTTCTGTCGCTTCTTCATCTCGTTCTCCTCTTCAAGCTTGCGTTTCTTCTCCTCACGTTGTCTCTGCTTTTCCTCCCTCTTTGCCTCCTGTTCTTTGAGTCTCTGCTGGGCCTTGGCTGACAATGGTGTCTATGAGAAGAGAGAGAAAGAAAAAAGAGAGAGAGAGAAAAAAAGATAGCGAAAAGAAAATAAGATGTTGAATAATTCTAATTCATTAGCGAAGAATCATTAACACTAAAACATGGCGCGGGGGGGGGGGGGGGGGGGGGAGAATCTACGGTCAGTTGTCACAAATGAAACATTTTAAACAGAGGGGTGCATGCTACAGGCCTTTAAAGCTTTCTGTTCAATGTTCAAGCCCCTGTGAAAGAAAGGTTAGAAAGGAGCTCTAAATTAGCACTCCTCAAATTGCTGCTGGTTAAAGTTTGTATTAAATGTTATCTCTTCTTTAGCCTAGAGTCCAGCAAATACATCTGCACTCCTTTCCAAATTTGTAAGTTGGAGTCAGTGTTGTAGTGACACTTTTCCCCAAGTCAGAACTCAGGAAGTGTATTAAAAGAGTACATTAAATTGCCACATTTTCCTAGAAAAGTGTTTATTGATGATGCATGTATTATCTCAGATGTACCCTTATCTCAGATGTACTACATTTTGTATTTTCTATTTCCATCAATATTTACCTTCTTGGAGGGCTTCATAACGTTTGATGGGGTAACAGGTTGTGGTGGCACTTTGATGGGCTTCTCCTCATGGTTCTCATCCAAGGCAGCCTTCTTCTCCTCCTTCTCTTCCTCTAAAACTTTTTCGACAGCCCCCATCACAGTGTCCTCCTTATCGTTCCCATTGCTAATGCTACGGTTACTGTCCTCATCATCCTCCTCCTCCTCACTGGAACTTTGTTCATCTGAAGAGGCTTGTTCCAGGGATGACATAGAAGACATACTGGTATTGACAGCTGCATCACCCTCTTGTGGCACTTCAGAGCTCTCAGTGGTGTCATCAGTAGTACTTTTGGTGGGACTTCTGGTAGGACTCTCCCGTTTCCTCTTTTCAGCCTTGCTTTTTTTGGTCCAAAATTTGGGAGGTTCGAAGTCATCGTCATCCTCCATCTCATCATCAGCATCAGTGAGATCGATGATGGCTGAAGTTGAGACCTGAGGCTGCTGTGTACTCTGGATGAAGCGGTCCAAGGATGCAGACTTTGAAACCTTCTTGGGAGATGCTGTAGAGGTGCAATCACTGCCTGCCATTGTGACAGTCGAGTCACATTCCTTCTCTGAGGGCTTGGTGTCCTCTGAACTGGAACTGACTTCTGGTTCCGGAGGAGCACAGGGCTTACCAGCTATCTCACTGTTGAAGCCTATCTTCCGCACCTTCATTGCACCAGACTTCTTTGCCTGCAGAGTTTCGGCTTTCTTGATGGGAGTTGTATTTTTGTCAACATGCTTGGCTTTCCCACAGCTAGAGAAGAACGGGCTGGACTTGTCTGTCAACTTGGACTTCTTGGTGATTTGGGATGATGGACTTGATGAAGGTATAGGCTTGTTGTTGAGAGAAACAAATGGCAGCCGTGCTGAAGAAAACACAAGAAAAGATAAATTCTTATTTTAATGAAAATAATTTCTAATTTCATTATATGTAAAAGAATCATACAAGAAAAAAATCTCTGGAAGAAAAACTTTTGTAACAATGTCCACTGCAATACATCCTCCCTTTTCTTCACCTTTATAAAATGAGGGATGCAAAGACTGGACTATGGACTAGAGTCACTAGACTTTACTTGTAAGACGATGGATATTTTCTTTCTTTTATTCCTCTGTAAAATAAATTATCCCCGAAATGTCCATGGCATGTCATGTCATGAGAACACTGTATCTATTACATGTACATGTATATACCCACACCTATATTTAATTAACTTCATAGCTCAAAGTGTTCTTGAAATATTGTGGAAACCAGAATAACAAACCTATAATTACATATTAATTGACCTCTTCTTTGACCTTGACCTACATGTATTGTAACAACCTCAATATCTGATCACTTTGTTTCCTTATACATGTAGACATGTACACAAATAGTTAAAATAAAGTGCAAACAAAACTAAGAAATCTTTCATTTTATCATGCATATTGACCTCTATGACCTTTTACAATATTGACAGACCCCAAAATCTATGTAATCAGATTGTCTTTTTATGGTCCTCCTATTGTCTTCCTATAGCACCAAGTTTTAAGTTCACACCTCAAATGGTGATTGAGATATAGTCAATGTGACAGTGACACAATGACAATATATCTCAATCACCATAACAAGGCCAACACCTAAACTTTCATAAATTCGCCCCAAGAACTCTGAGGTCTGCATACCCCAAAATCTGACAGGTTGCATTCCTGCAGGGATACGTACTAGGACCAAGTTTGAAGTTCACACCTCACATGATTGAGATATCGCATTCATGAAAAAGCAGGTCATAAATCTTTACATCCCTTCTATGAATATTAAGGAGTATTCTGAAAATATGATAGGTCAATTGGTTCTCGCAGGGTTAAAAACAATTGCACTAGCTCCAAATAATTTCCACTATTTTTTCCTGGGCAGCACTGCGCATGGTCTACATGTCTTTACTACAAGTAATTTCTTCCTAGGCACTCCTGCACATGCTTGCTACTCCTTGACAAAGGTTTGTTCAATTCAAATGGTATGCACAGGATGTATTCATTGATTGATTTTTATTTAATTATTATTTTTGTGGGGGTCGGGGGTTGGGGGTGGTGGGGTGTATGGTATACATGTCATGTATACAAACCTTGCTTCATGCGTTTGGCAGGTGGACTGATGACGTCTGTCTTGTTTGTATCACTCATGGTTCCTGTGAAAGAAGAGGATGAAAAACATGTTTCAAAAACAAAAGAATTTTTCCCCTCAAACTTCAGCAATGGCAGACCAGAAGTAAAGGTCTATGGGATCCAACGTCAAAACGTGCATGAGTGTGAGTGGTGCACATGTATGCAAAGATCCAGATCTGACTGTTTGATGACAGATCCAACTTACTGACAATGCCTGTTTTTCTACATGTAATTCTGTCTCTCCTTGACTGCCATGCCACAGGCAAAAGAGCGGTGCAGCGCTGCAACGTGCATGATGCGCGATATATTCAACGACTCATTCTCACACGTAGAGTACGTGCCTGTATACGTACGTGCGAGAGTGCAACGCTGCACCGTTCTTTCGCCTGCACCTGTGGCCTACAATGTAAGCTAACGGAGGTAAATAAACCGACGATGTGGGAGGTCGCGCTATTGAAATGGAAATTAATCATGCGATGGAATCGACAGGAAGGTAGGGTCTTGAAGCAATCAAAAGATTTTTTAAATTCTGGACTAAAAATTTAGAATTTAATTTTGCGGTTAGATCTATTGACCCGATGGAGGACTTGGAAGGTAGTTTCCAGGGCTAACTGGGCAGGAGAAAGTGTGATTTGGGAGCATATTTTTTTTGTTAACAAGCCTGTCTACACAGGGGGAAATACAGGCCGTTCTGGGCATTCAGTGAAATAACAGAATAACATCACTGAACACCCTTCTGGGCTGTTAGGTTAACTGTTGGATACCTTTTGCATTCTATTATTTTATTAGACTTTATTACTTATTAGACGCTAGCCTGACTAGACACATGGGCGTCTGACAACTTGACAAGGACACACACAGTTTCTTGGAGGTCGACCCCATTCAGTAACCCGGAAGGTAATCACGTGCTGCATACACTAACATAGACTTCATGTACACTGTACAGTGTACTACACTGTACTACCTTCAGGTTTACCCCAGCTCAGAGAACGGAATTTCTGAGTGAAGCAATAGACTAAATCATTGTTATTTGGCATGTAGTTGTAAGTTTTCAAATTTAACCCATTCGTGACAGAGGGTCCACATTATGTGGTTTGGTGCAATAACTTTTGATGCAGAGCTCTAAAATTCATACCAAATACATGAGCAGAAAGAGCACAAAAATTCTACACACTGTGCCCATATTTGTTGCATCAATTATCAATATTTGTTGTTTGATACTGAAATTTTTAAAAAGGAAAATAAGCATTAAAATCCTTAAATTTGCAATGCAATGAAAATGTTAAAATCACTGTTTGTCCCTGCAAATTGGCAACTTTGTGACTTCTAATACATTCTGCCAACTTATATTTACTTCAGATACATGTTTTATAAGAAAAATGTAGCAATAAAAGAAAAATGTTGGTGTTGTCAATTTGAAGAATAAATGCTGATCAAATTAGGCTTTAAATAATTCCTGTCACGAATGGGTTAAGTAGATCTAACACCTGAACGTTAGGTCTACTACTTATACTAGAAAAAGATAAAGTAGATTCTAGAGTATGTGCTCCTGTGGCCGGCCATCCCCTGTGAGCAGCCAGTGGTGGATAACAACTAAAAACTGAAAAAATATTTTTGATATCCCTTCAAAAATTAACTTGGACAGTCTCAGGTAGGTTCTAGTGCACCAAAAACATACTCAGCAAAAGCAGTAAGCATAGATCTAAATGAGTCTCACTCAACATCATTAGAAATCGACACCATAGTCAAGGACGGAAAAATGGCAGTTTCTTAACTTTTAAGCTAAGAAACTTTGACATACTTAAGCCAATACATAAGCTTTATTTGTTCGATTTGATAACTGATTTGATTTTTATTTAAGAGAATGAAGTCAATGGTCCATATTTTGCTGCAGAAATTCTTTATTTACACCACCAGAGAAAAAGTTACATGGGGATGGCCGCTCACCAGGGCCATTTTTCTAGATGGGCCTGGTGAGCGGCCACCCTATGGAAAACGTGTACAAAATGCAGGTTTTTGTAGGAGATTGTACTCTGCCTTCATTTTTTTGAAATGGCATTTGAAAAGATCATCACTTTTGACAGATTTTATGGGATTCTACAGAATATTATTTTTCATAAAGTATTGGTGTGTAAAGTATGAAATTTAATATTGATTTTGTTTACTTAATCACAAATACACATGTATGGCTTTAAATGCTTGCCAAATGACAGGCGGCCGCCCACAGGGGTAGGGGCGGCTGCACACAGGACCCCTAACAGTACAGTAGTAACAACACTGTTAATGTTATGAAAAATGGACACTACCATGACTAGATCTACTGACTACATGATTGGTCAATAATTTTGAGTTTGCCTTCTATTTAATTAGCAAGTATTTGGACTCTGCATTGATGGTACTGAACTATTGAATGATAATTATAATCAGCAAATTCCCCTTTAACTTTAACTTAAAGTTAATCGGCCGCACACCCATGACACCAGAGCCTAGGCTAGAGTCTACTCGACTAGATCTAAACTTAAACATTAGACTCTAATGTTAAACAGTCATTAGTTAGATAATTTGTTCTCATCTCTCTCGCTCTCCACTAGGCTATTCCAGTTCTCTGAGCTTTAGCAATACATTACAAGTGGCAAGACATTATCAACTACTAGTAAATTGTGTGATGTATCTGACTCCGAGGCTAGCTTCAGTCTCTCTTTCTCTCTCATGCTCACAGTCACAGTCACACAAATCTACACACACAACTTCACAGACACAACTCACAAGTATTTTTTCAACGGCTCTCTCGTCTTTCCTGTCAAAAGGCCTGGGCTAAGGTTAAAATCTTACAAATCAGTGCACCTACCTGATTCTAAAACTCTTTTCTTTGAATCCAGTTCAAGAATATCAACATCTCCAATCATACTTCAATACTAAGACCTTGCTAGTGCACAGTGTCAATGGACCGTACCTATATACATAGCTACATGTACACGTAATTTACATAGACTAATAACCTTCCCGAATTCCCGCAACTTGAAGTTGGCGGGAGATTTGCTACATCAAGAGTATCGAAAGTAATATGAAGCAGCGAATTCGATTGGACAACACAGGTAAATATGTACTACATAGTCCAATCAATACACTGTTAAGAAAACCAGTTTTGTGTAATTTACAAGATCGTTAAGTGGTCAATTTTTATGAATTCGTTAATGATTGACCAATGAGAAGATGTTTTGCGTAGCTCATTTACTCCTGCATTTCCGATATCGCTGTCGATCATGACGTATTTGGTATCGGAAAGAGCTGAAGAGCGCTGCGCTGTTCGTCCATTGACAAAGCACGGTATCATCTAAAATCTCCACTAATACAGTCCCACGTATGTGAAATTGCGTTTCTAACCAGAAATTAGAATCGCGGAAGGCCGAGCGACGCCCACAACTTTAAGCCGTTCTAGTGACTAAAATAAGGCAAGATGTCGTTCGCTGGATTTAAGAAGCAGCTTAACAAAGCTAATCAGGTAAGATTTGTTCATTTCAAATTTATTTTAACATCATCTGTAGAGAACTAAGGTATGGATAGAAAATCAGAGGATTTTGACTACAGACACAGTATTCTACCTTGTCTGTCACAGTGTCAGTTAGAACGCTAAGCGTTCAGGCTGTACTCGCAGTAATCAGTTCACGATCACGAGCGTACACCGTACACGGCTTTCCAAGATGCCCAAACCATCCTCGCGCTGGTGGAGTGCCTTCAGGCAGAATCTACTTTTACTGGACCTAGTCTACTATTAACTAGATCTATTTCTAGTGGTAGCTCTACTACTAGGGTCTACTCATCGACCACCTGAAACCGACCACCATGACCACCTTCGCGCAATGCTTTCCTGTGCATGAAATCAAAATCTACACGTGGAACTTTGCGCAGTATGCCACAGTAATCAAACAGGCTATTGTAACCAGAGTCCAAGAGAAATTAGGATGAAATAACAGAATCTAATTATTTTTTTTTTAACTTTCATAATGAAAATGGTAAAAACTCCCTCTATGTGCTTAATCAATAGTCTACATACTCCAGAGGACGGGCGGTCAGTTTAAATATTGAGCTCACACAGGCGCCGAGAGAAAAACATCACATGCGTTTATCGCCGAGATTTCCGTGTGTATCGTACGAGTCAACAATCTGAACATGAGATGTTAATCTGCTACATTTTCTTCACAAGGGAGACAAAATTAAGGGAAAACCAACGAATATTTTCTGAGATACGATGTAACCAATTAAAGGCGGTCGATGAGTAAAAGTTAGTAGGTCCAAGTTCGGTGCAGAGGCATGCATGCTTGGACTTGGTGCAACGTGGCATTCATGCATTTCAGATATGTTGAGAAGGACATCATTAGATTTTTAAATTTTGGGTCTATTAGCATTAATGTTAGATTAGTTAGATTAAATTCACAAGTCATTATTTAGACCCTAGGATAAGTAAGACTAGGGGTCTAGATCTAGTAAGTAGGGCCTACTTAGAATCTAAACAGACTTCATTAAAGTAGCACTGGCCACTGCTAAAATGTAGTCTACATTATAAAGTAATCTAATTGGGTGTTCAGCTTTGGCCTTCGCAGTGTTCGCGCACGTTTTCCATTTTGTTGAGTCTAACTTAGAGTCAGACTAGAGATGTCCATGTATAGACTACAGTACACTAAGGAATACAATATTTTAGTCAGAATTTCCGGAATTCTACCAAAAATTATTGAGATTGATTTTAGATTGCTACATGTGTAATGCCATTGGGTGGAAGAAGAAAAAATGTTTAGACCATCCATTCTTATTTTTATTGACGATCTCAGGCTCGCCTCAGAGAGAGACCCTAGCCTAGATCAGGAAATGGCATAATTTTGTGTCGTATACATGTATTAATTACTGGAAAAGTGGCATTGCATCGTGGTACACTACTGAAAAACATCGTTAGACCAGGGGCGCATTTCATGAAACCAGGGAAAAAAATACACGAGGGCTCAGAGCAAATTCGCCCCCGAAATGTCAAAATGAGCCTTGGAAAACTAAAAACAGAGCCCCTGAAATTCTCATAGGTTGCAGTGTAAACTGTAATAAAGTGTTGAAAATTTGAATGAGTGAGCCCAAAAAGTAGCCCCGGAAAAAAAAAAACCAATTTTTTTCCCTGCATGAAACCGTCATAACTACAAGATCAGCGACATCTCGGTGATGTCGCTCAACTTGTCTGCTAAGTGTTTCACAAAGCCGTCTTTGCTAAGAGTCTAAGACCAACGACAACTTCCCTGACAAATGACTTGTCGCTCATCCGAACCTGTCATATCTTTTCAGCATGCCATCACAGTTAGCTTTTTGTCAGGATATGGGCAGTGCATTGGGGCAGTGAAGAAATAGCAAATGCTTTTAGTAAAACAATTATTTATTAAATTTCATTCACTGAATTATCAAAGAGATACTGCATATATTGATATAAAAATACAGCATTAATATCCCACATGTTTTAACTCTCCAGCAAGTATATGAGATTAATATTAATTGTCCCCAAATAATTCTACCATAAAATACGGAGTAGGCCTAGTTTACAACACATAAGATTGATAACACTTCATTATATATGTATTTTGATATATTTTTCATTTTTGGAAGTATGATATTTAATAAAATCATTTTATATACATTATTGATCTCTCTTTTTTCAGTGAAGTACAGTAATGGATAATATTATGAAATTTCAGCAGGCAAATCATTTTGAATTTGATACTCATAAGTCATATCAATTCCTGGCAGATATGGTTCAAATGCTATTAAAGGGAAAGTCCACCCCAGAAGTTTCACTGTTTCAGTAAGAGAAGATAAAATTGAACAGTATTTTAAAAAAAGAAATGAGCAAAATCGGTCAAAGAATAAGAAAATTACTAGTAAATTACTCTCGGCTCTGCAAATTGGCAACACTGATGACATCATATGCAAGCAGGTCTCCATTCACTTTGTACATGAAATTTCACATTATCTCAATTTTCTTGGAAATTACACATTTTCTTAGCCCATAGTCAAAGTATGTTATGTAAAAAGCAATTCTTCTGAACATACATTGATTATGGGGGTTAGAAAATGTGTAACTTCCAAGAAAATTGAGAAATGTGAAATTTCATGTACAAAGTGCTTGGAGACCTGCTCGCATATGATGTCATCAGTGTTGCCAATTTGCAGAGCCAAGAGTAGTTCACTAGAAAATGTAAATGAGTGTAATTTTCTTATTCTTTGACCGATTTTGCTCATTTCTTTTTTAAAATGCTGTTCAAATTTATCTCCTGTTATTGAAACAGTGAAACTTCTAGGGTGGACTACCCTTTAACCTTTGTTTTGCAATGCTACAGAGATGCCCAATGCCCTTATGGTAAAGAACTACACATGATCATCACAGATCAAATCAATTGTGTTTTATTTACATGCATAGACCTGTATACTGTAGAACCTCCTTCCTTATTTTCCTATCTTCTCCTTCTCATTCCTCCTTTTCCTCGTTCCCTTCCTTCTTCTTTGTCACCTTCTCCTTTTTTCGTTTTCTCTTTTCTCTTCTCATTGTCTTTTTTTCTTTTTGTTCTTTTCATCTCTTCTGTCTTCTTGTTTCATTTCCTTTCTTCTTCCTTTTCTTCTTATCCCCCTTTTTTCCCTTCTCCTCCTTCTTCCTCTTCTTCTTCTTCCTCTTCTTCTTCTTCTTCTTCTTCTTCTTCTTCTTCTTCTTCTTCTTCTTCTTCTTCTTCTTCTTCTTTTTCCTTCTGCAGTTCTTCTTCATCAGTAATGCAGTTTCTCTCTTTTCAGTGCTGGTGATTATCATCATACCTCATTAGTGTCTTCAAAGAATAAAAAGGCATCCTTTTGATATTTCTTCACCATGAAATCTTATTCCAGATATTATTATTATTATAAAACTTGTGCCAATTTCAACAAAATAACAATATCATATCAGTGTTCAGCAGAAGGTGCAATAACTATAGTGTAGTGATTGTTTTGCATAGTTATGTAAATAATTGGAGAAAACAATGGGTTGGCGTGGGTTGGCAGCATCATGAAATTTTTAAAATTGCAAATGAAGATTTTTGTTTGTTATCATTTGTTTTTTATAAAACAGTCCTGCCCCCATAGGCTGGCATTTGTTAGTCAACTTGAACTTTAATTGAGTTAAAATTTTCTCTTTTCGAGGTAACTGTTATCCCTCAGTAAGTCCCAATATCTGCTATATCCTGTGACTCAATTAGGTTTTGCCATATATGTATAGGTGCCAAAAGAATGAGTATGCTCAACTTGTGAAGTACATGTAGCAAGGGACCTTTTCATTATGATCTAATTCAGTCTTCCCCTGCACATTCTCGTGTACATCAAAACAGCCAAAGTTTCTCATTTTGCATATATAGTACACCACGAAGACCTAGGCGTACATGTTCACTGTACACACTGCTTTTGCTAGTACACTACAGAATACTCTCTCTGTAGCATAGACATTTTTCCAATTGAAAGAAAATCTTTCTAACACTGTGGATCACTTATCTTACATTTTGCTGGGAAAGTGGATATTTGAAGAAGGAATTGTCCAAAAGTGTTCTGTATAGTGTCACATGTCATTTAAACAAAACATGAAAAAGCAGTTCAGCAAAGCAAACCAGGTAAGTCTCTTGCTTTTGACTTTTTGTGCAATTAAAGGAAACCAAAACCCTCAAGTCAAGTAGTTTTAAAAGTCAAAGCTAAGACAGAATAAAAACAGATCAGCAAAAATTTTAATGGAATAGACAGAATAAGATAGATATGCCTACATGTACCTTGTATGTATATGTATATGAAATTTTCTACATGACATATTTTGACACTACCATAACTATCATTTTGTGGACAAATCTCAATATGTTTTGTACCAGGTACAGACAATTATACATTTTTAATTTTGCTTCAGATTTGCATATTTTCTTAAGCCAAATGCAAGATAATGTACAGAGTGTTTTCTCTACAACATACAGCATGTCCCAAATAAAATGTCCCTCATTTACTGTATTTTTAAGGCAATAATTCTGCATGTATTTTTCATGAATCACAGACTCAGAGACATTTTCGCAAGTGCAATTGCAGTGGCAAAAGGGGACATGCAGTAAATGGAAGAGCCATATCGGCAGGTCCAGGGGATATGTTTTCACTTTGCTTTTTCACCGATACCATTACACTTGTACATGTAGCTTGCGATAAACAAAAAAAAACATCATCGAACGCCGCCCCCCCCCCCCCCCCCCCCCCATTTCATTATTTACATCATGTTTCGGTAACGCTTTTTCTTACTAGCCCACTACATGTAAAGCTTCTACAGTACTATTGTAAAATTTTCAGTTCTTGAAAAGTTGAAAGCCAGCTTTAATTACATTTTGCCATGTTAAGTAAGCTTGCTATTAAAATTGTCAGCAACTTTGTTGTTCTTGACTTCAGTGACCAATTGTGTTCACCTCATCATATACATGTACATTGTACATGTACATGTAGGCCAAATTATTTAATGTAAACACAACACACTCTGCTGCTGTATGCATTAGAAGTTGCAAGTCATCAAGCGATTAATCTAAATGGTGCAGTACAATTTATCTTGATGCTGTGTGCATAAGTGCAAATGCATCTAGTCAGTTGAAATTTATTAGTTTAGGCCATTGAGACCTGCAATACATGTATATATATTTTTTAAGTCATTAAGGAATAGCACTATTCTGCTTTGGAAAGTAAACACACACACACACACACCCCAAAAAAAAGACATTTCAAACTTGTACACTGTAATACAATGTAGCTCCAGTACTTTTCTGCTAAAATTGGAGAGGTTTTTTGTTTGTTTGTTTGTTTGTTTGTTTGTTTGTTTGTTTTCTGCATGTTCAAGATGAAGTGCATTTCATTCTGAGTGATCAGGATTGTTCCTGTTTTGATTCCCTGGTGTGATCATATACACATACATTTACATGTACACGTAGGCCTACAGTAGAAGCGTACATGGCTATACAATAATACTTCTTTAGTATTGATTACAGGAGGGACAATTCTCCCTGGTACAGGTGTTTGTACACTACAGGCACACTTTTAGTGCAGCCATACAAATGTATGAACCCCCTCTAGATAGGAGCTAAGACTTTGAATTTATGCACTACAAATCACTATATAAACCATGTACTTGTACAGCGGTTCAAATCGAACTAATTTAGCTTGTTTCCAATACTTTCCATGCACTGTAGTGTTAAACAGTGTGGAACAAAGCAGTTGAAACCCTTGAGGGGTATTGTTTAGAGGGTAAACATTTCAACCAGTGTTGTAAAGATAATGTCCATGTCCTGATATGGTTCAGTGGCCTTAGCAAAAGAGCAGTTACATATACATGTACGGGTAGGTCTACCCTGCTATTGTTACATGCCTTTGTGTACGTAGAGACCAGTAGACCCATCCCTTACAGAAATTTAGATGTGCTGCAAGCTGTAGTTTGTTATGTAATAAGCAGTCACAAGCTTGCGAACAATATCTGTATGTGCTCACAAACTGCTATTAACTAGTAACTTGTTTAAAAACTTCTGCACTCTTCTGTTGCATGCTTGCGAGGACCAATGTTGCAAGCTTGCAAGCTATTAAAAGTGTTTGCTACGTACCTGCAAGCTCTTTTATACCCCTTTCACACTGCTTCCAACATTGAACCACCGTTGAATTCACCTTTGAAACAGTGGTTCACAGGTGAAAATTCTTTTCATACTGTCGAGAATACTCCGATGAATTTGTGTTCCTGCTGGCCAGTGGCCGACCTGTAGCAGAAATACAAGGGGCACTGCATGATAAGCGTGTACATGACTGGAAAACAAAACCTTTGACTTTTAGTCAGCATGTTACCTGGTGTTTCACCATGACAACCTTTCATGCTAGGCTTTCACCATTGAACCACAGCTAGTTCATCGGTGTTTACCATCTTCCCAGCATGAAAGGGGTATTAGAGTTCATTGTAGGCTTGCAAGATTTATGACAAAGAACCTATATGTACAATGTACTGTAAACCAGGCAAGGAAACCAAGTTTTTAATTTTTTAATGGATGAAATCATGGAACCTTTCCCCAAATTTACGTATTTCACAAACTACATGCTAACTGCTACATGTAGCTTGTGGCAAGCTACATGTATAATGTAGTCGCTAGCTAGCCGCTAGCTTGCATACTTGCTACCGGTAGTTGCAAGCTTGCTACACATGTAGTTGCAGCTAGCAACTGAACTCACCAATTTTTTAGTAAGAGATACTGTATCAGTACCATGCAAAAAGGCCCTTGCTTTAAAAGGATGTCTCCCAGTGAGATGGAGCTCATTGTATCTTCCTCTTTTCATATCACTAAGCAACTGATTTAATATCATTGGCAAAGTAACCCATTTTGTACCACATTTGCCCACATTCATATTTATTTGTTTTTATTTCAAGTTTTATTTTTTTATCAGGGTAGCCTCTTCAGATACAAACTGCTATCTTCTAGGGTCCTGAGATAAAAGCAATGCATACAATATTTACAATGTAAATGTACACAAAGTAATATCAGTAATATAACAAATAAAAGTACATGTAAATGTACATACAGTATTAAAGGAACATTATGAATTATTTACAATTTCAACAAAAGATGCAGTATACTACATGTTTCTTTATACATGTGTGGTCTACTACAAAATAGAGGAGTTAGAGGCATCATGAATGATTATTTGTACATTTCAAGAAAAGATGTGCCTACGGTACTATCTGCTTAGATGAGCTAACAATGCTCTTGCATCTGGAATGGACCTCCATGTAGTCTTATGATACCCTCTGGATTGCACTGAAATATCGAGTGGGCTGCATGAATGCTATTGTGCTGTTACATCGATGAAAGCAAACCCCCAGTGAAAGATTTATTTATATGTAAACTGTCTTTACAACTCATGTCCTGGAAGAGTTTGCCAATTGAGTTATCATTTCCATTGTGTAGATTGCACTTTAACTGTATGCCTAATGCTTCATAGACTGGAGGTGATTTATTTGAATCATTTCAAAGACATCAAATGAATGTAGGAACTAGGAATTCCCCTTGTAACTGATGTTGGTCAAAATTTTCTTACACGTTATATGTACATGTAGGCCACATTCTCATACTTTTCAAGGAATGTATTGAAACTTCAAGACCATAGGCCTTTACATGTGTAAATGTACTGTACTTGTAAACAGCTCTTGAATTTGTTCAGAGAGAGTCCTTCCTTCTGGACATCCTCAGGCACTACATGTAGTTGCCGCTAGTCGGTGATATTTTCTTCTTGTTTCCTTTGTCTGTTTGATGTTTTATCTTTGCCAGAAAATAGAATAAATAAATAAATAAACTTATATGTCGCAGTTTCCCATAAGATCAAGATCTGTTTCCAAGGTTTTAAACTCAAATTAATGAAGTCTGAACTAAAGTTTTTAGAGTCTGCAAATGCATTTTATATTTCTGAAGTTTCTTTTAAAGTAATTTGAATAAGGGGTCCAGAGATAGATTTGTAGTCATTGGACCTATTAGTGTTTAGTGTGGCATATATGTAAATGACAATTTTCTTCACCTTTCTTGCTCTCTTTACTGCAGTTTATGAGTGAGAAGATAGCCGGTGCTGAGAAGACACAGTATGATGAAGACTTTGTTGATATGGAGAAGGTAAGTTTAATCACCCGCACACTTATTTCAGTGAATAAGTAAAGGCAGAATTCGCACAGGCGAAATTTGCAAAGTTTTGCAAGTGGTCAAGATTCAGAAAAGTGTTGTGATGCAAAATAAAATTCATATTGCCAAAAATGGCCATCATTAACATTACTAGTATGGAAGTTCTGGCTTTACAATAGATTATTTAAGAGGTACATGTATTTAGTTGAGAACTTGGGGGTAAAATGAAATCATGCAGAAAAAGGCTTATTTCCTCATACAGATAGCACGCCCATAATGCGAGCCCGTCGGACTATGAATGCAATAAAAGATGTGACTGCATGATGGTGACTGAACTAACTTGCACCAGGCAAATACTTTAGGTTTCACCAATCCCAAGGCCCTTGTCCTATGGAAGGTCTTAACCTCGTTCCCCCGAACAGACCTTTAGTGTAATACTGAAACATTTCAGCATAGAAAAACATGGTTT
Organism: Echinometra lucunter; assembly: GCA_029962745.1. NCBI lineage: Eukaryota > Metazoa > Echinodermata > Echinoidea > Camarodonta > Echinometridae > Echinometra > Echinometra lucunter. The sequence goes on along the minus strand of CM057156.1, from coordinate 26,101,465 downwards.
TCTTCTGGTTGGTTAGTCTAGGCATTTTTTTCTCACAGCCCTGCCTTGACGCATTTTTGCCCTGTATTATGTACAGTACTCCTATATGTAGGCTCTAACCAAGAACTGGCTCTACACTATTAGAACGTTCGGTTGATTAAAATTTTTAATCTTGTTGGTAAAAATTTTAGTCAACCGACGGTTACCAGATGAATCACACATTTGTAGGTTAAAACTTGTGATTGTTTTGATTGGCATTATTGCATCAATTTAGTGCTTATCCTCCAGCTACTATTCTAACATTGAGGTGCTACTTTAAATTGTTTGTATAAATGTACGGTATTCGGTATGTGTTCTGAAATTGAAATTTTTGTATGGCATAGTTCCCGAAACAACAGAAGCATTCCTATAGTCGGGAGAATGAATCCTGCATTCATTGAATGGAGAAATCTGTCAGAGTACCAGTAGAACAGACAAGGTCACACTTGCTGTTGTATTCATTTAGGTGTTTGTGATCTGCTATTAATTCATAATGTCAGGAGGAAGTGAAGAGGATATTGGTGTTTGAGTGGAGGAAATTACACGGAAACATATCATGCTCCTGAAGAATTTGATTGCTGATTTAAAACAGTGATTGGTTGATTTTATGGATTGTTCAAGTATAACGTGCAGATGTGTACATGTACAGATGTGTACATGTACATACGTATACAGGTCTCATTGTGTACATTAATGGGTTTTTTAGCACTATAGGCCTATTTTACTGCACAATGTGGTCTATACGATCACTTTAATACAGGCTCTTGTAAAACATGATAAAACATACATCTACATGTACACATGTACAGGTAATTCCGCATTATGACACTACCAAGGGGTACTGTCTTAATCCGGGGTATGGCTTTGTGCAGTGCCATCTCATGTCCATGCTAATACTGTTATTGTCATTGCAACTACATACATGTAAATTATATCACAATCAGCGATAATGATCCCAGTGCCAATTTTCTTCTTAAATGACGACAGATGGCTTGAATTAGATTCATTAAAATCTTCTTGCATAAAACAAAACACTAAAAAGTTACTTTTACAGTTTTTCAGTAACCAGGCCCTGCAGAAGAGGTACCATGCGTACCATGGTATTTTGACCAAATTACCATCAAAACCATGAAAGTACCATGAAAGTACCATCATTGATTTGATGGTAATTTCATCAAAGTACCGTGGTACCCATGGTACTTTTTGACAAGGGGGTTACACTGAGTACTTTTCTTTCCTTTTTTTTTTTCTTTTTTTTTTCTTCTTTTTTCCATGTACAGGGAGATTTTATATGCTCCCTTTATCATCCATGTACATGTACATTGTAGCTCATGTGCATGTGCCTGTTATTGTAAAAACCATAACAAAGCTCAGGTGCACTTTTGAAACAAAATCTTAAAGATCACTTGTAAACTATACATGTAGAGTCTTCAGAAGCAGAAAAGGCAAGTGAAGTCCAAAGTACAACGCAGAGTCTGAAGAAGCTCTAGACAATCATGGCTTACATTACATTGTACATATGTTGAGTATGAAGAAGAATTAACGTGACCCTCCGCCAGATATTACTCATCTGATGTTCCTTCCGCAGTAGCTCTATTGAAATGGATTAGCATCATTTCCTTATCAGGTACACCTTCGTGGAAGGAAATACCCCATTGAGATCAAAGTTGTACATGCGTACACGTACATGCATGCAAATAAATATTGATTTGAGTATTTTCATACAGCTCTACATTGCAAGTAAAATCCAAAAGACCTTGAAGTACAAAGCCAACTCTGAGCTTTTTCATGTACATGTCGGTGGTGTAATGAGCAAAAAACTTTGGGGGGAGGCAGAAAAGTAGATTGTATGTACATGTACATGTTAGTTTAAGAAAAGTGAGGAAAAATCCTCGAAAATCATATCATTTCAGCAGCATTTGTAAATCTCTGGTATAGAATTAGAAATAAACCATGTTTAGATATTGGGGTTGGGGGGGGAGCAACAACCCCCCCCCCCCCCCCACCAATCATTATGCTGGTGTGTATGTGTGTGAATAGATATATACATGTATGTAGTTGCAAACCATTCCTGATGCTGGGCCTTCAAATTAACACTTCAAATGCTATATTCCTTTCTTTGATTCAGAAACCTTACACACTGTACATATGCCTTTAAAAAAATACAAAATATGCAAATCCTGTTTTCTGTTGCTGAGGATAGCAGGTACATTTTATGGCTTCAAAAGCCTTTTAAAAGAGAAGAAATGTTTTGATAAGATAGATCAAATTTTCAATATGCAAAGTATCATGACAGCATTGACAGGTACTATCATATACATTACATTATGCATATACATTATGAATAGCATGTAGATTCATGCTTGTGTGAAGTTCTCTTCTGAAACCTTGAGTGTAGGACCGTGAAATTGGATGAAAGCCCTGGAGGCACTGAGTGAGATTTACTGGCTTTCAAAACAAGTCTGTCCTAATCAATCACTAGATTGTAGGGTTATTCTCACTCAAAGACATTGATTAACATTGTTATGATTGAAAAAAAATCTTGTTTTGTTACTTGAAAATGGGATAAAAGGGTTATAGTGTGAAAATACCAGTCTGAAAGTTTCAAAGTATAATATCCACAGGAAGTATTTGTAAATATCAAAAATGTGAACCAATGTTTGAAAAATGTACGAGGGTTGGTTGCACAGAATAGACATTAAAGGAGTGCGCATGCACGTATGACTCACCTTACCGTACTGTGTGTATTGGCGTATCACGCGGCGGGAGGCACATAACGGCATTTTCAAATTCAAGCAAAGTGGTCCTCTTAGTGACTGTCTCGTGAGACGAAGGATAATAAAATCGCCGCTTGAGTTTAACTTACACTTTTTCATTCCAAATTATGGTTGGTTTCAGGGTTTTTGAGTACAAATACAAGTACTCATACACATGTTTCATCTTAGTTTGAGAATTTTTTAAATCAGCTACTCACAAAGTTAGTCAATGCTTTTAATGTAGCAAAACAAACTCCATAGAGTTTTTAATCCTGTGGAGTTTCCTGCATTTTTGTATATGGATAAAAACAAAAACATATGAAAACACATGAGTTTAAGCTAGTGATTTGTTTCACCTTCACGGGTGATCGACTGCTCAAAATTTTTCCAATATGAATTCAAACTCTGCAGCCTGGTCGAGTAATAACTGATTACATGTATGTACAAGCACAGTAAAATTCCTAGCTCCACGGAAGTTGGAAGGCAGTGTGAATGAGAATGAAACCCTGGGGGAAAAAATCAGTTCTAATGAAAAGAGAGGGTAGAGAGAAGCAATTTCAAAAAAGTTCCATCAAAACCAAACCAGTTATGAAATGAGAAAGATATGAAAGTTTGAAGTCTCACTTTACTTTCTGTGGCAATCCTTTAACTGGCATTGTTGCTTCAAAATGGTAAGTTAATGTTTAGAAGGACAACTCTCAATATTTTTCCAAGATATATCTTGAGCTAAGAAGACAAGCTGCACAGAGATAATGGAGAAATATGAAATTTTGTGTACAAAACATATTGAGAGTTGTCATTCTTAAACCTGCCATTTTGAAGTGCTCAACATTACCAATTTGAGTATTGCCATAGAAAGTAAATTGAGACTTTTCAAATTTTCTTAACTTTCTCATTTCCTAACCGTTGTTGATTGAACTTTTGTGAAATTGCTTCTCTCTATCCTCTCTTTTCATTAAAACTATTTTTTCCACAGGGTTTCATGCATTCTCCTTTATGAGGTCATTAGGTGAGAATGACAAATACTACATGTACGTGTAGTAGTTTCATCGCAATGTTTACTTGTGAGAATGGCCCATATGTTTACTTCATCTTCATGCTTTGTTTTGAAATCAAAACTGAACACCTGAAAGTCAATCACACGTGTCATTTCATCCAAGTCCTGTGTAGCAATCTGTACTAAATTGCAATTTTTAATGTCTTGTTTTCCACAAAGCAATTTGGGATGATATTTTCATTTGTTAGAGAATGAATCAGAGATGTACCCCAACCAATCCTGATTTCTAAACTTTCTGCCCAACTGCTCTGTGTATGTAGTGTACACGTTTGTTCTGAAATGGCATGCATACACTGTACACAGTTTGTGTCATTGATTGCCACATCGATATTCATGATGAACTTTATTTTAGATTTGTGACGTACATGATGTCAAAAATTATAAAGATCACAAATTACCCATGCAGCTCAAATAAGGATACAAGTACATGTATTTGCACAGTAAACTTTAAAGGGTACCAAAAAACTGCCCTCAAAACTTTTGTAATGCATTTCTCGTGTTGCTGGCTTTTAATAGTACAGTAATACACATGAGAATATCATTGTTTACTCAGTGAATGAGTGATATATGCATGAGTGATGTAAAGCCCATAAATAGCTCTCTATAACTGGTGACTTGAGTACTGCATCCTCTTGTAGCAGGAAAGGATCATATTGCACTATATGCAATATTAATATTCCCTTATTTCCCTGTTAAGGATATATTTTACCAGATTTGTGATCTTGCCATTGAGTACTGCCATACATGTATGAATTACAGAAGGACTACAGTACATGTGTTTAACCCCTTACAGGGCAAGTTAGGGCCCCTTTTCCCCTGTTTGAAATTAATCATTCTTTTATTTTGATGTCATGTACACATGTACGCAAGGTCTACATGATATGATAGAGTGTGTTTACTGAGGGTAGCAGAGGGCTAATAAGCGACCCAAGTTCTGAACTAGCTTACCCGTTACCCTTGGTTAACACGACGGCGACTTGATTACCGAAATAGGGTATCAGACTTGAGTTCCGCAAAAAAGGGGGATTTGATTACCCATTGAACAAGGTCGGTGATTCAAGTCGTGCCAATAAACACAACGCGACTTTAGTCGCGTTTCGTTTGGGAACATCGAACTCCTGTTTCTGGATGAGATAAAAAGTAATAGGCCCGCCAGATTTGACCTTCACTGCCGGGTCACTTGCAGCTGGGCATGGGCTTGATGTTTCGGGAGCTCAGATTGCAACGATAAACACGACATCCAGAGAGACCACCCATCGTGAGCGCGATTTGTATTCGCGTCTCTCAAGTACCCATTTCTGATTTCTAGAAATCTAGTTCCCTCGCTAAACACACCCCTACATGTAGACAATCAAGAAGTTCTGAAGGATTACAAATCACTTTTATTCTTTTTGTTTTCTATAAAGAGGAATTCATACAAGCCAGTGATGAATTCATACATGTACATGTACAAAACAACATGTTAAACAATCCTTACATGTAATGTACATGTACATGTACTGTAGGTATTGTAACCTTTCTTTTAAGCCTCTACAGTACAGGAAACACAAATACCTACATGTATGATTTTATAACATTTGGAGTATATTTCAAATTTTCAATCCAGTTCATGAAGGAAATCACACTATCCTTGTCATTATAATCCCCCCCCCCCCCCCCCCCCCCGGATAAGCTCATGTGTCCATTGACGATTGCCTCATTACTGGCACTTTCAATTCAGATCAATATTTCATTCACATACTCTACATGTACCTGTACAGTATACAGTGTAGTTTAAGTTTAGCTTGCTATTAAATGAGTCGATAGTTTCAGTTCAGAACCTGGGTATTGATTTACTGTACAGACAACCTTGAATAGTGATTCTAATATCATACAGTATAACTTTGGAGCTCCAATCCCTACATGTGAGTAGGAGCAATTAGATTAATTGAATCTAATTAACGGTACAGCTGAGGCATTGCCATTGAATGGAATGCAATCATATACTTTGACAGAGAGTAAAACAACAGAGCATGTGTCCATTGACAACTGCCTCATTACTGGCACTTTCAATTCAGATCATGAACATGTAGATATCATTTGGGGGAGGGGATGGCATGCCTTGCCCATTACATTTTATTGTAGGTGCCCCAACATGCCTGGATGACACAGTTGCTTCAGGTATTATTCCGTCAGAGATACATGTACATGTACATGTAGGCAGGGCTCACACTAACAAGCACCCGTTTCAGGCCGGGGACACTTTGGCACCTCAAATTTTGCCCGGCCCCCCCCCCCCCCCCAAAGGATAATAATGATAATGAAACCTGCAATTCTGGCAGATCAAAAAAGCGGTGTTCAACACGGCTCGTGGGTCACACTGATCCTGTTTACATGACATAAAATTACCGTGTTGAGCACGGGTCGCGTGTCGAACCCCAGAGCCAAGTCACTGTGTAAACACAGTATTGGTCTATGTCACTTTTAGTACTAAAAGAAAGAGACATCCAAGGCTGATGAATGTCAGCCTGCATGTTTTACATACTTTATCTACTCCCCAAAATGCAGGATTTCCGATAGCAATAAAGGAGAAACCACATGAATGTGTCATCCATACTTGTATAAAGATTTAGCCTTTTTCCCACATTTAAATAGAACACTTTTAATGGGTTTAGGAAAATGCAGGATGTGTGATCATACGTCAAATGTCATGCACATGTATTATAGGCCTAAGTGACGGTGACAGTACAGTCACTTTACATGTATCCCTCTGCTTTGATCAGTATACTACATTTCCATTTTGCCCTCATTTTTAGCACAGTTTGTAAATTAGTGTTAGTACTGATGCGCATGTATGACATACATGACATTGAAAGGCAACCTGGAAAGATGAATTAATTTACACTCACAACCAAAGTACATGTGTATGATTTTTTTTTTCTCTCTCTCTCTCTCTCTCAAGAAGTGCAAATGTACATAAAAGGTATTTCATATTTATCAGAGAGAAGATGAATTATGATTTAGTACATTTTACTTTAATATTCTCGCTTTTTGGAAGTCTCGAGACCACTGCTAGAGATCTTCACACTTGCATAGCTACAGTATATGCGATAATATAGAAATGAGAATCATTGTATTTTCTTTATTTTTCTTTTAATTGATTAATGTCACTTAACATATTTTGTCCAATGAACTCAAACCTGCTATTCTCATTTTTAGATTTCCTTCAAGATTAAGCTCATATTACCCGTAACTTAATTAATTTCCGATGAATGAATGGATATATGTCTGAGTCCTTTAAAGTGATTGATATTGGTAGTTCTGCCTCCTAATTCCTTTTGCTCTAATAAAATTTGTAGGCCATATGGCAGTGACATTAGATGACACAGTGCTGGATTCTGACAGTTGTATGGGTGGAGAAGGAAGAGACACAGGGGCAAATGTTTATTCACTCAGTGGCTTTCCATATGTCTTGGATGACATGACTACATGGTCTCCATCCTTTAATGGGACCACATAGGGCACACTCATCCATTTTAAAGTAAAACTAAGGAAATGGTACATTGTAGAAGAATGTGCATGTGCATGTACATGTACATGTACTTGTACTTTAATATTCAACAGATATAATGCAGTCTCAATGAATTATCCATCTTTGATTGTCCATGAACTACAAGTACTTACATCAGCTTTTCAGAGACTGTTCAGTAGTTTGATAAGATTGCAGTTGATTTATGTATTTTTACATGTATGCTTCTTTTAAAAACACATCTCTCTTTCTTTATATATTAAAACAGAGAAAAGGTAGTAGGAGGGATATCAATTTACCACCCCCCCCTTCCCCCTTCCCCTTCCCCCTTCCCCTTCCCCCTTCCCCTTCCCCCTTCGCATTCCTGCTATTCTTTTTACACGCTCCCAGGGCAAATGACTTATTTATTACTCCCTTAATATCCCTTATGCAGCCGAAGGCTTCCCATTTCCATCAAGGTGTCTGCTTTGAAATAACACCACCCTTCCATGCATGTGCAGCCTTTTACGTACAAGTATAGAGCTGCACATGCACAAAATTCAATCAGGGAAGAAGCGTGAAGCTGTAGAGCCACGAAGCTGCAGTGCTATGGCCACGTAACGAATGGTTTGATCCTTCAATCAATGCCCAAGTGTCACCCAAGTGGGTCATTGATCTCAATCAAGATATGAGAGGTGGCGCCAAAGGATACACACATCCATCTGGATGTGTAGGAAAATCTAAAGGTGTTCGGTCCCCGTTCTACAAGTCAGTGTAGTTGATTTCGAGGCACATGCTAAAGATTTAGCTTTTTGTGTAGGAAGAGTTGTAATTAGATTGATGATGATGGTGATGATGAGGATGATGATGTAGTAAAAAGGAATCTGATGAAGTACACTCTTTTCATCTTTCTTTTTTTCTTTTTCTTTATTCCTTTTTTCTTTTCTTTCCTTTTCACACTTGTAGGCATTGATTTGATAATTATAAGATAAAATCAGAATGGCATGCTGCAAGAAATAAAAGGCAGTTGTTGTATGTACATACAGTATACATGTAGTTAAATGCATTAAAGACAATTTATATTTTCTTGTTCAAGAGACAATACTCTGTACTTTGGGGACAACAGGTGATACAGTTTTTAGGAATCATTAAACAACATAGAAATTACTGTATCATTTGGACAGTGAGTGCAGTCTGGAAACTAGAAAAACCAAATTATCTTTTTTTTTACTAAATAAATGATAGATAGATACATGTACCATGCATTTTACATGGTGAGGGAATGCCCTTTCATTTAAGACCTGAAACTGGTTTTATACTGACTAATTGTCTTCTTTTCTTCTTCTTCTTTTTTCTGTTAATAGAAAATTGATATCACTGCACTTGCAGTTGATGATATTATCAACAAGACAACAGAGTTTCTTCAGCCAAATCCCTGTAAGTATTTCTTTATCATTCGCTGCAGTATGTTGAAATTGAGTTTAAAATACAGTTCTGTCAGCTGTAAAATTGTACAAAAAAGTTCTGTTGTTATTTGCAATACTTACTGATTTGTAGTATACACTGTATGTAATTATTATTGTAATAATGAAGATAATAATTAATAATGATAAATAACAATTATATTATTAAAAAATAGAACACTGTCATTGTAAAAATAACCATAATGATAATAATAGTAGTGATGGCAATAATAACAACAATAATAATGATAATAATGATGATGATGATAATCATCATCATCACGATATTAATAAAAAACAACAACAATGAATTGTTAAGTAAAAATGATAACCTTAAAGATAAAATACAACCCACTTTCATTGCATTGTCTATGTAGTGAAACTGTTCCAAGGTGCATGAAAAATCTAAGAGAAGATCTATAGAAAAGGTAGAACCAGAAATAGAATGGATCTACAAATATGTGATTATTGTGAGTGATCCCGATTTCCTCTTATCCGAACCATCTGCCATGTCAGCCCGGATTTGTAAGGTTGTGTTGGTACATTTGATCTCAACCTGTGCTTCCTTCCTTCCTTTCTTCCTTCCTTTCACCATGCCAACTTTAAATGAAGAAGAGGATCATGTGCACCCTCTATCTGTCTTGTCCTGCAGTTTTATGAAACCCTCTACCACCTTATTAGTCTATTAGCTTTTGGGTCTGTGGGTGAATTTTACCGTGTTTACACAGTGACTCGGCTCGAGTGTTGAATCCTCAAGCAGGGTCTAACGCTGCGAAGAGGGCAACTGTGATCGTGTTTATACTGAAACGAAAAAGGCGAGTTCGACACCGCCCGCGGATCATGAACAGAAGTAGAATTAACGTCACAAATGCGGGAAATTTGCCTCCGACTACATTTTTCCACAGCGTTCACAACAAAATACGTTAAACATTGAACAACAAGAGTGAGGCTGGGTTACGTTAGTTATAAAACTGCCGTGGTGACAGCACTATATTAAATATGTAGAAGAATAAGTAATGCAAGGATCATACCTAACAGTGATATACCATACAAACAATTTTACGAGCACGATCCCTAAAAAGAGTATTTTTTTACCTATAGGGAAATCGAGCGAAGGCAGGGGCATAGCAAGGACAAGAGAGCTATCTCGCACGATACCGGATGTGGCTATTCCGTGTTTGACCTAGGTCACGAGGGTTCGACATGGCTTTTTGTTTACGCACGAAAAAATAGACGAGTCTGACTCGGCTCGCGGGTTGAAACCTACGATTCTGGCGGATCAAAAAAGCGGTGTTCGACACAGCTCGTGGATCACACTAATCATGTTTACACAACATAAAATTGCCGTGTTGAGCACGGGTCGCGTGTTGAACCCCCGAGCCGAGTCACTGTGTAAACACGGTATTTATGTACTGCATGAACTTCAGCCATAAATCTAATCAAACATAAATATTATGGAGCAATTGTGGGGTTTGGAATGTTTGTTTAGAACAATCCTGACTGGGTTTCTGCATTAATCTACTTACATAATTATGTAGACCTACATTCCATGTCAGTGGATCAGTGCTTGATTTTAAAAAGTATGATTGTAATACTATTTCTAACATCTACACTGTACATGCAGATGGTCATTTACATGTTGTATAATTCTCTGGTGATCTACATTGTATATTTGCAATTTATGTCTCCCACTCCCAATCCTGTGCATTTTGCAAGGTTTTTTTTTTCTCTCTCTCTTAGCAAAGACAATGTCTGTTTGAAACTGTTTGTACAGGTTATATTTTAGTTAAGTTTATTTTTTCTTCTGCTTCTTGTTCTTTTCTTCTTTTTGCAAAAGACCACCTAGCTGTATTAAAGTGATACATGTATGTTAAGCTGATTGTTTTATTGAATACCATGGTAATTCAATGTAATGGTATGATTTTTTTAATAAGATCTTTTTTTCAATGAAAATGTTACTGTTGAAAATTGTCAGTACAGAGCCAAACTTTTTCATCAGGCAACGAACATGAAAAAAGATATGCAGAGCACAAATACATACATGTACATGTACAGCATCTGTCATGAATAGAAATTTCTTATAAGGTTGTTTGCAAGTGATTACTTGAGTGCAGTTCAGTATTGATTTTTCACAAAAACAAACAGGCTACTCTTGATGAGAAATAAAGGGTTTTAGCATGCAGTGCCACCAGCTCTCTTGGATGCATTATTGTTGATAATCAGAATTTTAACCTCTGAACGAATCTTTAAAGATCTTTATGTAAGTGAGTTAAATAAAACTATTTTGCAAACTGACTGGAACATGATCTTGTAGGCTTTGCTTAAATTTGTCAGTACTTGTGTGCTGTTTGCTTAATCTTTATCCACATCCTGACTGATTTCTCATTCTGTCCGTTACCATAGTAACCAGAGCGAAGCTGAGTACAGCATTGACAGTCTCCAAGATGCGCGGCCAGACCAAGAACTCAAGATACCCACAACCCGAGGGCAATCTTGGAGAGTGCTTTCTCAAGTATGGAAGGGATCTGGGTGAAGACTCGTGCTTTGGTAAGTCCACTGATTTGTTATTCGCTTCTGATCAAAACCCGGGACTGCCACGTTGTTTTAGAGCATATGGTACAGTGTGTGGATTTCAATCCGCTGCTTTCGCTATCAGTCGACTAAAGCGGCTAATGGGTTGACTCTGACATTCTGCTTTGAAAGCAACAATTGCTCCAAGTTTCATTTCATCAAAATATAGCATTAGGATTACAAAGAAATTTTAGGTTTTTTTTAGGTTTAGGGTATAACATGTTTCATCCAAAGGTTAAGTTAGGACTTTTGACTGTAGAATAATTTTTTCACATTCATAGGCAATAATATCAGATATCTAAGAAGAAAGCCGACTTTTGAAATATTCTTATTTTCTTTTTTTTTTTATTCAGCATTCTTTTGATCTCAATATATCGTCTATTCAGTATGTAAGATTTGTAAGGTGCCAAATCCACATGATATCAAATGCTCAAAGCACAACTTGTGTGCAAGATGAAATCAAATATCACATGACAAATAGACATAGGTGCAGTACATACACATGTATGAAGTACATGAAAAAAAATATGTAAATCAAGCTGAATTATACATGTGTACTTTTAAAAAAGAACAACTTGTTGAAACTTTACACTTATCACTGTTCTTGCCCGAAAGGACTTTACATTGTATACAATGTATTTTTTTCTTCCTACATTAGATTTTACTCATAAATAATCTCATTCTGATTGTTAATTCTTTGCATGTTTTACAGTGTACTGAGTATTGGTATCAGTGGCCTACATGTAATGTGTAATACAGGGAGTATATTTGACATACATGTATAAAACATCCAATTTCCTGCAGTGCTTCTGTTTGGTTTCTTTCTGCAATATTAAGTTATACATTTCCTGCACAAAATAGCAATTACTGTGTTATACCATGGCTGTAACCATTCATGTTTCCTGTTTTGTTTTTAAATTGTTTCTCTGTATACTCTCTCTTGTTTCAACTCTCTCTGTTTTCTTTCTCTCCCTCTCTGTGTCCCTTTCCTTTCTTTCTTCCCTGCTCTCATCTCTCTCTCTCCCATGATCCTTTCTCTTCTACTGTTCTTCCCTTTCTCCTTTCCCACTCTCTTCATATATCTTTCTCTGTGTTTCCTATCCACTTTCATCTCTTTCTTCTCTGTCTTCTTGTTCCATCGCCTTTATCCTCCCTTCTCCATGTCTCTCACACCCCTTCCTCTCTTCTATGCTCTGTACCCCTCTCTCATCATCCTCTCACTCATCCTACAGGTCAGGCTCTCCTAGAAGTTGGTGAGGCATACAAGCAGCTGGCCGATGTTAAGGACAGTCTGGACTTCAACGTCAAGCAGAACTTCCTTGATCCTCTGGATCACCTCAAACAGAAAGAACTCAAGGAAATATCGGTACGGGATAAACATTTACCAAAAATCCTCCACATATATGGGGCGGTAAACTGCACCACTTATGAACGAGTATAAACAAGCAGTAACACGTCAACGCTCAGTGAAAAGAGAGTTTTGCCAAAATTTTTACAGACAAATTCGAGGTGCCATTATTTGTGATAACTTTTTAAGAATGTGATTGGTCTGCACCTTTTTGCCATGAAGAGGCAAAAAAGATCATTTTTGCCCCTACAGTTGTTTTTTTTTTTGTTTTGTTTTTTCTGCTGCATATCCCATTCATTCATTCATTCACAAAAAGTAGAGTTTTCCGCTTCATATTTGGACAGGCCTTAAATGTCAGAAATATACTTTGAATTGGCATCCAATCTAGCAAGTCTTCATTATTTTGATGGTTATGCAACAGCAGGTGGTTTTCCATACATGTACATTGTATTTGTGTTTCAACTTCTTGAAACATAGAGCTTGATACAGTACAACCATTAGGGCTGTTACCGAACCGCCGAACCGAACGGAAATTCGCCGAACATGGCACTTCCGAACAGGACCGAACCGAACCGAACTCAAAAGTCAAGTTCGGAAGTTTGACAATTTATAACATAGGATCAATGATTAGGCCATCGGTGAAGACCTTGTCCTGAATTCATTATGCTAAATTGGAGATACACCTTTACTTTATTGAAAAATTAATACTTACATTTATCGATGGGATTCATCTTCTAAAAGTTTTTCTTAAATAATAGATAGAAAACCCCTAAATACAGCCTGTGTCTCATTTTTCCTTTGATTCTGATAAATTTCATATTTGGCACCATGAATACGAGTTTTTTTCCCCCAAAATCATGTTAAAAGCTTCAAAATATGCCCAAAGACACTGCTTTATTGATAATTTCTTTTAATATTTTCGTCCCTTTCCTTTATTTCGTTTTTTTTTTAATTTTCTCTTGTTTCTTATTAATCAGTATATGAAAATTATCTTTCTCTTTCATTCAGAAAATAAAATAAAGAACAAATAATCATGCAATAAATGCAGTAACTATTTTTTGTCATACAAAATATATTTATAAGAAACAGTGACTTCCAAGTGCAGTAGAAGTAGAGAGGGTTCTGATGGTCATTTGTTAACGATGCTCACCCTTTTATATTTTTGTATACTGTATTGCCGAACCCCGAACCGAACCGAACCGAACCCGAACTTGGTGCTAAATTTACAGCCCTAACAACCATTCACCATTGCATTGTACTGTTTGAATACACTGCTGTTACATGAGAAATCAAGGAAATGATAATTTCTTCCGAACCATCTCATTGAAGGAGATTTATGACTCATTGAACACTTTTTATAGGTGTTGCCATCTGGTAATGTACCTTTGACTAATGAAAACAGGAAGGTCAAAGCATTATCTTAGAAATACTTGAGTGCATGTAACTGCATATGTGCAAGTACATGTACATGTGCCACACTTGATTAAGATGCTGTAGGATTTTTGCCAGAGGTTGTAGATTAAGCTTCTTTTTTTTTTTCATATTTACACCTACATGTAATACATCTTAAAGAAAAAGAATGAAAAAATTCTATTAGCAGAAAAAAAAAAAAAATACATATGTGATCTCTCTCTCTCTCTCTCTTTTTTTTTAAAATCTATGTGACTTTTGCCAAAAATCTGGATTACCTGTAAGTGTTGTGTTGAAGTACAATTGCTCAAGAGTAGCAAAGCAATGGCTCTTTACATGTAAGTGCTAACTCCCACACATACAATTAGCAGGTCCTGTCGCATCTATAAGTATGATTAAGAACACTATGAATAGAGTGTGAATAACATCCTGATTATAAATGATGTACAGAGTGTTCTTCATCATCAATAGGCTTTATAGCTAGCTTTTAACAAAAGGAAGCTGAAAGGACAGATTGGGTTGTGAATGCATTGTCTGGAGTAGATATGAGTTGAAAAGTTGTCATTAGCAGCAAGACATTCATATATCATTCTCTATTCATATTATACAGATATTGACTGGTATGGTGTGTAGTATAATATTCTTTGGACTGCCGAAGGAAGGTATATTTTCCCAAGGGAGTATATTTTTCCAAAGCGCGCATACATGTATGTATAATACATCCCTTCCAGTCAAATTAACTCTGAAGACCTGTTCAGATATGAAGAAAAAAATCACTAGGGGTTTTCTGCGGGGGTTTTAAGGCGCATTTCATAACACACAAGTAAAGTAGCCCATGACATTTTAAGCGCAGTCCTTTGTTGCATCATTGCGTACTGACTGATATATTGACCAGTTGGTCAATATACCCATCGAAAATGACCGGCCGCGAAAATATAATGATTTGGATCCTCGCAATCGATATCACGTGGTGCACTTTGGACCAATCGCACCCTGCTATCTGTGTGACGAGCTATCTAAATATTTTGCTATATTTCCTGTATGCATATGATGCATCTGAATCCATGACACATACTCCGGCGACAGTTGCTTCACATCAATTTTGTACATTAACAGATACTGAACTGTAACCCTGGAGCAATTGCTATGCACGACCTAACCCTAACCATGTAATTTTTACCAAATAAAGCCAGGAGCAGTTGTCGCATATACATGTATATCAACTGTATATACTGCTGTGAGACAAACAATGCATTCCCATCAATATAATGTGCTACAGTGTTGCGCAACATTTTAAGATGTAATCATATGTGCTATAGCCATGTTTATATGTAGTGTATAAATGTACTAAATGCAATTAACTGTTAAAACTTAGAATGTAGCTGAGTCAATTTGCTACCTTTAGTCATGTAAACATAACCTTTGGTATAGTTGCCTGTCTTTGATTTTAAGAATCTTACGCAGACTTATTATGTCATCCCAAAGAATGAGTATTGTGTGCAAAGTAGCCAGTGCATATCCCTATTTAAGACTGGGATCATTCTATTGAGAGTCTGGATACAAATCTTGATCTAGAGCCCATTTAGGATGTGCAAATTACAATGCAAAACAAGACTTTTGTATTTTTCTTCATATGCTTCCCACTCATGAAGATGTCAGACATGTAAAGAGTATTATGTTTTTCTTGGAAAAAATCTGAAGAGAAGTTATAATGGTCAATATTATCATACATTGTGTTTCTGCATTATACATGCATAGTCAACCGTATGATATTTCCAAAGCAATCTACTGTTCAAAAAAACAGTTAATAATCTGAGGGGGTGTGGCAATCCATTGCAAATCCCCCGAATCAGTTGAAATTAAAACTTGATAATTGCAAATTTGTATTTGATGACGACTGACAATCAATCTTGTTGCAAAAAAAAATGTTGCACCTGACATCAATATCAGGCGCAAGTCTTGCAATCAATCGCAAATCAAGCGCAACTTTACAATCGGTTTGCAACATTTGCAACTGATTTGCAGTTGATCGCAACTCAACTTTCTTGGAACACCCCCTAAGTTTTTATACTGCATGTAGTTTCACTGCTGGATTTGGTTTTCTTTCTTTTCTTTTTTCTTCTTTTGGTGCGACTAGTAAAAAGCATTGTATTTTTGTAAGTACATGTTAGCAGGGAACTTAGGATTGATTTTGTTTTACCAAAATGATACTAGCCCATCTACTTAGGCCCTGTTCAGGCGCTTTTTGGAAGCGAACCCTACTGCTACAGATTGCAGTTAGATGCTTGTCGAGGCATGATATATTTTATTTTGGCACGCTCGGGTATGGTACGGTTTAAAAGAGGGCCTGAACAGGGCCTTAGTTGTTCTTTTTGAACCCATGTCCTGTCAGTTGTGAGACCACTACTCTACCACTGAGCTCCTGTGCAGCATGTACAAAACCTGTTCAGATTCAATATTTAAACAATATTAAGCTAATCATGCCATAACTTTGTTTTCTCACCATCAGCAACATCGCAAAAAGATGCAAGGTCGCCGACTGGACTATGACTGTAAGAAGAGGAAACAGACAAAAGGTATGATCTTTGAACTCATACATGTACATGCTCCTTATGTGCATTTCAGAGGATTGTTCCTATAGAGGGCTGGGGGGTGTTTCATAAAGCTTTTCGTAAAGTTACGAATGAGTTTACGATCGACTGGAATATGAAGTGCCAAATGGGATGCCCACAGTTTTTCCTGACATTTTAACAAAGTGCGGCTGCATTTTCCATAATCTCAATTAGATTGTGGTAAAAATATACTTCACAATAAAAATGTTTGTAAACAACAGTAATGTTAATCTATGTCTGCATATTTTGCTGATAGCTGATGCAGTTTGTATCGATTGAGCATCCTGTTTGGCTTGCCATATTCAAGTCATTCGTAAAGTTACAAATGACTCTACAAATGACTTGAATGCGAAGTGCCAAATGGGATACCCCAAGTTTTTCTGACGTTTGAACAAAGCGTGACTGCATTTCCCATTATCTCGAGGAAATTGTAGCAAAAAATATACTATAATATACTATAAATGTCTGTAAACAATAGTAATGTTAATTTACATCGGCATATTTTAACGTTAGCTGATACGATTTATAATGATTGAGAATTCCATTTGGCTTACCATATTCAAGTTGTTTGTAAAGTCCTTCGTAACTTTATGAACAGCTTTATGAGACACCCCCCTGGTCACATATCACCTATAATCACTCTTGACAATAAGGAGAAAATCAGGTTACATGTAAATGTAGAAAGCTATTAGTTGCAATGAACTCATGATTCCCTTTCTACGCAGGCCAATTTTTTCATATAAGCTTGTTCACATATGCAGCGGTAGACCACTTCAAAAAGACATTGTTTGTGCTCATAGAGTGGGTATCTCATTGGCCTTGAGACTGTGTGGTGACTCAAGTCTCAGCTGGTTGTGGAGACGTCTCCTGATGTCTCCTGGAGACTAGCTGGGTCTCCGGGAGTCATGAGAAATTCAAACATGTTCGATTTTTAAAGACTTTTTCCAGTCTGCAGTGGGTCCTCTCCATCATTGCGGCGATGTTGCAGAGACTGATTTTGTCCGCGACTGGGTAGACGTCTCCATGACATTCTGCGATGTCTCTGAGGTCTACATCCTGGAGACCAAGAAGATTGAGGAAACGTTACGGCGATGATGCGGTGACATCACCGCAACTGCCAGAGACATTGCAGAGATGTCACTGCAATTGAGAAGACATCCCCACAACTTCCGGATGAATTGGTTGTCACCTTTTCTGGAGATGTTGTGCTGTTGATGCCTTTGTGAGAGCGCAAGCCATTTTTCAGTCTACCATGTCGCCGTTATTATGATAATAACAGCAACGTCGCTGCCAATAAGATAGGGCCTTTGAAGCTTGGCAAGTGGTTATGGCTGACGTGTCAAAGGTTCTATATGAGAGCCTACTTACCTGTGTTTCATACGATAGATGACACACCATACTTAAAGACATTGGTTAACATTGTTATGATTTTAAAAAATCTTGTTTTGTTACTTGAAAATGGGATAAACATAAGAAATATAGTGTAAAAATACCAGTCTGAAAGTTTCAAAGTATAATATCCACAGGAAGTATTTTTAAATATCAAAAATGTGAACCAATGTTTGAAAAATATACAAGGGTCGGTTGCACAGAATAGAAATAAGGAGTGCGCATGCGCGTATGACTCACCTTACCGTACTGTGTGCATTGGCGTATCACGCGGCGGGAGGCACAAAACGGCATTTTCAAATTCAAGTAAAGTGGTCCTCTTAGTGATTGTCTCGTGAGAGGAAGGATAATAAAATCGCCGTTTGCGTCTAACTTACACTTTTTCATTCCAAATTATGGTTAGTTTCAGGGTTTTTGAGTACAAATACAAGTACTCATACACATGTTTCATCTTAGTTTGAGAATTTTTAAAATCAGCTACTCACAAAGTTAGCCACTGCCTTTAAGCAGTTCAGTGTTTTTCAAACACTTTACCTCTGCATATGTGAACAATTCTATGTTGTTAAAGGTGATAAACATAATATATATGACCAGTCTGTTATACCTTTTGCTTTCATCTCATCTTATTATGTAGGCATCGATACCTTGCAATGTTCTAGCTGTATACATGTATGTCATACCTGAAGCCATTTTATTGCAGCATATGCTATCTAAAGGTCCTAAAAGTTTTTAAATAAAGTAGGATTTGCAGATTATCGATCCATGAAAACTGTTTTACAGCATTCATTACAGTTAATATTCAATTACTGGCTACATGTATGCAGCTGTCTGTGTCACAGAAACCTATAAATATGCAGTTTCAGTTGGTGTATGGTTGTCTGTCCTCACTCAATAAATGGGTTATTAGAAAGCCCATTTGTAAGTCACGCTATCACATTTAGGTACCCATTGCATACTTTGCTTTCTATGCATTGACTGTTGATCAGTATAACCTGCATGCCAGGAAAATTGAAAAGAAGTACATGCCTCCCTCATTCCTTTTCATCTATACGACATCTGGAAAAATAAAAATGGCAAAGTTGATTAAAATATTTCTACTATAACGAACACTCATGTATTACTGATATTTCATAAAATGTGAGCTCATGTATACCATCTGTTTAAAATTTTTTTTTTTTTAAATCAAATAGTATACATAAATAGTTTCATGTGATTAGTCTGAGGGCTATAAATTGCTAATTTTGAACTGCTCGGGGGGTGGGGCTGGCTTCCTCTCATAGGGACATCTTTTAAGTCACAGGGGAAACAATGTCAAAGCGGAGCACAGTTCTGCAGTAGAGAAATGCAGTCCCTTTTATAGGAGGAATTATTCATTAAATGTATCAAAGGATGTTTAAAAACAATGAAAATAAAATTGAAAAAATATTAATAAGTAATAAAAACAAAAAATAGAGAAAAAAAATTGAAGGGAGCACAAATTATGAGAATGATATTTACCATGAAAAAAAAATGTATGTAATCTTTAGCCCCCTTCCCCGTGACTTTTGCTACTGACATTAATACAAACAGAACAATTTGATTCTTCGTCAATCATAAAGAAGCACACACTTTGTCAATGGAATGGGGAAAAATGATTGATTCATGTATCAAATAAGTATCCAATTAACAAGTTGACCAAATCTAGCTCTGTTAAATTATAACCAGTTGTCTTTATTACAAGAGAATTACTCAGTCAATGATTAGGAACTCTTTTGGGGGCAGGAGGAAAACAAATACAATCTGTGTAGTGTGTACCACTATCCAGCTCCCACCCAACCCAATTCTATAAATACAGACGCCTACCATATTTATGGTACAGAGATGTACGTGGAAGTGGGGCAGAGGTCTAGCCACTATAACGGTGTTGATAACAATCTTGTCGAGACCCCGTGACTAGAGTATTAGCTAATCTCAGATAAGATCAGATGCATCAAACTACTGCCCATCAAAATTATGAAATATGAGATCGTTTCTATGGCAATATAAGCCCATTGTATATAGGGT
>CM057156.1:26027811-26080811 GCA_029962745.1 Echinometra lucunter | reverse complement strand
CGTTTCTCTTAGGGGAACAATGATAAACTCATCATCATCCGAATCACTTTCAGATTCATTCTCCAACTGGTCTATGTGTATTTGTTCCTCTGTTTCTTCATTTCTTTCCTGGCAGTCGTTTGTGGTTTTGTCCACTACAAGATCCTTACAGTCGAGGAGCTCGCCTCGATGTACTGTCCGGGATTGTCCGCCGGCAATTGGTTCGACAACATAGGTGTGACCACCCGTGGTAAGGCGCTTCATGACTCTGTGTGGCTCTGCATCCCACACATCCTGGATTTTGTTACGGCCTAGTACTTTGCGATTCTTCAGGAAAACTCGTGCACCAACAGGAAGATCCGCGTCACTTGCCTGGGCACTTCTCAATTCCCTTCGCCTCAGTGCTTCCTTCTCTGTTTTCTCTGAAGCCATCTTGAACGCTTGGCTGAGTCGCTCATGATGTTCTGCAATCCATTCTTCAACCTTCAGATTATCAGCCTGGGAAGATGGAACAAGCCCAAGGAGATGGTCTATTGGTAGGACCGGGTCTCTACCGAAGAACAAGTAGTGAGGGGAATACCCTGTAGAGGAATGAGGCGTGCAGTTGTACGCGTACACCAATTCCGGAAGATATTGCGGCCATTTCCGTTTCCTCTCAGAAGGGAGGGTACGCAGTCTGTCATGAAGAGTACGGTTAAACCAGTTCACATTGGCCATTCCCCTCTGGGTGGTAGGGGGTCGTATGACTCTTCGTAATCCTGTACACCTTGCACAGCTCTTGTATGAGTTTACTCTCGAAGTTGCGCCCTTGGTCACTGTGAATTCTGTGCGGGACTCCAAATCTCACGAACCATTCGTGCACCAGGATTCTGGCCACAGTAGAAGCCTTCTGATCGCGAGTTGGGACTGCCTGTGTGAATTTGGTGAAAACGTCAGTTAAAACGAGAACATTTTCTAGTCCACTGCTGCTACGCTCGATGACTGTAAAGTCAATGGCAAGCACTTCCAGTGGCTTAGTCGCAATCAAGGATCCCATAGTTGGATGTAAGCGTTTCCCTGCTTTAGCCAAAGTACACCGCTCACACTTCTGGCAAAAGTCAGCAATGTCCTTAGCCATCCCAGGCCAAAAGCATCTCCTCCTGGTCAAGCCAAATGTCTTCTCTGTTGCCTGATGACCTACCTCATCATGCACAGCTTTGAGGACCTGAGCTTTGAGACATCTGGGTAACACTAGTTGTTTCAAATCTTCTCCAGTGTCCTCAATGATTCTGTAGAGCACCCCATCCTCCACCTTCATCCTATTCCAGCTATTGAGCAGTTTGCGAACTGCCTTTGACTCCCTCATCAGTTGCCTGCGAGTTGGTCGGTGACCTTGACTCCACAACACACAAAATCTGCCAATATCTTCATCTGACAGTTGGAGCTGTTTAAGATCAACTTTCGATAGGGAGGGTAGAGGGGAGATCGTCTTGGGCTGGACATTTGCTGACCTTGTGCGAATTTCATTTAGTAGAGCCTCAGAGATCCCCTCATGGATTCCATCACAAACTTCAGGAGGTAGGAGAGTAGGGGTATTTCCATTGAGGCCTTGGTGAAGTCTTTCAGCTGTACACATTGCTTCCTCAAGCCGGAATGAGGGTGGTTCAACACCATGCTCGGCCTTCCTGCTGAGGGCATCTGCGTTGCCATTCTTCTTCCCTGACCTGTACTTGATCTTGAACCTGAATTGTGCAAGTTCGGCAGCCCATCTTGACTCAGTTGCTCCAAGCTTGGCAGAAGTCATGAAGTAGCTTAAGGGATTATTGTCTGTATAGACTTCAAATTCAGCCCCTATCAGCAGGTCTCTGAACTTCTCTGTAATTGACCACTTCAAAGCTAGTAACTCGAGTTTCATACTTGAGTAATTCTGCATGTTGCGCTCATTTGGTTTCAGGCTCCGGCTTGCATATGCGATGACAACCTTTCTCTCATCTTGTACTTGGGACAGAACTGCCCCCAGCCCTGAATAACTGGCATCAGTCTCTAAGATGAAAGGGAGTCGAAAATCAGGGTACCCAAGAAGCGGGGGTGAGATCAGTGCCTCCTTCAGGGAAACAAAGGCATCCTCACACTCTTGACTCCACTCTGACTGGATATTTCTTGCACCCCTATGCTTGGTTCTCCTTTTCTTCTGGCTGCTGTTTTGGTCATCGGAATGCTTGAGGATGTTGTGCAGAGGAGCGGCTACTCTAGCGTAGCTTGGTACGAACCTCCGATAGTAACCAGACAACCCTAGGAATCCACGAAGATCCCTCTCCGTCTCTGGCCTCTGCCATTCCCTGATTGCACGGATCTTCTCTGGATTTGGAATAGTTCCTTCACTGGACACCACATGTCCTAAGTAATGTACCTTCCTCCGGAAAAGCTGGCATTTCTCTGGTTTCACCTTTAGGTTCAGGTTGGTTAAGCGGGACAGAACAGTCTCCAACCTCTGAAGGGTCTCCTCGAAGGTAGAACCAAATACCAGGATGTCATCGAGGTACACGAGGAGGGACTGAAAGTTAAGGTCGCCAAATGCCTTGTCCATAACACGCATGAAGGTCGCCGGGGCGTTGCATAACCCAAATGGCATCCTTGTATATTCGTACAACCCTCCTGTGCCTGTTCTAAATGCCGTCTTCTCAATGTCCTCAGGAGCCATAGGCAGTTGATTGAACCCATGAGCCAAATCTAGGGAACAAAAGTACTTGGCACCCTTTAGGGTTTGGAGTGCTTCTTCAATCCTGGGCAAGGGATATGCATCCTTATGTGTCTTGGCATTCAATGATCTGTAATCCACACAGATTCTCAGCTTTCCATCCTTTTTCCTCACTAACACAATAGGAGATGCATAAGGGCTGGAAGATTCTCTGATGATACCCCTTTCCAACGACCTGTTGAGGTACTCACGAACCTCATCCCAGTGATGTGGGGGGATCCTTCGGTAAGGTATCTTGACCGGTCTGTCATCCTCAGTTACTATCCTGTGACTGACCAAGTCGCAGTATCCTATATCATCCTCATCCTTACTGAATGTCGCCTTGTACCTGGCAAGGATTGAGTATAGTTGTTTCTCTTGAACTTGATTGAGGTCACCAACATCCATCTTGGATACCAGATCTGTAATGTCATCCCCTTCCAGGCCATTCTCTAAAATGGTTGCAGATTTCAGTACAGCAACAGGCGTTCTTGGTTGGAGGTACACGTCTTTGTCACTAAAATTTGCAATTTGGATTGGTACTCGTCCCTTCTCATTGACAGTGACTAGGGCAGCTCCCAATGCCACACCTCTGGGTAGCTCCGCCACATGAGAAACATGCCGTTCCATGAGCACACTTCTACGTTGTCGCTGTAAGTAAGGGCAACAAGATCCTTCAATGACGGTGATCGTTCTTGCGGGAATGAGCTGGGCATGGTGACCAGCAACCCTTACTGTTCCGAGGCTAGCCTTTGACTTGTACACCTGGACTGCACGTAGTAAGACTTCCTGCCCATCTCTACTGCCAGAAAGTATATGGGAAAAGTTGTTTCCATAGACATGCTCTAGCTGTGCTCTGATATCCCGCATGACATTAGAACCTAGTACAACAGGGAGCTCCTGTTTTCTCTTTTCTACTGGGGTATTGATAGGATCCCTTACGACCAAAAACCCCATTTGAGGAAAGGTATGGTTCCACACATTCATTTCGAGCTCTACGTACCCCAGGTAGGGAATATCTGTTCCTTGTGACGCCGAAACTTGAATGAACGCCGACACATCTATCAGCTCCCAACTAGACGCTAATTTCTCCCTACTAATAATAGAGCCTATGTCTGCTGTTGCCTCGCCCACCACCCGGCTCTCGGTGAAGGGCTTGACTAGTTTGACGAACTAGTCATCTGTGGTGATGATGCTGGTGCCTGGGAAGATCCTGTCGCTACACTTGCTGCTGTTGACTGAGTTGGACTGGTTGGTTGGGTAGGTGAATTTTTTGGGGATAGGGGGCAGTCTCGTCTGAAATGGCCTGTGCCACTGCAGTTCCAGCATGTCCGTGTCGAAGTGTCTCCCTGCTGACGTGATTGTCCTCTCGGCCTTGACTGGAAGTGTGACAACAGGGACTGAATCTGAGCTTGCTGGGTCGCAATTTGTTCCTGTTGTTTCCGTATCATCTTTCCCAAATCTCCTTCAACTGCTGCCTCCCTCACAGCTGTTTCCTTCTTGTACTTTGGTCTATCTCTGCCTAGGATCCGTATGAGATGATCACGCGTATCAAAAAAAGAGAGGTAAGGCTTATCTGAAATCAATCTCCGCAATTCCATTTGCACTGCTTCCTCCTTTACAGCCTCAGCTAATCGATCTTTCAACTGACTTTCTCTCGATTCCTTCAGCGACGGGTCAAGTATTATGATGCGGTCAAATAATCTGACTAATTCTAGTGAAAGGGAAACGATATCCTCCCCTTCCGACTGACGATAACTGTAGAATTTCTGTTGTAGTTGAGGCAGATTGTTGCTGTCTCCGAATACCTTAAGGAGAACGGCAAAGATCTTTTGGGGGGACTTCTTCGTATCGGCTCCTCTTCCCAAGATTTCACGACGAGCATTTCCAGACAGGTGTTCCAAAAGGAACGCTGCCTGCTCTTCCTCACGCAGGCCCTTGGACATCATAACCATCTCTGCGTCTTCTATCCAATCCTCTGCAGATAAGTCGCCAACTTTCTCGGGACGGCCACCAAATCGGTCTAATTTTCGCCCAGCAGAGATATAAACCGGCCTTGGCAAACTCTGGTCCGACAGTGGTTGGGGGCTGGGAGGCTTGTCTGAAGTTTCTTCCTCCAAGTCCTTCCTATTCTGCTGCAGTCTCTGCAGCTCTTCTTTCACCAGCTTTGCTTCTGCCTGTGCGGAGGCAGCTTCTTCTGCCTTCTTGTCCATGGCAAGTTTCATGGTCTCTACCAGCTTCTCTAACTCTATCATACGCTTCTCCATTTCGTTGGCCATAACGGGGGTAAGAAAAAGAAAATGCAACAGAGTATTAGGTTAGAAAATTAACAATATACATCAGCAAAATGCAGAAACATATTCAAACAAGTACAGCATAAATTCATCACTTCACCAATAGTTACAGTCTAATTGGTAACCTATTAAATGGGAAATCCTTTCTCAGTTACTGACTAAATTGTCCAAGTCCTGGCATTAGACATTCGCATTTATGTACAGCTCACAAGTCAATTCAGTCAATCTTGCGTCCAAGAGAATCCACACTGGGTCACTATCACTAGCAAAACTTGATTCCGAAAGGCCAAAGGGATGCTCCAACCTTGGGGTTTACAGTTCCGCTTCGTTAGCCAGGGTTTGATCAGCTTTGTGGTTGAATGGTCCTGCCGACTACGCCAGATGTGACATGGAATAATTACTCTCCAGTCGTTGTATTGGTTTCTATCCTTTATTCAACACCCGAATCAAAAACCTGTATCAGAGATACAAACATGAACAAGATACGTTTAGAAACGCATGAACGCATAACATAGGTACAGTGCATCAAATATAATGATTTACTTTGGAAAAGTAAGCCTTAATAATCAAGTAGACTCAAGGTAAGAATGACATATCAAAGAGATTTTCCTATTAATAAATGGAAAACTAGGCGTTTCTCCCATCTACCAATAGTTTGATCATTGCTATTTTCAACAAAGGTGTCATATCCAATCAGCAGTTCTATCCTACAATTCTCTAGCCAATTATTAGACAAACAAATACATTTTCTAGATACATAGTATCACAATGCAATCAAAGGGTTTAGATCAGGAATTCACATACTTTGAATCAAGCTATCAACAACCTAGGATGCTGACCCAACAAGAGTCACACATGTATATGCACATCCTCATTCATATAGTAAATGGATGACAAAATATTAAATTCAACAAACCTATCTGGCTTAACAATAACAACTTAGAAACTGGAAAATTCACTGTCCCTCAGTTTTTCTCTGTACACATTTACTTTAACTCACCCCGGCTAAGCAGCCTCCTGTATTACCAGGGAGTTGTTAGTGATCCATTGGCCTACTTTACTGTAGTCTACACTGTCAGTTTTTCTACAACAAATGACAACGAATGAATTTTGTAAACTGGTGAAAATACATGTATAACTAGATGGGTTTTTCTCTGAACCAAATGACCAAGATAGGGTATTAAATGTAGGGCAAATACCACTATGATGCAACACATCATCTTGTCCTAAATCATTATTTCATAATGCATAATATGAAGTGAACAACATTCTAATAGTACAACAACTTTTAAAGTCCCTATTACAAGAAATAAGAAAGTCTTTAACCAATGCACTCTCTAGGAATGTTTGTGTGTAGTTATATGAGATAAAGATTCCATGCTAGCCTATGCTCTATACAGAATCATCTGTACACAGACACACAGACACACTTCTTCTAAGTTCAAGCTCTCTCTCCCTCTCTCTCTTGCACACACACACACACAAACTGTCACCACATACAACATGCACAGTCGTATGTTTAGATCCGATTGGCTGTTTGATCAGATTGACAAAGATTATATTGAACACAAAATGAAAACATTTAGCTCTATATTTCAGCCATACAGTCTAAAGGATATTTCCTAAAGAATTTTGCAAAACATGTATTAACTGTATTAACTTAGACTACACTTGGTTATTAAGATAAATGTTAGGTTTCCAAGAATCAAATTACATCTCAACATCAACCAATGACACACAATTATCAAAGCCTTCATTGAAAAGTCCATGCTCTTGGGAACATGTAACATCAGACACAAGTAATCAATAAACATCAATATATACACTATATCATAGAAATATATTTACAAGAATTACAAGCAAAGATATCATATGCCTGAATCTTACCATGTAAATCAGGATGATGGGTAAACTGTTGAAGATTATTTCAGCAAATAAAAAACAGCAAAGGCTAGGGTGAACCAGACACATTGCATTGCAAGTAGTGCAGTGCTATGCTGTAGCTAGGGATCACCCACAATGTACAAGAGGGGGGGGGGGGGGGGGGGTGAGATGAGTGAGAGGGACAACATGGATCAGGTACATGTAATTAGATATGTGACATGCAGTGTGAAACTGCCCCTGTCACAATAACAACAACAATAACGACAGCAACAACGACAACAACGACAACAACAATAGTAATAATAATAATAATAATAATAATTATAATAATAATAATAATAATAATGATAATAATGATAACAATAATAATAATAATAATAAGTAATGTATTATTATGATTATGCTTATGATAATAATAGTTATCATCATCATCATCATCATCATCATCATCGTTAATGTTACTGAAATGACGATTACTATCATAACTATATCGATCGTTATTTAGGTAGTTATTTATATTACTTTTGGGTAATTTCGGCGCCGTCACAGCTTTTCTGAAGTGGTGTAAAAATTTAAAAAAAGATAAATAGCGTGATGCAAATATGCAATAATGTGTGTCAGTCCATATTCTATATTCGTTTGTCACGGTGCGTATATGTCTGTGCATTCGGGTGTAAGTGCGCGCGCGCGCGTGTGTGTGGGGGGGGGGGGGGGGTGTGCGTGTGCGTGTGTGTGTATCTGTATAAGAAATTGATCCTCGATTTCTCGTGAACGGCAAATCATCCCCCCCCCCCAGGTCTAAGAACTTGTCTACGCCACTGCGAGGGACGTGTAGTCATTACAGCATCTACAACAATAACTACCCACGATCTATTTGTAAAATCGCCTGCAGCGCGCATTTTCCTTGCCCTTCCAACACTTTGGCGTGCAGCGTGGCTGTTTTAATGGTCATCAGTATTATAGGACAGAGAGGAAGAGAAATTTTACTTCCTTTGATCCGCCGCATAGATGAAGAGATAGGAATGTTCACAATGTCATGCACAACCATGTGACAGTACCTTAAGCAAAATTAAAGAAATTACACTTTTATCATTTATTTCCCGTCCATGTCTTTTCATTTTGTAGTTTCTTTGAAATCTATGTCGCGCCTCGTTATTCGACCAAATCGTTCACGCATGCGCTCACGTATCTTGTTTACCCCAAACTTTTGATGTCATTCAAAGGATAAGAGGTTTTACGAAGGATAGAAGACTCTTCATCCTGCTTATCTAGGGCTGCATCACTTCGCTGAAGATCTCCGAAAAGTAAAGCACGTTCAAGTGATGTAGCTTTTGAGTACGAATTATCTGGCAGTGCATGACGTGAATGTATTATACGCAGACGTAGAAGGGTCAAAGAGATATCCAAAGTACACCATTTTTTCCTGTCGGATCTCAAAATAGCATTTATCGCAGAAATACCACAAACATAGATATAAAATTAGTTTTCGATGGAGGAAGTAGGCAAAGCGGTAGCAATCTACGGTTCGCTGACGACTGAAACCATGGTGACGTTATTCACCAACACGACTACGGACACAATTACCGGTCGACTTCGGTCTTTCGTTCGACGAATCGGTGAACGACACCTACGACGATTTCCATGATGGCGGTGGACATCCTCACGATTACGACCGCAATCCCCTGGCTGCTGCGTTCTCATTGTACTTCAAAATCGTAGTAGATGTCATCGGCTTGCTGGGCAACACCATGGTCATTCTCCTGATCACGTTCTTTCA
Source organism: Echinometra lucunter (assembly GCA_029962745.1). Classification (NCBI taxonomy): domain Eukaryota; kingdom Metazoa; phylum Echinodermata; class Echinoidea; order Camarodonta; family Echinometridae; genus Echinometra; species Echinometra lucunter. The sequence goes on along the minus strand of CM057156.1, from coordinate 26,072,161 downwards.
CGACCTCCACAGCGCAGCCAATTATCATTTCCTAAACATGGCTCTCGCCGACTTCATACTCCTGCTCGAAAACCTCCTAACTCGGATCAGCAACATCATCGATTTCGATTTATTCTCGGCATTGGAGTGTATTCCAGTTTATCTTCACACGGTAATGATTGTCCCTTTTTCCTATTATTTGATCTCGGTTTTGTTAATCCTCTTTGTTTTTGTTTAATTGAATTTTGTAGCAGAAATTTTTGAGAGCAAACAAGATTAAAAGGAATAGAAAAAAAACAGACAAAAAGAAGACGAAAAGGGAAGAAGAGGAAGAGAAGAAGAAGAAGAAGAAGAGGAAGAAGAGGAAGAAGAAGAAGAAGAAGAAGAAGAAGAAGAAAATGAGAAATCTGAATATACCGTAGGTATTGTAACAGGAATACAGATTAATGAGGCTCATTCCATGATTCTGTAATGACAATGATGATGATGATGGTGGTGATGATGATGATGATGATGATGATGATATTAATAATGATAATGATAACAACAATAATAAGAATAACAATAATAATATCGCAGTGCTTGTATATAGCGTATATTGTCTCTTTGTCCTTAGGAAAAGTGCAAAAGGAAAACATAAAATTTAGTGCTTTTCTAGCTTTAGTACGTGCTTCACCTAATTAACTTTCCGCAGTGTTCAAGAATCTGTGAAAAAAAAGTTAAACACATGCGTAGTCCATATATCATGTTTTCCACAATAATTTGTTTTTCTTAGCAAATTATTAACGATCGTAGATCAAGCAACTGATTATCAAGATATGGTGATTGTTGTATGAAAAGATGCGATGTACAATCATGTGCTACTTAGATTGTTGTACTTCTTCATGTTCTGAGTCGTGATTGCAACTATTTATTCTTATACGCGAATTTTCGCTACGACTACCCATCATTCTACAATAGAGGTTATGAATTCCTTAAAACTTCAATATCACTCGAGTCTGAATAATCGAAGCTTGTTTACGAATAAGTATATAGCAATATTTTACATTTCTTGTTAGTTATTTTCGATGTATCTCTAAACGGTTTACAGAATTATGACCCCGGTTACGCGCCACGCGGTCATGGGATTCAGGCTTACCTGGTCCTGCAGACAATGTATGCACCTTCTCCACTGCCTGAGAAATATTTGAGTCAGGCACGATGCTCCAATCAGATCGTCATCGTATATGGACATGCGTACTAGTTCCATGTTTGATTATTATTTTTCACTTTAAATTCAAATGATGCTTCGGTTGTCGTGTTAACCAGAGTAAACACCCATGACTGGTAGACCTGCCAATTGAAAAAAAAAAACCCAAAACAAAAACAAAACAAAACAAAACGCGGACGGACGGACGGACGGACAACCCTATGGTGGGTGGAGGCATATAACACCCTTAAAAATGGAAAGAGCATTTTTGCCTTGCCTCTCACATGCTCTAGCAAAGGGGCATTGCACGACACGACACCCATGATAACCCATACTTTAACTCCTTTTTCCAACATCGTATTCTATCGTCGTCATACATGCAGGTGGTCGTCCAGACGTCATCATTGACCTTAGCTGCCCTGTCCATTGACCGTTTCAAGCTCATCGTCAGACCCCTGAAGAACCTACAAGAAAGACCTCCAGCCAAGGTCTTCATATCACTCGTTGCAGTGTGGTTCGGTAAGAAAACAGTACCGTATAATATTATTAATATTTGTTTCAAGCTTTCCCCTTCCCATTTCTCTCTCTCTTTCTCTCTTACTAATTCATTTGTCTCCACCTCTCTTATCCTCCTCAATCTTTCTCTCTCTAATTTCTTCTCCTCTTTCTGACCTCCTCTGTTCCTCCCCCCCCCCACCCCTCCTCCTCTCTTTCTCTTACTCCCGTCCCCCTTCTCTCCCCGTCACGAGAGCCGGAAAGTCGATTCGCTAATGATTTGATACAGCAGCATTTACACGATACCATATTTTTGTCTTTGTTTAACCTCCGGTGTTGTCACTCTGTATTGACTTTGTGTACGCATGATCGTTCGTAGAAAGGGGTTGTTTTCATGAGCTTGTACTCCAAACTGAAAAAAGGGTGTTTTTGAGCTTGTAGACCTCTACTCGAAATTGAAAAAAGTTTCTTTTTTGTCCTTGTTTGCAAAAAGTGCACCTGGAATGCGAAAAATAGTTTTTTTTATTTTTTTTTATTTTTTAAAAAGGCCAATTTGTACCCGTTTTGTGCCAAATTAGGGGTAAAAATGGCTGAAAATGTACTTGCATGAATTACCGCAAAATAGGGGTCAGATTCTGGGTTGCCGAACGATCATGATGACATCTTTGAATATAGAGTGAGAACATCGGGGTTTAACCAGGGATAACTGTCAGCCCTAGTTTAACGCCTGACTCAGAAAGCAAATTTCTGTTTCATTATTGACAGTGAAACACTTGTATCTCGATCTTAACCCAGATCTGCATTTTTGCCCAGTGTCACTTCTTCTGTTAAGATTTTTCATTAGTCATGACACTAGCACGCCTTTATGTTGCATTCTGTTACCCCCACCATCTCTTTTTTGCCCGATCAGCAAATCTTCTGTCACCTTTATCATATCATTCAGTTTTCCATATCTTGAGCCCATGTTTAGCCTCACCAAGACAAAACGACGCCAAACATAAGGCGGCGGAACGTTGGGATCAGACAAAGGAAGTTGGGGGGGGGGGGGGCACTTCTTGCACCAGCAATAGGTGCCCTCCATTTTCATTGTCCAAGCCCGTCTTGCCATGCCATTTCTAAGGGGAGGAGGGGGGGGGGGGGTGTCTCGATAGAAATATAAAACCATTTTCCTTGTCCCTGCAATTTATTCGTTGATTATCTTAAAAGTATACAACACATTATGTAAATTCATTTTAATGGCACTACCTATACATTCAAGGTCACAAACAGGTTGTAAGCTGTTTTAATATGCATAATTTGGGGGTAAATTTTCGACTGATTTACTACCTGTTTGTTTGTTTAATAGTTTGTGCATAGATTATTTCAATGGGCACTTCTTTTCACTGTTATTTTCCATAGTTTCGTTCGTTCTGCACATTCCGCTCCTGCTGTATTCGGTCCACAATGATTCTTACTGCAGGGTGATCTTTCCATGGGTCCACGGACGCCTGGTCTTTGGCATTTACAGCAACGCCGTCCTTTTCTTCTTGCCCGTGGCCATCGTACTTTACTGCAACTTGGCCATCATCGCCATGCTTCGGCGAAGGAAGCCCGGCGTCAGTTACCTTCACGGCCCCAAAGCGAACGTGTCCCTCGATGTATCTGACGAGGATGGTTCGGCTTCAAACAGTGCGTCGACATCCGCCGTCAACATGGCACGCCCTCCTCCCATCGACAAGAAGCGCTCCAGTCGACGTGCGCGTAGTACGCGCATAGTCGTTACAGTGGTTATCGTGTTCATAGCCTGCAACTTGCCGTTTTACGCATTCTACACCGTTTCGCTGATCCCCGGGGCTGTACCCTGGAAGGTATTTTTTGATGGTCACTCGTATTTGGCGTTGTTGCTGCTACTCAATAGCGCCATTAATCCGTTTATCTACTCCTTCATGGGCTCGAAATATAGAAATCACATTTGGCAGGCGTTGTGTTGTATGTGCTGTGCAGACGAGCTTTGTGTCTCTGTCTCCAGTCCTCCTTCTAAAACCCCTTCAAAACAATAAGCCAGTTCACGGATACAATTTGAGCATATGAGCAGATAAAGGTCATTTGGGACACTCTCTAAAACCCACTGATATGTGCTAATTATTGTGCACCGACGGTGCATTCAATTCTTTTCAAAAGGGGAAATAAAAGCTATCCATGAGGCACCTCTGTCACTTTGGGAATGACTATTCAAAGTGCACCAAAAAGGGATCTCTCCATGTTTAAATATCTGAAGATATTTTGAGGTCATTCGGGACATGAGCTAACTGTGAACTGGCCTATCAGGCATTGCTACATCTGGCAATGTCAATTGATTCTCGAGGGAGTGGGGAACGGAACTTGTCAACAGACCTTGCTTTACAACTCTTTTCATTTCTTTTTTAATTAAAAAAAATATCTTTAGAATATATGTATTCAGTATAGCAAGAGTCCCATAAAATGCAAAATCTGTGGTCCTGAAAAGAAGGTATTTTGTTTTACATGCTTTGCAAAATGCATTACTCTGAGTGACCTCCATGTAAATGGCTCTTTACTGCCTATGCCACCGTGACAGAGTAGTGGTCTCGTAATCGGAGGTCCGGGTTCGAAGCCCAACTGGTGCGCTCTTGCCCTTTGCTAATGCACTAATCCTCATTAACAAGCAGGTATGTCGGGACATTTCTTATCTACATCTTAACAAATTCTATAAAATTTCTTATTAATTTTCTCTACAGTTTGTGCACTTTTATTATTATTTTTTTTTTAAACATCTCAATTTACATTCTCTCATTCTCTGTAGTCCGGTTGTATTTTTTTTTCATTTTCCTCTTAATTTCCTTGTACTCCAGTCAATATGTTCTTGACGGCGCGTCATTATTAATTTTATCTGTCTCTTTTTCTGTCGCATTCATCTACAAACTTTACAACTTTAGAAACATTCAAACGTTCATGACCACTTGTTATATATATATTTGTTTTCGTTATTCTTGGTTTATTTATTTCATTGTTTGTATTTTTTTTTAATCGTTCATATACTTACATTCATGCTATATTTCACCGATCTCCCGGATGGGAGCATCAGTTGATCGGGAAGTGGGACCTTCATGATTACAGTGATTAAATTTGCTTTCCTCTCCCCCGGCAGGCAATAACTATTGTTGCGCCAAGAAGACTGCTACAAAATATAGGCATTTAATGATTGATCTTCTTTTAAGGCTTGTCAAATCATTCTGTTGATATTGTTATTATTTCTCTTGTGAAAATGCCGAATAAATAGTAGTAATAATGATAATGATAATAAAAATAATAATAATAACAATAATAATAATCCAAATTACAACATTGAATGCACTATAAAGCCCTTTTTTGTGAAGAGATATTAAACAATTTCAATTTTCATTGATGAAACCAGTAAAACTTCACACGACTGTCTTGATGTCCTCGGAAATCCATTATTGCCATCAGTGAATTAAGATTTAAGAGGTTGCTTGGTTGGCTCCCACTTTTTTATATGGCGGCCGCGAAATATTGCACAGGCCTAAGTGATGGCCGCCAGCTAATTGGCGGCCGCCACTTAACGCCTTTTGAATTTAATTCATTGGTGGCACTAATGGGCTTCTGTTGATATCACTTGTAAATATATATATATATATATATATATATATATATATATAGTAACATTTTACTATTACTGAATGAAGATAATGATATACAGCACCATATTATATATGGTGTTGTATATCATTATCTTCATTCAGTAATGTTTTGTATGGCACAATATCATAACATGAAAAAAAAAAAATGTTTATGTATACCTTAGTGATTATACTGCATGAACATAAAATTTTACTTGAAGTGAAGCTATTTGCACCTACTGTATTGCTGATGTCATCAAGGTAACTGAAGTTGTATATTATTTTCTTCATTCAGTAATGTTTTGTATGGCACAATATCATAACATGAAAAAAAATGTTTATGTATACCTTAGTGATTATACTTCATGAACATAAAATTTTACTTGAAGTGAAGCTATTTGCACCTACTGTATTGCTGATGTCATCAAGGTTACTGAAGTTGATGTGCTTTTAAAGTCGATCATACTATGTCCATTGTAACTAGATTTTCTTCAACTTACTTTGATATAGCACTAAGGGGGTGAAATGCTCTATGTGATATGAATATTTCATTACAACACAGTAGAATGCTTTAATGTCCTGCACACAGATGAAAAAAAAAATGTTTATGTATACCTTAGTGATTATACTGCATGAACATAAAGTTTTACTTGAATTGAAGCTATTTGCACCTACTGTATTGCTGATGTCATCAAGGTAACTGAAGTTGTATATTATTTTCTTCATTCAGTAATGTTTTGTATGGCACAATATCATAACATGAAAAAAAATGTTTATGTATACCTTAGTGATTATACTTCATGAACATAAAATTTTACTTGAAGTGAAGCTATTTGCACCTACTGTATTGCTGATGTCATCAAGGTTACTGAAGTTGATGTGCTTTTAAAGTCGATCATACTATGTCCATTGTAACTAGATTTTCTTCAACTTACTTTGATATAGCACTAAGGGGGTGAAATGCCCTATGTGATATGAATATTTCATTACAACACAGTAGAATGCTTTAATGTCCTGCACACAGATGAAAAAAAAAATGTTTATGTATACCTTAGTGATTATACTGCATGAACATAAAGTTTTACTTGAATTGAAGCTATTTGCACCTACTGTATTGCTGATGTCATCAAGGTAACTGAAGTTGTATATTATTTTCTTCATTCAGTAATGTTTTGTATGGCACAATATCATAACATGAAAAAAAATGTTTATGTATACCTTAGTGATTATACTGCATGAACATAAAATTTTACTTGAAGTGAAGCTATTTGCACCTACTGTATTGCTGATGTCATCAAGGTTACTGAAGTTGATGTGCTTTTAAAGTCGATCATACTATGTCCATTGTAACTAGATTTTCTTCAACTTACTTTGATATAGCACTGAGGGGGTGAAATGCCCTATGTGATATGAATATTTCATTACAACACAGTAGAATGCTTTAATGTCCTGCACACAGAGTAAAATGTCTTGTAGGCTATAGCCCTAATGTAAATAATGTATTTGTTTGTTGTCAACTGCTAAAGAATTTGGACAAAAGAGCATCTCTGACCATAAGTATTCACCTTTTTAACCTTTCGAAGAGTATCTATTAAAAGTGGGTTAACACCAGATAAAGTATAATGCACCCAGCGCGTTGGAAGGGTGAATCGAGACTTTATATCGGGTTCTCTATCATGATAATGCTGTTTGAAAGGTTGATGTTGGGTTCAAAAGGAATTGCGACCACACATCTACGATAAATAAGCTAATGAACTATGTGTTTAGGAGCGTCCCGCGGGGGGGGGGGGGGGGGGGGGAATCCCCATCAAAAATCACACTTGGAAGAACTCGACACTTGGTACGTATACAGGCTAGAATTTGAAGAAGAAAAAGAAAAGATAATATCTGTTTTTTTCTTTCTTTTGGTCTCTTCGGGAAATTTTCAGCTATATAACCTGTTTTAGAACTTTGTCCAATACCCTCTCCTTTTTTTTTCTTTTCAAAATAGTCTAGAGACACTTCAGTTCTGTTTTCGGAAGAACTGCTCTGTATTGTAAATATCTTAATCCCTTGACAACTACATTCTCCAGTTCCCATACGTATAATTAATTCATAAGACGACTACTTACCTGCTTACCGTATATTACATGCGATATCAATGGGGGAAAATATCAGCAGTTTAGATTTAGAGTAATTTTGTTAGCGTAGCATTGATGACCGGTAAATCCATAGTATCAGATTCTTGTTGTTCATGATAGTAGTATGTCGTCAGTATAGTGTTTTATATCATACCAGTATATAAGGCTTTTTTTGCAAGATAATTTTAAGTGACTTCATCAGTTGGAGAAGAGATTTCCTGTGACCCTGATCTTGCTTGGCTGGGAGAGGTTGGCATGCAGGACAGCTTAATTATCTAGGGTAGAATGCATAGTCTTCCTAGTGAAGTAAAAGTAATTAGGCCTATGGTTTTTTTTTATATATAATAAAATCAAGCACCCCTATCTATTATGTACCCTTGCATGCTATGAACAGTCAGACCGCACTGTTACCATAGTTACCTTTGTGTATTTTTCATATCTGCCACTCCTTTAAATTTTTCCCCTAATCACTTGTTTTTAAATTTGCTTTTTGCTCTGTCAGTCATTTGTAATTGTTGTAATTTGTTTTGATTATTGTGATGATAATAAAAAATCAAATATAAAAAGTATGTTGTTGACTGATTTTTCCTTTTCGCAAGTTTCAGTAGTATAAACATGTATTCTCCTTTTTCTTCCCATTTTCATGTATATTTTTCATTGTACGATTTTACATATTTGGATTGTGATTTTGTTACAGCAGGGCTCCCTTGGAAAGTAGGTCTCTATACGGCTTGAATGGAACTACCCTGCTTTATACGGTGCTGCTCGTTATTCCGAAGGTTCGTTATTCCGAACACGAAAATATCGTATACCTATTCAATTCAATTCAATTCAATTTATTGACCATTAAAAAGACATCAAAAATATTTACAAAAATAACATAATACAACAAATTCAAAATATAACAGGTTACAAGTTTCTTAATGGTCAGGACCCCTAAGAAGCAAGACTGCTTATAGCCGGGGCCCTACAAATATACAAATAACATAACTGATAAAAAGAGTTATAATCAAATACACACACACATACACACACTTTCACACATTATCACACAATGCAAAAACACAGGAGATAGAATAGAATAGAAGATAAGACGAGATAAAAAAAAGAAGATAAAATACTATTACAGGGTGGGATTTGAGTTCTTTAAATAATTGAACAAAAATGACTTTGAAAGTAACTTAAATCGTGAGAGTGTTGTGCTGTTTTTTATATCAGAATTGAGAGAATTCCATTCTTTCACCCCGATATATCTGATGGAATTGAAAATAAAATTAATTTTAGAAAAAGGAATACGATAGTTGTTTTGATGTCTAGTAGAGTAATTATGAATTTGAGAATTTGTATGAAACATCTGTGAAAAATTTTCTGGAAGGGTGCCTTTGTGAAATTTAAACATAAAAATCCATGTATTTAAACGAATTAATTCAAATAAAGGTAACACTTTGTGTTTAACAAAAAGAGGCGCACTTGGACTCATATAATGAGAATTTGTTAACAAACGAAGAGCTTTCTTTTGTAAAATAAATAATTTAGATAAATTTGATTTAAAGGTGTTACCCCAAATAATATTACAATAGTTAAGATGGGGAAATAATATAGAATAATAAATATTAAGTAATATGCTGAGGGGCAAAAAATCCTTAAGTCTGTACAAAACTCCAATACATTTTAGAACTTTGTTACAAACATTATCAATGTGTTTTTTCCATTCCAAGTTTTCTTGGATAGTGACACCTAAAAAATCAATACAATCTTTCCTTTCAATAGCAATGCCATCAATTTTAACATATTCAATATTACTTAAAAATTTTTTCCTTTTGGAATGGAAGATAACATACTTTGTTTTTTCAAGATTAAGTTGTAGTTTATTACATTTGAACCAGGCATTTAAGTTACATAACTCAGAATTAACTGTAGAAATCAATTTAGGTAAATTAGAGTGAGAACATAAAACAGCAGTGTCGTCTGCAAACAAGGAGAATTTAAATATTTTTGATGAGAATAGGATATCATTTACATATAAAATAAACAAAAGCGGCCCTAAAACTGAACCTTGTGGAATACCGACATCAATATTCATGTGATTGGATTCGACACCATCGATCACCACATATTGTTTACGATTGGATAAATAACTGGCAAACCACTGCAGTGGAATACCACGAACCCCATAATAATTCATTTTTTCCAAAAGAATGTGGTGATCGATGGTGTCAAAAGCCTTGGATAAATCCATAAATACTCCACAACAAAAGTGACCTCTATTCAATTCTTCTAAGATATAATCTGTAAAATTTAATATACTGAGTGATGTGCTAAAATCTTTACGGAAACCAAATTGGTCGTTAATAAGAATCTTGAATCTATTTAAAAAGGCATACAATCTTTTGTGCATCAGCTTTTCTAAAATTTTACTGAATACTGGTAATAAAGCCACTGGCCTATAATTTTCAATATTATCCACATTATTTTTTTTTATATATTGGTATTATCTTTGCAAGTTTTATACTGTCTGGCACGGTTCCTGTAATAAATGATTTATTAAACACATCACACAGAGGATGAACAAAGTGATGAATACATTGTTTCACAATTTTTGGAGATATACCATCCGGTCCACATGCTTTATTAATTTTTAGAGATGATGATATTTCTATATTTTCGTTTACAGAGACTGGTTTGACAAAGAAGGAGTTGAATTGTTTATTTGGTAAAAAATCATTAAATGATTGGGTTGATACAATTGAATTTGATTTTTTTTTCCTACATTGACGAAAAATGAATTGAAATTGCCTGCAGGCTCATTAACCCGAAAATGAAATAGGGTTCGTTTATCCGAACATTTGCTGCATTAATCTGAAGGTTCGTTATTCTGAAGGTTCGTAATTCAGACGGTTCGTTATTCCGAAAATGAAATAGGGTTCGTTAGTCCGAAAATGAAATAAGCTTCGTTAGTCCGAAAATAAAGTGTTCGTTAATCCGAAAATGAAATAAGGTTCGTTAATCAAAAAATGATCCTTATTCAATTAACGAACCTTATTTCATTTTCGGATTAACGAACCTTAGGCCCTATTTCATTTTCGGATCAACGAATCTCATTTCATTTTCGAATTTATGAACCCTTTTTCACTTTCGGAGAATTGAACCTTCGGAATAACGAACCTTCGGAATAACGAGCTGTAACCCTTTTTATAAAGAAGACCTTAAAATGAAAACATAAAATGAAATAAATTTGGTTGCAAATCGTAGACAATGGCAAAACTAAAGCATACCGCACACCATACGACAGACTTTTTAAGTAGACAGTTTCTACGACGCCGCCTCCGCCGTAGTTGCTGAGGTTGACGCATAAAGAGATCAAGTAAGGCAAGCAAGTTAACTTTTGCCCCCATTTTCTGTTGCCAGTGTCCGGGGGGGGGGGGTACTCGACCCCCAAAGTGGTAGGTATGTGCCGCGGGCGAAACAAAAAAAGGGGGCTTTGGGACGGGCTTATTGAGAAAAGGAGGGTCTTCGGAACGGGCTTCGGAACTACAAATGTTTGTGAAAACGGGGGTCTTTGGAACGGTTCGCCTGCGTGTGAGTGCGTATGTATCCCTATGGAACGGGCATACGTGCATGCAGCTAGCCCGGCGGCACGGCCGCCGGGTGCGCTCGCGCAGAGGCGATGGTCGGACAGCGCTCTGCGGGCCGCTTTTCACCAAAAATGCAGCTCATTTTAGCGGATCAATGTGGCCGGAACGGCGTAACGAAAAACATGCGAAGCTTTGGAACGGATTTCTTTCTTCTTTTTTCTGGATAAGAAGAAAATGCTATGCTTTGGAACGGCTTTCTTTGTTCTTTTTCCCAATAAGATAAAAATGCTATGCTTTGGAACGGAAATTTGAGTGTAAAAATGGGGGTCTTCTCCGCGGCACATACCCACCACGCATTATATACTGAGTGCCCCCCCCCCCCGGGGCCAGTGTATGCATACTATGATTCTTTTTCCAAAATAGGGCCGCAGCCAATTCTTACTTATTTGTTTTGTTTATTTTGCTTTATTTATTTCATACTGCAGGGTAGGCCTGTTTTGTAAAACTGCTTTCCAAAGGCGCACTGCAGTAAATTAATAAAACAAACATCATTCTACATGAAAATACAAAATACAGTTAAAGGAAACTACAACATAGACAGTGGATTAATGGTATCGTAAACAGATACATGATGGGATGAATAAAGAGTTACCCTTATAAAACCCTTTTATTGTAAAACGAAGATGACAAAAGGTCAACTTCTCTCACTGATCGATGTCTTCATTCCTTTCGACTATCATCAAACATTTTCCAAGGTTAACTAACTCCCCCGTAATATCCGGAGCGTATATACGAAGAATACATCGTCATGGTAATTCATAGATTTTATTTGTCATTTCATTGCATGTAATTTCCTTGCTATTATTCTACATTATTATTTTTATTGAATGCCATATCACCCCCTTTTCCCTCAAGAATCGCACTTTTCTAAGTCTTGCTAATTTAATTTATGCCATAAAGTGTTACATAATAATAATAATAATAATAATAATAATAATAATAATAATACATAGGATTTCTATAGCGTTTTTTCCATTTTGATTAAATGCTCAAGGCGCTTTAAAAATAATTAAGAAAATACAGATAAACAAAGAATGCCTAACGACATTACAACACAGAAAAGAAAAGAAAATGTCTGTCTTCAAACCTAGTACCTAGTACCCCTAATGTGATTTAAGGTTGCCCTCGAAGGAAGTTGAAGAGTTTGCATTCTTCAGCTCCTGTGGGAGTGAATTCCACAGGGCTGGTCCGGCATGAGCAAATGCTCGATCCCCCAGGATTTCTTTGATAGTGGAATATGTAAAAGGCCAGATTGGGGATGCGGGTTGGTAATGCTGCACAAGAGACTTATTGTAATCGGGTGCTGTTCCATTGATGATATCAAAGACCAAAAGAAGAATTTCAAAGATTATGCGTTCCTTTATGGGCAACCAATAGAGATTTTTTAGGACAGGAGTAATGTGACTGTGTTTGTTAGACAAAGAAACTATACGAGCTGCTGCAACTTTTGTAATTTAGTGATTTGTGAGTTTGGTAAATTATACAGTGCGTCCCCAAAAAAACTTTACACTTTTGAAATGGCTGCCAAATAAAAAACATATGATTCTGGCGGGAAAAGGTTTATATTTATGAATAGCTCAAGGACTCAACTTTCGTATGAGACCAAAAAGGCCGAAAATAATTCATGCTTGGGTGAGCACTGCTCACTTTTTTAAAGGGTACGAAAATTAGGTTGCGCAGGAATTGCACCTTTCAATTTGTGAGAGATGAGTCCTTTGGAGGTTACAGAGTTGAGGGTAATATGATGAATTCATGATCAGTTGCAATCAGTTTAGGTGTGCTGAGTGAATTTTATGGTTTATTAAATCAAAATTTTATGCATGAGTGAACGGGAATTCCATTCATTATTGTAGCATTGTACCTTTCCCTGGTAGACTCAGTGGTGTAATCATGGGAGTCAGGATTGGGTGATGGTGCAGGGGAGGCGAGATGTAAGGTAGGACTTTGTTGAGTGGATGGGATAAGGGTTAAGAGGACATGCATGCCCCCCTTCTCTCTCTCTCTCTCTCTCTCTCTCTCTCTCACTCTCTTCATGGGTGTGCTTGTGCATATCTTGACAATTCACATCCGTTGGTCTCCTCTCCAAAATATCCCGACCACATTCCCTTATCCCGAATTCTACCTGCATTTCCAAAATTGGACTGGGACTCGTATCACCCATTGACACCTGAAGTCAATTGCATTCTATCGGTCATTCAATCAATACCGAAGTTAGACAATCAACATTTAGGTATCAGTCAACTAACCAATGTATCAGTCAATCAATTAATCAATCAAGCATTCAATCACCATTCAGCTGTTTCAATCAATGAATTATTCAATAAATCTATCATAATTAATCAATAACTCAGTCAATCACTCAATCAAAGTTTATCCAACCAACCAGTCATTTTAGCAGTTGAGTTTCGGACAAGAAAAACTGTGCAGTGTAATACAAATTGGTAAAATGAACATGTCAATCTTTGTTTTCAGTTGATTTTCATTCATTTCAATTTTACATCTGCTTCATCCATCTTGTAAGAGAAAAGAAGGGGAAAATAAATGATGATGGAAACTAAAAATCAGAGTCTCAATGGTTCAATGGTTCACGTGTCCACCTCCTCCTTCAATGCACAATCTTGCTCTCTTCATAAGGGATAAGGGAAGGTGGTTTGGATATTTTGGAGTGGAGACCAAAGAATGTGATTTGTCAAGATATGCACCAACACACAAGAAGCAAGAGAGAGAGAGAGAGAGAGAGAGAGAGAGAGAGAGAGAGAGAGAGAGGGGGGGGGGCATACTGTCCTCTTGACCCTTATCCCATCCACTCAACAAAGTCCTACCTTACATCTCACCTCCCCTGCACCACTTACCATCACCCAATCGTGACTCCCATAAACACACCACTGAGTCCACCAGGAAAAGGTACAATGCTACAATAATGAATGGAATTCCCGTTCACTCATGCATAAAATTTTGATTTAATAAACCATAAATTTCACTCAGCAAACCTAAACTGATTGCAACTGATCATGAATTCATCATATCACCCTCAATTCTGTAACCTCCAAAGGACTCATCTCTCACAAATTGAAAGGTGCAATTCCTGCGCAACCTAATTTTCATACCCTTTACAAAAGTGAGCGATGCTCACCCAAGCATGAATTATTTTCGGCCTTTTTGGTCTCATACGAAAGTTGAGTCCATGAGCTATCCGTATATATAAACCTTTTCTTCCAGAATCATGTATTTTTTTTTATTTGGCAGCCATTTCAAAAGTGTAAAGTTTTTTTTGGGACGCACTGTAGAGTAAGCCGTTACCGAAATCAAGACGTGACGAAATGAGGGAATGTACAAGCTTCTCTGTTGCAGAACGGGTTAGATATTTTCGAATGAAACCAATGTCACGCAACTGATAGCGAACTGATCTGCATATGTTGGAGATTTGACTAGTCATGGACATTTGGGAGTCAAATATGATGCCAAGATTGCGACATGAGGTTGACAAAGGAATAGTGGCCAGAAATATGAACAGAGTCTATGTTTAGTTTGCTCAACTGGAGTTTCGAACCAAAAAGCATAAACTCACATTTGCTGTGGTTTAGTTGTAGAGAATTAGAGTTCATCCTGTTGTCAATATTAGCGATGCAGTTTTCCAAAATGCGCAAGGCTTAGGAAGCATTAAGAATATGACACGAGGGACATAGCGGTGGGATGGGGTTTCCTTGGCATGCTGGGGTGAGTTTTGATAGAGAGCATTTTGTAAGCGATGATAGAGAGAATGAAATTATATTACGTGAGACGATTCCTTCAAGCATTAAATGGTAATGGTTGGTTGATTTACCTGACTACTATAAGAAAGCATGTATACTCGTAAGTAAGCAACCAGGGGACCGACGGCTTTAAGTTCCCTCCGAAGGACTTGGTAATGAGGATTAATACCTTACCAAAGGACATTAGCGCATCCACTTGGTTTCGAACCCGGGTACTCCCGATTACGAAAAATAGATAGATAGATGAATAGATTCGGTTTATTGAGATTAAGAAAAAAACTGGAACAAACAGTCCGAAGACTGGAAAGTAAAGTGTACATAATAATTTCCAATAAAAGATGACATAGAATAACAATGATAAGCAGTAACTAAATTGTAAACATTTAAATACCCTCCCATAACATAAAATGAGCATGAATGATTATGAACATATAAACAAGAAAGAGAAAAATAAATTAATAGAGAAAGTAAGGAAGGGAGGTAAAGGGATAGAGAGAGATAGAGAGAGAGAGAGAGAGAGAGAGAGAGAGAGAGAGAAAGAGGGAACTTAAAAGACAAGAAGGAAACTTAAAAAAAAAGAAGAAGGAGAAACTACAAGGGCAAGAGAAAGAGGAGAAGAAATAATTAAACACAGAACGATACAAAATTCATCAATGAAACATGTACAAACGTCGAAAAAATTAAAAATATCAAATTGCAATCAAGTATATATAGCAAACATATTGAGGTCAATCATCTGCTCTATCCACTGAGCCACTGATAGCGCCTCCTCATTATAGCAAAAAGCAAGCAATGCAAGCAAAGCAAAGCAAAGAAGAAGAAGGAAAAAAAAAACTGACAAACCCCCACAACAAACACCTAAAAACAACCAAACAACCCCCCACCCCCCCCCCCCAAAAAAAAAGCTAATCCCACACCAAAAACAAACAAACAAAAACACAATGAAATAAGAAAATCCCCCAAACCCAAAACAAACATGCAGTATACCATGGGCTTTTTATATGTTTTTTTGTTCTGAGTGATTTTGAATTAATCAAGCTTTTTTATTTAAAGAAAACCAACACCCTCAAGTCAGGTAGTAGATCAAGAAAATATGAAGGAAATCTGTCACGGAATAAGAAATGTGCCTAGATGAAATTTTCTGTTTTAACACTACCATACCATCTGCAGTTATTGGTGATATAATTTGTGGACAACTCTCATGTTTTGTACACAGAATTATTCATTATCTTCAACACAATGTTTTCATTGTCCATATCCCGAATATATTGGTTAGAAAACACTCCTATATTATATATCGTGAGTTTGGCTTTAGAAAGTATGCAAATCTTAAGCAAAATGAAAATGTTCAATTATGTGTGTACAAAATATTAAATTGATAGTTGTGCACAAAATGATGTCATCATAGCTATGGCAGTGTAAAAAACATCATACAGAAAATTTCATAATATGGCCATAACTTTCTTATGCCGTGTCCGATTTCGTTCAAATTTTCTTTGATCTGTTTAATTCCGTCTTAGCTTTGATTTGAAAACTACTTGCCTGGAGCATGTTGAGGATGTTGGTTTCCTTTGCTCTATTTTCTTTCTGGGCAATTCCGCGTCGGAAAAACAGTCACCTTACTTCACATTTATAGTAAAAATAATCACTTTGATAGCCCTGAATAGCCAAATCTTTGAATTAAAAAAGCTGAAACAATAAAGAATTCCACAATCTTAGTCTGTGTTGGTATAATGCATGTTTGATTTTAAAGGACAAATTTGAAATTTGAAATTTGCGCTTTTTTCTGGTAATTCCGTTACCGAGGTGTTATACCACAATATCATGAATGTAAGAATAGAATTGTTGGAATGAAAGAGCTCACATGAAAGAATGGGTATATTTACAGAGTATTAAATGGTGAGAAGGGAGGCAGAGTACAAAAGAGGCACAGAAAGTCTAAAAATGTTGGTTACGGAATTGTACCCTTACCGTGGAATTGCCCTTCTTCAAAACCTCAAAACCTTTTCACAGTTGGAAGTGCCAACATTGGACATCTTAAATACGAAAATGAAAAAAAGTCCTGCATGGGTAGGTTTAAAAAAAAATCTTTGTTAAACATGACTTCCAATATTTCGAAAAAAGGTTACTTCTAGGTCCCAATCCGTACAAATGAAAAATTAAGTACAATTCTAGAAAAATTACTACTCAAGCAGGATTTCATCTACTCTCATGTGTTAGATACCTTATGTTGGTATTTGCAACTGTGAAAAGTTTTGATGTTTCGAAGCAGGCGATATTTGAGTCGATGTTAATTTCATTTTGACGAGCGAGCGTAGCGAGCTAGCAAAAATAAAAAACACTTCTCTTTTAATATTGGCAGGGCAAACTGCATGTGTTTTGTTGTTGCAGATTGGGGCAGGCACTATCGTGTTTAAGGCGATGTTAATTTAATTTCGGCGAGCGAGCGTAGTGAGCGAGTGAAGAAATAACACCTCTCTTGTAATAATGTTAGGAACATCAATTGGTTTTTATCGCTGCAGGTCTGGACGGGCACAATAATATTTAAAGCGATGTTTATTCCATTTTGGCGTGCGAGCGTAGCGAGCGGGAGAAAGTAAAAACACATTAAAAAAAATATTGGCAGCATAAACTGCATGGGTGTTGATGCTGCCAGTTGGGGCAGGCAGTATCATGTTTCTGGTGATGTTAATTCCAGCGAGCGAGAAAAAAACAAACAAACAAACAAACAAAACCTCCCTATTAATGACAATTGGTACATAAACTCATATTTAATGTTAAAGGTCGGGGCGGGCACAATAATGTGATTGAGGCCATCGATATTAAATCTAATTTGGCGAGTGAGCGAAAAAAAAGCACTTCTCTTGTACTGTAATATTTGGAACATAAAGTGAATTATTGTTGCAGGTCTGAGCGGGCACCATAATGCTCAAGGCGATGTTAATTCTATTTTGGCGAGCGAGCGAAAATAAAAACACTTGTCTTTTGATATTGGCAGCATAAACTGCTTGGGTTTTGATGCTGCCGGTTGGGGCAGACAATATCGTGTTTCAGGTGATGTTTATTCCATTTCGGCGATCGAGCGTAGCGAGCGAGCGAGCGAGCAAAAAAAAAAAAAAAAAAAAACTTTCCTTATAATGATAATTGGTACATAAGCTTTGATTAAAGGTCGAGAGCGGGCACAATATGAGGCAATCGATATTAATTCCAAATTGGCGAGCGAGCGTAGCGAGCGACCAAAAATTCTCCCGTAGGCCTAACTACGTTTGGCACTTAAACTGGGCGTTATTAATGCAGGTCGGGGGGGGGCGACCAATTGTGTTTGATACAGCAGTGCTAATTTCATTTATAGCGAGCGAGCGTAGCGAGCGAGCAAAAAATACACTTCTGTAGACTGTTTTAATGCTAATTGGTACATAAACTGGGTTTATTCTTGCAGGTATAAAGGGCCGGATCAAGAATTTTTCAAAACATGCAAAAGGGAGGGGGAGGGGGGGGGGGGGGGGGGGTGGGGGCTGTCAGCCTTTTTAGGTGTCTGTTTTACCCGAAAAAACGGTCCTCTGCATTTTCACATGTATTTTACCCTAAAATTTTGCTTTACTAAAAAAGTGGGGTCGCGGCCGATTCGGCCCCCCTAGCCCTGGATCCGCAATTGAGCAACTAGGTCGTGGTGGGCACAATCGTATTCAAGGAGATGTTGATTTAGCTTCTTGGGGGAGAGCAACAGCCTTGGAGGCAAGGTCCTTTCAGCCCCCGGCCTACTTACTTCCCCCTTATCTATCTTCCTCTTCCCTTTGCGCCCCTTTCCGTTTCTCTTCCTTCCCTCCTTTTTTATTTGCGGGGGGATAGGCAAGACCCTTTCGGTCCCGGCCTCCTTCTTCCCCTTTTCTTTTTTTTTTTCTTGCTCTTTTTTCCTTCTTTTCCCTTTCTCTCCTCTTTCCCTTTCCGTTCTTTTCCTTCTCTCTCCCTCCTTTTTTTGGGCGGGGGGAGGGGGGGGGGGGGTGCCAAGGCCCTCTCGGCCCCCTGGATCCGCGCCTGTTTCGAAGAAAAAAAATACACTTCTGTAGACTGTTTAAATGCTAATTGGTACATAAACTGGGTCTTATTCTTGCAGGTATACAGGGCCGGATCCAGAATTTTTCAAAACATGCAAAAGGGAGCGAAGGGGGGGGGGGGGGGGGGGGCTGTCAGCCTTTCTAGGTGTCTATTTTACCCGAAAAGAAGGTCCTCTGCATTTTCACATGTATTTTACCCTAAAATTTTGCTTTACTAAAAAAGTGGGGTCGCGGCCGATTCGGCCCCCCTGGATCAGCAATTGAGCAACTAGGTCGTGGTGGGCACAATCGTATTCAAGGAGATGTTGATTTAGTTTCTTGGGGGGGGGGGGAGCAACAGCCTTAGAGGCAAGGTCCTTTCCGCCCCCGGCCTACTTGCTTCCCCCTATCTTTCTTCCTCTTCCCTCCCCGCCCCTTTACGTTTCCCTTCCTTCCCTCCTTTTTTTTTTTTGGTGGGGGGGGGGGGGGGGTTGTTGCCAAGGCCCGCTCGGCCTTCCTGGATCCGCGCCTGTTTCGAAGAAGGAAAACGATTAAAGTAAAAATTCATGATTTTCGCCGGAAATAAACCTAATTTTACCCATTTTTCTACTTTCCTGAAATATTTTTGATATTCAAAGTAGTCACATTGAAGCGCATATGGAATAAACTTCAAATCGTGCTAAAACCTCGATTTCTGTGAAAATGGATTTAGCGCCTTTTGGTAATAAGCTCTTCATACACTAACATGGAATTTTCCTGTAGTATATTAGTTCTTAGACTTTTACACTGTTTTCATTCTCGTTGGTCTTTGTCATGGTTTGCTTTGTTTTGATTTGTTGTTTAGTTTTTAAGAGAGCAAAAAATATGTTAGTAATAGTATTTTTCTAGAGTTTTCTAATTCTTTTTTTAAAGGTTTTTCTTTTGCTTTTTACAAGAGCACAAGTTAATAACCCACTGCTCAGCGGGAGCTGCATTAACACAGCGTGATACACCCATAGAGGACCTATATAGAATATCTATGGATACACCTCGTGTTTACGACATGTTAGTATGTTATTTTTCTTCTTTCTCAAGGTATTTTTTTTTTGAGAGCCAGTTTTCTTTGTCTAATTATTGCCCCAAAGTTATCAGACTGAATGGATTTAAAAAATGGCTAAAGCTCTTACATGTAAAAAGAAGAAAACAAGAAAGATTTAATCACCTCCCATTTCGCTTTCCCATCAGTTTCCACTTTGAAAGCGCTGCATCTCTCATAATCATATCCCGCGAAGTAAAACGCCAAGCATCGTCGTAAAACAATTTTGTCCACACCCTAAAAGCAACTGACATGTATGACAAGAAGACCGGAGGTATACTGCAATGTAACTGGTAATTATCTGGAAGATTTAATGAAGATTCATGGGGTGATTTTTTCTTCTTGAAAATACCTTTGTCTTGCAATTTTGTCAACTCAGATATTACCACTAAAACAAGATTTTGATGAATTTACAAGACACAGATTTTTCTTACAAAAAAATTTTGGCTCTATGTTTCAAGATGATATACATGCTCCTTTTGCATGTCATGTGTATCGTTAAAATTCAGCTATTGAGAGATAATTTCAATCTTTCCCCCTCTCTTTGTTACTATATTTTGTGTCATGCTATCATTATTTATACATGAAAATTGTTGATATACATCCCAACAGAATACATAAACAGATTTATACACGAAATAAAGGAAAGCACACACAAGTCAATTTGTTAGGTAAATATGTAGTGCCATTTTATACAGTACCATCAACGTTACACCGATGACGCAATACGATCAAAATTGCTTTAAAAACACAGAAATCACTCTATGAATTCATGACGATACATATCTCATTAAAAAATACACAAAATATCACTCAATCATAAATCATTTGATTCATATTTATACAAATTTTGGGAAAATATAAAGAAATATAATATGCTCTGGTTTATCTAAATTCTTCAAAACAGACTCCGTGATTTATCATATACACTTTCCTTGATATCTTACAGCATAATGTACTAAATGCTGCTTGTACTAGGTGTTTAAAAACATTTCCCACTTTTGATCTCTAATTACTCAAAAACTATGCATCGGATAACAATATCAACATTGATGTGGGCTATAGCTGAATAGTGCATCTATAATTTAGTTGGAAGTGATTTAAATATCATATCGTAAATCAGGTTTTAAAAATTCATGCTTCTTTTGAAAGTTAGGTTTCAGATTTGACTCAATTTCCAACCCCCTGTACAAATGTGTGTGCTTAATCCCTGCACATTAGCTATGGACAATGGAAGCACAAGTGAGCAAGATTCCACTCCAGGGTACATGAAATTATGCTTTATTAATTATTCGTGAGGAATCGGCCTGTCACTGCTAGTCTTTATTTATCCCCTTTTACTAAAACCACTAGTAGTGCAATCTAATGCCTTTTAGACGATATTAATGGATTTGAAGCAAAGTACCGAGAAGGGATTTCAGTAGTTCAAATGATAAAAACAATAAAGCATTAGTTTACACTAATGGTGGTTTTAGCAGGGAAATGTAAGCTGTGACATTTCCCTGGTTTTAGTAAAAGGGATGAATAAAGACTAGCATTGACAGGCTGATTCCTCACGAATAATTAAAAAGTCATTCACATATCCTGGACGTAGACAAGAGCTTCCACAGTCCATGGTTAATGTGCAGGGATTAAGCACACACTCACAGACACCCTCACCAGTGGCGGCACCAGAATTGTTAAAGTGGGGGGGGGGGGGGGGGCAAATGGAGGGCAAAAGAAAATGTTGGGGGGGGGGCAAGGGCAGTCAATTTTTTTTTGCGTGTATGGAAAAATCGAGCGTGAAGCGCGAGTTTTAGTTGCCGGCGTAAATCCACTTTGAGGAGTGGGGGGATAATTGAATTTTTGGACTATCTTTTTTTTCCTCTTACACACATTTTGATATCAATTTTGCGAGTGAACGAAGCGAGCGAACAAAAAGTAACCACTTTTTATGTTTTTAATCGCATTTTCGAATAAATATTCTAAATATGACGAGCGAGTGGAGCGAGCGAGCCAAAAATGGCTACTTTTCTTGCTTTTAATCGCATTTTAGAAAGGAAATTTTAAAATATGACGAGCGAGCCAAAAATAACCACTTTTTTGGTTTTCAATCGAAGTTTTGAAGAGCGGAAAATGGTATTTTAGACCTCTTCACAGCTTGAATATGATGCTTATGACAACATCTACTTATTTACAAATTACTGTATAATTTTTTATTTTCAGTCCTCAAAATTTCTGGGGGGGGGGCAACGGGGGGGGGGGGGGGCAAAGCTTCTGAGTGGGAGAGGGGCAAATGCCCCCCCGTGCCCCCCCCCCCCCCCCCCCCTTGGTGCCGCCACTGACCCTCACTGACTCCTGTACAAAGTTCTAAGTTTGTACAGGGGGTTGGAAATTGAGCAAAATCTGAAACCTAACTTTAAAAATCAAGCATGAATTTTGTATTATTGTACACTATTCAGCTATATGCATATCAAAGTCAGTATGCCTGATGTGTATTTTGGGGGTTATTCAAGATCAAACGTGGGAAATGTATTTTTTTAAACACCTAGTATTATCAACACCGTGACACTGAAACAATTGATGTGAGTAATTCAACACACTGAAGTTTTAGAATAAGTTTAAGAAGGGATCGTATGAGATATGCTACTTCACATTAGATTGATTGATTCCATTTTTAAAAGTTGGCGGGGGGGGGGGGGGGATTTGCTGGCCATTTCTGACTTTACCTTCCATACTGATTAATCTAGAACAAAGTTTTCATGGTTTTTCCAACACCTCTTCTGCTATGGAAATTGAGGAAACATGGATATCAAAATGTTGCTTCTTTCGATTATCTTTCTATTGGAACATATCTTATACTAGTAGGCCTATAGATATGCATTCTTGTGGAAGTGCACAAAGATGTTAGATGACTATGCCATATGCCATATACAAAAACAGATTAACATTACTATTATCATGAAATGAACAATCAGAATAACAGGTATGGAGTGATTTATACAACGATATGCTTATACACATACACTGGAAGATTTGTTTGAATTTTTTTCTTTCAAAAATACTTCATAATTCATCACAGCTACATTATAGAAAATTTGAAAAACGTCAATTATCCAACATCACTAAATACTAATTCTTTATCATCTCAAAATACTATTCATGTCACTATTCAAACTCATACTTTCCACTGTGGCACATAAAGGAACACATGTAATTCAGTCATACATGACTGTAAAAATCTATGAAAATGGGGAAAAAATTAAAAGAAAATATCTGATAAAAGAAAAATAGAGAAGTTTGGGAAATCTAAGCTGAAGATTCAAAGAATGCAGATACACAAGTACCATTATGCTTTCTCAATTTTGAGTTTCAAAGTCTATAAAATAGCAAAAAGACACAAACAATGTCTGATAATTGATACACTCATACAGTCCACACCTGATCTACTTAAACTATATAAAAAAAAAAAATCTTGCCTCTTTGAAGAGGAGGAAGAAAAAAATCAGTATACCAGTAAATGATGGTATAACTTTTTTTTTCTCGTGGCATTGGAACAGCAGAGACAAAACTGTGTCATGCAGTCTTAGATGCCATCTTAACTACCGAATTCTCTATTTCCCATAGGTTTTGTACAGGGACCGCCCGGTTCCAGTAGGCAACAGGTTAAAGTGATTACACAATGGTAAATTTTTTTAACATACATGATCGAGAATAGAATTCTAAGAAGAATAACATTAAAAACTTGATGATTTTCAATCGAAATCAATGCATTTTGGCTAATTTTCTCATAAAAAGTTATGAGCTGACCAAAAAAAAATGCGTTTGAGGTATGATGTAAAAGTGGGTACCCAGCTTCGCGCATTGCAGTTGTGCTGCACGCTAGACTGTACAACACGTATTATACCTTGCGCGCATTTTGCTAGAAGTGCGCGACAAAGGTACCCACTTTGACGTCATTTTGACGTCAAAGTGGGTACCCAGTTGAACTGGGTCACAGCTGAGGGGTCAAAAATATCCTGAAATCTTACATTTGGGGGGTTTCCTTGACAACAGGACTTTTAAAGAAACTTTAGGCAGATGGTTTTCTGCTAATAAAATCATGCTCTTTTAAATGAACTAACATTGTTTCAGCATTGGGTACCCCCTTTAAGGGAGCTAATGGAAATTTGCAAAGAATATACTTTGTTTGAGAATATGAAAATAAACTTTTCACTGCAATTTTCATTACTTCATCTAACATACTGTACTCCTCCTAAGCCACTAAACCACCATACACATGTACTCTAAATTTCAAATGAAACTAAATTCCAAATGAGACAAACTAAAATATATAAAATATAATTGTATATCAAGTTTTGCACTATCAAAAGGATCACAATTATATGATACATTATACAAACTCTAATACTGTAGTCAAACCAACAAATTAACTTCAAATGACCGCTAACCGACATAGCATTGCCCATTATTTTTCGGTAATGTAAATAATTTCTTTCTACTGTCAGGTTAGTATTAGTCTTGTTGGTTTGGCTGAGTATCACCACAGTTCTAATAACATATGAACAGTGCTGTGATGAAAGTGATCAGAGATGTGGTACCATTCTTCATCATCAGCTACAATGTCAACATCATCAAAATCATGCCCTGTTTTCCTGGTTTTATTCTATCTTCAACATATACAAAAAGCATTGGAATGGACAAATTGGACACTGCTTGGACACAGATATAGGTATAACGATAATATCAAACTCATTACATATAATACAAGAGCTATTACGGCGTAGTAAAATAGACTATACAGATGTTAAATAATACAAAGATTTATATAAACTATGTAGCTCATTCAATACTATACATATGAACTATATGCTATAATGCGATAATGGTTAAACTAAACAGAATAGAAGAAATACAATTCTTTATGGCTGCAGTGAAAAAGACAATATTTATGACATGATATATGTTCCTAAAACAATTTGTTTATCAGAATTTAAGCAATAATTCACAAATTATTGCCTGCAGCAATCTTGCCTTGACACCACGCTAAATGAATAGTGATGTGCTGTAATATCAAATACACAAATGATATAGTACATGATATGAATGCTACAAAATGTGACTCATCTTTCCACAAATATGTAAAAAAGGATTATTATGCCACAAAAAATAAAAATCACAACTGAAAGAAATATGGTTCAACATTTCATTTTGGGGATGAAAATTGGATAGATATAGCATAATTCAAAAGAGACAAAATGATACAACACGAGATCATCCAATTGCCTTCCTTTTCAATAGTACTACTTTATCACAACTCATCGTATCAGCTTACAAATGTTTGAGTTTGAGCGATGGAAGTATTACGGGCTGCTGCGTTCAATATCTGTGATATGGGCAAGTCTGTAAAGTCCCATACATTACCGCTCTCTAAGAGTTTAGCATATCTGAAGGCTGTATCAAACTGACAGCCCTACTACAGCTTGAACTAGAAAAAATAACAAATAAGATATTTCAAAGTCAATCTATGTTCAAAATTATCAAGTGTAATCAATGATACTCTGTACCATAAAAGTTTATCCTGATATCCAGCAGCAAACCCCTATGTTTTTTTTTTCAAATATTTTTTTCAATATTTCTTGCAACTTTGTCACCCTTTCTGAGAAGAGACCTTTCATAATTTTTTTTGGGAAATTTCTTTAAAATTGTCACAAGTCCTGAGAGCAAATATCCTTAGGTCCTTTGTTTTTCTTTGTAGAGAGTTATATTGCAACAGCATTATCATTCTCAACAGCTGAAACATTGTACAATGCGATACATGCACAAACATGTCAATGATGAGAGGTAAAATAATTTCTTCTCTTGCTCAATGCACAAAGATAATGTTCATTCTCCCCAAACTTTCTTCAACAAAAAACAAAATGAAAAGCAAAACTATGTTTTTCTGTATATCACAAAGAGCATTTTCATTTTCACTTAGAACAAAAAACAAAACAAAAACAAACAACAACAACAACAAAAAAACCTAAGAAAAATTTGTGTAATTTTTAAGCGCCTTAGATGCCATATTTGCCTGCAAACATGACGATTTAATGTACATCTGCCAAACTTTATAAACCATATGATATATTCTACAAAAAGGAACTATATCGGAATGAGGGGAGGGGGGGGGGGGGACGGTGGAGGTGAATGAAAATTTCTCTAATTGACAAATATATGAATGTACATACAATGACTGAAGACTTGGCTATAACAAACTGAAATAGAAAAAAAAAGCAATGCCAGTGCAATGCAAATTCTACATGTATGTAAAGAATCATTTCTACAGAAATATGCTGCAGATGAAAAGAAAAAGAAAGAAAGAAAGGAAGAAAGCAATTACCCCCAACAAAGTGTTCATTGGCAGATAAATATCCACACTACATATTTTTTTCTTACAACATCCCCCTTTGATGACCTCTGACTTGCTCCTTGAAAAATCATTAGTCAGAGTTAGGCTGATAAAACAACCCAGTAGACTCATGACAGCTTAATGTTCTTCATGTATAAATACAAGTTACAAAATAATGTTAAAGAAAATAAATAAGAATGAATTTGAATAATATTGCTCTTTATTCATTAGAATGAATATGGGCCGTTTCTAAAGCAGATTTCCAATTACTTTTGTACATTAAACCTAGATACTTTATTATTGTACTTTATCATTTGAAAAACATTTTTCAAAGTGTATTTGGATAAAAGATCTCCCCTTTTTCCAGTTTCCTAAAAGAACAGAAAAACAAATCTATGCATGAGGTCATGCACAAGTGATAGGACTCAGACTCTTTTTCAAATTCTTGGGTAGGATCATTCTGACCCGAATATAATGAAATATAAATGAAGGCCATTGAGCCAATGGAAAGACACATATACAAACAGAACCCCCATCCCCAAAGGAAAAAAAAAATCAGAACTACCCCCAACAACCCCTCCCCCCAAACAAACAAAAAACACTAAAGCATATACTCTATGTTATGAATCCTCTTGTGGGATTTAATTCAGAAAATAATATAAAAGCAGGATCAAGGCCCCATCATGGATTCAACACTGACTTTAGGATAGCTAACATTACCTCTGTATGTGATACAATTCTTGTGTGACAAAATTATCATTTATTTGATTTATGAGAAGGCAAATGATTCATCATATACATTCCTTAACCACAGAAGTATCACAGGGAAAAATCACAAGTAAATAGTGAAGAAATTCATATTGATTGAGGAAAAATTTTACTCCCCTATCCAACGAACACTAGATAGGAAAATTTTGAATGGTTAGTCCCACTGTTCAATTTTGGTGTGGGTCTGCCGATATGAAATTACTCTTTCTGCGGTTACTACTGCATGCAGAGACGACTGTGGAGAGTAATAATTGGTGTTTTGTTTAAAGTGATGAAATATCTACATAGTTCCTAGGGAAATAACCGCTCTTCCCATTGATCTCTCCCTCCAACCAGTTCTCATCGATCTCGTCAATGAGGGTGATCATGTCCCCTTCCGAGAAGCCAAGCTCCTCTTCTTTCATCGGCTCAAAGTCGTACAGTGCCTTGCACAGTTGAATCTTGGGAGCTGCTGGAGGTGCACCTGAAATTGCCAAAAATATATAACTATATATAAACACAAGAAATAGATAAACAATCAAATGAATGAATCAATAAATAAACAAAGAAATGAATGAAGGAATGAATTTAAAATAAATAAATGCAAAATAAGAATGATCCACATATCTTTAATGGCATGACTGACAGAGAGAGAGAGAGAGAGAGGGAGAAGAGAACAGGGGGCTATCAACCACATGGCAGTAGGAAACAAACAGAAAATGACTGTTTTAAACATATAAAGAAAGATGAAAACAGGTAGAAAGGGAGGGAGGGAGAGACTGGAGAAAAGGAGATTAAAAAAGATAGAAATTGAAGAAAAAAAGGAGGGAGAGAGGGAAAGATGAAAAAGAGAGAGAGACATAAAAAACAGAATGAATCTGTCAAACAAAAATATAATTACAATTATTTCTCTGCAATATACATGTAATCTAGAGCAAACGAATCATTCAGTGATACAAATTGCATCTAGTGCACTGATTGAGGAAAATATCAAACCAGTTCCTGTTTTTTAATGTAAGACTTCAGCGACTGTCAAAAATAAACTGTATCCCATTAACTACTGCCGGCAAAACAAGCAATTAAGATGGTTGAAGGCAAGGACAGCAAGAAGCACTGATTGAGGAAAATATCAAACCAGTTCCTGTTTTTTATTTGTTCTACATGTATCTCTCAATGTTTCCTAACCATGCTTTATGATGTAAGTCAAGCATAATGAGTTTCTTGATTAACTTGAATGGGTTATAAAAATAAGAGGAGAAAAAAACGTTTACTCAAACAATGCTTCTTCTAATGTTAATTATCTCTATGAGAATGAAGTTTTTTTTCTAAAGTCAACTCCCTCCCCCCATTTCACGTTTCATGGTTATATCTAACTAAATATAATTTAAATTTGGTACAAAAAATTTGCTTGTAGACCTATAGACCCCAGCTGGTGAGAAATCCTGGATAATGGTGTCGACAGGTTAACCCAAAATCTGGAAATGAAGATTTTCTTCTCATGGTGCAGTCATGCTGACCAGACCAACCTCAGACCGACCTCAGACCGACTCAAATTATTCTGAATTGGTATGGTTTAAAAAAAAAAATCAGTGATCTTTCTCATATGATTTTTGATTAGTGAACAAAAAGAGCATGACAAGAATGTTGTTACTTCCTTTCAAATCTACTTTTTTTTTTCTTTTGGCGTTGTTAAACCTTCAGTCAAACCTTCCATGAACCGTATTCTAAATCAATAGTTTCCATGTGCTGATTCATTTGCATGCATATTTATGCATACTCTGCCAAAGTACTCTCTGTTGTTATGATAATGAGAATCTATCAGTTGACACGCTTATTGTATGCAATACATTTTATTTGAATAATGTGGTGACAAGATGGTCAATGCTTTCTTTGATTTCTCTCTTTTGAACGAAGGATATTGTACTCGTGCGCATCTGCATGAGCAGAATTGAAAGGTGCACAGGCAAATCTATTCAGTAAATAGTGGGCGTGATCTAAAACAAGCCCAAATACTTTAGAGGTCGAATTGAAAATAGGCCTATATTATGTTTCATGTCTCTACTCATTGAAACATGTTTATTGTACATCTGATTTGAATTAATTGAATTCAAGGCACGACCTCATACCCATCGAAGTGCCCTGCGCAACTTTCTCACTTTGGACTGAGTTCTTTGCTCTGATTTTGCATATTTTGGATATTGATACTTAGTCTGATGATTCTGTGAGTTTGTTACTATCTACTGGTGACTGTGTTGACTCTTTTGATCATGGCTGGAGCCAAAGGGAAAAGGGGAAAATCTTCCTCAAAGTCAAGCGCCAAATCTCATGACTTGGACGATACATCGATATTAGAGGACCTTGGAAGTCCGGCAGTTGAACAGAGTGACCAGCCCGATGAACATTTAGCTGATCACCGAAGTGAGACACTTGCAGACAACAATGAGATAGTAGACTTGGTGAAAGCCGAATTGACAAAGGCCCTTTCGTCCGATGAATTGATATCATCAATAGTGAACAAGATCCACGAAAAGCTGACTGAAAAGCTGACCCAACATATATACAACGCTGTGCGACTTGATCTCGACGGCCGAGAGAAGGAGATACAAACACTGGAAAAGAAAATCAACAACTTGAGCAGTATGATTAGAAAACTTGAAATAGAGAATGAGGAAGCTGAACAATACAGCCGTCGCAACTGCCTACGTATATATGGAATCCCCGAAAGTGCGAATGAGAACACCGACAACCTTGTCGCGGATGTTATCAACAACAAACTGAAACTTGGTATGCCTTCACACATCATCGACAGGAGCCACAGGATTAAACCACTCGCAGATGGTTCGTCAGGCTCATAAAAGTCATCTCCCAAGCCAATCATCGTCAAGTTTGTGAGATATAATATACAACAACAAGTATATAATGCTCGAAAAGACTTGAAGAAAACAGCCAAGGTCTTCATACGTGAGAGCTTGACATCGAAGTGACAAAAACTCGTCAACAAACTGGTGAAACATGAATCAGTAAAGCGAGTGTGGACTCAGGATGGTAAAATCCGTGTGTTGACTGTTGATGATAAAAAACTCACGGTGAGAAGTATCCAAGATCTTGAAAATGACTTGTGATCCCATAGTTCAATCTTCCTCTTGATGTATGTTTTTAAACTGTTGCACATTTCTTATGTCTTTGAATAATTCTGTTTACTCATGTATATTTTGCAGCCTCTCGAAATCCCAAGTATCCATGTCTGTCTTGTAAGAGAGAAGTTAAATCCAATCAAAATGCTCTCTTATGTGTATCTTGTAAAAGATGGGCCCACCTTGTATGTTCGCGGGCGACTTTTGATACTTTTCTATCTGATGTAAACTGGATATGTGACCCCTGCATATTTGATGAACTCCCCCAAAATTCATGTATTAATATTTCACTGCCTTGTGAGACTGGTTTATTACATCATAATGAATCAGCCGTGTATGATAGCTACCACGATTGTGATGATATTTTCTGTAAAGTCAGTTCGTTATCCGGTCTTAATATTGCACATTTAAACATATGTTCTTTGTTCAAAATTATAGACGAAGTGCATAATATGTTGTGCAAGCAAAATATCCAAATATTGTGTCTCTGTGAAACAAGGTTAGATCCTTCAGTGTTTGATGCAGAAATAGATGTTCATGGTTTTAGAGTTATTAGAGCAGACAGAAACCGAAATGGAGGTGGTATATTGTTATATATTAAAGATAATATTTTGTTCAACGTGAAACATGAGTTGTCTCTTGACGGCTTGGAATTGATGTGTGTTGAGATATGCATTCCTAAACAGAAACCTTTTCTTATTGTATATTGGTACAGACCACCAAACTCACAAACTGCTGTTTTCGACTTGTTTGATAGAGTACTACTATCTATTGAATCTTTATCCAAGGATTTTATACTCTAGGGAGACTTAAACTGTGAATAATGAAGCAGCCACCATCTTGCCAAACTAAACGCTTGATGAGCTTAGTAGAAGAGTATGATCTTAAATTACATGTTGAAAAACCTACAAGAATAACGCAAACTACTGCCACACCAATTGATGTATTATATTCTTCAAATCACAATAAAGTCACATTTTGTGACGTCGTTCCTTTAAGCATGAGTGATCATTATATGATAATTTGCTCCTTAGGAAAACACAAATCTCCCAAGGTGTGTCATAAGTTTGTGTATTCACGTAATTTGAAGAAAATGAATTTAAATGATTTAAAAATGATTTAAGTCATATATGTTGGCAAAATGTCCTTTCTGAAAGTGATGCAAATAGTGCTTATGAAATGTGGTCGAGGGAATTTTGTTCGATGTTGGATAAACACGCTCCTCTTCGTAAAAACAGAGTGCGGCAAAGAGTGCGGATAAGTAACATTATTTTAGATAAAATAAGGGAACGAAATACCATGAAAATCAGAGCTAAATCTTCCAAATCGGAGGTAGACTGGAAATTGTATAGAAAACTGAGAAATTCTGTAACTGATATGATACGAAAGGCTAAAAGATCGTATATATCTGAAATTATTTTGAATAATAAAGGAAATTGTACTGCGATGTGGAAATCTTTGTGATCTATGTTACCCAATAAAAAGAATATGAAATTAATTCAAAAGTTGTCTATTAATAGAGAAGACATTTTAGGATACAAGGAAATTGCCACACGCCCTAATGATCATTTTGTTGATATCGCTGCTAAACGTAAGCAGAATTTTACCTTTGGTAATAATTTAGAACAATTTCTGGCCAAAGTTCAAACCACTTTCAGCTTTAAACCAATATCCTGTTAAGATGTTAAGAAACATATGAACAAAATAGCGAGAAATAAGGCTACTGGCGTAGATCAAATTCCAGCCTGTGTAATTAGGGATGCTGTTGACTGTATCCTTTTACCATTGATGCACTTTGTTAATACTTCATTCTATACTGATACTGGTCCCTGATGTGTGGAAAAGGGCTCGTGTAACGCCAATATTTAAGGGCGGTGATTCTACAAATCCGTCGAACTATAGACCAATCTCAGCTCTCCCAGTGTTGTCCAAAGTATTAGAAAAGATCGTGTTTGATCAAGTGTATAACTACTTGTCTTACAATAGCCTGCTCGATCCATGTCAACACGGGTTCCACCCAGGTCATTCAACTACTACTGCCTTGTTGAATATAACCGATGATTTTGCCAAAAAAATCGACCAAGGATATGTCACTGTCATACCATAGACTTAGAGAAAGCCTTTGACCTGATTTCGTTTAATATATTATTGAGAAAATTGTCCTATTTTGGGTTTGACGAAGGTGCAATTGAGTGGTTTTGTGACTATTTTTGTGGTAGGGAACAATCGACAGTTATAAATGGTAACATGTCTAACTTTTGCAGGGTAGAAAGCGGAGTGCCCAAGGGCAGTATTTTGGGGCCCCTCCTTTTTATCCTTACTCTAAATGACTTGATAAAAATCGGTCAAAAAATGTTCCCTTTCCTTATATGCGGACGATACGTGTCTTTATTTTGCATCAAAAGAGCCAAGAGATTTGGAAACATCTATAAACAGAGATCTAATGTATATTTCTCGATGGTTCTCAAATAATGCATTGTTGATCAATATTGATAAATGTCAGTTCATGTTATTAGGTTCCAAGGCTAAATTGCGGTTATTTGATAATGTGAAAAGTAAAATTCAAAATTCTCAATTACGGAAAGTAACGCAATGTATATCTTGGTAAGATGATAGATAATTGTCTAATATGGACTCCCCAAATTGACAGTGTTAGAAAAAAGGTCTTACAGACCTTTTATTCTTTAAAGCGTATCAGATTTTATATACCTAGAAGTACTGCCCTCCTGTTGTACAAATCGTTAATCCAACCACTTTTCGATTATTGCAGTATCATTTGGAGAAATGGTAATGAAACTCATCTAAATCATCTCCAAGTTCTACAGAATAGAGCACTGAGATCGGTCTCTCAGGTAGATTATCGCTTCAATAGAGCCACTTTGTATAATACACTAGAGGTCGACCAACTCAACGAACGATGGAAAAAGCAGTCTATTTTACTTGTCTATAAATTAGTAAACAACCTAGTCCCATCTTCATTCGTCCACACGCATCCAACTTAAATCCCACATACATATGTTACGTAACATTAATTGCCAAATTGAATTACCACGGCCACATACAAACGTCCCGAGAAAAAGCCCATTATATTCAGCCTCTAAGCTTTTCAATAACCTCCCAGCCAACATCCGATCAGAAAAAAGCCTGGCAGCATTTGTACGATTTCTCTCTTACCTAAACCCATCAACCCACCCCACCCTTTTTTGGGGTTATCGGTTCAATCTTTAAATCTAATCCATATATGTTTTTATTTATTCTTATTTCAAATATTTCTTTTTTCTTATGTTACTTTTCATTTGATATCTAGTTTTTTTTCTTCATGTTTTATTGCTTTTGTTTTAAGATATTTTGATTCATTGTTATTCCAATTATGTTCTGTTTTCATATATTTGTTTTGTATTTCTTGTATCGTTGTTTGTTTTCTGTTCACGGCCTTGCTGAAAAGCAGCTTTTAGCTGATGGCAGGTTTTTACCCGTGATTAAATAAAATAAATAGAATACAATTATAAGTTTGTTGTTACATAATACAAGCCACACACCTTAAACATTTGCATTCACTTGCTCATTCTATATATTGTATTAAATAACTCTTAATTCACTACGAAGTCAATGCCAAAAGACAGGTATGCAGAAAAAACGTATCGTGATCGTGATCTTAGGTTACTGAATACAAGAATGTTGATGACTTTCTTTTGGTCCATATACAAAGTTTTTTTTCTATTGTTTGTTTTGGGTTTTGCATTTTCCCAGAGTTGATGGACCTTCCATCAATGGTGTTTAGGGCGTTTCCATGAGCTCATTTGAATTTGCATTCCCATTCCGCCATTGTACCTCCGCTGAAATCAGTCTTTTGTTACACTTATAAAAGATGCATCCTATTTGAATAATATGGTGACAAGGTAATCACTCCTTGCATTATTTTGTAAGATTGTCAGATGGATATGAAGATATTTGCACTCGATCGTGCGTATCAAAGGCATGAACGGAATTGAAAAGTATGCAAATTTAGTGGGTGTGACAGGCCAGCCCAATACTTTAACTTTTGAGGTCGATGGGAGACTTGTTCCATGTATCTATTCATTTATTGTAGCCTTTTCATCTTAAAAAAAATGCATTCATTATGATGTTGAGGTGACTTAATACAAGCCACACACTTTAAACGTTCGAGGTTGATAAACCCATTTTATTCATTTTGTATTGTATAATACAAAATAATACTGTCAAATAAGACAGGTCATGATCCATTTATTGCATATCAAGAATCTTCAATACCTTGAGGTATTATAGTTCATACAGCACTTCTTTTTCTGTTTTTTTTTTTCCCCCTCGGGGTTGATATAGTAGCCTTCAAGATACAATTGGAAGCAAGTCAATTATTGGGGGAACCCTACGGTTGAACGATTTATACAGGCATGCAGATCTGCATTATACAGTTTCACTCACATTGATGTGAGTGAAACTGTATAATGTGTTGATACCGCAACACATTTGTTGTTGTTGTTTTTTTTTTAAATTGGTTCATTGCAGAGAATAGCCGAAGAACTCAGAATATATAATAATAATAATAATAATACATAGGATTTATATAGCGTCTTTTCCATTTTGATTAAATGCTCAAGGCGCTTTAAAAAAAAAAAAAAAATATATATATCCTACGTGGCTGTGGGAAAGGGATAAGAAGATTGAGTTATTTTCATTCAAATGGTTGAGGTACTTTAAGCACAAAAGAGAGAGAAAAAAGCAAGCAGCTATTTTCAATCTTTGATTTAATCTTGAGGAAGAGCAAATGATGAATTGATGGATTATTATCGATATCATTGTTGTATAACTTATTATATCTATTTATCTATTTTTTTTTCCTTTCTAAGCGGGTACCTGGTATAACAGGATAAGAGAATAATATCGTATGGTATATTTTGAGTAGGCGGGGGGGGGGAGGGCTTTACACTTACTGTACATGTATATATTTGAATCTGCAGACGGTCAATGACTTTTTTTGATCAGCTGAGTGATTTTTTTTCTTTTCTCTTTCTTCTTTTTTTTTTTTTTTCATATACTCTTGCCTTTCATTTGGGAATCCAAAGCCTCTCATTTCCATTATGCAGATAGAACTCGAAGACAATATTTTCTCTATTAATTGTTTTTCATTAAATGTCAAAGGAATCAGGGACACATCTAAAAGGGAAAGGGTGCAAGGATAAGAAAGCTTATATTGTCTTTTTGCAGGAAACATATAGTACAGCAGATATAAAAGATAGATGGAGTTCTATGTGGGAGGGGTCATGTTATTTTAGTCACGGTTCAAATCATGCTAAAGGTGTTCTGGTTTTAATTAATTCCTATTTGGATTTCCAGTTGCAAGAAGTAGTAAAAGATACAGATGGGCTATATATTAATGCAATGTTCTATTCATGGATTGAAGGTGGTCTTGTGTAATGTGTATTTCCCAACTAGAAATAAGGAATTGGAACAAATCAATTTTTTGAAAGAGTTGTCTCGGGAAATAAATAAGATAACTACAGAAGACAGTTTGATAATAATGGGGGAGATTTCAATATGATCAGAAACTTTAATTAAGATTATTTGGGGAATTGCCATCACAAGAGATGGCAAATGGAAGAATTCATGGATCGACTAAATTTGATTGATATTTGGAGACAAAGAAATCCATTACGACGTCAATTTTCATATAGACAAAATAAACCATTTATGCAAAGCCGATCAGATTACTGGATAATATCGTCTAGTTTAAAGCAATTCACTTCAAATTGTGAAAGCATTCTATCAGTTGCGCCCGATCACTCAGCTATTAATTTGTTTCTTTTTAACACAAGGCGTTTGCGATGTTGTGTCTCGCCCACTTGTGAAAATAACTAGAAATATCGCCATCTGTGATGGCACACAACAGAACTGTATCGAAAGCTCATTGTGAAATAACTGGGATGGAATAACATTTGATAAAATATGAGAAGGGTTTTTTATGAAATGGTACTTCATTTTCACGTGCATGTACTTTCCCTGCTTCTACTCTCATCCCTCTGATATGAGTAACATTGTATGATTGATATTTTACATCTGTGTACAAGTTCAGAAGCGTCACCTATGATTATCAGTGGAGCAATCAGATTCAACACTGGACAAGAAATGACAGAGGAAAAGCAAATTCAAGAATTTGAAAACATCTGTAACATATGACCTCCAATGACCTTTCACCTTATCATGTGAAGTCCAACAGAATGATAACATACACTTCCCCTTAGTGATCTGCAACCCAAGTTTGACTGAAAAGTGTGACACGGTTGCAAAGTTTTGTGTCATAAGAGAGTCTTGCACGTAAACTTTAACCGTTCAACGTTTGACCTGTAATGACCTTTGACCTGACCATGTGACCTCTGACTGGACCATAACATGCAGGTCCCCTTAGTGCATCTACAACCCAAGTTTGATAGATAAGTGTCACACGGTTGCAGAGTTTTGTGTCATAAGAGAGTCTTGCACGTAAACTTTAATGTTTGACCTGAAATGACCTTTGACCTTACCATGTGACCTATGACTGGACCATAACATGCAGGTCCCCTTAGTGCATCGACAACCCAAGTTTGATAGATAAGTGTCACACGGTTGCAGAGTTTTGAGTCATAAGAGAGTCTTGCACGTAAACTTCAACGTTTGACCTGAAATGACCTTTGACCTTACCATGTGACCTCTGACTGGACCATAACATGCAGGTCCCCTCAGTGCATCTACAACCCAAGTTTGGTTGAAAAGTGAGTCACGGTTGCAAAGTTATGTGTGATAAGAGAGTCTTGCACGTCAACTTTAACATTTGACCTGAAATGACCTTTGACCTTACCATGTGACCTCTGACTGGACAATAAGATGCAGGTCCCCTTAGTGCATCTACAACCCAAGTTTGATTGAACAGTGTCACACAGTTGCAGAGTTTTGTGTCATAAGAGAGTCTTGCACGTAAATTTCAACGTTTGACCTAAAATGACCTTTGACCTTACCATGTGACCTCTGACTAGAGCATAACATGCAGGTCCGCTAAGGGCATCTACAACCCAAGTTTGGTTGAAAAGTGAGTCACGGTTGCAGAGTTTTGTGTCATAAGAGAGTCTTGCACGTAAACTTTAACGTTTGACCTGAAATGACCTTTGACCTTACCATGTGACCTCTGACTAGAGCATAACATGCAGGTCCGCTAAGGGCATCTACAACCCAAGTTTGGTTGAAAAGTGAGTCACGGTTGCAGAGTTTTGTGTCATAAGAGAGTCTTGCACGTAAACTTTAACGTTTGACCTGAAATGACCTTTGACCTTACCATGTGACCTCTGACTAGAGCATAACATGCAGGTCCGCTTAGGGCATCTACAACCCAAGTTTGGTTGAAAAGTGAGTCACGGTTGCAGAGTTTTGTGTCATAAGAGAGTCTTGCACGTAAACTTTAACGTTTGACCTGAAATGACCTTTGACCTTACCATGTGACCTCTGACTGGACCATAACATGCAGGTCCCCTTAGTGCATCTACAACCCAAGTTTGGTTGAAAAGTGAGTCACGGTTGCCAAGTTATCTTTCATAACGTTTGTGACGGACGGACGGACGGACGGACGACGGACGGACGACGGACGGACGACGGACGGACGACGGACGGACGACGGACGGACGACGGACGGACGACGGACGGACGACATTTGGATCCCTTAGTCTCGCCTTCACCTCCGGTGGGCGAGACAAAAAAGAGTGATGTTATGAAGAAAAAAAAGCTTCCTATTGGAAATTT
Source organism: Echinometra lucunter (assembly GCA_029962745.1). Classification (NCBI taxonomy): domain Eukaryota; kingdom Metazoa; phylum Echinodermata; class Echinoidea; order Camarodonta; family Echinometridae; genus Echinometra; species Echinometra lucunter. Next base: position 26,034,211 of record CM057156.1, on the reverse strand, counting down.
AATAACAGTCTTTGTAACGATAGTTTGTATATCAGTCAAATGAAAGAAAGCATAATTAAATTAAAACACGAGTCACAGTCAGAAATTAAAGATAAGCGGTTACTTTGGGACTTTTTGAAAATGAAGATACGCAGTTTTACTCAAAGATATTCTAAGCAGATCGCAAAGGAAAGAAGGGAAAAAATAAAAGGCCTGGAAAAAGAGGTCCAAGAATTAGAAAGAAAATTAATAAATAGTGTGAGTGATGATTTAGTCAAAAGATTAGAGTCTAAACGTAAAGAACTCCAAAGTTGTTATGACTATATTAATGATGGGCTTAAGGTCAGGTCTAGAGCTTCTTGGTATGAAAATGGAGAGTGAAACCTTCACTTTTTTAGTCAATTATTGAAATCAAATAAAAGTGTAATTCGAAAGTTACAGGTAATGGGTGGCGAGATACATTTGTAAGTTGTAATGAAAATGAAATTATTAAAGAAATTAAACTATTTTATAGTAAACTTTATGGAAGTGTACGAACGAATACGGTTAGTAGTGTAGAGTTTTTTCCCCACACCCTGCCGAAATTAAGTGCTGACCCTGTTCTGATTCAAATGAAATTAAACAAGTCACCAGGAAACGATGGGCTAACCGTCGAATTTTACAATATTTTCTGGCCGGTTATTGGAGATCTGGTAGTTGCAGCTTTAAATGAAGCGTTTCAAGTTGGCGAACTAGCGGCGGATAAAATGAGGGTAAAAGGATCCATTAATGATTAAGAATTATAGGCCAATATCCCTCTTGATCGTCGACTATAAAATTCTTGCTCAAGTCCTCTCAATACTAGTGAAGGATGTTTTGGTTGAAATAATTTCACCAGACCAAGTAGGTTATATGGAAAACAGAAATATAGGTGAAGCCATAAGGTTAATAGATGACATGATATTCATACTTCGAATAACAATTTACCTGATTTTTTAGTTGCCGTTGATTTTGAAAAACATTTGATTCGGTCTCACATGTATTTTTACGTGTAGTGTTATATTCTTTCGCTTTTGGCCCATCCTTTCGTAAATGGATTGATATCATGTATACTAATACTCTTAGTTGTGTTTTAAATGGAGGATATCCAACCGGGTATTTCAAGGTCGAGAGGGGAGGAAGACAAGGAGATCCATTATCTCCCTACCTGTTCATTCTTTGTATCGAAACCCTGGCTCACGTGATTAAAAACGATGTTTTGGTTTTAGGTTTGCAATTTGGAGGCACAGAAGTGAAACAGGTACTTTATGCGGATGATATTACTCTATTTGTTAAAGATCTCAGGTCAATGAGGCTTATGTCAAAACGGTGCGTGTGCGGAGCGGGATGTGAGCGGGGAGGGAACGGGGATGGTGCACCTTTTCGAGAGAAGCCCCCCCCCCCGGTTGTCTCGAAAAGGGTGGGTTGCGTGCCCACCCTAAAATTTGTGCTTTTCAGCCAATTTTTGACTATTTTGGGTACCTCGCCCCCCCCCCCCAAAAAAAAGAAAAAGCCCCCCCCCCAAAAAAAGAGAAGAACGCCGAAATGGGAAATGTAATGTAAACTTTTTTTGTGGTTGCGAAACCTAATACGGTTTTATGACACAAGCAAAAAACAAAAAAAAAATTATGCATTCCCCCCCCCCCCCCCCGGGAGTTCACTGCCGGAATGTAATGTACAACTTTTCTTTTTTTTTTTTCATGGCCATGGCCGCGCCCCTCATCAAATCATGGATCCGTGGCTGGTCCAAGGATCCCCCAAAATATACATGTGGGAAAGAATTCCCCCTTTTCTGTCTGCTAGAATTATGGTGGGATGCATAAAACGGGAGAAATGTGTGCCCCACACCCCCCTCATAGGCATTTTGTTTATGAGTATTCTTACACTCAAGAACGCAGAAGCAATCTTCTGCACATGCACACACACACACACACATACACACAAAAACTTCTTTTCTAATTTGGTTGTGATTGCTTGATTGCTTGATTGCTTGAAGTGCACATGTTGTTGTCCCTCCCTCCATGTTGAATTCAAATAAAATGGAAATATGACTTTCTGTTCTGCCTCATGTCCTTTGGAAATGCGCTTTCCATTACGAAATCAGCCTCATGCACATCTTTAATTTGCAACAGTAAGAAACTGAAGGAAGATATTTGCAAGTGTATGTATGTGCGTATTTGTGTGTGCGGGTGCATAAGATTGCTTCTGCGTTCTTTACTGTAAGAATACTCATGAACAAAATGCCTATTCCCTTTTTTGGGGGGAGGGAGGAGTGTGGCATATTTCTCCGGTTTTATGCATCCCACCATAATATTCTAGCAGACCCTCATATATATTTTGGGGATCGTTGGACACACTCCCCCCCCCCCCCCCCCCATCAGGTGATAGCCAACTGCCCGTCTCCTTTCCTACTTTTTTTTTAATTATTTTTTTTACTTACGTTAACAAAAAACGGCTGGTCCATCAGACTACTCAACACACCCTTTCGAGACAAGCTCCCCCCGGTTTCCACGAATGGGTGCGTTAATTTCACTCCCCACACGCAACCCACCCTTTCGAGACAACCGGGGGAGGGGGGGGGGGGGGGCTTCTCTCGAAAGGGTGCGGCCATCCCCGTTCCCTCCCCGCTCCCATCCCGCTCCGCGCACGCACCCTTTCGACATAAGCCGGTCAATGAAGCGTTTAGAAATAATATTCAAAAGCTTTGCAAGTGTATCTGGATTGAAAATGAATAAAGAAAAGACATATTTAATGTTACAGGATAATTCTAATCAAGAAAGCCCAGGAGCACCCCCTTTTGGAAAAGTAGTACCATTCGTAAAAATATTAGGAGTACTTTTCAGCTTGGACATTCATGTAAAAGAAAGTATGAACTACAAGGAAATTTTGAGCAAAATTAAAAAATCTCTAGCATGGTGGAAACAGAGAGACTTAACCTTAATAGGTAAAATTCAGTTGTTAAAGATTTTTATATATTCTAAGTTAATGTTCATTGCGTCACTTACTTCAATTCCTCATTCAATTTTTCATGAACTTGATAAAATGACTTTAGACTTTTTATGGAGAGGAAAAGATGAAGTAAAGAGGACTACGATGTTTCTTGATTACAAGAATGGGGGACTCAAAATGATGAATTTTGAATTGTTTATCAAAGTTCAGAGAATTATGTGGGTAAAGAGACTCTTAGGAGGAAATCACCAAATGAAATGGAAATTGTATTTTGACTATTGTACTCTACATATAGGAGGGAAATTTATGTTCTTCTGTAAGTATGAAATTAGACAGCTAAAACTATCTTCATCAACATTTTTATTTGGAACTATTAGAGACATGGCTAGAATCAGAAGATTTGAGACAAATTTGTGGCAGTTACAAAGGTAATGAAGTAATTTTTAATAACATATATGTTTTCGAGGCTTTCCATTCTTTTCATGCAGATCTAATATCAAAGGGTATATTCAGGTTGAAACATATTGCAGAGATGCCAACTTTTGGAAATCAGAATTAGGGAGGATTTGCAACTGACACCAAATTATGTGCGCGTAGCGCACATCTCGAGCGCGGAGCGCTCGACCCTTTGCGGCCGGGGTCCAGGGCCCGCCTTGGGCCCTGGAAGCTCTGGGATTGTAGATGCTCTCTGGTGTAATCTGAGCTTTATTTTGGAGCTTTTTTTATATATTTAGAAAAAAAAAAACAGTTCCTACTTTTTTAACAAGAAAATTACAGAAAAATATTAAATATGCAAAAAAAAATTGAGGGGACAATAGAAGAAAAGTACCTAGGCTGTACAATAACAACAAGGAGGAATTATCTTCCTAAACGGAGGGCCAGCGTGCGGTCTGCGACAGCTATTGGCAGGGGCTTATACTAAACACTCGGGTCGCGTCGCGGCGCGCTGGAAAACACTCGGGTAGCGGCTAGCTGAGCCACTTTTTTTTTTAATGGTGTCTTCAAATCGGCCTACACGATGGGAAAATTTTATTGAAAATTCTCAATGTTTTTACAACCCTTTTTCATTGTTGTCTTCAAGGCGGGTTCGAGGGGAAATCTACTACAAAAAAGACAAGTTGAAAGTTGCTCTTCATTAACTGATGGACAAATAAGAAGACAAGAATTAGGATTGACAATACGAAAGAAAGAATACTAGGTAGATAAACTGAACTTTAAAGAAAGTGTAAGACTGCAAGGAAAGGAGTGTGACAGAATGGAAACGAGGAAGAATGGAACGAGTACAAAGATGAACACTGTGGGAAATTAATAAGAGAGGAATACAAAATATTATTTGTATTTGTATTTGTATTTTCCCTTTTTAACCTTATATATGTGTTCTATGTTTCCCACAATACATCTTTTTTTTTCTATTTCCATCCATCCTTGTAATTTCTATCCTATTCAGTTTTATTAACAACAAAATTCTACATTTGATTTCATCCCTTTATTTACCTTCTGTTTTTCTGTCATGTAATTTAGAAAAAAAAATCTTTATCACTGTTAACCTGGCCAATAAATTCTTTCAATTTTACACTTTTACTCCTGTCATTCCATACTGTTCCTTTCTTTCATTGTTTTGTATTCCTCTCTTATTAATTTCCCACAGATCTATATCGGTTTGGCCTGGCTCTTAGTAATTTGTGCTCATTTTGCAAAAAGGAAGTAGAAACTTATCGTCATGTATTTCACGATTGTGAGCACATTCGGTCACTATGGAAGATAATCGGCGATACACTTAACTTGCCCATTTTAAAAGATTTGAAATGGGAAGGAATATTTTTTGGTGTGCCTTTGGGCAATGTAGGGAAGACGTATTTATTGAATCACTGTTACTAAAACATTTGATATTTCAAAGTAGAAAGAGAAATATACCTCCAAATAGCCAAGAAGTGAAAGAAATATTAGTAGGAAATCAAGTTGAAGAAAAAAAGATAGCACTTAATCGTAACACCCTATCATTACATTTGAAAAAATGGGAGGCTTTTGATTTCCGGTGAATTGCGGCGTCTTTTTTTTCCCCCGACGGATTATAATATTAAATGTTACGGATAAGAGAGGAGGAACATTTTTGTTGCGTCATTGGTTGTCTGCAGATTCTCACGCTCTTGTAAGTCACGGATTGTGAGGGGTATGTTCAGGGATTGGGAAAGGGAAGGGGTGTTGTGGGGGGAGGGGGGCTGAAGGGCTGAAGGGGAGGGATTAGGTGCTGTGCTGGGATGTGCGGGTGCTTCTGTCTTTCCTCTTTATTTTGTTTCTTGCTTATTTCATTCTTAATCTTTCTTTCAGTGAAAGGACCAGTTATATTAATTACACTGTTAGTTAACTGAAGTGATTTACAAGTCTATGTATATAAAATGTTTTGTTCTACTTTGATTTTACTGGTACCATTGTACGTATAAAGTTATTGTCAGTTTATGATTATTTGTTTGCTATGTTTGTACATATTGATGTCACTGAAAGAAAAGAATAAGAGAATATTAAAAAAAAAAAAAAAGAGAAAAAACCCCTCATTTTTCTTGAAGAGAAACCCTCATTTTTCTTGAAGAACTTCATATCAATGATATTCTCACATGTACAATTTATTAGATACTGCTGTCCATTCAATATTCCCCTTGACCAATCAGGTCCTTTAAACCAAGGCCATGACATCTATGTACCTTGCTTGCTAGGCACCTTATCAAAAGTCAGAGTAAATTTGGAACGCAGCCTTTAGTGTCTTTCCCGCTCAGCCCCTTTTCCCCTCCGATACTCCCGTTTCTCTGCAGACAAAATAACGGGGGATCGAGAAAGCCAATGTAAAAGAACAGGTTGCTGAGAAGACGATCGAAGACATGGGACGAGACTTTTTATAAGCAGCCATATTAATCACATGGTGTTATATGGTTATATATAATCCATTCATAACACACATGTGCCTTGCAACGTATTGCATGATTCTCATTGGTGACACGACATATGCTCCGCCGACAATTGCTCCGCTGATAACTGCTCCGAAAATTCCGACAAGTGCTCTGTGACAATTGCTCCGCGTCAGTTGCTCCGCCGACATTTGGGGATGACTGTTTAACAGTAAGATTGCAATTAAACTTGCTACTGAGTTAGTCTTTCCTTTGAAGGAAATTAACAATGATCATAATTTGAATGATAGTTTACTTTTAGTGTTATGTAATAGTAGTAGGTATCTGTCACAAAAGAGACAAAAGAGCAGGATAATTAAGGCTTAAGGCATAAAATAAAGGCATAGAGTGAATATAATACAAGACAAGACTGTAGGCAATGATCACCCATGTTACAAGTTCCCTGAAAGATTAATTAGTATTCAGCATGTATTTCCTATAGCACATTGTAATATCGCGCAGGCTGTCTGAGCGCCTCGTTGTCGACAAAAACTCTGAGAGAGGAGGTCGTAACA
>CM057156.1:26013000-26027311 GCA_029962745.1 Echinometra lucunter | reverse complement strand
CATACACTGAAAACCTAAATTGGTCTGCTTGACTAGCTTAAAGTTAGTCCAAACGGTGCCCACCTGGACTAGCTTTTTTAGTCTGCTTCGCTAGACTAACAAGACGGACTAACTTTGCCTAGTCCGTCATGCTAGACTAGCCTTTCATTAGTCGGTTGACGAGCTTGTGGCTAGTCAAGCGACTAGCTTGAATTAGTCGTACACGCCTGACTAGTTTGTTCTTAGTCCAGCGACTAGTTTGAGGTTAGTCCAGCTTGCTGGACTAACACAAGGTAGTCGCTCGACTAGTTATTGACTAGTTTAAGTTAGTCCAAACGGTGCCCATTTGGACTAACTTCAGGTTAGTCTTGCCTGCTGGACTAATGTTTTGTTAGTCCATCAAGCTGGACTAAGCTGCTTACTAGGAAGGTGGACTAGCTTGACGGACTAGCCATGATCCATATTTATACTGAAATCCAGTGGATCAACGCAAATTAACAATAAGAAAACCCTTCCGACGTTCCGACCACGTTGACAGACATCGCCAGGCTAAATAAAGAAACCTTGTCAGAGACACAAAGTCTGAAATAAGGGAGAGTAATAAATTCAAATACAGTATTCTTACAACTTTATTTTTCAGTATATTTTTGCGTAAGAATATACAAGCTTGCGTTCCATCAGATGTACCATACACACAGGTTATTCACACACAGATTAACAAGGCTGCATAAAACCTAAACAATTTTAAAGAAATCAATTTTTTAAAAGTAATATTTACAATTTAGGTTATAATTATGGCTGAAGTAATAAAAACACACATATTCAGCAGTTTAAGCTCTCTTAGCATCTATATCAGTAGGCTGATCATGGTTCACCGTTTTTGTATAGCATGAAGTTGAAATTAAAAAAAAAAAATAGATAAAAGATGAAAAATCAGATGAAATGAAAAACGAATGCAAAATCAGATTATTTATGCCTCCTGCTTAGTCAGTGTGTGCATCTCAATGCATCTCGCTTTTTTGCCAAATAAAATGTGTGACATAAGGTACCCCTATTCTGTTTGTAAAGACTCTATCAGGACACTTTTAAAACAGTGTCAACGTTATACTCTGCAATTTCTACATAGTTAAAAAAAGCACATATTAATTTTCTTAACACACTTCACAATGCACATGTATACAGTGTATGTATATAGGCCTGCATAATCATCTCATAAGCATATAATTGGACATTTTCTGGAGAATTTTGATAGGGAAAAAAGAATTTGCTTAAAGTTTTAACGAATTAGTTTATGCTTGTGTCAGAAGGGTTGGCTTCGTCCTTTACGTTGTTAATCACTGTATGTAATATCTTCCGCACCTTTAAATATGAAAATATTTTGATTGAAACAAAAAATGGTTGGAATTCCACATAGCTGCGAGGAAAGAAAATGTTTGCACCAATCTTCTCAGCATTTATGAGATTTTTTTTTAAAAAGCCTGTGGGATTTGACAAAATCCTTACATCAAGCATATACGGTTAATGTAATCCTTTCAGTTAAATTTGAATAGTCTAAACATTATACTGAATAAAGGATATAAGAGATAAATCTTCCACTTTGATCATAATGTACACCATGATAAATACTACTCAGCGGTGCCCAATTATACCGATACTCGATAAAAACTAAACACTTAATACGTGTAGAATGTAATCTCTGATCTGCATGCATGATATAGTTTTTAAAATTTTGGTTAATTAATAATTGTTGCAAATATCAAAACACCTCCCAACTTAATGTTATTCGGTTTCTTATCACACTAATGATGAGAGGGAGAGAGAGAAAAAAAAAAGAAATTTCATCATCAACGGCTGTAAAAGTTAGGTAACTACAATAATATTCAAGATATACATGATGACCGCTTCAAAAGACGATTCAGTTTTGAAAATGTTTAAAACCATATTTTTATAACTCATGACACATAAGTTTGAGATCAAATCTAATCACCTCATGGAATAAACAATTGTATAGTTTTACAAAACATGTTAATGTAGCAAGTTTTTCCGTGTTACTATCTAGATGAATGACATAGAAAAATTGCTAGGAATGATTAATCTGTTATTTTTCATGAATGTTTTTCTGATTTCAAGATTTATATGGATCAATCACACTTACCAACTCTCCTGGCTTTCTCATCAGAGCTCACTGGTTTGCATTTTCAATATTCAGTTTATTAGTTAATGTAACAACTGGTCGTGGAATACTGTTTCCATATTGAATATTCAATAAAATTTTTTGCATGAATAAGCGTCTTGGTCAGACAAGTGGGGTACTCCAGATTAAAGATGTAATAAGAAGAAATCCACATGGTTACTGCTGAAAGCATGTCTTTGGTTGTAGCGACCGTCTCTCCGTCCGCGGTCAGCTCATATGAGTGGGTGTCCAGCACTTCTTCCTTGTCCATTCTGAGATGCACTGGGTTCTGTGACTGAATGAAAGATAACAGAGCAATGAACGAAAATCAGAATGGACGAAACAAATGGAGAATCAAATAATGAGAGGTATATCTGTAAATTCATTTGATATTCTTAATCAAATCCTTTTTACAAATTGAAATGAATAATTTGGCAAAAAGAGTGTTTATTGAGAAAAAATACACTGAAAATATCACATTGTGATGAATGTTGAATATCATGTGCAGGAAACAAAATTCTCATGGTGTGCTCTTTGTTGGATCCAAATGTTGTGTTTGTCCTATACAAGTCCAATTCACATATACGGTATACATAATTATGTACATACCAAAGTCAGCAATTACTTATTAATCTAGATCATAAGACACATAATTCAAAATTTACTAACCTCTACTTCACGTGGCACAAAGAGGTGATCCAACTTCTCCTGCAGAAGCCCTGGTACTGCCAAGAATGCTGCTTTCATCATTGCCTCTATAAAATTTGAATGCAAAAAAGTGTGGAATGGGATGGATATAAATTATTTCATTATCTATAAATTGTTTTGTTTTGTTACTCGTGATAAAGAAAGTATTATGCATCTCCTTTCCCTATACTTTTTCCCTATTATTTCTCTCAACATCACTCTGTGCTTCTGAATAGTGTAGTAAATCGATGCAAACACGGCAGAACTGCAAATTATTTTAAGCCCATGAGACGTATAACGGAATCAATGGATATATATGACTTATTTAGATTCAAATGATACTGAAATTAAACAAAATAGAGAACATAAGATAGAGAGTTAAACCATATTGAAAGTCAATTACTTTGAGAAATTAAACCTAATGTGTCGTGCACCTCCACAACACCTAAAAATAAAACACATTTAATTTTTCTCCTTTCCCTATACTATACATATATTATTCCACATCAATATCAGTGGCGTGCACGGGGGGGGGGGAGGGGAGGCATGCCCCCTTGTTTCGTATGGGGGAATTTGGAGTGACTGAATGAAGAATATCTCATGCCTAGATTTTATATGGCGTCTGAAAGTCCACACTATTAGAGTAAACCTTAGCACAACCGTGTATGGAACATGTTATCCTAAATTGAGGGTCAGTACCATGTCCAAACTTGTAACGCTGTATTAAAGTTGCAAAATCGACACAATCCAATTGACAATGGGAACACGTAAAACCTGCCATCTTATCTGATTCTGAAAGAGTTTATTTCAAAGATTCATATTCTGAAGATTTGTCTGACATATTGTGTTAGAGAAAACACAATTAAACTAATAGCAATAAAAGCAATAGTAACAACAACGATAATAATAATTTACTGCAAGATTCCAAATTGCCTCTAAAAATAGGCGCTTGAAAAAAAAAAAAAAGAATATACGACTAGAAAGAAAGAAAAAAATTGCACTGATAAAAACCCTAGCAGTCTCAACTATCTTGAGTTATATGTGTATTTTACATGTATTTGTATCTTTCTTTTCAAAATTGTTATATCCCTTGCAATTAATTACAAAGATTCCACACATTTAGTGCACTGAGTCATATGCAAACCTGTGAGAACAAACAAAATTAGCCTCACTTAGTAGCTTCCAGGTGAGGAAAATAAAAGTATACATTCAATTATAATATTCTGGGAATTATTACATGTATATGCACGTATAGGCCTACTCTCTTGAAAACTTGAAAGAGGTTAAGATAAATGAAATGGAAGTTGAACTTCAACTGATAACAATCTTAAGATTTTAACATTTAAATCGACATGACCAGTTTGACAGTTGGTACTCTATTCATACTCAGCCAGTGTAATGTTCATTGAAAACAAGGATGGGAAATGGTATGCTCACTACCCCCCCCCCCCCCCCCGAAAAAAAAAGACAAAGAGAAATATAAAATCATTCAGAGGTTCTCACACAAATCTTTGTAATGACAAGTTCTCCACTCCACTAATATTCCATTACATCAGAAAAACTCTATTGGTAATATGGATCTACATGCATAGGAATAGCGATGAGAGTAGTGTAACTGGTGTACTGACAAACAACCCACTAACATGACTATAATGCTCCCATCCCAAATTTGCCTTCAATATCTTTTAACTAACTTATGTGAAATTTGATAAAAACAATAAACAGTCATACTTACATTGAAATTTCCGACATGATTTGACTGATTCTTGAGGAAATGTGGCAGGTTTTCAGCAGAATGACTTCAGACTTGCTTCTCTGAGTGCATCTCAGCTAAGTGATGCTTCTTTCGTTCAAGAAACGTTAACTTGAGCGGGAAAGTTTCCACAGTTAATATGAAAAATATCAATGGGGTTAGGGACATTGGATCAACGACTGGAGTTGAGAGCGCATTTGACCTCCATTCATGAGTCATGAGGGAAGACAAATAGGGTGTCAGATATTTTTGGCATTTTTATGGTCTTTAGCCATAGACAATCCTCACAAATGGAATGCGTAAGGGCAAACACATTCCCAAAATGCGACGAAATGGTGAAAGTTGTGGAAATAACTTAAGGTATTCAGGGAAATATAGTTCATTTCCTTTCAGATTCAGAACCCCAAATTGATATGATCTGGGCCTGTAAACTTCTGTGATAAACAACTTCTCTGGATTGATATCACAAGCATTGCACTGAAATTTCTCTATTTTGTGTAATTTTAACTCACTACCACACCACTTCACTGTCGCGGATGTAAATAAATCCGAAGTCGACAGAAGGTGAGTGATAAACATTTTAGAAGTATGAAAAAACAAATCCAAATTATAAGCCTATATATGATATAGATCTAATGTTAAGTAATGCCTAAAGATTTCCTAAAGCCCCGTCAATATCTTGCAGTAATCAACTTCAATTTCATGGTTGAAAACAAGTCTGAATTTATTCATAAAATGAATATGGGTTTTTTTTTTCTTTATTTCCAGATTTGACAGTGAAATGATGGTTCCATCACATTACAAATTAATTTTACTTGACACACGCGACTGTGACATAAACTGCAAACTTATGCAAAATACTAAATAAATTAGAAAATGGAAGACACAAAGAAAGCAAAGTTTTAGGCCAAAAGGGTACTAATTAGGCCCTCCAAAGAGTTGAATACAATAATGATTTGTTTATTACAAAAAGGCTAATCGAGGTCATCCAAGTAGAGTGGCCTCAAACTAGTCCGTCTAGGCTTGACTTGCTGCAAGCTAGTCCGTCCAGGCTTGACTTGCCGCAAGCTGGTCCGTCCAGGCTTGACTTGCCGCAAGCTAGTCCGTACGGCTTGACTTGCCGCAAGCTGGTCCGTCCGGGCTTGACTTGCAGTTAACTAGTCCGTCCGGCTTGACAAACAGCAAGCTAGTCCATCTCTAAGCTAGTCCAGCACGGTAAAGTATGTTAGTCCAGCAAGCTGGACTAACGTAAAGCTTGTCAAGGAGATCAAAAAGCTAGTCTGGGAGGCTGGACTAGTTTCAAATGCAGGTTTTTCCTAGTCCAGCAGTCTTGACTAACATGCCTGACTAGTTAAAAGCTAGTCTAGCCTCTGCACGACTAGTTTAGGTTTTCAGTGTATGATTGGTATCATTTCCGGCTATCAAGACTTGAGGACAACGAAACGAAGATACCAAAATGCAGGGGCCACCTGTATCTGGATTTGTGAAGGTAAATCACAAAATGATTCAATAACAATGACGGCAATTGTACTGATCATGATGATGATTATGATAGTAATGATAATAATAATGATAATAATAACAATAATATCAGTTATGATAATAGAAAAATAGAGGAAAAATAGAAAAAAAGGAATATATTACCTTTACACATTGTGCAAGAAAGCAGCGTTAATACCAAGATCAAAATTTGACAAGCTGAGATCTAAAGAGAGAAAGAGAGAGAAAGAGAGAGAGAGAGAGAGAGAGAGAGAAAAGAAGAAACGGTCATAAGCAATTCATCAAGCTCATTTATCCTGTCGGTTTCTGAATATTTCAGATTACTCGCAAATCAATTCCTTGATAATTATGATTAAATAAGAAATTGTTAAAAGAGTTCATTGTTATAATTTAGTAAACAAAAGAAAAATCATTTATACGCACCCTTTGCTCTTACATGATGTTTAAAGTGCACATCCACATCACTAGATGCTCAAGACACTTAAATATTACCCCGGGTTCACTTTAAGGTATTCGGCAGCCTCATATCTTAAAACGTGATATATAGTAGTGAAGGTTCATGGCTTCTCATAACTATGAGAGTTCCTGGGTTCGATCCTCGCTCAGTGCTTACATCTTTGGAATGTTTGGACAAGGTGTTTTGCCCACATATGCAATTCCTCCTCGACCCAGGCGTATTATGGGTATACCTGGCAATGCTTGGTAATAATAATTGCAGGGCCGGCTGGAAGAGCAGTCTGATGTTGCTACCCTGGGTAAATAAACTAAATTATTTTATTTTATTTATTACATTATTACACCGAATAGCGAGTACCCAACACCCGAGAATGCCTTCCTACAGGGTATCCATTTACCTCAAACATTGTCGCCAAAATGTGTATAGTACCACGGATAGTAGCATCCATGATAGTACGAAGGATAATCCTTTGCCGGGGCTAGAACCATGGCATGCTCGAACCAAAGGTCTTCGCATTTCCAGGCAAGTGATTAAACACTCACTACCACTACACCACATACTCACCATCATCTTGTGACGTCGAAGGATCTTCTCCAATATTTTGCGATGAGTAGAAATGAACAAAAAAGCAGCAGTTTGTTTGGTAGAATATAGAATCCAAACGAATTTGTTATGCGACTGCTGGGGCAAACGCATACATGTAAAATGAAAACCTTAGATTTCTAATAAGGTGCCCTCCTTTCATAGCATATAAGTCAGAATGCTGAGAGCACCATGTAATGGGGTAACTGTCTGTAGCAGAGGCGTATCCCGACCTAAAATCCAGGAGGGGGGCAAAGCACCTGTTCATAATAATTCATGGTTACCAAACCACATTTTGAGGGCCCTGTTTAAGTATGTGTATACGGTGGTATAACAAGCATTTCTAATAGCCAAATCTTTCAAGAAATGTTTACCTAGTTATGTAGCTGCATTTCTCCACTGTCGAAATCTGTTTTGAGGGGCACATTGTCTCCCTCCCCCCTCCCTCCTTCAAGATATATGCTATTGATATATAGTGAGCTTCTTTCTCTACTCTGATTTATGATATTATATTGTTTTGCCTCTTGAAGCTGAAGGGCAAAATCATGCTGCATCTGCCGCTTCTACGAAAAATCAGACACGTTTCTATGAATATTGAATTCGGCCACATAAATTATTATCGTTGTAATATTATGCACCAAAGGCAATCACTGCAAGTTCAGCATAATGTACATAAAGTGGCGGATACGAGATTCTATGGTCGGCGGTGAGGGGGGGGGGGGGAGGAGGGGAGGGGGCTCGGGCAGATGTCTCAAATATAATTATGCGGCAAGAAAGCAAACAAACAAAGCACACGTTTACTTTTTTGGCGTAACATTCACAAACTACAAAATACTAATCGATACAAAAAGAATGTATGCTCAAATTTGGCCAAACTTCAGTTACCCGTCGCTCATTAGGATTGTTGGAGCTTTGGTCTAGCAGGTGCCCCCAGTGTGCTCCCTTGGATGACCAGACATAAATGTGCTCCGGCGACAACTTTTGTTTCGTCAAAGATAAACGGTCGGAGTTGCAATCGAGCTTTAGGTTAGCGACAAATAGGTTAGAATCTAGTATAGTGTTTGACACCCGGTTAAAGTTCCGTATATTCGCATAGTGTACGATATTGAAATGAATTGTCGTCGGGGTATGTGTTGTGGTCCAGTGGATAAGTCTCTAGAATACTGACAACAAGGTACGGGTTTCGAATCCCTTCCACGGCACTAACTTCCTTTGACCATGTTGGCAAGACATTAATCTACATTATTTTGCCACACTGGATCCAGGTGTAGTAAGTGGGTACCTGGTAGGATTTATTCCTTGAATGCACTAAGCAGTACGGTTGCAAGAGCTAAATCTGAGGTAGTTCAGATTCTGAACGATTTTATTATAAGAGCAATCTCCCCAAGCGCAATATCCCCCAACCGCTGCCAGGCCGAGAGATGGCGTGATCCCGAATTTTTCCTCGCCCGTACAATTCGGGATCACGCCATCTCTCGGCCTGGCAGCGGTTGGGGGATATCGCGCTTGGGGAGATTGCTCTTATAATAAAATCGTTCAGAATCTGAACTAAATCTGAGGTAGTAATAATTCGTCCCTTTGGTAGTGCATAGAGATCAGTGGCATGAGTGGCGTAGATAGGATTTCATGAGGGGGGGGGGGCGGGCGGGGTGGTAGTGAGCACGCGAAATGTGCGCATTACACATCGAACTTCTTTGACGTTTCTTTTTCATAGTTCCTTGTCTGCTACTTCTCTTCCTGCGTTCTCTAACCTTTTTGTTGTCTATAGCTCAAGGATTTTCCGTGAGGGGGGGGGGATGCCCCATTCCCCACCCCGAGGGTGATAGAGACATTATATCATAATGCAATATTCGCTTAACAAGAACGTCATATTATTACCCCCCCCCCCCCCGATAGGCTTTTGGTAACTGTCATGTGAGTGTAAGTGTGACAGAAAAAGTCAAGATCATGTGGTAATGGTAACATTTGCATACAATCTGACTGGTTTCCTCCCTCTGTTTATTTTTTTTCATCCTGTATATATCCCCTTTAGTTTTTGCACTTTCTTTATTCTTCTTTCTAATCATGAACAAATTTTCTGTAGGTCATTGGTTCTCTTTTTTCCATTCCTAATAATATTGTCGTCTCCTCCTCCTCCTCCTCCTCCTCCTCCTCCTCCTCCTCCTCCTGCTCCTGCTCCTCTCCTCTTCCTCCTCCTTCTCCTCCCTCTCTTTCTCTCTCTATCTCTTTTCCCCTCTCTCACCCAGTAGAGTATCAGTTCTTATCCGCTTTTCACATTTCTTCTTTACATCTGTATAATTTCAAAATATCGATGAAAATATTTGAAAAACAAGTTATCAGAGTAAAAGAAAAGATTAAAACAAAAGCAACATTTTATGATGAGCACACGACCATCAAACACGAGAATTCGATCTTTCTATTTATTTTTGCAGAGGCGTCTGAAGTAGTATTTGAGAGGTTTGTTGAATATTCAATTACTGTACATCTGCCGCTGTTGTAATACATAGAAAAGAATCAATCAGGGGAATCTACACTGATCTAGGATTCTTCTTGACACAAACACCACCAAAGTCTGTGAAAGGGGGTATAGCTCAGTGGTAGAGCATTCGACTGCAGATCGAGAGGTCCCCGGTTCAAATCCGGGTGCCCCCTGGTTTCGTTTTTTTTTTTTCTTCTTCTTTTTCTATCTTTCTTTTTTCTTTTTGCTCACCAATTTTCTGAATATGATATCATCCATCATTTACATAATACAAATAAGGAAAACATTTCAGTTATAGTATACTGGAGGCTCACACAAGTAGTTCATTTCATTTATTTCAATTGTATTGTAGTAGTAATGTTTCATTCTATTTTTGTTGCTTTTAAGCTATTCAATATTCTGAGTTAGACAGACCACATGTGCGCTTAGAAACGCCTGTATAAAGAGCCCTATAAATTTTATTATTATCATTATAATTGTATCAATTATTTGTTTTATAAAATAAACAGCACATTGTTTTCCCTAACTTTCCCTCCTCACTCTGTAACTTTTATTACAAGAATTGACTGCATTTGATATTTTTAATGTTCTTTCATTTCATAATTGTCTGTATAAACTTGAAAGTAGTACTATCACATTGTTCAGACCCCCCTCCCCCCATGATAAATCGAATTATGCGTTTGCAAACAATTATCTTTATGAATTTCTTCTTCTCAAATCGATTTTGTTATTTTTTGTTACTTTTGCTATTCTTGTTTATAAGCTATACGAAATCTGTTCTTGTTGCTGCTGACGTTTATATACATGTAACTGTAATTTGTGTTTAAAAAAGAACAGATATTGATTCATATCAATGGGTTTCAGTACAATCCAATACAACACAATGCAATAGAATACAATACAATACAAAACAATACAATACAATGCAATGCAATGCCATGTAATGCAATGCAATACAATACAATACAATACATACAATACAATACAATACAATACAATACAGTACAAATACAATGCAATGCAATGTAATGCAATACAATACAATACAATACAATACAGTACAGTACAATACAATCCAATACAATACAATACAATACAGTACACTACACTACAATACAATACAATACAATACAATACAATACAGTACAATACAATACAATGCAATGCAATGTAATGCAATGCAATACAATACAATACAATACAACACAAAACAAAACAATACAATACAATACAGTACAATACAATACAATACAATAAAAAACAATACAATACAATACAATACAGTACAATACAATACAATACAATGCAATGCAATGTAATGCAATGCAATACAATACAATACAATACAGTACAATACAATACAGTACAATACAATACAATACAATACAATACAGTACAATACAAAACAATACAATGCAGTACAATACAATACAATACAATACAGTACAATACAATACAATACCATACCATACAGTACAATACAATACAATACAATACAATACAAAACAATACAATGCAATACAGTACAATACAATACAATACAATACAATACAGTACAGTACAATACACAACTCTCTCCATTTCATCTGTAAACCTATCTTTATTGTGGCCCAGGGGTATAGCTCAGTTGTAGAGCATTCGACTGCTGATGGAGAGGTCCCCGGTTCAAATCCGGGTGCTCCTTATCTCTCTCTCTCTCTCTCTCTCTCTCTCTCTCTCTTTCTCACTCACTTTCATTCTTTCTTTCCATGTTGATTTGTCATCCAGAACACTTTTGACTTGATTTTGTCCAAGCCTCAAAATGTAAATTGACACAAAGATTCTCTCTCTCTCTCTCTCTCTCTCTCTCTCTCTCTTTCTCTCTCTCTCTCTCTCTCATAGCTTTCAAATGCCGTTATCTCTATCAGAATATCATATTTTATGCTGAGGGGAAATTGTAAAGCACTGACCGTATTTCACTAATTGGTTGTCTGAATAGTGTCCTAGAGGGCCTTGATTAAAGAACACGACACACCGAGGCCGTCAAGCAGTCAATTGCATCTTCCTTAATCATTGCAAGGGGAAGTGGATTTTGTCATTTTGCTGTAAAATAACGGTCAACACAAGAACGAGCCAGAAATATACTGGGGAGATATTTCAGCCGAAAAATTGCTCAAGTAGAGACGAATCAAAAAAAGAAAAAGAAAGAAATTAAAAAGTGAATAAATAAATAAATGAATAATAAATCAATAGAATATGCGGTAGCCTAATTTTCTTGCCAACCGCTGGAATTAGTACTTATATATTTTTTTGTTTTAAGTGATGGTAATCAATCCTTTTTGTTCAAGAATATTTCTAATCAAGTCATTTGTCTTTAGTTCGATCTTAACCTGGCCTAGTTCTGAGGCGTGCGGTCTATGACCACGCTGAAGTTGAAAGATTGCGTGTAGAAATTCGGTTTAATAATTGTACAGACCTTTGTGTGGTGTCGACATCTCATCAGTGGTCATTCAGTGTAGAGGACCTTCGGCATTCTATTTAAAGAAAGTTTTAATTAAAACGAGATGCCTTTATTTTCAGGCCTCCTTTCTTTTTATTTTGCCCGTCAGTGATTTTTTATTTAGGTAAAAGGAGATACAAGTCGGAATATTTCTAATGTTTTCCCAAAAATATAAAACGGATTGACTCTCCTGATCCATGGTAGTTTGTTTGAAATAAAAAAGAAAAATATATCGTTCTCTACTATGTATCATGAATTCTATTCATTGGCTATCTTACTGATCCAAACACTTTGGACGGATATTGACCCGAAATTTTTAATGCACATTTCCCTCTTAAAAGGATACATGTGAAGAATAATTATTCATAATGACAAAAATCGGTACAAGAATCTTACTGAAGGGCAATTAAAATGCGAGGCATCGTCTGAAAGAATTCTCCTTTCAGTCTGTCAAGGGAAATCTCCTTCAACTGTCAAAACGGCGGAGACATAAATTATGAAATCATATCTCCTTTTCTCTATTTCCTTCTCTCTTCACACTATCTTTGTACCCATTTGTATTCACGATATTTAATCTGTGGTCATTCTATTCCCATCTCTTATGAATTAAGAGACAGGATGGGATGAAATTGCACTCAATCAGTTGTAATTCAAGGGCATGGCTCCACGGGTGGCGAGTGATATCGGTTTCCCCCCAACCATCCTTTTTAAATCGCTGACGTCATCAATGGCTCGATTAAGAGCACTTGACCCTTCAGGAGGTAGAAAGAGGTTTGCACAAGCGATTCCTTCCGGTTAACAAAAATCTTTGTGTACCTCAAGGGCCGGCCCCTTGCACCGATGATGATAATGGTAATGAAACCATCATGATTATTACTACTATAAATCGTTCCCAGTAGTTATGTTAGTATAATCAGACAGGCATGAAATAATTAGCACCTATATTAGCACCTAATTAATGAGTCATTAATGACTCATTAATAATGGAAAAAATGAATAATTACTTGATACGATATCCTTCCTTTGACTAATGAAGAGTTCCTTCTACCATTTCCTTTTCGAATTACAAGTCTTTCCCCGGAAAGATGTTCATGTATCTTCATATCATGCATTGATATTTTCATGAAGATTAATTAAAAAAAAAATAATAAAGCCAATGAAAATAAGATTTTTAAAAAATGACTGATAATAATTAATAAATAATAGTCATATCACCGTGGTTAAAGAATTATTGCGTTGGGTAGTTTCATCGACACAAACGTCCAATCTACACCAAGATGCAATGTTCATGTGTTTTGTACAATGTGCACAAAGAGGCAATGCCCGTGTGTTTTGTGCAATGAACGCCAAGATGAAATGTCCATATGCTGGAGTGTGAGGCATGTACACGACATGTCCAGAGAAAGATGTGAGAAGAATGATGGGTTGAGTTCTTGAGTGATTTTCTTTTGTGTGACATCTCATGGAGTTGCGTATTTCCTCTTTGATCAATGTGGATGTGGCTCGAGCAGATCAGGGCAGGATGGTGTCACCTAACGCGAAAAATGAATAGAGTATGGTTCAGGAGGAAACTCTCATTATCATGAGAGAAATGGTATGGTCAAGTTTTTTGTCAGGATAAAGGTAACCCGTAACGGCAAAATCATTACCAGTCTGTAATTGGAGGAATGTTTAGAGTGGGTGTGCATCCAGGAGCAGCTGATAAGAGAGGAATACAAAACAATGAAAGAAAGGAATAATATGGAATGATAGGAGTAAAAGTGTAAAATTGAAAGAATTTATTGGCCAGGTTTAACAGTAATAAAGATTTCTTGTTTTGTTTTTTCTAAATCACATGATAGAAAAACAGAAGGTAAATAAAGGGATAGAATAAAATGTAGAGTTTTGTTGTAATTTTAATGAAATCGTCTAGACTTCTCCTTTAACTTTATTTTCATATGTCAGTCTTTAACAACAAAATTCTACATTTTATTCTATCCCTTTATTTACCTTCTGTTTTTCGATCATATGATTTAGAAAAAAAATCTTTATCACTGTTAAACCTAACCAATAAATTGTTTTAATTTTACACTTTTACTTCTATCATTCCATATTATTCCTTTCTTTCATTGTTTTGTATTCCTCTCTTATCAGTTTTCCACAGTTCATCTTTGTACTCGTTCCATTCTTCCTCGCTTCCATTCTCTCACACTCCCTTCCTTGCAGTCTTACACTTTCTTTAA
>CM057156.1:26002420-26012500 GCA_029962745.1 Echinometra lucunter | reverse complement strand
AGACGAGTCACAGGATTTAGGGACCAATCAAGAAAGACACATGACAGAGAATGAATCTCACTCAGGAGAAGAAAGACACGTGACAGAGAATGAATCTCACAATATTTCAGATGAAGCTCAGATAGAGGCGGGAACACTTGTAGGAGACAAGTTTGCCCCTAAGGACTCTGAGGATGCCCCCGCCTGATGTTACGTCCCTGATGTTCCTTCTCTACCCCTTCATCCAGTGTAGCCTTAGTAATGAGGTTAGCACAGATAACCCCCTTACTACTTGTTGTTTGAGAAGATCGTCAAGGATCAATGCTGGCCAACATCGAAACCCTAACAACCTACCCGGTCAACGGGCACACTGAAGCCAATGTTGCTAATAATGTGGACCACTTGCTAGCAGCTATCTCAGTCAATCTCATGATTACGCAGTTGCTGAGCAAGCGTAAATGTTTGTGTTATTAATTGATGTTTAAATTGTTGCCGGGTGAGCAATGTTCAAGCAGGAGGTGTGTGACAGGGGCAGTTTCACACTGCATGTCACTATCTAATTACATGGACCTGATCCATGTTGTCCCTCTCACTCATCACCCCCCCCCCCCCCCCCCTTGTACATTGTGGGTGATCCCTAGCTACAGCATAGCACTGCACTACTTGCAATGCATGTGTCTGGTTCACCCTAGCCTTTGCTGTTTTTTATTTGCTGAAATAATCTTCAACAGTTTACCCCATCATCCTGATTTACATGGTAAGATTCAGGCATATGATATCTTTGCTTGTAATTCTTGTAAATATATTTCTATGATATAGTGTATATTGATGTTTATTGATTACTTGTGTCTGATGTTACATGTTCCCAGAGCATGGACTTTTCAATGAAGGCTTTGATAATTGTGTGTCATTGGTTGATGTTGAGATGTAATTTGATTCTTGGAAACCTAACATTTATCTTAATAACCAAGTGTAGTCTAGTTAATACAGTTAATACAATGTTTTGCAAAATCTTTAGGAAATATCCTTTAGACTGTATGGCTGAAATATAGAGCTAAATATTTTCATTTTGTGTTCAATATAATCTTTGTCAATCTGATCAAACAGCCAATCGGATCTAACATACGACTGTGCATGTTGTATGTGGTGACAGTTTGTGTGTGTGTGTGGTGCAAGAGAGAGAGGGAGAGAGAGCTTGAACTTAGAAGAAGTGTGTCTGTGTGTCTGTACAGATGATTCTGTATAGAGCATAGGCTAGCATGGAATCTTTATCTCATATAACTACACACAACATCCTAGAGAGTGCATTGGTTAAAGACTTCTTATTTCTTGTAATAGGGACTTTAAAAGTTGTTGTACTATTAGAATGTTGTTCACTTCATATTATGCATTATGAAATAATGATTTAGGACAAGATGATGTGTTGCATCATAGTGGTATTTGCCCTACATTTAATACCCTATCTTGGTCATTTGGTTCAGAGAAAAACCCATCTAGTTATACATGTATTTTCACCAGTTTACAAAATTCATTCGTTGTCATTTGTTGTAGAAAAACTGACAGTGTAGACTACAGTAAAGTAGGCCAATGGATCACTAACAACTCCCTGGTAATACAGGAGGCTGCTTAGCCGGGTGAGTTAAAGTAAATGTGTACAGAGAAAAACTGAGGGACAGTGAATTTTCCAGTTTCTAAGTTGTTATTGTTAAGCCAGATAGGTTTGTTGAATTTAATATTTTGTCATCCATTTACTATATGAATGAGGATGTGCATATACATGTGTGACTCTTGTTGGGTCAGCATCCTAGGTTGTTGATAGCTTGATTCAAAGTATGTGAATTCCTGATCTAAACCCTTTGATTGCATTGTGATACTATGTATCTAGAAAATGTATTTGTTTGTCTAATAATTGGCTAGAGAATTGTAGGATAGAACTGCTGATTGGATATGACACCTTTGTTGAAAATAGCAATGATCAAACTATTGGTAGATGGGAGACCGCCTAGTTTTCCATTTATTAATAGGAAAATCTCTTTGATATGTCATTCTTACCTTGAGTCTACTTGATTATTAAGGCTTACTTTTCAAAGTAAATCATTATATTTGATGCACTGTACCTATGTTATGCGTTCATGCGTTTCTAAACGTATCTTGTTCATGTTTGTATCTCTGATACAGGTTTTGATTCGGGTGTTGAATAAAGGATAGAAACCAATACACGACTGGAGAGTATTATTCCATGTCACATCATAATGATAATATTATTATTATCATTATTGCCGTTCCTATCATTTCTAAACATGTTAATTCAGTTAAATTGTAAGCAAACATCCTTCCCTAAAACCTGGGGGATGATTGTACATATCATCCCCTCCCCCCGCTGTCTACGCCCCTGGTCCCTCGCGTATGAATTAGCTATACTATATGGTGGCTATGGTGGCCCTGAAGTACGCTCGACAACAGGTAATACAGCGACGTGAATTTCGGGGCAAACTTTCATCCTAGTCGCGAATTTCGCGACCCATGACGCGAACTTTGCGTCCCAGTCGTGAAATTCATGACCCCTGGCACGAAATTCACAAAAAGGGGCCGCGAACTTTTCACCCCTGTCGTGAAATTCACGACCCACGATGCGAATTCATGACCTGGAATGCGAAGTTCAGGACCAGGGATGCGAATTCAGGACCGGGGATGCGAAATTCACGTCGCACATGACCTGTTGTCTAGCGGAGGGCCACCAGGTTACCTTGAAGTACGCTCGACAACAGGTCATGTGCTACGTGAATATCGCATCCAAGGTCCTAAATTTCGCGCCGCGGTCGTGAATTTCACGACTGGGATGCAAAGTTAGCGCCACGGGTCCTGAATTTCGCATCGCGGGTCGTGAATGGCGCACCCAGGTCCTGAATTTTTCGACTAGGATGCAAAGTTTGCCCCGAAATTCACGTCGCGCATGGCCTTTGTCGAGAGTACTTCAAGGGGCCCACCATAATTATGGTTTAACACTGATGTCTTCCAATACGGTTCCTGGTCATACCGATACTGCCCACCGACTTTGAAAGCCCTTGGCCATCAGGAGTAAAGTAATTTGCGATTGGTAGTTGTCGTTCTCGTTGTTATGATGAAGGGCGTGAGGTATTGCTTGTACACTGTCTTATCCGTCATTAGGGTTTCATCTCGTAGTTAATGTCAGGGGGAGGAGTGGGAAAAAAATTCAGTAGGGGCAGTGTTTGATGTGAACTGGCCCTGGCTCTCAGACCGCAAATCGACCGGCCGCTGAAGCCAAACCTTATAGAGCGCAGGCCCATGGAAAATGCTCAGCAAACTCTAGTCACCACTGTCTAATGGTAAAACCTGTCTCTGCGAGAACACTTACTATTTCATCTTCTGCCAAGTCAAAGATTTATAAAGATAAACGCTTGATTAGGGTTCATTCAAAATCCCGGTCAAAATTAAAAGAAACTAGTTAATGTCACCTTTAATTTTTTTTTTTAAATGCTTATGCATTTTTCACGCCAGCAGAATGGTAAAACAATGCATTATTGTACAGAGGAAAACATAATGACTGATCGTGCTGCGTTGGAACTATTTCACACGTACCGGCGGTGACGTCCCCCCCCCCCCCCCCCCCCCCCCCCCCCCCCATCCCCCATCTCTTGCCCTGTTGAGAGTAGGCACATGACTGAGATAGCTATATAATTACTCGATATGCAAGCTATCCATGACAAAGCATATAATATTGCAAATCGTAGAGATTCATGAGAAGGTCAAACAATACTCTGAAAATACAATGTGGAACGAAGAATCGTATCGGGTGTATTCTGGGACGGTCATAATCATGATAATATTTCTTTTATTCTCGACTCGCTTTGTATCGAGGGAGGGCTCTGGGGTTGAGGCCGGGGGTCCATCCCTTCGTTATACTCTAATACATGAGATCATGCAAATGGAAATGATAAATTCTATAACCATTATTGACAAAAACTTATATGACTATCAGTGCTTTTGTATGTAGTTGGTACTGAATTGCGCGAAGGGCTTTATGGTAGAAAGCTCCCTCTACCGACTAATCACCATGATCCCTGAAAAATAAAATACTAGTACATATAAATGGTTCCATGCATATCTATATTCCTAGCTTCATTAAATAAAGTAGATAGAAAGGGAGAAAGGAGAGAAACTGAAAACTGTATTTAAAGGGACGAAGAGAAAAACATCAGCAGCCTGTCATTATATAATGGCAAGTTTATTCAGGTTGGAAACTTGCCTTGGTTAGACCTGTGCCAAAGAACCCAATTCAGAAATGAACTTCAGCACTTCAGGCCAATAAGTATCTCCAGTAATGTGTCAAAGTTGTTCGAAGGGGCAGCTACTGCTCAATCCAGGAGCACCTCCTTCGTAACAACCTCTTCCCTATAACACAGTCAGCGTATAGGAAGTATCACAGTACAGAAACTGCTTACTAACAGTTAAGAATGACCTACTAATGCAATGAAACCAACAGAAAGTCACATTTCTTGTACTCCTAGATTTCAGTGCCGCCTTCGACACTGCTGATCATAGTATACTAGCTGAATATTACAGTCTCATTTTGGGATTACAGATTCGGTTTTGTCTTGGTTACAGTCGTACTTGTGCGATAGGGAACAAAAAATATCAATCGGTGACATCACCTCGAAGAAATTTGATGTTAGATGGGGTATTCCTCAAGGTTCCAGGCTCGGAACCCTCCTTTTTTCCCCTTTATTCTAGTCGGCTTTTGCAATCATCAAGCATATTCTCGCAACATGTCTTGTCAACTGCTATGCAGATAATACGCAATTATACATTTCATTAGCCCAGTTAGGGAACAAGAACGGTCCTGCGTTTCAGCTCTCGAACACTGTCTAAGGGATCTCCGTAGGTGGATGTTAAGCATTAAGTTGAAACTGAACGACAGCAAAACTGAATTCCTTATCATTGGAACACCTAGGCAAGTGTCAAAGCTGAATATTAACTGTATAACAGTTGGGAATACTGTAACCAAGCAGTCCTTTGTTGCAAAAAAACCTTGGGTGTCTGGTTTTGACTCTCAGAGAGACCTACATATCCAAAACATACAAAGCAGCCTTCTATCATCTATATAACCTTCGTCACATCCGTAAATACCTAACTCGAACATGTATCAGTACACTGTTTGTAACAAGCAAATTAGACTACTGTAATGGACTGCTTTTTTGGCTTACCCAGAATCCCAGACATGTAAATTGCAACGTGTACAAAATGCATGTGCCAAACTTATCTGCAATTCCCCCCACATTCTCTCATGTAAGTCCATTACTTCAAGATCTGCACTGGCTTCCAGTACCGCCAGAGAATTAAATTCAACTATTTCTTCTTACTTATAAGCACTCCATGGCTTGGCCCCCATTTATCTCAGTAAACTCCTGATATTGAAATCACCATCCCAGTCCTATAGCCTCAGTAGCTCCAATGACACCATGCTCCTCAGTATTCCACTGTGTAAAACAAAGATTATACCTAGGTGACCGCGCCTTTGTTTGTGCTGCACCCAAACTCTGGAATAGGCTCCCCCCCCCCCCCTCAATTAGACATGCATCATCAATTAATTGTTCAAAAATCTTCTGAAAAACTTACCTGTTTCACGACATGTCTTCTGTAGATACGCTTGCCATGATTGTTGTAAGGCATGTTTGCAGGGACAGTAGGCTTCCCAGGTTCCCCCTAGCTATGATTTAACTTATGTTCATTTATGTTATTGTTGGTATTGCCCCTCCCATTTTTGCTATGTATTGTTCTGTGCAGTTGAGTATATTCCTATAGAAATTGCGCATTATAAATTTACAATTATTATTATATCATATCATATTATATTATATTATATTATAATATATTGTATTATATTGTATTATTCACATTTACTAATACACTGTATATTCCTCTTTTTTTTTTTTTTTAATAAAAATTATGTGACGTCAAACTTTTAGCATGGGCATTATGGGAAATAAATTCACGAAGGATGCATTTGGTGGGTGAAGTCACTCACTTGGTTCAATAATTTTTTCAGTTAATTGTATTATGCTTCCGATATGCCAAACGCACAAGACATGAAACGATGCTTGGGACTGTGATTCTTAGCCTACAGTCATCATCATACTTTTGAAATGACCCTTCTTATTCTTTTCTTCTTTTTCTTCTTCTTCTTATTATTATTTTTATTATTATCATTATTATTATTATTATTATTATTATTATATTATTTCCTTTATCCACAACTTGATGTTCTGTTGGTATATTAACAGCACCGGACTTCTTCCAGAAATCTAGGGTTATCTGTTCTCTATTCTATCAAACAAGTCCTCTTTTCATTGTTCATTTCTCTTTCTAGTTCAAGACCTTTCGTAGGATGTGAGCTGTTCCAAGCAAGCTTGCCTTCTGTATCGTTTCAAAGGACACCTCGACTCCTAGATCAGCCAGGAAGCTTCTGTTGTCTGGTTGTTACAGTTCCTAAGGCTTCCGATGACTATTGGTACTACCTTCGCCTTCACCTTCCATATCTTTTCAGCTCCCATGCCAGGTCGTTATACTTCTGTATCTTTTCCTCCTCTTTACGCCAAGCTCTGCAGTCTCCTGGAATCGCAATATCTATGATGAGACATTCCTTCTCCTTCTTTTTTAAGAGAACGACGTCCTGGTCGTCTAGCTTGAATAACCTTGTCTGTCTGGATATTAAAATCCCATAAGAGTTTAACATCATCGTTCTCTGCGACAGGCTCTGCCCGATGTTCGTACCATTTTTCGGCATGGGGTAAACCGTACTTCTTTGCCAGACCCCAGTGAACTGCAGCTGCTACTCTATCATGCCTTCCTTTGTACTCAGTCTGTGCCATTTTGCTGCATTCACTCACCAGATGAGTACCGTTTTCGTCTTTGTCATGACACATTCGGCATGAGGGAGATGTGTGCTCCTTCTCAATTCTGGCTTTCCGGTAATTTGTTCTAAGTGCCTAGTCCTGTGCAGCAACTAACATACTTTCCGTCTCCTTTTTTAAACTTCCTCGTTTCAGCCACTGCCAACTCTCTGGACCAGCAAACTCTTCTGTCTGTCTTAAATGCTGTCCGTGCATCACCTTCTCTTTCCATCCTTCCAATCTCATTTTCTTCTGATCAGTCTTGAGCTGTTTCGCTGTCATATCTTTTCCTTTCCTCACCGACTCTTTGACTGCCGTCATGATAGCATCCATCTGGCCTTCAATATAGCAGTAGAGGCTTTGTTCTTCATATCTTACGGTCTCCTCTATTCCAACCAGACCACGTCCTCCCCTCTCTCTTGACACATAAAGTCTATCTACATCAGACTTTGGATGGAACATTCCGTGCATAGTCAGCAACTTCCTTGTCTTCCTGTCCAAGTTTTCAAGTTCAAGCTGGTTCCATTCAACTATGCCAGCAGCATATTTCACTAGGGCCACTGCCCAAGTGTTAACAGCCTTCACCATGTTTCCAGCATTTAGTTTAGATTTGAGCACCTTCCGAATTCTCCTGATATACTCGGCCTCAATCTTCTTCTTCATCTCTTGATGTTTCATCTGATCTGCCTCTAGTATTCCGAGATATTTGTAGCTTCCACCTTCTTCGATTGATCTGATCTCTTCTCCATTCGGCATTTCGAAGTTGTTGTCATTGGCTGGCTTACCTCTCTTGAGAGTAATCATGGCACATTTATCCAACCCAAACTGCATGCCGATGTCTTCGCTGAAGATCCGCACAGTGTTGATGAGAGACTCTATGTCACTTTCTGTCTTGCCAAACAGCTTCAAATCATCCATGTATAGTAGATGGTTGATTTTTGCTTTGCTCTTGAACTCATATCCTAGCTTGGATCTTCTAAGCACCTTAGTTAACGGTGTCATTGCCATCACAAACAGCAGTGGAGATAGACTATCTCCCTGAAAAATTCCTCTCTTGATAATGACTTCCCCAAGCACTTCACCATTACTTTCCAGCTTAGTTCTCCATCTCGTCATACTTGTGATGAGGAACCTTCTGATGTTGTCTGCTACCCCTAACATTTCCATAGACTCGATGATCCAGGAGTGCGGAACCATGTCGTATGCTTTCTTGTAGTCAATCCATGCCATTGCAAGGTTTGTTTTTCGTTTCTTGCTGTCTTTCATAATTCCTTTGTCGATGCATAGTTGGTCTTTTGTTCCTCTACTTCCTTTTCTACATCCCTTCTGTTCCCACGGTAGTATCTCTTGATCGTCTAGATGTTGATATATTTCTTCTGAGATTATGCCAGTTAGTAACTTCCAGAGGATTGGCAAGCAGGTAATTGGACGATAGTTTGATGGAATGTTGCCTTTGGTGGGATCCTTTGGGATGAGAACCGTTTCTTCCTTTTGTCATCCATTCAGGGGGGTTACCATTCACGACAATCTCGTTCATTTGCAAGCTCAGCCTCTCATGAAGATTTGTGAACCTTTTAACCCAGAAAGCCTGCACACCGTCTGGGCCGGCAGCTTTCCATGGCGCCATTTTCCGAATGATCTTTTCTAGCTTGCTTTTGTTGATTGTCAGCTCATCCTGTGCAACTATAGTTGCACATAATTCTTCTTTCGTTGTTTTCAACCACCTAGCTTCTCGGTTGTGGTAATGTGGTTTACTCCAAATGTTGCTCCAGAAGGCAATTGCAGCAGCTGGATCAGGTGGTGGAACTTCGTCTTTTGTTTTTCCATTAATTTCTTGGTAGAACCTCTTCTGGTTTTTCTCAAACAAGGAATTTTGTCTGTACTGTGCCACTCGATCGGTGTACCTCTTTACTTTCGCTGTAGTGCTTGTTATTCTTTGTTTAAGTTCCTCCATGACGATCTTCATTCCTTTCCTTCTAATACTATACTTCTAATACTATACTTCTATTATTATTATTATTATTATTATTATTATTATTATTATTATTATTATTGTTGTTGTTGTTGTTGTTGTTATTATTATTGTTGTTGTTGTTATTGTGATTCTGTTATTTTTGTTGATCTTTATTCCGTTATGATCTTTTTTGACGATATTGTTTGTTGTTTTGATGATATGGATGCATGGTTGACATTTTATTATCAATAAAAACAGAAGAAAAAAAGATGAAATAAAACCTCGCGATTAGCGATACCTTGCATCATGGTTTGTAGTGATGGTCATAATGCTGAAAGTGTTTTGTAAGCATATTGCATTTCTTTCTTTTTCCTCAAGGTACACTCATCCCTTCAATAATGATAATGGATTAATGAACAACTGAATATATCATGAAGAAAAAATCACTCGATCAATTAATCAAAACTGGACAGATGTAGAATTAAATGCTGAAAATGTTCAACAATTTAATGAAAAACACGGCAAAATGTTAAGATACAAAGAAAAAGGAACAATCAGTATATCAATAGAATACAAAAACTACCCTTTAAGATATTTTTATACTCTGTGCTATGCTTTTGTTAAAAGAACTGATGGCCAGTTTAGCGCCATTAAAGATGTACTAAGAACACGCATGATTTATGAAGCTGAGCAAGGCTGAATACTCATTATGTCACTTTAATGAGCATTATGATAAACCATGCATTGGTAATTTGGAAATAGCCTTTCGTTAAGCGCCAAATGAATAACTCATATGTGATAAGAAAGACCATCCACAAGTACACTTTTGTTAAATTATTTATAAGAAATAATTCATGTGCTTCAGATTATAAATATCAGCGATAATAAAGAACATTATGAAAATTATCTCTATAATGTGCTGAATGGAAATACGCAAAAATAATTCAGCCTTACGTGCGACTTGCATTTAGACTAGCTCCTGAGAAACATATTTTATCTATATTAACGCTGTTTAGCTGCATGTATAAGGAAAATTAATCATAAAGTCTTTGCACGCTATTTCAATCGATGAAAAAGAGTAATAACCCGGCTTTACATGGTATATTAGTCTGCCATCATAGACCCTGTTTGGTAAATGAAAGTAGCTTTTCTATAGGACATCAGGTCAATCATGTTTTCCCTCTATTCCTTGTTTCAAAAAATACGATGGAATAATGGCATCGTTACGATCGCTAA